>CM040173.1:26152500-26752500 GCA_022606695.1 Vaccinium macrocarpon
TGCAAATAAACTAGGAAATAATTTCTTCATGTAACCAAAGGAAGCATGCCCTAGACATCGATGCTATAACCATATCTCAGATTTCTTCTTTTCCTCCTCAGAACCCCCAATCTTTAAAGCTTGACGCAATTATCTGAACTTTTAGACACCAAGTCTAAGTAATACAGCTTCCTTCGCCTAACACCACAACCAATCGTCTGCCTTGTTCGGATGTCCTTAAATACACAAAATTCAAGCCAAAAAATGACAACACAAAATAAGGCAGTGGTTATTTAAGAAACTGACAAAAGATTATAATTCAAAGAGGGAACAACCAAAACAGAATCTAAATTCAAGGTGTTAGTGAGGGACAAGGATCCTTCCCCAATAATCGGAATTGAGGTACCATTGGCAGTGAAAACAGAATTTTGTGAGGAAGGTTTAAGAGGTAAAACTTGTCTAGAATCAAATGTCATATGATCCGTAGCACCGGAATCAATTATCCATGCAGTATTAGAAACATGTGTAGAAATATTTAAAACCTTACCACCATTACCTGCCGCAGCTACCAATGCCGAGAACTTTTCACTGCTATCATTCTCTATCTTTGTTTCAACAATTGCAGTAGTAGAGGCCTTCTTGGAATTCTTCTTTCGGGAATCACGGCTATGATCCCACCATTCCGGATACCCCACAAGTTCATAGCATCGACTTTTTGTATGACCAGTTTGATCACAGTGACTATATTTGTATGATGATTTGTTGCCACCATTAGCAGTCTTAGGATGGATAGGCTTTTTTTGGTCTTGCTGGAGTTGAGGAGACCAGTTTTGATTAGACCGGTTCCGAGTTACCATGGCTGAAGCTTCAGAATTTTCTAATTGTCCATTTATCACCCCGCGTTGAACATCTTCGCGGCGAACTAGGGCATAACACTCTTCCAATTCAGGGATAGGATCCTTCCTCAAGATTTCGCCGCGCACTTGCTCAAAATCACCCTCTAATCCAGCGAGAAAGATATGCACCCTTTGTCACTGAAGCAATTTTTGATAGGATGCAATATCTGTCTCATCCACCATGACCACCTTATCACGATGATCCAACTCACTGAAGATTTCAGTCAGTTCTCCATAATATATAGAGAGCGGTCTGCCATTTTGTTTGGCAGAGAAAGCCCTCTGGTTCAAGGTAAAAACTTGTAATTCATCCGCTCCATCATAAAAGGCTTTAGACAGAGCTTTCCAAATATCTCGTGCGGTAGGTAAGCAAATGTATCGCTTCATAATCTCCGGGGACATAGACATCAGCAACCATCTTTTGACCTTCTGATTGTCTGAATACCATTTTTCATAGCCTTCATCTTTCTCCTTAGGTGGCGGCGATGTGCCACGAATGAAGGAGAGTTTCTCCTTCTCAGCAATTTGCATCTCTAACATTTGAGACCACAGATCATAGTTGGTCTCATTCAATACAATTCCTGAATTGAATGATGAACCTTCGTGTTGAATAATGATGGGGGTAGATTTGATGCCAGATGTTTCAGAATCTGACTTGCTCATGGTTTAAGGATTCAAAGAAGAATGATTTAGGGTTTCATGGCTCTGATACCAAATTGACAATCAGAGAAGAATATTTTCATTCATAATAATTTTGTATCTTTACATGTACATATTTATAGAGATAGTAGAGATCCTACAATCAAGCTATTCCTATAATTAAGTTATTTGCATATCTCTAAACTAGGAAAGAATATACTAGGAAAGAATTACAATAGAGAATCTTTGACTATTAATCCAATATCGCAACAGGGAGATGGTGGAAAGTGAAGGTTTTGTGGGTCTGGTATTGGTTACAAGGGATGAAGAGATTTTATTATTTGATTTAAGATATTTTATTTTGCCCGAGTGTGAAATACTACTACAATAAATGAATCAATGAATCAGAGGTACAAAAATGTAAAAGCATGAAATCTGTTAATGCTTTTACTCCAACATGTCTGACAAGGAAGGTTAGTGTTATTTTAGAAACTTGAGAGGAGGTCTCTGTTGTTGTATAAACCTCGAGGGAGGCCAGTGAAATTTACCCATTTCCATCATTACTATCATATACTCCCTCCATCTCCAAATAATAGTAGAGTATTCTATTTTGGACTATCAGTTAATAAGAGCGTGTTTTG
The DNA here is from genome assembly GCA_022606695.1 of Vaccinium macrocarpon. NCBI lineage: Eukaryota > Viridiplantae > Streptophyta > Magnoliopsida > Ericales > Ericaceae > Vaccinium > Vaccinium macrocarpon. The sequence goes on from CM040173.1 coordinate 26,154,656, forward strand.
AAAAGTTAATGGGTAAAAGTTTGTACATAATTTGCCATTTTGAAAAGTTAATAGGTAAAGAGTTAAATGGGTAAAAATGAAGGATAATTTGAAAAGTAGAGGTAAAAGTTGATGCGAGAGATGTAAAGTGGAGGTATGAAATTGATGATTTAATAAATTGGATTTACAGAGCAACGCATTTGAAAAGGGGTAGAGGGAGTAGATGAATAATCTTCTAGGGTTTAATACTATAAGTAGCACACCTCCTATAGATGACAACCAAGACCGAAGAGAATGAATGGAGTCCATTCATTCTCTTTAATCCTGGTCATCATCTGGCCTTCGAGTGGTTTGGATTTTACTGCTAATCTTCCGGATGGCTCTCTGATTGAAGAGAAATCTGAGTGTTACTATGTTGACATCTTTTTATTTATCTGTTATGTTTTTGTAAAATGCCTTTTATTTATGGAAGTTCTTTCTCTTTCTACAAAAAAATATTAATAATTGTTCCATTTGAATGCAACATCAGTTTGTAATCTAATCTCGTGTTTAATTCGGTCAAATAAACAGAATCGCCTCTGGTTAATTGATACAAGACTAGTTTTTAATTCTGTAATAATTTTTTAGCTGAAAAATCTTTAATTCCAACAAAATGACCCGACATAATTTGCAATAATTTTTCCTCTCCATCTCTCTCGACAAGGTTGGCCTTGACTTTTCGGGTGCCTAAATCGAAGATTAAAGCTGATGTGTTTTTTTTTTTTTTTTGGGTTGAACTACTATAAGGGAAACAAGAGTGTTGTGCAACTTGCTGTGCAACCCCGTCCGCGCCCACATCGGTATTATTCTGGCGATCGAAGACGTCCATCTCGTAGAGCTCGTCAAGTGCCCCATCAGAACACATATAACTTGAAAATAATGGATTCCATGGTTTTGATAGTTATATGTGTTCCGATGGGGTACTTAATGATATCGGATCGAGTTGATTTTTGGTATACTTGTAGTACTTGACGAGCTTACGTGGTGGACATCTCCGATTGTCGGAACTATACCGACGCAGCCCCACATAGGATTGCACAGCAAACTGCGCAACACCTCTCCTGGTTACTATTATAAGGGTACTCTAATAGGAGAAGACTTAAAATTTCAAAAAACATTTGAGGGCCTAAGCTGTTATATCTCTGGCAGGCCGACTATCTCGGGCTTTAACTCAGGACCAACTCTATCTCTCAATTCATGATATCCGTTGCATGGTAGGTTGTCATGCTCTAAGTTTGGTGACTTCCTGCTAAAAAAAATAAAAATCTCTTTCATATCTTTAATGACTATGATTCCTCATAATTTTCCAACTAACCCTTGTCTAGATCTTCAATTTTGCAAGTCACTCAACCCCCTCCGTAATTATTGTTTGTGCCAAGGAATCCACTAAACAAGAACAGAAATTACTCACTCATTGAATTTTGAAACCAAACCACTCCTATTTTATAACGCAAAAATACAAAGCTAAAACTCTCTCCCTCCAAGTAGTAGAGATTCCTTTGCAAGTCCTTCTGCGTGTTGGAAGCCAACATAAAACTCTCCCACGCAATTTTATGGCCTACGAGAGCTCTATTTCAATAGGGCCTTGGAAAACGGATCCAGGGATGGTGCTAGCGTCCATGTTGGACCGATCACAGTCATCTCCGGTAGGCAATGAACGGCTCAGATTTATTTGACAGAAAACAACTTAGATTTGCTTGTACAAGATGTGATCTGAGCCGTCCATTGTGGACCACGAATGGCCACGATCGACCCAACATGGATGCCATCCCACTTGGAAAACATATGTCAATATGCCTCCTAAGTGGAAAAATAAGTTCATTTCTATGACCAAAAAAAAAGAAAAAAGCAAAGGAAGAAAATTAAAGAAAATCATGTTATTTAGTACAAGTATTAGCTTTGTTCACTTCCTAAATTAAGAGTGAGTAAACACTCTGTGGAGCATGTTACTTTCATTTTGATGATCAGAATCAATCATCATTTCTAAATTTCGGACAGATAATTTTTTTAATCTTCCATGAAAAAAATCAGTGCATTCTCATATTGATAATTCAAAATTTTAGTTCGGAATTTGAATTAAAAAATTGAATATTTGATAATGAGATGATAAAATTTTCAAATTTGATTAAATGAACCGTTCTAATCATCAATATCTCGTGTGGGGGCATGGGCCTGGAAAAGGTGAGTGTGTTTACCGGCTGTGTGAATAAAATAAGAGCTGGCTTTTGCCTAAGGACGTGTTTGGAAGAGTGGTAACTTCAAGAGAGAAGACTTCCTCGTTGCCTAATGCCTATCCAACAGCTGTCTAATATATAAAAAGATTTAAACTTGAAAACACATATTGTACATAAAATGCTTGGGCTTGTAGGTTCAACAAACCAATCATCCAATATCCAGATGATAGAACTTGTTCCAGAAAACCTGTCTTCTGTAGAAATTTGTCTTATATTGTCTATTTTTGGTTTTTCGGTTGATGTATTGTGAGAGAATGACATGTCTCGGAAAACATGAAAAAACAATAAAAGACAATATATTACAAAAGACAGTTTTATGGAAAAAAGCATCCTCCCACTAAAAGCCGGTGGAACTCTCCTGCTTTAAGAAAAAGCACAATCACAGTGAATGTGTTAGAAGTTGGTGGATTTGGACATAACTTTGAATTTAATGGAAAGGAGTAAATATCCACGTTTCATACAGCATGGCCACATAATGCTCTGCATCACTCTGATGCCACAAATTTGTATGAAATTTATACACTTAGTCGTTAATCCCAGGAGAATATATGATATTGGAGTGTCCTGGAGCACTACATGGCCATGCTCACTGAGTAATTTGACAAAGGTCAGCCTCAAAGCTTATCAGGAAAGGTGAATTGTTACTTGCAATTGTCTAGACTACTAAAATCAAATCTCACTGAAAGGGAGAATTGGACCCTGTTGTCCCGCGGATACAGAGCTCGTCCCAAGTTTAAAAACATGATTCGAACCCAAGAAGATGGAATAAAGAAGAACAATATTCCCATCTAAATTCACTAGCAAGAGGAACTAACCCAAGAAGCTACATAGCATTTAGAAATAGTACCAATGATTCAAAGCAAAAATAGAGCAATCAATTCATCAGCAATGCAAATTTATCTGTACATTCCGTGACTGTGTTTGAATCTTGAATTTGCGCCTGAGCTCGCATTGGTAAAAGGAAATGAAAATTTATAAGGTATTCACTCACGTAAAATTTTCATATCCTTTTGCCTCGGTATCTTTTCTCTTTGCAAATCCTTCCACAAATTTTGTAATCAAATCACAGGCTACCGGAAAAATACCTCTGATTAAGCAATGAAGCAAAACTTTCATGGGTGAAAGATGATTCCTTGCACTTTCTTTGCACTCCACAAATACTTGATCCAACCTTGAAGAAATTTAGAACCCTACCATGGCATGAACTGGGAAAGCTCATTTGCTTCTTCTTCATCCACATTAACAGGAATATTAAGATCAAGCAGATCACGAGTTTTAGAAAACTCTTGTTTGCTTACCGGTATCTGATTGCTCTTGTCCTCAGAAATTCCAAGAAAATGAGACCTCTTGTGACCCCCTAAAGCTTGGCCTGACTTATAAACCTTGTGGCAAACTGGGCACTCATGTCCTCTGCTTTTCTTCGTCTTCGTCTTCGTCTTCAATTTTCTCTGATTGAAGGAAAAATCTTGCTTTTTCTTATTACCAGACTCATATTTCTTCCTCCTAGTATCAAACTTCGCGAAAGTTGAAGGATTTCCACTTTCACCATACCCTTTTCCCTTGCCCAAACCATTCCTCGGTTCGATTCCCATACATTTACCTTTGTCAAGGCCTTTTTTCACCAATTCAGAACCATTATCCACTTTCTGCTTCTTGCAATTATCATCATTTCTCAAGAACCCATCAACAGAAACATCTGAATCCACCTTGTTAGCCTCATTCATGAAGTACCCAGAATCAGAATTTTCATATTGAATAGCCTTTGGCTCCCAACCACCAGATTTCAATTCCCCTTTCCTCTTAGGACTGTTCTGAACCGAATTCACGGAAAAATGGTTCTTTCTTCTGATTTTCATGTCAATGGAGGATGACCTAGTCTCTAAAACAGCAGAATTGTTATCAGAAGACTCTCCAGCTGAATCCAGGCCAACCCATTTCCCATAATCCCTGGACAACATCATCAAACACATAGCAACCTCTTCTTGTTCATGATCAATCTCAGAGACATGAGATGAACAAGATCTTGCTGAAATTCTCTTGTACCTCAAACTTGCTGCCCTCTTGGGCCGCTGTCTGGGACCCGCAGCACCAGCCTCAGCCTCCGTTTCCGATTGCCAATCAAAACCCATCTTCTGATTCTTCTGATCACTAGTACTCCATGAATGATCATCTCTCAAAACCCTATCTTTCTCGGAGTGACATGCCATATGACCACACAGAGCTTTCAGTGATTGAAACCCTTTTCCACATTGTTTGCAAATCTGATCTCTCTGAGGTAAAGGCAATTTTGAACCCCCAATCCCAGCCCTCCATGTTTTCTTGGGATTTTCCCGAAGCCCATACCCAGATTGCCCTCCAATTTCACATGTTGAATCTTGACAGTTTCCTCCATTGATCTTCAAAAATGAAGACACCTTCCTCACATTGGGCTCAAATTTCTCACCTGATTCAGCTGAATTCTCAATCACATGACATCTCATGTGATCTCCCAAGGATTCTCCACTTGGGTACCTCTTGTTGCATAACCTGCAAACAAACCTCAACTCCTCTTCCATTGATTCACTTGATCGATCACTAAAAACAAAGAAAACCCCCAATACAAAATAACTAGATCAGTAAATTGGCTTCTAGCTCAAATTATCCAACAATGCTGCATCATTTTCGAACCAAGATTTGAACAAACAAGGAATCCAAAACAAACCCAGATCAAGAAATAAAATAACAACAAAAAGGAAAAGAAAATTGATAGCTCTGAGAACTGGATAAACACAGATCGATGAGTTACTTGGTTAAATTGAAGTGCTGAGATGTGACACTTTTGCCGAGTACAAGATCAGACCAACATCAGAAAGTGACCCTTCGAATTCCATTGATATACCCTACTCTTTTTGTGCCTCTCGTGAATGTTCAAAATTTGAAGAGTTCAAACAAGAGAAAAAATCAAACCTTTGCAAGAGATGGGTCGGTAATGATGGCCAGCAACAGGCCTAGACCATGACTTTTTCTTTCTCTACACTTTTCCCCTCTCTCAAATGCATCTTGTTGGTGTGTTGGAGTGGAAGGGGAATTCCATGCATGGAAACAAAGGGATTGGAGAAAGAGAGGAAAAACAAAAAGAATAGGAGGGTGAGGAGCACCACGTGTATTCTTTGAGAGTGAATTGCGCTATATTCCAATCGGACGGCCAAGATTCGGGGGATTGTTTGAGGATCACACTGGGGAAAGATTGAGAGGTACAGTATGTGACATACACTGGAAACCTTAGCACCTTCCAAACTTATGTGCTTTCTTTTGTCTTTGCACTTTAAAGTCACACCCCAAAAAATAAAAAATAATAAATCAAATCAAATCAAATCACTAAACATTCTCAACCATGGAAGGTCCGAATCTCAGGGGAAGTTCTATACATATAAACCCCCCTTTTCTCACTATCCACGCCAAATAACCATAAGAAAGGCCCGTGGGGTCCACCTTGGACTTACTTTAGATATTAAAACCGTTTATTTTGTGAAAATTAATGTGTAAATCCTTTGTAGCAAAAAATCCATGTAATCAAATATCGGTAATTGTTGGATTTGTCTCGAAAATAATAGACAACAAAAAATTTAACCGTTCGATAGAAATGAGGAAATTACCGATATCCAATCAACTTGATTTTTAGTGAGAATGATCTATAGTTTATACATTATTGTTTACTCCCCCAATTCATTTTTAATTCTGTAGCTTCATAAATCTAACTTATTAAAGAGACATTATCATTACACCTTTCATATCAATTTTTACCTCCATTTTAAACCTTCCATATGAACTTTTACATCCATTTTTGACCATCTCATTACCATATCAAAATTAGTTGTTAAAATATTACAAGGGAAATCCTAACGGATGCAACATTGCACCTGTTAAGGTAAAAAAAAATACACTTGTTGGGTCCCACTAGTACTTTTTTTTTTTTACTCTTGTTATGTCCCACTTATACTTAAGTAGAAGTGGGACCCACACGTGTACTTTTTTATACCCCTAACGGGTGCAATGGTTCACTCGTTAGCAAATTTTGAGTTTTGGGTGTTGAATCTTAAACTAAGAAAACAAAGAAGTAGTGATTTTGTACAATAGATAGAAAAAAGGTCTAGGTATTCGAATCCGATTTCTCCCTCGTAGCTTGATTTCTCTTGGTCAAAGACTATCCTTTCAAGTCAATACAAGATGTTCACGGATAACCAATTGGCATAGACTATCATTGTCAAGTACAAGTCGTCCTACTAGCACGGACCGTATCTAATTACAGTCCGTCTTATAGCATGCCTTTTCTTGTTAAGCAAAACCTATGTCAACCAACTTCGTGAGCCACTAACAAACCATGTATGCAAGTGCTTGAAGTCTAAAAGACAAACACAAAAGAATGGTAGAAAACATTAAATTGAAATTGAAAATATCCTTAAGCATACAGTCCCAAGATTCAAATCAATAAGTCTTTGAGCACAAACAAAATTCAAACTACTTGAAAAGAAACCTTCATCTAACCCTGGGTTAGGTGTTTAGCTTGACATTTGGAAGGAGAACTTCAAATTCCTTACGATTGAAGGCATTCTTCTTGTAATTCTCTTTGTTCTTCTCTTCTTTCCTAATTCTCTCCTCTCTTTTTAACCTTGAAGCAAGTCTCGAACTAGTTCATAGGCAAAGTGTCTCTCAAAATAACCCAAAAGGCTTACATAAGCTCAAAATCTGAAGTTGCTCTTTCAAGTTACCAAAAAGTGTAGGAGGATGGAGTTGGTGAAAATAGTCCAATTGGAAAGGGAGCTTGTCCGGTTGGATGACTAATCTCGTTTGTTTGGATGGACTTGAAACATGGCTTGGAAGATGAAGTATAGGGCTTGAATCTTAGCTTGTCCGATTGGGTTTGATCTTGTCCGGTTGGATGGACTGGACACATGGCTTGCAAAATGAAGTAGAGAGCTTGAATATTGCCTTATTCAATTGGATCTGAGGTTTAACAAGACGGATTTGGTTCTTGTTTTGCCTCCAAGCCTCATTCGTCATTCCTTGCTCACTCCCACATGTTCTAGCCTTGGGCATTTGTCTCCAATTCCATCACAATTGGCCTTCAATACCTAAAACACAAATCATTTGTAAATATTACCAAGTAGCATGATTATGGACTTATCAAACATAAATTGGGGAACTTAAACATTCACATTTAAGCTCCTATCAACCATCCAAATTATGTTCTACTTTTACTATGAACTCTTTACCAATTAACTTTTCAAAAGGTTACAATAATAATTGCACAAATTTTTACCAATTAACTTTTCAAAAAAGACACGTACTAAGATAAAATGGAATACTCTGACTATAATTTGGAGAATGAGGGAGTACAAAATGGACGATTTGGATGATTACGGTGTGATTAAGGTGGACCCTGCCTGCCTTCTTAAATATTTTCTTTGAAGGGGGTACTAAGAAAAGGTAGGTGCGAATAGAATTTCCCGAATCTCAGCGTTATTGCTCTGTGAACTTGCTCTTTTACCGCAATTTGATGATAGTTATGTGTCAATTGTGTACACCCTGAACCCGAAGGTGTTGGCCCAGAGTCAATGCCGGATGCTAAAGGGTTTGCTCGCTTCTTAGATTTCAAGTTTCGAAATCTTTCATGTGTTATCAACACTTTTGGGACTATCTATATAGAGTTTTCCTCTGGCTTTGATCGGAGGCCCTGCCAGTAGGATTGATCCATCAAGATGAGTCGAAAATCGAGATGCGCGTAAAGTAACTTGGAGCCTAACTTGTATAAGAAAATATTGCATGCCCTCTGTTAGTATTTATTTGTTGCATTTGTCAACTGATATCCAGATATTTTTGGGCATAACCATCACACACTTCCAATGGGTGCATCAAACCAGTTTTGTGGATCTTCTGTTTAAGTTCTTGATTGACCACAATTGTTTTTGTAGTCCTGTATTGACCCATATATTACGTGTTAAGTGAGAACACTTGATCCAAGGAGACTTAAACATGTGTAATTAAGTCCTGCCACCCCCTTCTCCATTTGTCTAGGGAAAAAAAAGGTGACACAATTTCGATGCTGCTAGTCACCAATGTGATACGGAGTTCATATATGAGCTGGTTCAGTCATCTAAACCAAAGAAAATTTAAGTAACATGCCCATAGTTGACTCTTTTTTATGCTTATATAGTATTATATAACTAAGGTGATATGACCAATGTATGGTGGACCCCAATTAATCGCGGGAGCTAATACCACCACTCACTTGACATGAGCCAATTAAAATGGGAGCAAAGCTCCGAATGGACCTAAAGGAATTAATTGTCCAAGAGAAATTCCAAACTTGAAACCTCGGAAGGAAGCAAACTCTTAAGTCTCAGGCTTTGATCATTCGACCAAACCCACTTGAGGGGAGCCAACAAAAGTGGGAGCAAGGCTCTGTACGGATTGCCCCTAAAGAAATTAGTTGTTCCAGAGAAATTTTTAACTTGAAATCTTAGGAGAGAGCAAACCCTTAAGGATGCTAGTATTTATCTTAATTGTGCAAGCATTAACCTTTATTTTACTTGAAATACGCTGCTGAGTCATTATGGTTGGGGTCTCCAACCTTGGCTTATTTCCCATTTTAGAATCCAGATATGGGCTTTTTTCTTTTCTTTTCTTTTTTTGTACTTTGGAAATATATAGATACGGGCTTTCAGATGACTATTGCATGACCTAGTAATCCTTTTTTTTTTTAATTTAGGAAACACAACTGATATTGATAAAATCAATCAAATACTAGTGTTTATATTTGTTTAGATGAGTAATGATTTTTGCACTCTCATTTGGTACACACACTCTTTATATGTGAGCTGATTTTGGGGCTTCCTTTTTTGATGCAGGCACTCCAAAATGTAACGAAGTTACAAAACTACCCTTTTGAAAATATAAAAATTACTTGAGGCCCACCCCCAAATTATCTCATTATTTACTAAGGCACTCCAAACAGAAAAAGACAGAAGCAATTGACATTAGCAGTCCAAATGGTAAATATAGAAGCAATCGTAGTCCCTAGCTATGCAAATCTATTGTTGCATGTTAGATCAGAGTAGGAGAAATCAACGATTTGTGCAGTGACTATATGGATTGGATAGGGAGATTAATCAAAACACTAGAAAATCAGAAAAACAGGGGAAGGGGAGGGGAGCCGATGTTCAAGAGACTGGCGTGAGGCGCCCTGGTTGAGAGGTGGCTAAAGAAAGGGGCTTATGAGAGAAGTTAGGTAGAGAGAGTTGGCGTTAGAAAAACTTCAAAAATACACATAACAAATTTACAGTTATAATATGGTAGCCTTAAAAAATTTACAACTAGAACAAGGAAACCTTATATCAGAATACCAAGGTAAGTTTCAACGTGGAGAATCTACTCAAAAAAGAAATAAAAAATAATCACAAGCTTGAACTAGCTTTTAGATCCGAAAAATTTCCAAATTTATGCCCTGTAGTGGTAGTGGTGGTGATGTATTGAAGTGCATCGATGTTTTTTTCCCTTGTTTCGTTCCCTTCTCATCTAGATTTGTGAAGCGATGATGGCGAAATTTTTTATCCGAATCACGCCCCCCTTAAAATACACAAAACCCACCAAATCATAGCTTAATCCCGACAAAATCATAAGAAAAGAAGTAAAAATAAACTACCTTCCGAGCTTGAATCCTAGATTTACATCACCCAATTCACAATAGAGTTTGTACTACATGCTAGGGTTTGTTTAGGCGTCTATTTTTTCTTCTTCCATTAACAAAGTAGGCAAAGGAGAAAAGCATGGACAAGTAAAAAAATTTAGGAGTGCCTGAAGAAAAATTGAGAGTAAAAAACTTTAGAGTGCCTGAAGTAAAATTGGAACTTGTAAAAGGGTGGTTTTGGAAAATCACTATAGCTTGGAGCGCCTCCATCAATTTTTGGAGTGCGATTATCGATTCCCTCTTTATATTTGTCCCTATTTGCGAACTTACAACAATACATCCTCACTTGTTCCCTTTTTCACACACAAAATTATACATTCGTGTGACCAAAATAATGAAAGAATTCAGATGCTAGAAAAGGGAGTCTGAACACTACTTAAATGATCAATTTTCCATTCATTACAAAAAGTAACAAAATTTCCAGAACCAAAGAATATGCACATAATAAAAATTATCAAAAACGTTAGGATACATGACAAGTTTCCCCGAAAATGTCCAGGAAAGAGAGATGAACGGTTCAGATTCACAAATTTCTAAACTGTTCATTTCCCTTTCCTGGACACTTTTGGAGAAACTTGTCATGTATCCTACCAATCCTCTAAAATCATTTCACATGTATAGACAAGTGCTTTGTCTGTTTATCTAAGTATAGTGTTGGCAACAAATCAATTTGCTTCAGAAGCCAGGAATGTCTTGAACCACTCCACCGAATCCTTAAGGTATCTCTTCAGCTTATCATTGTAATCCACAAAATAGAGACCAGAACGTGAAGTAAATCCTTCAATCCACTCCCAGTTATCCAATAAAAACCACACGAAATAACCTTTCACAATGCATCCATCCTCTCTGCAATTTGGTGTAATCCATTACGTAGTCAAGTAGCTCTTTCACCCTTAATGTGTAAAATCTCATACAAACTTTACCATTTTCCAAAGATGGTAACGAGACTGTTTGGACCAACTTTTTCAGAATGAATTGTTTTCGTCTTTAGCATTTTTTTATTTTTTTTATTTTGTAGTTTCTGGTCTAAAAAAAAAATTAATGGTTGGATTCATCTTGACAAGCAGAGTCGAAAAACTAAAAGTATATTCACTTAATTTAAGATGCAGTTTTTAAATAAGAAAAAAATGCAACTAAAAGGTGGGCCAAACTTGGCCTAAATAGATACTTACTGGATAGAAGCGGACAAGTTTGAAAGATAGTCGGGGTGGTACTTGATCCTTTTCTCATCCTTCAGGGCATCCTTACGTGAAATCAATGGGCTATTTGGATCATCCATTCCTGTAAGGAAAAGACCGTTAGTTCGTCATGGTATTAACACCCAGTTCAAAATTGTTAGGCAGAAGTTGGAATGAATCAAAGATGCAAACGTCTGATAGTACTAAATGTAATAACAAACATGTATACTTCCCAAAAGGAAAATTCTAAAACAGACACATTCGATGAAATTTCAGTAGTTAGAACAGTAAACTAGTGTCATAATATCAGAGAAACGAATAAGGATCTGACTGAAAACTTCAAGGGCCAAATACACAATATAATTTAGAAGAAAAAAAACTAGGACTTTGGTTCTTAGAGGTTTACCATTTTCAGTGATAATGACTGGAGGATTGTCATACTTTTCCCTGATGTAATTCATTAAACTTCTGATCCCATGTGGCACTATGTACAACCATATGGAATTTGCCTACACATAAAAGCATAATCCATCAGGTAAATAATTAGATACCAATGAAAGAGATTTTAGGTGTAACATATAGCATATAAATTGTTAGGAAACAGGGAGGCTGTGAATCAAATTATAGTAAGGAACTTAAATATATAGAATAGTAGCGAAAACTAGTTTAGATCTGGTTGCCATCACTGGTGTCGTCGTCTTCTTTTCTAAAAAAAAAATCTTGCAGCGATCCAAACAGTGGTTATACTTGAAGTAGTGTACTGATATTACATAGTATTGTAGTTAGATCACATAGCCTATCTCCTATAGGTTTTCCATTCTTGAGTGCTGAAAAATGAAAGTGACATAACAAAGAGTTAGACCTTGTCACCTGCGTCAAGTAAAAATTGAGAAGAAACAAGTCAGCAAGCTATATGGATTGCCAAAATACTTACGGAGGGTAACGGCACCAGAGTCCAATAAGGAATCATGGAGAAGGACTCCAGTTAAATTGAGGGTATCCTGGCTTTCATAATATTTTGTGTAGTGATTTACTCCCATAAAATCCAAGGACCCCTTTAGAAGAGCAGACTCTGCTTCCATAAATCTGGGCAATCTGCTTCCAACTCTATCTATCATCGAGCTTGGATAATCGCCCAAGATCAGAGGCTCAATAAACCTGTAAAACGGGCAACATGGTATTAGTATCAACTATCAATTCATGCTAGAAAAATTAAATTAATATACCTGCAAAGAAATTAAAGTGGGAAGTTAGGTTTTTGTAGTTACATTTACAGAGAAATTGACCAACTGTTGACAAAAGCATAATAAAATATTTCATTTCAAAAACATTTCCTTGAATGAAACTAGAGGTACTTCTGGAGAAAAAACACCATGTGCATTGCATTCATAATGCAGAAATTATTTATATCTTCGCTACACGCCTATGATACATGGATCTGTCATCTTGGGCATGGTCCTGTGAGTAACACGACACGACACAGGTACGAGATCTAGTGCTGTACCGGGCTCCGTGTTGTGTGTTGTATTGGACACAACACGACTGAGGTTTCCTCCCCCCCCCCTCTTGGTTGAGCTGTCTTCAAGTTTTCAGGGAAAAACCTAAAATCTGTTGATGGAACTTATTTCTTGCTGAAGTTTCAAATCAATTTGGGACCCATCTTAGTTGCAGTGAATTGAATGGAAAGGAGCAACTAAAACCGGCTACAATCCCAAACACGTTTTTTTTTCCCCCTCAAATCAAGTGTTTCTTTTACATATATAAATTCATTAAAAGTATGTACCATATTAGGTGGCGTATCCCTGTTTCCGTATCCAATTTGGATGCATATCCATAGACCCTCTATTTTCAGGCATGATGCATACAACCCTTGGATATACACCCCTATCCGATTCATGCACTCTCATCCATGTAACATAGCTACACACAAAGAAAATTCTTTTCTCAGCTCAAGTAACTCTAGAAACTACACGAGCAAATGTGATGAGGTTTTATACCAGCCGAACTGAAAATCTTGGGCTCTTTGGGTTGCTTCAATGTCCTCTGTGGAGTTTGATGCTGGTTCAAACCAAATTACATCAAATGAAACACCAAGAGATCCATTTTGCTTTTGCTGCCCAACAGTTAAAATAACCATATAAGAAGTAGTTTTTTTTTTCCCGAACTGATATATCTAGTTAAACTAGTGGCCATGTGTACTTGATGACTGAAATTACAAACAAATACTTTACAGGGGGAGTGGCATATAACTGCATGCTGCGCCTTCCTTTTCTGTGTCTAAAATCTTGTAAAACTCCAATTGTGAATTCAACGAAGTATAGAACACAAAAGATAGTTATCAGTCCATTCATTCTTGACAAAATCCTTGGCCAATACCTTGTATTTTGTTCTGCAAATATCTGCCACAGTTGCATGAGAAAGAAGAATATTGTGGCCAACTATGTGAGGTTCAGTCGCAGAGTTTCCAGCCTTGCAGAAGAGGTGAAGAAGGATGGAGCACCGTCCAGGAGCAAAGAGACCAGTGTCACATCCTTGTGTAGCAAATGTGTGAGGCTCATTAAATGTAATCCAATGCTTCACTCTGTTGCCAAATTTCTCAAAGCATGTCTCTGCATAGGTTGTAAAGTCCAATCTGCCAAAAGAAAGAAAACAAAAAACTTATGTCTTATTTATATAGTATTAATTACTTTTTTTTATTTTAGCAGAGAGTTGATTTACATGATTTGGGGGTCAAGCCATCCGTTGTATTTGTCTTCCAAGGCTTGAGGAAGGTCCCAGTGGAAGAGTGTCACATATGGTTCTATTCCTGCACTTACGTAAAAAAGGAACACCTTTATAGCATCTCAATGTGGAGAATAGATGCGAATATGCGTTGAAAACACCACTTAAGGTTCAATGTGATTTATTCATAGAGTGAGAAACAAAATCAAGTAGGTGATACCCTCGGCTAGTAAAGCATTGATGACATTGTTGTAATGATCAACTCCTGCCTGATTGATTTCTCCAGTTCCATCTAATAAACCAAGATAAATGGTAAGAAATCATCCTTTAGTTGTTTTGAACCTGTCTTTGGATCAGGGAAATAACATAGTGTATGGACGTATGCATGCTCTGCCAAATAGTAACTAGCTTGGATAAAAAGGTAAAGAAACTATCGTAAATCATCAATCTGTTAATGTTGATAAATGCCATCCTTGATGATTATTGTTTGTCAAGATAACTTACTACTTACTAGGGAATATCCTGGACCAGGCAATGGACAATCTGTAAGCATCCATTCCCATATACTTCATAAGTTGTATATCTTCCTATTCACACAAACAAAAATACGGAAAATATAGATAAGAACAAGAAAGAGAAATAGACAATTATAAAGAAGGAATGGAAAATATTGCCAGGACCATAGATCTTTCAGTTGTTTTTAAGAACAACCACATCTAGAGAACTCTGGTCTAATTCTGCTTTAGTAAAGATCAGTTGCACATACCGTGGCATAAAGATAAACCAAAAGCTATGCATCCAGAATTTTCAAAGGAAAAATAATTAGAAAGTGAAATGCATGGTATATATTCAAGATGAGCATAGCTCAAATGAGAATCTTGAGATGGATGTGTGGTAAGACTAAAAGGGACATGATTAGGAATGAAATGATTCGTGAGATGGTAGGTGTTGTACCTAAGGAGGAGAAGTTGAGAGAAAAATGATTAAGGTGGTTTGGACATCGCTACCTTAGACCTGTAGATGCAGTAGTAAAGAGAGTTAATAGGACAGTTTTGGGTAGGAACACTACGGGGAGGGAAAGACCCAAATTGACATTGGATGTTGTAGTGCGCAAAGATCTAAGAAGTGGACAAGTAGCTTCACAGAGCTCAATGGAAAAAAGGAATTCATGCAGCCGACCGCAATTGATTAGGACATAAGGCTCGATTTGACTTGGTTATATCTAAAGTTGGTGTGAAGTGGGCCCATAAAGAGATGTATGTGATCTGCAAAATTCAAACTTTGAATACTTTTTGGATATTTACTGGATACTGTAGCACTGTTAAAAGCCAAAATGGGATTATCCTTAACCTTCACAAAATATAATACCTAAAAGATGAAAGTGCGATGTGGGCCACAACTAGAATGAATTTGGCCCACATAATTCAAACTCTAGGTACTCTTCTCAATACTTTCTTAGGTTATCTAGTAGAGTTAAAACTCTATTATTCGCCAGACTTACTGGAAATAGATGATGCTGGTCTACAGCAACATCAGAGTTACTGAACTCAGCAATCTTTCCTGCAAAAAGAGAAAAAAATTGGGCACACAGTACTCCAATTAGAGGGTTTCTTAATTCTTCATTTTCTGAGGATGAAATACTCACCAATGGTGTGGGAAAATACATCCCAGATTGTGGGTCCACTTCCATCCTCTTTCACTGCTCCTTCATACTGCAAATTGCAATCAAAGATTGACTAATTAAGACAAGCAGTTGGTGGTCATAAGTAGTCACAAGAGTGGATAACATTTATTACAAAGGGGTCTTTTCTCTAAGTTATAATGGCCGCAATGATGTTAAGAAGCAAACTATGATTTAATTGCACGGCCACTCAGTGTCTAATAAACTTGATCATGTATGTATATGACCTGCTTGAAGGATGCTAGAGAAGAATGAACTAGGGTAAATTTCAATGACAACCCAGCCATTCAAAACTAAGACATCGTACCCGTGAGGCACGGGAAAGACAGCCCTCTCCATGAGGTTTATAGTCGCATTCACCAACCCCCCTATTAATAATACTCTATCCAGTAGTCAGCAGTTTTCACGGATAGAGTCAGCAGTTTTCACAAAAACAAGTAATTACACGAGCTTCTACAATGAGATTCGACGTATTTTCAAAATTCGGAATTGTTAGATGATAGTCTCATTATCAATGAATAGAACACTTCCTTTCAAATATTTATGACCACGCGACCATTGGCCTCCTATTCGATTACACAACCTGTTCTTCACATGTTTTGTTACCAACTACACAACAATAGAGAACTGAGAGGATAGAGGAGCTGTGTTTACCCTTTGATTTTTAATCTGTCAGTGTCTCACAAGTGGAATGGGAGGATGGGTTTCAAGGTTGGAAACAATCTAGAGTGTGTCAACATCAAATTCTAATGGTGTCATTTCGTAATTACAATAATATTATAGTTTAATTGTAGTAAATTTGTGTTCTTCCACGGGGTCACCCAATCCCACAAGCAGCAATTTGCGGTCGACTCTGTCTGTACATCATTATCACCAACATAACCATACTCACCCATGACTGCAACCCACCGAGAAATGGTCCAGTCTAGCCCATTCCTCGAAATAATGTAAACTGCTTCTCCGTATAAATTTTTGCCGCGTTTTACTTTTACCACTTCTATAACCATGATTTCACCCGCTTCTTGTGGTACAGTGCATTAAACTCGTTATGTTTTAGCGGTCTAATTGACATCTAAGTTAGATGGGAGAATTAAATGTCCATAACATGAATAATTATCCTGAAGTTCAACAGAACCACAATTCATGTTAATTCCTAAAAACAAAACAAAAAAACCACAATCACTAACCTTTCAAGCAGGAAAAAGGAAAAATGAAGAACAAAGAATGGATGGGTTTATAGACACACGCAATAATTACTTTGTTCTCGTATAATGCTACTCATGGAATACCTTCAATTTCAACCAAGAAGTGCTACAGTTTGATGAATTCCAACTTCAAATGCCTAATTAATCGCCGATACATAAAAATTCGTAATTAATCCCACATACACGTACGGGTACATATGGTTAGCAATAAATACTATAGGATCCATTTGAAACAAGATTGAAAGGCGATACGACAGAAATTACCAAAACCGACGTTTGTGTCGCGCAATGGACATACTTGATGCTTGGATGCCGGTAGTGAGTGGCTGCTGGTTTTGGTGTCCGCGGCCATGGAGGTTGAAAGGCGCTGGTGGTTGTCGGTTTGGAGAGATGGGAAGAACAACAGGGCAAGTTCTGGTCCAGTACTGTTCAAAAACCAAAAATAAAAATAAAAATTGAAATTCAGTTTCGCATCTTGTTCGGTTTGGGTCTCAAGACCCACTCTGCACAGTTTTCAATAAAATTTTCTTTATATCTCTCTACTCATTATTCTAAAAAACCCAAACCAAACAAAGCTCCCGGGATTATCCAAATCCAAAACAATGATCGGAAATCAGCTTTATCCGACATCCAGAAGTAAGTATGGTTAAAGTTGAATTTTGATTTTAAAATAGATGGTTATGGACATTTTAACTTAATAACTATTAACAGAATTTAGATCATCCGTTTTATAAACCAAAATTCAACTTTTGAACATACTTATCAATGTCCAATCAAGTTGAATTTTTGCATGGATATGTTATTTTGCAGGCTCTATAAAATGAACAATTCAGATTATTGCTTAAACACTCGATGGGGCCCACAAATGCCCGTGGCACAATTCATAAAGAAGATAATCTCCATTTGTAATCTACTAGGAGCTCCGATTGTGAGAAAGGGAGAGATAGGAGAAGGGAGCTCTTTCTCACCAAATCTCATCATTTTTTAATAAGATTGGGCAAGATAGGGGAAGAATCAATTAATCAGAATAATTCTCGCCAACATAGGAATCTCTGCAATTCTGTCCAAAGTACTCAATCCAAAGGAGTGATTTGTATGCAGTTCAAAAAAAAAAAGAGTGATTTGTCTAGCTAGAAACCATACCCCTTTCTTTTATTTTCTCACGAAATCTCTCCATCCAAAGAGGCCGTAGATATAGCAAAAAACTATGCCCCGGAAAAATCAGGTCCATCAAATACCAATATTTTTGTCAGCGTCTTAGAATGTTAGGACACACCACTCAACCACACCCACCTGCATTGCATTGCACAATTGGTAATGGTAGAACAAACACTTTGAAACTACTTTGCAATTATCAATTATGCAATATCATGCAAGCGAGTGATTTAAATTATGATAGAGAGGGGCGTCCCTATCATTTTTGTGGTAGATTTTTTAAGTTATGTTAAATCTTATTTTCAATTAAATATATATGTCGCAAGAAATTAAATGTTGAATGAATTAGTTATGTTACCGATTTAAATTCGTTTGATGGATAAGCTTCAAGTTTAATTTCTACTGTTTTTTCGCTAATAATGTGATAAGATTAATGTTTTAAGTACATTTCTATTTAATGGAATGTTTACCTATATTTTTATTATGTTTTTGAATACTTACAGTTCTCCATCCTTTTAACTACGAAGAGCCCATTCGAAAAAGTTTGCTTTGGACTTCCAAAAACTTAAGTCAACCCTGTTGGGGCACTTAGAAATATACTTTGTAGTTTGTTTGGTTGAGAGTTTCGAAAAGAATATTTTGAGAAATATTTTTGAAATAGTGTTTGGATTGATTTTTGGAAAAAATAATAATTAGAGAGATGTATAATACAATAATTGGAGAGAGATAGAGAGAAAAATGAGAATAATGATTGGAGAGAGGGGTATGAGTAGAGAGAGAAATGTGATTACTCCCTCCGTCCCAATTTCTTGGCACCTTTTGGGGAAGCGGGTTTTTAAGGAGTGTGAAAACTTTGTATTGATTTTTCTATTTTACCCCTAAATCTAGTCAATATTACTGTGACCAAATTTGTGAGGCTAATTTATTATATGAAAGTCAAAACATATTCAATATGGATCTTG
This sequence comes from Vaccinium macrocarpon, assembly GCA_022606695.1. NCBI lineage: Eukaryota > Viridiplantae > Streptophyta > Magnoliopsida > Ericales > Ericaceae > Vaccinium > Vaccinium macrocarpon. The sequence continues at coordinate 26,173,536 of CM040173.1, forward strand.
TTTGATAGATATCAATTAGTTTTATTATACAAAATTTTCAAAATCATAAAAACCGTTATAAAATAAAAGATAATAAGCTAGCCAATTAAGATGAGAAAAGTACTTTTTAAGGGTAAAATTGGAAAGTGACCCAATTTTGATGGATGTTTTTAGAAATGGGACAAACATTTTGGGACATCCCAAAATGGAAAGAAAGACCAAGAAATTGGGACGGAGGGAGTAATAATTTGAGAGATGAGAGATAAGAAAAGAATATTTCTGGAAATTTTTTTAGAAATATGAAGTGAACACGGTGAGTAACACTTTGAGATTTTTAAGTGGAGATTTTTAAAAGGAATGAGCTAATATTCTGGATTTGAAGTAAAAAATAAATGCAACTTATCATGCTGTGTGTTGTTATTCAATGATTAGAGTTTCTAAATTAAGGGAATTGTTAACACTAGCAGAGTCAGGATTTGGAAACTGAGTACTGCCACTGTGGCACCATTTGAGTGGAAATCTACTTATATTGTTACATGTTGTTATGCTCTGTCGTAGGCTTTATTATTGTTTATCTTTTTAACAAAAAAGACTTTAAGGCTTGGTCGACCTCACTCGCGGTATTCAAATGGAAGCCAGATATTATTTTTCAGATCCCAATTGGTTATTTTCTAAATTGCAATTTATACATTATCATATACACCACAAATTAAGTTGTCTAAATAGTAAATACCAATAAGCACCTAATAAAATCACGTTAATCCATGAAAAATTTCCAAGTCAAAAGAGGAGGTGACACCCTTCGATCCTGTCTATATGGCTCCGCCACGATACAGAAATAGTGAGGGTAGCCATAGGCTAGAACTTACACAAGCCAAAGACAAAAAAAAAAAAAAAAAAGACAATACTTAAATTTTGTCAAAAAATAAAACCAAATAGCCATAATTTGTTCACAATTTGTTAATATTTGTCGACATCCGAACAATGTTAATTAAGTGAGAATACTAAACTAGGCAAGTAGAAGAAGTCGTCCCAAAGACAAAACCATCTGAAAAATTTGCTCTACTGATCTTTGCTAAACATGTCCGGCCGGCGGCACACAAAACCACCAAAGCAATGGCCAAAGCAGCTCCTAATTTTCTCAATAACATTGCTAGCTTCTTATCTCATTACCAACACAGTCAACCGTCCATTGAGAGAGAGAGTGAGAGAATTCTCCTGGTGCTCTGCTTCTTTGTGCTCAGATATATGCTACTATTAATTTGTCTGCTTCACTCTTCCATACAATTAATTAGACAATACTTAAATGGAGTAAAAACTCTATAGTTCATATCTAAAAAATGGCACAACAACCAAATAATGCCATGTGGCGAATATTTTGCGTTTTGACAACGGTCAAAGTCCATCACAGCCTAAGTCAACGGTTCCATGAGGATTAATGAGTGTTTAGCAACACCGAATCACCTCTTTTTCTCTCTTCAACAGAATCCCAAGGTATAGTTAAAGGATATATCAAAATGGAGAGTGTGTGGGGGAGACATGGCAATATCATATTTGCTCTAGAAATATGTACTGAGTGAGTGGGGGAGACATGTACAAAGTTGGGGAAGATTCAGGTCCTGAAATACGAGTATCTTAATTATTAATTAGAGATTAAATTTTTTGGCTCTTAATTTAAATTGTTCATTTTGTAGGGCAAACAGAGTAATATATCCATGCAAATAATCAGTTTGATCGGACATCGGTAGTTACATCAAATTGAATTTTGGTTTAATAAAAGGAACGGTCGTGGGCAGTTTAACTTCAAAATCTATGACCTTGGAACCAAAGTTCAATTTGTGATATACCTTTTGATATCCGATGAAGTTGATTTTTAGCGTGGATATACTACTATATGAGTCCTACAAGATAGACGGTTCAAATTATAAAAAAAAATGTATATCATTCATTGCCCAATGATACAGTATCATATAAGCATGTTGTGCATGCTGTTGTGCAAAGTGTTGACTTAGTAACACTCCTAGTAGCAATTTTTTCCCAATTTCCCAATTTTAGCCATCTCAATGGAGCGCGCACACACTCTTGATATTAACACACTTAACACAAAACTAGGCCAATTTTAATAAATTTATGAGCCAAATTTAGCTACTCCATTGAGAATATGCCCTTACCAAGGTAAGTTTATGAACTAATATGAGTTTAATTTTAGATGACTATTGCACTTGACCTAGCATTCATATTATCTAGATGAGCAGTGATTTTCGCAATCCCATTTGGTAAATCTACACTCTTCTATTTTGTCCATATTCCCGAACTTACAACAATTTGTCATTTTACTTGTTCAACTTTTTACACATAAAAAGACAATTTTAGAATTTGTGTGAATAGAATAATTAAACTCTCCCGAATTATCAAAAACAAAGAATAAAATAATTAAAGAACTCAGATGTATTAAAATAGGGAAGTTTGAACACCAAATACTTTTACCTACATTTATAATGCATTCCACATGGTAAATGAAAACTATTCAATGCCCACCGCCACGTGGAGACCCAAGCTACACATTCATGTGGGGCCCAAGACCGAATCCATGAACCCGCAGAAATGTGTGGTGGAAGAGAGACCCGGTGCACCGAATAATCTCTCCATGATAAAAAGCAACAATAACAGTTACCAACTATTGAAAGCCTTGTCGCATATCAAGCATCACGATCAATTTTCCATTCAATGTAACCAGTAACAAAGTTCCCAGAACCAAAGAATATGCACATAATACAATCACTTCGCATGTATGAGACGAGCTTTTGTCTGTTTATTTCAGCATACTCTGTACAAATCAATTTTCTTACCTATGCAAAACACACACACACACACACACACACAATTAATTTTCTTTAGAAGCCAGGAAAGTCTTGAACCACGTAGCCGAAGCCTTAGGGTATCTCTTCTTCAGCTTGTCATGGTAATCCACAAAATAGAGGCCATAACGTGAATTAAATCCTGATGCCCACTCCCAGTTATCCAATAGAGACCACACGAAATAACCTTTGACATTGCATCCATCCTCTCTGCAATTTCGTGAAATCCATGAAATATTAGCTATTTCACCCTTTATGTACTATAATCATGTAACAACTTGCACATTTTCCAAAGATGATAATGAGACTGAGTTTGGACTAACTTTTCCAGCATGACTTATTTTAGTTCCTTTTTGTTTGGTAGTTTCTCGTCTTGGAATCGGACACCTATGAATTTGTCGGACCACTTTTCCACCAACTCTCCTAAAACCAATTGGTGTCAGGAAGAAAGTCTTTTATGACATTCGACATCACATCTGCAAGTCTGCTTTTAGAGCAGTCGCAGGGAGAGGCATTATGTAACTCCCTCACGATGACGCTCCCGACGCTCGAACCCATGACCTCCTGGCTTTGATACCACTTGTTGGACTGCTTTTTCACCAACTCTCCTTAAACCAATTGGTGTTAGGGAGGGCTTCGATTAAGTCTTTATGGCATTCGACATTGCACCCGCAAATCTATTTTTAGAGCGGTCGCAGGGAGCGGAATTATGTAACCAAATTCATGGGAGCACTCTGGGCCCAACAAATTTTAATCGAATCTAAGAAACATTTTAGAAAAATTCAAACTTTTTTTTTATCCATTTTTATGTTTTAGTGGACTCTTTCTCTTTCAAGTTTGGTCCATGTATTTTTAGTTTTCTGATCCTCAAAATAGACTATGTTCAGAAAATACAAAAATAAGCCAAACTTGGTGTAAATAGATACTTACTTGATAGAAGCTAACACGTTCGAGAGATAGTCATGGTGGTATTTGATCCTTTTCTCATCCTTCAGGGCATTTTTTAGTGAAATGAATGGGCTATTGGGCTCATCCATTCCTGTCAAGAAAAGACCATTTAGTTTTTCATGGCTTTGACATTCCGTTAGCAATTGTCAGGCAGAAGTTGGAATTGGAATATCACAAATAATGTCATCAAAATTTTCTATGTCTATGAAATCAAAGACGTAAACACGTGAGACTATTAATGTAATCACAACCATATATATTTACCATTTTCAGTGATGATGACAGGAGGATTGTCATACTTTTCCCTGATGTAATTCATTAAACTTCTGATCCCTTGTGGTACAATGTACAACCATATGGAATTTGCCTACATACAAAACCATATATCGGGTGAATAATTAGATACCAATGAAAAAGCTTTTAGGCCTATCATATATCACGTATCACATAAATTGTTGACTAAGGAAATGGAAAGGCTGTCGGCTATCCTTGAAATGCCATAACAGTTTAGTTAGATCACATACCCTGGCTCCTATAGCTTTTCCATCTCTGAATGCTGAAAAATAAAAGTGACCACAACAAAATATTTAGACCTTATGTCACTTGCATCAAGCGAAAATTGGAGAATAAAGGAGTCAGCCAGACATATGGATTGCAAAATACTTACGGAGGGTAATGGCACCAGAGTCTGATGTGGTATCATTAAGAAGCACTCCAAGTATATTGAAGGTATCCCGGCTTGCATAAAATGTTGTGTAGTGATTTATTCCAACAAAATCCAAGGACCCCTTGAGAAGAGCAGACTCTGCTTCCGTAAATCTGGGCAATCGGCTTCCAACTCTTTCTATCATCGAACTTGGATAAGCGCCAAACATCAGAGGATCCAGAAACCTGTAATATAGGCAACATGATATTAGCATCAGTCGTCCTAGATATTATTTTTATCTTCTCGATGCAAAGAAAATTCTTTTCTCAGCTCAAGTAACTAGAAACTACACGAGCATAGGTGATGTGTTTTTATACCAGCCCAACTGAAAATCTTGCGCTCTTTGAGTTGCTTCAATGTCCTCTGTGGAGTTTTTTGCTGGTTCAAACCAAATAACGTCAAATGTTACGCCAAGAGATCCACGTTGCTTATGCTGCCCAACAGTTAAATAACAAAATATGTTGTTAAACTAGTGGTGTGTGCACTTGCTGACCAAAATTACAAACACATAATGTTAAAAGGAAGACCTTCATCCAGACAGGGGATCATGGCAGTTGAACGACTGGCTTGGTTTTAATTTCAGATGTTTCGCTTGTTTGCATCCGGAGAGTGAAGAAGTCCGTCTGGACAGTCCATGGTCCGAATTTTGTTTTGGACTTGTTTTGGACATATTAAAGATTAATTTTGGAGGTTTCCTTGTTGGTATAGGAATTTGGGGTACAAGGAACTCAAATTGGGAAAAAAATCTTCTTTTGGAAGTATTATTTGGCAATAAATATTCCTTGACTCTCTCAATTAGGGTTAAATTTCTTCGTTCCTTTGGAGATCCCCTGTGGAGGTTCTTGGTAAATCCTTAGGGTTCTTTGTTAGATCTTCACGATCTTTGGTTGCCTCCTCTTTAGTGGGCTTTGGAAGATTTTTGTTTTGGTGTGGCCTTCGGTCACTTGATGGAACTTTGTTATTTGGCGATGTCATTGAGATCTTGATGCCTCGTGGTTGAAACCCTAGGTTTTGTGACACTTGATGAGAGACAGTTCTGTTGAGGTGCTTCACTTGGGTTTTGGTGAGAGAACTTTTATTTTGGAGTTGACATGTATCTTTGTGAGAGTTTTTTTTGTTGCCACTGTAATTCTTCTAAGGATTCTAGGTATCTGTCTCTTAGTATTTACTTACTTGTGAGTAGGTTTACAGCTTTACGCTAGCCCAACCATGAATATCTTGGTCTCTTTTACGCATTTTGTCTGCGATTTGGTTTCTCCATATGTATTTTGCATATGTTTTGTTTGTTACTTATATCATAGTGATCAACGATTCCTTGGTTGCGGTTGGGCCTATTGCATAACACCTTTTGCGCCATTCAAATTTTTTAAGACTCAAATTGTAAATTCAATGATAGTTAACATAAACAATGGTTATCGGTCCATTTATCTTGACAAAATCCTTGGCCAGTACCTTGTATTTTATTCTGTAAATATCTGCCACAGTTGCATGAGAAAGAAGAAGGTTGTGGCCAACTATGTAAGGTTCAGTTGCAGAGTTTCCAGCCTTGCAGAAGAGGTGCAGAAAGATGGAGCACCGTCCTGGAGCAAAGAGACCCGTATCATATCCCTGTGTGGCAATTGTGTGAGGCTCGTTGAATGTAATCCAATGCTTCACTCTGTCACCAAATTTCTCAAAGCACGTCTCTGCATAGGTAGTAAAGTCCAATCTGAAAAAAGACAGAAAACAGAAAACTTATGTCTTATTTATTTAGAAAATTGTATTTTTTTTTTTTTTAGAGAAGAGAGTTGATTTACATGATTTGGGGGTCAAGCCATCCATTGTATCTGTCTTCCAAGGCTTGAGGAAGGTCCCAGTGGTAGAGTGTTACATATGGTTCTATTCCTGCACTTATGTACCAATAGAACACGTTTATACCATCACAATGTGGAGGATAGATGCGAATATGTATGGAAAACACCACTTAAGGTTCAATGGGATTTATTCATAGAGTGGGAAACAAAAACAAGTAAGTGTACCCTCAGCTAGTAAAGCATCGATGACCTTGTTGTAGTGATCAACTCCAGCCTGATTAATTTCTCCAGTTCCATCTAACAAACCCAGAAAAATAGTAAGAAATCTTCCTTCAGTCGTTTTATTGCATCAGGAAAATGGCAAAATGTGTAGACAAACACATGCTGTGCAAAAGAGTAACTAGCTTTGATATATATATATATATATATATATATATATATATATATATATATATATATATATATATATATATATATATATATATATATATATATATATAAAACATTGCTAAACTATCACAAATCATTAATCTACTTAGTTGATGAAGTCCATCTTTCACTATTAGTCTGTAAACATAACTTACTAGGGAATATCCTGGACCAGGCAATGGATAATCTGTAAGCATCCATTCCGATATCCTTCATAAGTTGTATATCTTCCTAGTTGACACAAACAAAATGCGTCAAACATAGATTAGAGAAAGAGAAATAGGCAATTGAAAAGAAGAAATGGAAAGCATAACTCTTGTGGTTGTTTTTATGAACAACTAAACCATAGCTCTTGTGGTTGTTCATAATTTTATGAACAACTAAACCATAGCCCTTGTGGTTGTTTTTATGAACAACTACATCTAGAGAACTACAGTCTAGTAAAGATCTCTCGCGCCTACCATGGTATAAAAATAAATTCAAAAGCTACGTATAAAGAATTTTAGGAAAGAAAAATAATTAGAAAGTGAAATGTAAGGTATCTATTCAAAGTTGAAGTGACATGGGCCCATAAAGAGATGTATTCGATCCACAAACTCATATTTTGAATACTTTTTGGATATTTAGTGGATACTTTGGCAACGTTAAAACCCCACTATCAGTCAGACTTACTGGAAACAGGTGATACTGGTCTACGGTAACATCAGCATTACTGAAATCAGCAATCTTTCCTGCAAGAAAGAGAAAAATTGGGCATACAGTACACCAATTAAGATGGTATCTTAACTTAATTCTTCATTTTCTGACAATGAAATACTTACCAAAGGTGTGGGAAAATTCGTCCCAGATTGTGCGTCCCCTTCCATCCTCTTTCACTGCTCCTTCATACTGCAAAATGGAATAAAAGATTGACTACATAAAACAAGCAGTTGGTGGTCATAAGTAGTCACAAGAGCGGTTAACTTTGATTAAGAAAGGGGGTTTTTTTCCAAAAAGATATAGTTGCAGCAATTATTTTTATGAAACAAACTATGATTTTATTGCATGACCACTCAGTGTCTAACAAACCAGATCATGTATGTACATGACCTGCTCGAAGGATGCTAGAGAACAGAATGAATCAGGGTAAAATTTCAATGACAACCCGGAGGTTTGCAAGTTGAAACTAAGACATCCATACCATTGAGGCACGAGAACAACAGCCACCTCTATGAGGTTTATAGTCGCTTTACACTAAGGAAAATGCTAACCACAGCCCTTCGGGGGTTGGATAATGTGCAAGAGATGCATTGATATCTAAGATAAGTGTTTTGATATCTCGTGAAAGTATATTGATATTCATTTCGGCAATACAAGCATATTATCTACCGCCCAGTGGGCTATGGTTAGCAAGACCCTAACACTAAAACCCTTCATCGGTCCACCATGGGATTAAGCAGCTGATTGTGCTAATGTCAGCAATTGTAAGTTACAAAATACAACCAAAACTAATCCTCTAAAAATATGCCTCTCTCTTTACACCATTATCAGTTATCACCAACCGAATCACATCACTTTCTAATGACTAACAAATGTATGATTTAATAGAGAAAACAAATGATGTGATTTCATAAAATGAAATTTTATTTTTTATGATATCTTGGATGTGAGATACTCCGTTAGAATGAGACAGAAAACAACCTTCAAATATATATATAAGTATATTAGTCTATTTGAATCGCACAATGGGCCTTTTTTTTTTTTCCCTTTAACCTTTTTTATTTTATTTTTCCTTCCTTTGACCTATCATGTGAGATTGAGATAGTAAAAAAAAAAAAAAAGAAGATAATTTTCCAAATAAGATTATTTGCCCAAAGGAAAGTATGGACATCTATTTCTACTTGTGGCCTGTGGGCGGGCTTTTAATCCTCCGGCTTATTCAGGCTTGACGGGCTCGGGCGGGGCTTTGTGCAGGCTTCGTCCGCAGGCCCTTATGAGAGAGATGGTTGGGGTTATGAGTCACAGATTAATTTTACCCCAATAAATTACAACTCCTATTTTCATTTTAAGTAATCAGGTTACAAATTAAGAAATTTACTAATTATTTGCAGTAACGGAAAATAAAACTCCTGCATTCAAATAAGGGCCACAGATTTGGTGGTGGAGCTAGAGTCGGGTTAAGCGTAAAGCCTAAGAAATGTGGGCTTTACGCTGATAAAAAATACTGAAAATGGGGGCTTCCAATTTTTTAGGATCTCTATAAATATGTATTAGGCTCAAATAGTGTTTGTCAGCCTTCCATCCACAACTTATGGATTTTAAAGTATTGCAATGGTTGTTCTATCTTTTGATAACTATACGTTTATTTTGTAATGGTAAATCGTTTGTAATGGTGTTTATAACTTTATATAGACTATTTATTGACCGACCTTTGTATGCAAAATATAGAGTGCACCTCATTTAATGAATTCACTTCCAGCTCCCAAAATCTTTAAACCGGCTCTATTACTCAGAATGGAATCCTTGAATTCCGAACTTATAATTCTGATATATACAAAACTATGGTCACCCCAAACAAAATGTTAGATTCTTCATTTTCCCAAATTGGTCTGGCTTACTTGAACCTCGACTAATTTTAAGTGCCCAGTTAAAACCAAAGCAAAACTCTTGTATAGACTAGTTTCGGGGAATTGATTATCTCATAATTCCTTACACAATTTAATACTATTGGTATCCATCATCCAAAGATATTCCAAAGAATGGTGAATGAGAATACTAAACCTGGTAAGCAGAAGAAGTCGTCCCAAATACAAAACCTTTTGGAAAGCGTGCTCTACTGATTTCTGTTAAACATGTCCGAAACCCAGAAACCCATCAATGCAATAGCCAAGGCTCATGGGCGGGTTTAAATTTTTTTTTTTTGAAGATTTGTTTCTTTATTTCTTTGTTTTTGATATTAAAAAAAAAGAGTGTGCTTCAAATAGAAAAAAGGCTATAAAAAAAAAAATGATTTTGTTTTGAGAAAAAGTTACATTCTCATATCAGTCTTTGAATAATCCCTTCCTCACCATTCAATAGAGACAACTGATGATGATGTGATTAGATAGAATGATTTTTTTATGATATCTTGAATGTGAAAATAGATAGAAAGAGATTGAGTGAACACAACCTTCAAATAATTTTTTCTTATAAAAAGTATGTTAGTCTATTTGAATCACACAATCGGTCCTTTTTTTTTCCCCCTCTTTAGCCATGATTTGTTTTTTCTTCTTTTGACCTATCATGTGAGATTGAAAGTAGTAAAAATAAGGGAATTTTTCAAAAATGAAAGTATGGACATCTATTTCTACTTCGCGGGTTAGAACGCAAGCTTGGTAGCAGGTTTGGCAAGTCATCTATTCAGGCTAGGCAGGCCCACCGCTTGACAGGCTCGGGCCGGGCAGCCTTTGTGCAGGCTTCGCCCGCGGGCCCTTTTGAGAGAGAGAGAGAGAGAGAGAGAGAGAGAGAGAGAGAGAGGTCCTTGGGGATTCGATGTGGGGTGAAAAAGCTAGGGAATGGTATTTAGGAACATATTTTTACCTTTAGGTCTAGAAAAGAGGCATCTAATTACCAATAAGGTAAGGAGGCATGTAATTATCATTAAGGTAAATCACTTTTTTTGTGGTTTAAATTTAGAGTGCACTTTCATATTTTAAGATTTTAATGGTTTAAGCATTTTCATACGCTACTCTAATGTTTAGGTTTAGGGTGCACTTTCCTATTATATGATTTTAGTCGTTTAAGCACTTTCATAGGGTACCCTAAGGTTTAGATTTAGGGTGCACTTTCCTAATATAGGGTTTTAGAGATTTATGAACTTTCAAAGGGTATCTTAGAATTTTAAGCATTTTTATAGGATACCATAGGGTTTAAGTTTTAGGGTGCACTTATTATTATAGAGTTTTAGTGGTTTAGACACTTTTATATGGTATTCTAGGGTTTTATGTTTAGAAATTTTCATAGAGTATCCTAATATTTACAAACTTTCATACGGTTTGGGAAGTTGAGGAAAGAGAAATTATGTCCGTGTAGATGGGTAGAGAGAGAGAGAGAGAGAGAGAGAGAGACGGAAGCTACACATGTACTGTGATGTGCAGCTTGTACCTGAAAGTAAATTATGAGGTTGGGCTGTACCAGCCCGTAAATCACCCATTTAGGAACGCCGTCTCGCCACCCTTGAGCAATCCCAAATAAATTTGTTGTTTTACTTGTTTATAGCATAGTTTATAGTTATACCCCAACAAACTCTTACTCCTATAACATAAACTTATTTACAGATGTGGCACCACCTATTGTGAGGCCCACTGTGTGATCGTTGTAATATTTTGAATTGTTCATTTTTGTGGTCCGCAAAATACTGTATTCATGCAAAAAATTAGTTTGATCAGAGATCGATAGCCATAAGTATGTCAAAAGTTGAATTTTGCTTTGAAAATCAATTGGTCTGGATTAAATCAAAATTCAACTTTTGACATACCTATCGATGTCCGATCAAGCTGATTTTTTGCGTGGAACATTATTTTGCATGCCCTATAAGATAAACGGTTCAAATTATTGCAAGTTACCCTCAGTGTGGTCAATAAAAGCCGGGTTTGCGTCACATCCGTAAATAAGTTTATCTCGATCTACTCCTACACTAGAAAGACAATCCGCCAATTTATTTTTATGTAATCATGTTAAAAATTAAACAATATTTATCCCAGGGTTGTTCCTGGTAATCTCAAAATTTCTTTTCATTTTCTTCTTGTTTTCACCCCAAAAAGAAAAAAAAATGAAAACCTTGAACTCCAATAAAATTATATATTGAAAAACTATTTCCTGAATAAAACTTTTGAATTCCCCTCAACTCTTCTCAAGACTTGAATGAAGTTAAGGCATCACATGACTCAGAATGACGCGTTTGGTAACGTTTTTGTTTTCTGTTTTTTGTTTCTAAAAAATTGAAAGTAGAATCATGTTTATTGTTTATAAAAACAAAAACAAAAAAAAAAACATGATTGGTAATCAAATTTCTATTTTCTGTTTCTGAATACCTTTTTAATAAACAAAAAACATAAATAAATTACCAAACACATTTTTGTTTTTAGTTTTGAAAAAAAATAAAAAATAAAACGTTACCAAACACTTTAATTACGAACTTATAATTCCAATAAATCCAAAATTATGGTCACCGGCCCCAAACAAAATCTTAATTAGATTCTTCATTGTCCCGAACTAGTCCAGCTTATTTGAACTTTGACTAATTCTAGGTGCTCAATCATGTTTCACTTGTGGGGAGAGTCTAATTAAAATCAAAACAAAACTCCGTATGAACTAACTCAAAGGAGTTAATTACCCCATAATTCCTTACACAATTTAATTAATATTAGTATCCATCATCCAAAGAGATTCCAGAGAATGGTAAATAAGAATACTAGACCTGGTAAGCAGAAGAGGCTGTCCCAAAGACAAAACCTTCTGGAAAGCTTGCTCTATTAATCTCTGTTGTTGAACATGTCCGAGCCCACAGAACCACCAACGTAATTGCCAAAGCAATGCCTAATTTTCTCAACAACATTGCTAGCTTCTTCCTAGATATGTTATGCATAAACTAGTCAAGTCTAGAGAGAGAGAGATGGCAGTAGGGCCGGTGATATATATAAAGTTATAAACATACATGCCCATATATAAATATACGTACACGTAAAATGCATGTGGTGAGTTTTGTTCATACGCTTTCCGAGCGTAACAAGAACTGCATAATTGCGTCATTACTCTCTCTCTCTCTCTCTCTCTCTCTCTCTCTCTGAGCTAGCTATCAAAGATGGTAGTCAATCAGGCTGGTTGGAACAGGGCATCCTATTGTGCGGTATTCGAACCACAATCAACGGCTTGAATTTAATCTTGACACTTACATGATCCGAGCCATTGAAAAGATAAAATCTGAGTCGTTCATTGTCAAGATCAATGATTCATGCGCTGCATACAATTACAGGATCCCCAAATCCGGGGTGGTTTTTTATGATTCAATAAAATAATGCTTTTGTTTATTTGAAATGTTCCCGTAAAAAACTTTTCGGAAAACCTATGGGTACCGACCCATAGGTACAAAGAATGCACAGATCGTGCTCTGGAACCCACATTTGGATCTCACATGAGTGACCCAAACTGTTCATTCTTCTTAGAACATTTTTCTGAGGGAGCCCACAAAATTGTTGCTCAATCGGACGGTTAAAAGTGGTCGAACCAAAGTCCCACAGTTTCAATCAAAAGATTTTTGGATTGAAACGGTTAGACTTTAGTTCGACCACTTATAACCGTCCGATTGAGTTGAAATTTCGTAGGTCCATTCGAAAAAATGTTCTAAAAAGAATGAACAGTTTACTCCTATAGACTATAGTAACGGTTGCTTCTTTGTAGTGCTGTTCGTTTGCTTCACTCTTCTGCTTTTCCACAGTGGCCCCGATTGACCATTTCCCCCGTGAGTCTTATGGGAAATTGAATATTTCTCGATCCTTGAATTTCCAAATCCAAGAAAGCTTACAACTAGTGTTGTATATCCTGTGCCATATTGGCCGGTCATAAAACGGACCTAGGTTGCTGCTGTGAATCCCTTGCACAGCAGATGTTGTGTATATCCGGACTATTTGTTACTCAGATGAACAAGCCAAATTTTATCTCGACACCGTTGCATCCAAACGTTCGTTGTCATGCATGCAAGTTGAAATCTGACATGTCCATCCAAGCAACGAATGATCCGGATGTGCATAACACCCGCTGTGTACGAGGCTACACAGCGGCAACCCCAGATCCTCTCATAAAACAATAGAAGTACCTTGTGATCGATCCATATAACCTGCCAAAACATATACCAGCCTGTACCGGCTGATACCAAAAAAAAAAAGCTTGAATTTTAAGGTAATTTGACAAAACTTGGAGTCCATAATATTTTAATCATCTTAACTTGTGATTAGAACTAACATTAAGGTGTATTAAAGTGTTAGAATTTATTTTATTTCACCACAAGTTTTGCAGTTATACATAAAAATATCAAATACATATAAGAATATACATTGTGACATATCCAAAATGGCCCAGAGATATACACCACAAGTACATATCATCCCAATAGATCGAAGAAATGGAACACTAGCCAATACGGAATTGACAATTTTTCTTACAACAAAAGACTTTTTTTTTTTTTTCTCAACGACGACATATATTTTATTAAAACTCAACATAGGCTACATCGAGAAATATTTTGTTATGAGTTGGTTTTCTGCCATGTTATTCTTCGTTATTGTGATGTTTAATTTATTGTGATGTTATAACGTGTATCAATAACCCTATAAGAAGACATACGTACTTTAGATATTGTTGATTAAAATAGCGTTTGGTCCTCGATCCCACAGTCCCACTTCACAAATGTCCCATTCTTAAAGTCTCTAATAGTAATATTTTTCATTCTACGTAGGAAGTCTAAAATATTACCTTAAGAAAATTTAATACTATTGTATAGTGATAAAGATGGAAAATAAAACTATATATATATATATATATATATATATATATATATATATACGCCAATTATTCAATCCGGGATCCCGGATTGGAGGTTTTTTGATGTTTTGAAGGTTTTAAAACATGTTTTTGCATGATCCAAACCGTCCAACGTGTTTAAAGAGTGTTTTCAAGAATCCCCATGAGAAATCGTCCAAAACAAATACTGGGAAGTTTTTCACAAAAACTGCATATATACAGTTCATAGATCAAGCTCTTCCCGGTAATTTTTTTGGATGATTTCTCGCGATAACTCTTGAAAACACGTTTTAAACACATTGGATGGTTCGGATCATGAAAATTTTATCTGGAACTATGAGTCCCGGACTAGATCCGGAATCATATAATATATATATATATATATACACAGGTGATCCAGTCCGGGATCCCGGATTTCCCGGACTGGAGCATTTTTCGGTGTTTTGATGCTTTTAAACATTGTTTTTGGGAAATCCGAGCCGTCCAATGTGTTCAAAAGGTGTTTTCCAAAGTCCCCGCAAGAAATCTTCAAAACAAAATACCGGGAAGGGCTTGATCCAAGTAGTTTTTCGCAAAAACTGTAAATATAAAGTTTTTGGCGTAAAAACCGCTTGGATCAAGCCTTTCCGGTATTTTTTGAAGATTTCGCAGGGCCTTGGAAAACACCTTTTGAACACGACGGCTGGATCAAAAAAAATCTCGGGAACATGGAGTCCCGGATCCGGGACTCCCGGACTAGAACACTACTCTATATATATATATATATATATATATATATATATATATATATATATATATATATACACACACACACACACACACATAATCATGATCTAATGAGGACTTCTTCATGAAAATTCCGTGAGGACCTCATGGATAGGTGTCAAATCTCGATGATCTAAACCCTGCAATGGGTTTAAAATGCGATTTTAAGGGTCATCGCAAGAAATCGTAAAAAAAATAAAATTAAAAAAAAAACCTAGAAGGGCTTCATCGGAGCAGTTTTCGATAAACTGTATATGTACAGTTATTATGAAATACCACTCAGATGAAGCAATTATGGGTTTTTTTATTTATTATTCCTAGCGTTGGCTAAATACATTGAGCGGTTCGAATCGTCCAAAATTTGGTCCGAAAAATTGAAAACAGGTGTGGTCCGCACGGAGAGATCCGTGAGGGAGGGAGTCTGTTGTAATCTCAAATAAAGATTTGGGTAATCTCTAATAAAGATTTGAGATTACAAATCATAATAGAACTTACATAACAGTAGATGAAACTAATTAATTACTAAAGATCTTTTTTTATTTTATCTTGACAGCCAACACGTACGATAACAGATCTTGTACTGACCTCCGTCATCTTGCTAGCTCAGCTCAAATAAAGAATTAAATGACAGAAACAATGGTTCTCCTGGCTCTTGGTTGACTGTAGACCTCCAAATATTTTGGCTATAAAACACGTGCTCCAGCAATGTCGAGAGCAAATATTGCAAAAGAAAGCTTATAGTTTGATCCGAAATGTCTGAGAAAGTCGAAATCGACTGCTCAGTCACTAAAATTACGATTTTGTCCATAGAGGAATTAGGATTCAGACACAGGGTGACACCGTTCAATGGAATGCTAGTTACATATTGTGCGAAAAAATATGAAGAAGAAAATTAAGTTAAAAGTCCTATGATTGTTTGGTTTTTGTCGTGGGCTTTGTTTGTGTAAAAGAAATAAAAACTTGCTTGAACTCTCTTATGGTATTTTAGTTTCAATGCTACAATATTTAACTCAATTTACAAGTTTGTTAGTGGTTTTTCCATCTATCTTGACAAACTGGACTACGTTGGAAAATTAAATTATTTTAGTTTCAAAGCTACAATATTTAACTCAAGGAAGCAAATCCAAACAGATGGTTCGATTATGATTATTTAAAAAAAAAAAACATAAATGGATTCGACTAGTATTTAAGCTGAAGCAAATCCAAGGATATACAGCAAGACTCAATTAATGTGGCATAAAAAGAATGACTCCAAAACGGCTTTTTGACATTTTTGGTCCCCAAAGTATGTCCACCATCTCATTTTGGTCCCCAAATTTTTAATTGCGCGATTTTGGTCTCCAATGTTTTCAATTTGTGTTTAATTGGTCCCTACTCCTCACGCCGTCCACCCTCTCCGTTGAGGACCAAAACGAGATGGCGGACATACTTTGGGGACCAAAAATGTCAAAAAGCCACTTCAAAACTCGAACCCACAACGTCTTATGCAAAAGACCAAACACCTAACTGCTAGACTAGACATGCCTATTTAAGAAACTAGGGGTGGCACGTGCACCTCCCCCTCTTGTGTCCCGCCACTGATTGTGTCAGCTCCGAACTAAAGGAAAAAAATTAATCTCGAATATTCCAAAGCCCAAGAAATATTTCATGTTTTTTTTTATAAAGAGATAGAAGTATCATTAATAAAGTAACCTAAATTATAGAAATATTCCATGTTGACTGGATTTGCTAACTCAGCCCTAAAATTTGACTAGGCTGCCACGCGTCTTACGACTGTTGATATTGTAGTTATACAACGTGGCGTTTACAGCACACTGACTCAGCGCTGACACCACCTAGTTGAGAGGACATGGTTTTGACAGGGGGTCGAACGTGGCACAACGTGTCTGTCTTTCTCCTTGGGAAAGCGCGTACGCCTCACTTAGGATTCGGTTGGCCCATCATCCAGTCTCCGACTTTGTTCGACGATCAGATAACCACCAGTCCTTTCGTCTTGACTAGACGAAGGCAACCCATTTGTCAGAATTAAACTGACTTCATTCACGTTTAATTTCTGGCAAGCTTCGAACATAGCTTCAATTGCATTTCGCAGAGACCTTAATCTCACAATGTTGCTCTGATACCAACTATTGTGCCCAAAGAAGTCACTCACGCACATAAATTGAAAGGCGCTTGGTATCCTCAATAATCATGTCCACACAATGATGACAAGCCAGTCTAACTGATATAATTGATTATTGAACCACTATCATCACTGTCTTGCATCATCAAAGGACCATTATCACCACTGTACCATTGCGGGAACTTGAAACGACATCTCGATGATAAAGGAGAAACAAATAGAAAAGAAGTAGAAGGCACAGAAAAACTCTCAAATTTGGGATCTAGAGAGAAAATCTTTATCAGAAATGAGGGGTTATTGCAACAAGGAAAAATGGCTATCACGTGAGAAGAAGAAAAACACTCATCAAGTATAAAACCTTCTCCTACTGTCGCAGTATTAGGGTGATGAAAACCTAGGTCGAGGAGGAAGGAGGAGAGAAATAAGGTGGCTAGGATTAGTGGACTCCCTTATGTCATTGTCATGCCTTAAGTGGGTCCCTATATAAATATTTTTAATTTGAGTTTCAGTTTTGCACTTATCCAGTCGAAATTAAACACGCATTATACACTAATGGGTCGTTTGGATAACGTATTAGTTTGAGATGGATTAAATAGTAAGGGGAGATGAAATAGTCGAGGAGATGAAATAAGAAGGGTGGACGCACATTGATATGATAGTTAAGAAAGGAAGATTAAATAGTCCATGGTTTGGATGAAGGATGAAAAAGGAGAGATATGGAGGGTGGAAGATGTAAAAAACTGTTAAACAACATATTTGCCCTTCATGAGCCCGTATTAGATAATTAATTAAATTTATTATATAATTTCAAAAATAATTAATTTGTTATACTTAACAAAAATTAAGCTATAATAAGTCCTAATATTTTTTATATAAATTCAAATTATTAAATATTCAAAACGACTAATATTTAAAAGTTCTTTTTTAAGTAAAATTGTGTAATACATAAAATTGTGTGTTACATAAACTAATTGCATAAAAGACAAGTGGTTCAAGTGTAATTTTAAGACACAAATAAAATCCCAAGCAGAGTTAGGCCCTTTGGGTAAAAAACCAAAAATCGATTTTTTTAAAAACCATTGTCCTTATTCAAAATTTTTTTGCATTTGTTAGTTTTGCGTCAAGATTTTGTAGTTTTTAGATTCCTCTCGATGAGACGAATCTAATATGTATAAATTTATGGTCAAAACTCAATTTTTTTTGAATAAAGCCAAAATAGTTGGATTATTGGACCTATTTTGGCTTTATTCAAAAAGAATTGAGTTTTGACCATAATTTTATACTCGTTAGATTCGTATCGTCGAGAGAAATCCAAAAACCACAAAATCTTAATGCAAAACTAACGAATGCAAAAAAAAAAAATTGAATAAGGACAAAATGGTTTTTTTTTTTAAACTGACTTTTGGTTTTTTACCCAAAGGAGGCCTTAGAGACAGCTGTCTCTTCTTTTGCCCTTTTCTTCTTCTCCCTTTCTTCTTTCTACTTCATTCTGAAAGAACCCAGAAGACAGCGGCAACAACGGCCAATCCGACGGCAAAAACAGCGATGGCGATGGCAGTGGTTAGCGATTTTCACCTAGATTTTTTTTTCCTAATCGCTTGAATTTATCAAAATTCTTAGATCTGGAATTTTTGGGAAATTTTTGCTTGAAACTACCCAGAAAAATGGTGGTTTGTGTTGTTGTGCTTCAATAGTTTTTTGCTTGAAACAGAGGGATATGCTCGTCATTTGGTCCCGGATGAGGAGCCGGACTAAATACAAGCACCCCTTGCTTGTTTTTAGTCCGACCTCCCCCTGGTTAATTAGCCGGCGGCTATTTAGTCGGGGGCGAAATTGGTTGCCAAACCATGGGCTAAACTCCTCATCCTCCGGATTGTATAGTCAGGTTCCCATAAACAGCATCCAAACGACGCCTAAGTGGGCTCCTATATATTATTTTTTTAGTAGGAGTTTTAGTTTTGCACTTGTTGATAAAGGCAAAATTAAACACGCATTCAAGCATCTCCTATCAATTTATATATCTCTATTTCCCCGATATGACATAATGAGTGGAGATTTTGTAATTTGTCTCCTCTTTACTTCAACTTGTTGTCCTTTACGAGGGCATATTGGAGGGATCCATCATCCTTTCAAAGATTTAGAGATCAAAATAAAGTTGTGGGTCTCCAAAAAATTGAAAAAAAAAAAAAGAAGAAGAGGGGACCAGTTACAAAATTTTCCCACATTATGTCACATTCAGTCTCTAAAATTGAAATTTAGATATTGATAGGAGATGTTCTTACACATTTCTCGTATTTTCATTATTTCATTTTAATATTCATCATCCTACCATATATCATTTGAATAACAGGTAGTTGTCCAATCGACAAAGTGTTTGAACACTTTTAGGAAGAAAAGCATTCTCATAATATGACCAATTAACTAACCAGCAAAACTACTTCTTACAAATAGTACCTTATTCGTCTTGTCTTTAATTTATATAATAATCAATCTACAGGTATTTTTCTTTTTTGAACAAGAAAAGATACGTACACGTTTATTAATCATCCTCTGAAATGTTAAAGAGCTTGCTTTAAAGGCACCTTTCATCTTATCTAATACTCCACTTTATTAGAAAAATAATAATTAAGTGATTGAATCTTTTCTAGTCTGATCCATTCCACGTCCCAAATAAAACAGAAGTTGGCTGAGCTTGAAAGCAAAAGCCATGAGTTCATTTGGCCGGAGACTTGTGAATAATATATGACAACTTAAGCTTTCTTTTGGTTTATAATGAGCAATATCTGGCCTGGACACCTGAGCTATCAAAAATAAAGTATATCTAGCTAGAATTCATACTCCCTTGGATGCATTTCCCATGTCTCCCCAAAATAAGAAGGAAAATAATTCGAAATTTCACTACGTACTAACCAGAAATATCCAATTTATTACATATAATTGCTAACATGTTTCATGCTAGAATGTTAAGTTTAGCAGTTGAAGTCCATTGTTTGTTGCCAGCTAGTAACAATGTCATTACAAGCTTATTGTGGACCCGACGGTATTTTTGCTATATTTTTTGCCTTTTGCTTATAAGATTTATATGACCGAAACTCAGTTTTCCTGTAAAGGCAGATTAATTATTCGAGTTTACAGGGGTCTGGGGTCCAAAAATGTTTTCAGTGGTCCGGATTCGCAAACGTTTTCTTACCAATTAAAGCATTCTATTACAAGTAATAAAGCTTCACAAAATCCAGACCATTGATTTCTCCAGATAGACAGTTGTAGTATTGATTGTTTTTGTTATTTCTGTTATGTTTCCTTGTCTGGAGTATTAGATTAGGTGTGGCCAGGCCTTGATTCTGTGTTTGCCTTTTTCTGGTCAGCTAGTTTTTTGGAGTCTATATCAAACTTGTCCTGTTTTTGTTGGTTTGCTTCAATGAAAAGGTAATTTACCAAAAAAAAATTATTCGAGTTTTATCTTATTTTAATGTGTTTGGATTGACCTCTCGGCATGTATAAACCAACCCGAGCCTTACGTCTCAATCAGTTGGGGTCGACTACATGAATTTTTTTTTTTCTGCGATTGAGCTCTCCCAAGGGTTAGGATTAATGTCATAAAGATCATGATGGGTCTTCTACATGCTATCAGTCTACCTAACGCACGACCCTCCTCCATTGTCCGGGCTTGGGATTGACTAGGAAAGAGATAAAGGCTTTAAGCACGTCTTAGCAAAGTTATCTCTCAGCATGCATCTTGATACTCCTATATATTTTATTGTTCCCATTTTCACTATCTCATTCAATTCTCCTGATGCACGTCACTGGTGTTCGTGAAATCTTCAAGATGTATTTGTATTACATATATAAAAAAAAAAAAATGCCTTCACTGTCCGAAAACAAAATTGTTTCACCAAGCAATATAAACATTTTTGAGTTTGTATGTATCAATGCATGTATATGTATCAATTGGGAGTCCTTTATAGTTTATGTAGTAAATGGTGGTAGTAAATGGTTTTTTTTTTTTTTAAAAAAAAAAAAAAAAGAGCAAATGCATACGGAACAACCCTTTTTAGGCTTTTACATCTCAATTATTTAATAGAGTACTTAATTTTGTAGCTGAAATTTGCAGCATTGAATCAACTTCTGTAACCTTATAATGGGCTGGCTTAAAAATGAAGGAAATGTGAGGAAGGTTAAGATAACAATCGTACGAGGTCACACTTCACCCAAGACGGATCATCCGGGGTGAACAAGAATTGGGGATTGGACGCAGACAAGATATGGAAACCAGTCGTTCCAATCAAGCGCGCACCAATTTCTTTGGTAAACTATGCGTTAGTGAGGAAAGTCTTGAACCACTGAACCGAATCCTTAGGGTAACGCTTCAGCTTGTCATTGTAATCCACAAAATAGAGACCAAATCGTGAAGTGAATCCTGCTGCCCACTCCCAGTTATCCATTAGAGACCACACGAAATAACCCTTCACGTTGCATCCATCCTCCCTGCAATTTTGTGACACAGAAAAGCCGAAAACTATTGCTCGTTAGGGAGTGGAATCGTAGCGCGCGCGCACATATAAGAAAGGTTACGTACTTAATCGAGGCTAACAAGTTCGAGAGATATTCGTCGTGGTATTTGATCCTTTTTTTGTCGTTCAGTGCATCTTTTCGCGAAATGAATATGTTATTCGCATCGTCCATTCCTGGAAATCCATTCAAAGGAAAAGAAAAATGGTTTAGTTTGTCATATGGCTTGAAAAATAAATATAAAATCAAATCTATCTTGTTATCAATATCTAAGAATCAGATGTATTTACAGTATCGGAATGCAATTCCAAATTCTCCAATGCGAATAAAAAGAGAAAAAAAATGTTCAATCGGATACAACTAGTCAACTAGTAACCACTCACACACATGTGTAAATATGTGTAACGGCTGTGGGAGGGGCTATAGGGATTTGTCCGAGGTGCGCGCAAGCTAGCTCAGGATACCATTACCGAAAAAGATAATAACAAACTCGATGCAGGGGTTTTGCATTCAGAAGATTACCATTTTCAGTGATGATGATTGGAGGGTTGCCATACTTTTCCTTGATGTAATTCATTAAGCTTCTGATCCCATGCGGTACTATGTATAACCATATCGAATTTGCCTACATTTACATAAAACCACAATATAAGATTAGGTAAACGTTTAAGAGTGGCAATAGCCAATAGATAGATTTTCAAAAAATAAAAAGTATTTTTTAATTTTCAAAAAATAAAAAGTATTTTTTTATTTTCAAAAAATAATAAGTACTATTTTTTTTGGCTGTTGTTTTATTCGTATGGATGAAACTAATGAGTATTTTTTAATTTTCAAAAATAATAAGGAGTATGTTTTTTTGGCTGTTTTTTTATTCGTCTGGATGAAACTAATCGGAAAAAAATAAATATTTACAGAGTACAAATAAATTGTTGGAAAAAGGACCGTCCACAAACTCAGCCCGAATCTAATCAATAAATGAAATTATGGATTACTAGGTTGTAAACGAACCGGGCCGAGACGAGCTCTGTAGAGCACGAGTAAACGAGCCAAAAATCGAGCTCAAACTTGGCTCGTTCATAAACGAGCCAAGCTCTTAACGAGACAAGTTGAGCCTACATAAATGAGTCAAGCCGAACTTTACCATGCTTGTTTACTAATCGAGCCTAAAACTCGAACTCAAGCTCGAGCTCGGCTCAGTTAGTAAAAGAGCCGAGCCTTAACGAGTTGCTCGCGAGAAGCTCAGTTCGTTTGAAACCCTATGGACTACAATGGCCGTTCCTTGGAATACATACCCGGTCTGCTTCTGGCTTTAAATCTTTGAATGCTGAAAATAAAAAGGAGGAAACACAAATATTTCAGAGCAGAGTATTTGAATACTACAGAAGGGCAAAGCTAAAGATTAGCATAAAGAAGTCACAGCAAATAGATGGATTGTTATATCAAAAAGCATAGGAACACAACTTTAAAACATCAAGACACAACTGTGTCTGGCACTGTTATACGCAACGGGTTTCGGATACAGTTGTGCCAGGAGTTGCATTTTAAAATTGTGTCTCTAGCATATATATACTTACGGAGGGTAATGGCACCGGAGTCCGAGAAAGCGTCATTGAGTAGAAATCCAACCATGTTAGAGGTGTCATTCCTTGCATAAAATGTTGTGTAGTGATTTATGCCCACAAAATCTAAGGACCCCTTGAGAAGAGCAGATTCTGCTTGTGTAAATCTTGGCAACCTGTCTCCAACTCTGCTGATCATTGTGTTTGGGTAATTTCCCAGAATCAGAGGTTCAATAAACCTGCAATAATTCAACATCAAGCCCACCACCAGTCGTCGTAAACTAGTTTTTAAACACTTTCTAGAAACATTTTTTGGAGTACTCCGTACTATTTTGGCAGCAATAATTCAAAATCAAGCAATATTTTCGTTATACATTTTCGTATGACGAAAAAGTAACGAGGTTTTACCAGCCTAACTGAAAATCTTGCGCCCTTTGTGTTGCTATTAGGTCATCCGCGGAGTTTGTAGCCGGCTCATACCAAATCACATCAAATGCTAACCCAATCGCTCCACGCTGTTTTGCCTGTTCAACAATCGGTTTTAGATTAATAACAAAGTTCTGATATTCGCCAAGTTAAATTTCTCTCTTTTATATAGTTTATATCAGTTATTTCTAACAAAAAATCGTGCCTTGTATTTCTTTCGGTAAATATCTGCGACAGTAGCATGGGAAAGGAGAACGTTGTGGGCAGCAATGTAAGGCTCGGTCCTGGAATTTCCAGCTCGACAGAAGGGGAGGAGGACGACGGAGCAATGGCCTGGAGCCTGGAGACCCACGTCGTAGCCTTGTGTGGTAAACGTGTGAGGCTCGTTGAATGTAATCCAATGCTTCACTCTGTCACCGAATTTTTGAAAACATGTTTCTGCGTATATCGCAAAGTCCTTTCTGAAATTTTGAAAAAGAACAGAAAAAAAACAATATTTGTGTCATTTTTCCATATCATTGAAATCTTTGGTACTTTTTTTGCGCCCAAAATAAGGGAGACAAAGATAGTGGAGTAATTGATTTACATGATTTGAGGGTTAAGCCATCCTTTGTATCTGTCTTCCAAGGCTTGAGGAAGGTCCCAATGGTAGAGCGTTACATATGGTTCGATTCCTGAGTCATGCAAAATTACAAATTTACATCTCACTCGGGGTGTTGATGTGCGGTCCTGGTGTGCACATCTGAGCCATTAATCTCCATAATCAATGGCTCGGATTTTTATCTTGGCAATGAACAGTTGGAATCTGCAAAGTGCCGAGATGAAATCAAGACCGTTGAAAACACATCCGACTGCTCGGATGCCGAACACCAGGGTCCCCGTTTCCAAAAAAAAATAAACATGTATACTTATTTACGTATATAGTAGTCAAAATTGAATCAAAGCAATAAGCATATATACCTTTGGCAAGTAAAGCATTGATAAAATTGTTGTAGTGGTCAACTCCTGCCTGATTAATTTCCCCAGTTCCATCTAAAAAAAATTGAGGAACAGCGTAAGAAACTTTTTTCTTTATTTGTTTCGATTAAATACTTCGTTTAGGATCAGGAAATTAGGAAAAATAAAATCTGCAATAATATTAAGGACCGTAGATAAAATCGCAGTATCCTAAATGACCGTGATTTTATACGAAGATTGATTAAACATGCTACGAATTTCTCAGGATCCATGTTATATATAGAAGTGTATGAACCTTGTGCATATGCATGGACACAAAGAACAAAGTATTGGGTAGCATAGTTAATGCTCTGTTTTGTAAGTTCATTTTAGCTAGAGCCTTTCAATTGTACTCAACAAAAAATCGAAAAATGGTAATTGTTTGGCTGAGAAGTCAGATTCTCCCTCCGGCCTAAATTTCTTGTCTATTTTTCGGCATGCGTGTCATTTTTCAATTGCTTATATATCTTTCAATCTATAATGTTTTTTACAATTTTTTGAAATATCGTGAATAGTGAAAGTGAACGAGAAATTTGGTACGGAGGGCATATGTAGCATCATATTACCACAAGAACAGGCTATTTTGTCAAGTCACAAGAGGCCGTTGCCCCGTGGCCAGAGGCATAAGTTCGACGGAAAGCTTTTTGGTTGTTAAGCTATATAAACACTGAGCAATATCGAATAGCTCCGGTCGTTCTAGTTCATAAAAAAGTTCCGTAAGTAGCTCTCAAGGAGTCCGTTTATTTTTTCCTTCTGAGCACTTCCATATGTCCTTAGTGAATCAATTCTTACAGAGCCGGCCTGGAGGGCAGGCTGGGTAGGTCCACATTGGGGCCCACCAAAACCCCAAAAATAGTTCATTTTTAGAGCTCCAATAGATATACCTTTGAAGTTGTATTATATAACAAAAATACAGCATTATATTACAAAAGCATTAGAACAATGGAAAAGCCCCACTCTTGCAGGGTTCAAGACTCCACAGCCCCCATATTTTGAATTTGGCTTACTGTGTTTGTTGTACTATGTTTTAAGTTTTTTTTAGACTTTAATTCCCTTTTAGAGTTGTTAAATTAATTAAACTGAGTCTTTGGTACTAAATTTTGACTAAACACATGGCAAATGTGGATAAAGAAAAACATATGTTACATCATGCTATCTTATTGTAACATTTAAAAAGAATGTTATTTCTTGCAATTTTATTTACTAAAATATATAGGGTCCTCATTTATAAGTTTGTCTGGAACCCCGAATTTCTCAATGCCGGGCCTGAGTTCTTATTATATCAGAAGACAGTGATAGAGATAACTTACTGGGGAAAATCCTAGACCAGGCAATTGAGAATCTGTATGCATCCATTCCCATGTCCTTCATAAGTTGTATATCTTCCTGTTTTCAAACAAAAACCTCCCAGTTTGAGCAGTAAAACAAATAAATTACTGTCTTGCGTTCAGACTTCACATGCGCGTACATTATATAGGTGATATTGGTTTACGGCAACATCAGCGTTACTAAAATCAACAACTTTTCCTGCAAAACCCAAAAAAAAAATGAGTGTGCAATGACGATCTTAAATTCCTTATTCTTTTAGTTTGGTGACGAAAAGTTACCAAATGAGTGTGCAAATTTATCCCATATTGTTGGTCCCCTTCCATCCTCCTTCACCGCTCCTTCATACTGCAAAATGTGACATGATTTCAGTGAGAAACGAGCGTCGAAGAATTAGAACATGGAGCTTGGTAGCACAATAAACCATTCCACCATGAGTTAGGAGGTTTTCGAGTCAATGATTGCAGATGGACGATTTGGATGTGTCCTACACAGAATCACTCTACAGGACCCCCGGATCCCGCTATTTTATAGTATTGCTAGGTTATGGGTTAATTTGACAAGCCAGGGGATCCTGCACGGCGGAAGTGCCAAACAGGGTTGTAATACACAATCCGGACTGTTCTAAGTATTTTCAATGCAAAAATGATACAGACACACTCTTTCAGCCACTCTATCACACCCTCACTCACATGTGGGTGTGGGGACCACCCGCATGTGAGTAAGACCCACATGTGAGTGAGGGTGTGATAGAGTGTGGCTGAAAGGATATGTTTGTATTATTATTCTTTTCAATGGTTTAGATTTCATACGTTATCTTACATGTAGGATAAACTCCCCGATTCCTAATTGGAAACCATTACATGGATAGAAAAATAATTAAGATTAAACACACTTTGCACCCCTGCACTTTATAGTAGGTGTCGTTATACAACATGCTCTTTGAATGCTGCTTACTATCTTCAAATAATTTTACTATCATAGAAAAATGTTTTGACATCTATGAGAATAAAAGAATGGATGGACGCAACTTTTTACGTGAAAAGGTCACTTGTTTTAAAGAACCTTTTATTTTATTTTATTTTTAAAAAAATGAATATTTTCTTGTGCAAGAAAAGTAAAAAGTACGTAAGTTAATGGGCATATAAACCTTGTTAATGGGCATATAAACCTTACGAGTGACAATAATATAATCTATGAAGTGATAGATATCCGACCCAAACCAGCCACACCTACCACAACTCAAAGGAGTCTAGCATCAAAGCGAACATTGCGACTTGATCAAAAGTGTAGGAGTGAGATTAACAAGTGAAATTAGAAGTGTAGGACTAAAATGATAGTAAAATGTAAAAGTGCACGGATGAAATTACTACCCAAACAAATAAGACAATAATTGACAAGGTGTATCCAATTTTAAATTCTTCAAGATACTTATTTTGGCTCCATGGGCATATATATAAACCTTACGTGCGACAATATAATCTGTAAAGTGACAAATATCCGACCCAAACCAACCACCTACCAGAACTATAAGGAGTCTAACATCAAATCGAACATTGAGATTTGATCTTAAGTGTAAGAATGAGAATAACAAGTGAAATTAGAAGAAATGATAGTAAAATGTAAAAAGTGGGGATGCAAATTACTACCCAAACAAATAAGACAATGAATGACAAAGTGGGTCCAATTTTAAATTCTTCAAGATACTTATTTCAGCTCCATGGTCATATGTATAAACCTTACATGTGGCGAATATAATCTATAAAGTGGCAAATATCCGACCCAAACTAACCTTACCTACCACAACTTAAAAGAGTCTAACATCAAAGCGAACATTAAGATTTGATCGAAAGTGTAGGAGTGAGATTAACAAGTGAAATTAGAAGCGTAGGGGTAAACTGACAGTAAAATGTAAAGTGAAGGGATGCAAATTACTACCCAAACTAATAAGACAATGAATGACACAGTACTTGGTCCAATCTTAAATTCTTCAAGATACTTATTTCGGCTCAATATTTTCGTTTATTACCTAATCAAATGCACCTAATTAGCAGTAATTGATTTCATGGGGGACCAAATGTAGGTGACACCATTACTCGGATAGAAAAATCATTGTGAGCAACTATTATATAATGGTTAGTGGGTTCTATCTTATCGAAACGAAATCTTACGTTTTTCATATAAAAAACAATAAAAATATAGACAGAATAATTCCAAAAATATAGGCAGTTTTTTTTTTTTTGGGGTGTGTTTACAAAAATGCTCATTCTTTTGAAAGAATAAATAAAAGCGGACAGAGAGAGTACGTGCCACTTCTTTTTTTTTCAGATTCTATAAATACCTTTTCTCCTCTTTAACTATCTTTATCATATTTTTGGCACAAGATATATTTCCTCATCTTATTTTTCGGTAAATCCAAGGATACCGACCCCTGGTACAGACCATGTACCAACCGGCACCACGGACCCCCTTGTGGGTTTCACACGGTCGATCTAAGTCGTCCATTCATTCTAAAATCAAATTCTGAGGGGGCATTTTTTGAATAAAATGGGGTGATTTTGGATCGACCACCGAGGGACGTTCGATTGAGGTGATTTCCGCATCGGCCCTCTTGGAATTTAATTTTGGAATGAATGGATGGCTTAGATCGATTGTGTGGGACCCACAAGGGGGTCCCGGCGCCAGTCGGTGCACCCAGTCTGTACATATAGAACTGTTGCTTATTTTTGGTTGACTGTGGCTGTTAGTCTTGGCATAAATGATTTACTTTTGACCAAACCAAAAAAACGAATAATTAAAATGTGCGTAAACTAAACAGAATACCCTTCAAACCCCGATAAATTAATTCTTCCTGCAAGTTATGATGAAGGGTCACATGCAACTGGTACTGTCCACATGTTAACTCAGTGCACATCAACGAATGTAATCAGTTGGGTGGGGGAGATAGAAAAGGGAATATGGTCACTTTGAGATGTCAAATGCTTTGGTATTTGTTACTACAGAGCTGTTTATAGCCTCAATCAGTGGCGGAGCCACATTGAGCCTGGTATGGCTTTATGGGCACATGCCCACATTGTCCTTTTCTGTTTTTTTAGTTTTTTTAGGGTAAATTACACTGACCCCCCCTGAAGTTTCTGACTTGTACACTGACGACCCTTACTTTATCTGAAATAGCACTAACCTCCACTGAGTTTTATATTTTAGTATCAAAAGCACCCTTCAACAGTACCGACGGTGCCGGGGACCCCCTTGTGGGTCCCCAACGGTCGATCTGAACCGTCTGTTCATTCCAAAATCAAATTCCGAGTGGATCTATGTGAGAATCACCTCAATCGGACAATCCTAAGTGTTTGATCCAAAATTTTTGAACCAAATGGGGTGATTTTGGACCAAGCACTTAGGGCAAATCTGATTGAGGTGATTATTTGAACCACTTTCGAATTGATCTGGAATGAATGGGCGGCTCAAATCATTGTTAAAGGGACCCTGGGGGTGCTGCATTGTCGATGCTTGTTGAAAAAGGTTTTTGATACTAAAATATAAAACTTCGGGGAGGTCAATGCTATTTCCGGATAAAATATGGGTGGTGGGTGTATGTGGGGAAACCTCGAGGGGAGGTCGGTGTAATTTACCACAATGGTAAAGGGTGGTTGGATCAGCTTACGTACATCTTGATTATTTTTCTCCCTGATCCGGTCAAAGGTAGATCATCCATGTGGGGACTAAAGGACTCACAAGAGATTTCTCTCTTGTGACCTGACTCCAAGAGGTTGCCAAGTTTCAAAGATGTCAAAATTTACAACTCATCCATGTTGCCTCTTGAGCTACCCCGAGGGGTATCTTATTTTGTTAGTTTTATTTGCTACTTGAACTCTTACTCCCGCAATCCTTCAAAATGGTCTTCGCTCGCACTTTTAATTCTCGCTCTATGCTCACACTCTCAATCCTCGCACTCATTAATTTTAGTTGTCTGAGAGGTTTTTGGAAGACTCTTTCACACTTTCGCTCCCACACCTGCACTCGCCCACATATTATATTAGATCCAAACAATTACCATTATTTAAATAATTCTTTACTCACCCAAATGTTCGATTAATTTTCTCCACTTTTAGGTAGGTGAATAATAAAATGACGGTATATATAAGTCTGAAAATCTCATTAATTTCTCACACTACAAAACGCATGTCACCATCACATCATTAACAACAATCAACTTGTAGGCATGTTGGTTGTTGCTCAAGCCTGGCTATTTTCGGAGCTTATGTTTATAGTGCCCACACTAATAATGCATATCCCCATCAAAATACAAAAATTGAGCTTTTATGTTGTACTATGTTTGAATCATAGGTTGTCAAGGAATGAAAGAGAGGGAAATGAGATATCTCATTGGACCTCATCATCGGTTGCTTCTCCCTACGATGATGAGGGTGTAAACTCTACTCTGGCAACAACACCATCGCCTACTCTGGACGGGACAAAAGAGGGTCAATAGAAGAAGAAAGGAACCCGTGCTTCGATGGCAAAGAGAGAAGAATTTGCAATTAAACAACAAGAATGATTTTGTTCATCCTAGTGTACCTCATCTAAAAAGAATGAACTATACTCTCATTAAATGAAGGCGGTCAATACGTACACTCTTATTGGTGGATCAAGTGTTTGGTAGTTAGATTTTGCTTTATCTATAACAAAATGTGTAGTGATCTCATACATGAAACTAGCATATTCTCGGCAATTGGAGGGAGGGAATTCTTCGCCCTAGCTCTCTTTTAGTGAGAATGAACAAAATCGAACTCATAAATCTTGAGAGAGTGTGTGTGAGAGAGAGAGGTTTTTCACATCTCCACCTAGAGGAATGACGATTTTAAAATCATTGAGGTTACACTCATATTGTTCGAAAAATGAGGGACCCAAGCTCAATAGCAACACTCTCTTAATAGGTAGGCATACTAAGTAAAATCTCCAATGAGGATTTTTGACCCAAAATTTTCTAAAATAATCTGTTTATAATGTACTCTCTCTCTCTCTCTCTCTCTCTCTCTCTCTCTCTCTCTCTCTCTCTCTCTCTCTCTCTCTCTCTCTCTCTCTCTCTCAACTTCTTCCTCTTCACTGTTTCCAAATCTGGGGGTGAAGGCTCCCCCCTCTCTGTCCCCTCCTTTTCCCCCCTCCTCCGGTAGGTGTGTCCTCCACCCCATCGGCACTGTTCTTCATGTTTGCAGCTTTGATGGCTTGGTGCGATGATCCCCTTTGACGGTTTCCGGCAAAGGTGTAGATTAGGCTTCAGGGCTTCAAACCGGCAAGGTGAAGAAGGAGTGCGGTGGTCCGGTGTTAGGCGGCTGTCGGTGTGGCAAATAATGGGTGAGGAGGCTTTTTGTTTTTTTGTTCCGGCTAGGTGTCCCCTAGTCCGGTGTGTCCCGGTCTGGTATTCTAGATTCGGTGGGTTAGGTGGTGGGAATATAATTTTTAGATAGTGTTTTCTGTTTGGTTGTTCACCATTAGTGGTGGTTTGTATTTGTTGTGGTTGTTTTTGGCAATATGGTCTGGTTCTGTCTAATCGGGAATGTAATGACTCAGCTTCTGCTGGCAACATGCCCATTTCGGATCAGGATATTGTCTGATTTGTTGGCAATTTGTTTTGCCTTTGTCTTGTTCTCTTCTATCTGTTCTTGATCCTTATGGATCTTGTCTTTAATGGCAATGGCATGTTTCCCTTTCAAAAAAAAAAATATGTTTATAATGTACTTGTTTATTTGGTATGGGTGCCTATAAAAAGGTGTCAATGATTTGATAAAAAAAAATTTCCCGCTTTCTTACCTCAGCAAAGAAGGAGAAATGATCAAATTGTCCCACTCTAATAATCACGAACTATATGGGGTATTTTGGCTAATAATCCGGATTATGAATTATTAGATTATTCATTTTGTTCTTATTCAAAAAAAAATTGCATTTGTTAGTTTTACATCAAGATTTTGTGGTTTCTGGATTCCTCTAATAATCCAAGTATTTTGGCTTTATTCAAAAAAAATTGAGTTTTGACTATAATTTTGTACTTGTTAGATTCATCTCGTTGAGAGGAATTCAGAAACCACAAAATCTTGACGCAAAACTAACAAATGTAAAAAAAAATGAATAAAGACAAAACAAATAATCCAATAATCCGATTATGGATTATTAGCCAAAAGACCCCTATAAAGGAGATGAAACTAAATGATGAAAATGCACGCAATTTTGTGCACTCTCCCTAGCTGCTATTGATTGAAATAGTACGAGTCACATCAAAAAATAATGTCATTTTTACCGAAAATTGTATTGTTCACTATTTCAACTAATAAGAAGGAGGGTAATATTCACTCTCTTTTAGGGAGGATAAATAAAATTGAACTCATATAGCTAAAGTGGTAATATGGATAAACTGTAAACTAAGGCATTCTAAGTTCGAAACTTGGCAACCTCTTGGTACCAGGCCGCAAAAGTTTCTTTTTTGAATTTTTTATTCTCAGCGGGGATAGTTTGCCTTTGACAAGATTGAGGAGGAGATTAGCCGAAGTGTGCACAAGCTAATCCTGACAACCTTGACCTCCAAACCCAAAAGAAAAATGTACGCAAGTCATAAAGATCTTCTCTTTTTTTTTGCTCTGCAAAAAAAATTATTATGCAAGTACAAAACTAAAATCTGTGTGATTCGGGGTGACTCAATTTTGTTGAGCAAACTTGTTGTTTTCTGCTTTTTGATGTACTGTTTTTATTTTGTTAGTTTTCGGATTCCACCGGCTTTGATCCGTGAGGAGCTTATTCTCCTTCCTTCTAGACTCACACTAAACCCGACTTTGGTTTGATTTGCTTGCGTATACGATCTGCTTACGCTCTGCAATATGTGTTAGATGAGTAGATAATCTTGTTTAGAGGATTGTGGTTGCTTTCTTACTACAGTGCTTATTGATTATTATTTGTTGATTTCTAGGTTGTTTTTCCTAGTTTTTATTAGTGTATTTCGGTTGGAATTTGTTGTAAGTGTTGTTGGGCCTTTATGAATGCGAAAGCTTTTCTCCTGTTCAAAAAAAAGTACAAAACTAAAAGGACAAGGGCACATCGGCATAAAAAGTCACTCAACTCCCCCTTCAAAGTTGGCAAGAAACCAACCAACGAAAAGAATCCGAGGTGGGTGCTTCGCGCCGTGTTGTGCACCCCTCGGCCATCCGATTGTGTTTTGGACGGTCCAGATATGTTCGGCAATTTTAATTTAATTTTGATTTATTTTTACCAGTAAAATATCAAAACACATCTGAACTGTCCAATACGATCGGACGGCCAAAAACCAAAACGCCTATACCCAAGACCATTCGAAACTCTACCCAAAACGGCTACTGTCACAACACGACTAGCGGGAACAACCGTCCCACCACGTCATTATGATTGTTAGCAAGGGCGACTCTACCATATACCCAGCAAGGTTAGGTTAAAAAAATGCACTGAAATTTTTTTTTAGATATAATTTTTTTTTTTTAGTATTGTCAACGCTGAGTTACTCATGCGAGGTTAACATAAATATATTTAACTAAATTTGATCCAACTTATTATAGCCCTAACAAAACAAACCCAAAACCAAAAAAATGGATATAATATCACTTGGTGAATTTTTAAAGCCAATGGGAATATGGGATAGTGGGCTCTAAAACCTAACATATAAATATATAATAGCAAAGTGGGGTTTGGTCAAAAATAAAAAAAGGGGAAAGTCTAATGAATGAAAGCTCTATGTTCTCTCTCTTTTTAAGAGTGTCGATAATGAAGCTATAATGTAACGTTTTTAAAATATGAAGACTCGTCGTGAGATATTGTAATATGTTAGAGTCTTTTTTTGTCAAACGATATAATGGATATGTCTCTTTTGCCTAGTCAGAGTTTTTTTTTGGCACACAACTTTTCATCATAGACACGCTATGTATTTTTATCAGCGCTCTATGAAAATCTTGGGGTCACCACTGATTGTTAGTTAACGTTTGCCAAAATATTTGCAATCATAGCCTTATCTATTCAACAGATCACAGCTTGAAAAGCATTGAACATATATCTATGCATGTGAAGTATGTGTCCAAATCTTTTGGAGACTTTGTAGCCATTATGAAATATACCTTTGTGAATTGACGAAGTTACATGAACGGAATATACGTGAATTGACCAAGTTACCCTTCTCGTCGACTTTTCTCGAAATATTGAAGACTAAAATATACACTAACTAGTTTCGGTACGTTGGAAAAAAGGACAGTGATAATTAAGCACCACAAGAAGAAGAAAAATTGATAATATATAATAGTATATTTTTACAACAATAAATAAATACTCTCACTAATTCCGCGTAACAACCAAAAAAATCGGGAATGCATTTTTGATGAGCCTACAGAAGGGCATTTGAAGGTAATCTGCTTTCCCAAAAAAAAAAAGAAGAAGAAGAAGAAGAAATGAGTAAATAAATCCATGATTGTTGAATGGAGAAAAAAAATAATTAAAAAACAAGTTTCAATGAGATAATGGAAAGTCTTATTACCCATAAAATGCAATAAGAAAATTGTCCAGAATTTGAAATCTGAATACCAAGCCACTAATTTCAAATTCGTGGCGTATTTTTATGGATATATAGCACTGTTGATGAGAAAAAAGAAGAAGAAGAGGTAGGAAGGAGAAAAAGAACCTGGTATGCTGAAGAGGCAGTCCCAAAAACAAAGCCATTTGGGAAACTTGCTCTGTTGATCTCTCCAGCTCCTAAACTTATTATGATCATCTGCAGTACCCCCAAAACCACCAAAACAAAACCCAAAGCCATTCTTTTTCTTAACAACATTGCTTCCCAGCCAATATACACACTGAATTATTGTTAATCTAGAGAGAGAGAGAGAGAGTAAATTATTTTAGTATCTGTCACTGAATTATTGCATTTATAAGCTCCTGGTCTGGTGTAATTAATGGGGCGTTGAAAAAGCGAAATATTGTGGTTGAGAGAGAGAGAGAGAGAGAGAGAGAGACTAGAGAGAGAGAGAAGAAGAAGAAGAAGAATGTGGAAGTGTGGCTAATGTAAGTGGCGAGTCCCCCGTTCACACGATTCCAATCCTTAAAATAAGCATGGCACTAATTATGCTAGACCCCCTTCAATAATAGCAAAGGTTTGTTCGGTTAATTAGCAGGTTTGTTCTTTATACAATTTACTAGATTTTAATTCGGGATCAAACTGAATCCCCTTTTCTTTGTGCGAATGACTAACTTTTAGTTAAATTGGAGGACAAATTAGTCGAAATATGCATTAGTTAGTCCAGGCGCGTCTGGCCGGTGAACTAATGATAATGTATTATTGCGTATCTGTTAGGTTCGCTTTTTTCCTCTGTTTGGACCGATTTTTACACTTTTTGTTTTTTGCTTTGGTGATTTTGTCTGGTTGCTTCTTTGTTTTACATATCAGAGGAGCCTTTCTTTTTCTTTTGGAAATTGATATTCACACTTCCTCGTGAAGAATTTTTCAGTACCGAGCGGGTATTGTTGACATGGTACCTACTCGTACATATTTGGCCGGCCAAAAATGCAACTGAATGCTCAGATGAAAACACATTTTTATTTTCTTTTTTTCTTTTTTTTAAATTCGCCCCAGCACTTTTCAATCCCAGCCGTCAGTTATATTTTTGGACCGTCGAATGTGCGCGAGCGGACACCACGGGATATCCACTCGGGGTTGAATTTTTTTTTTTCCCCAAGGTGGTATTGGCAGCTGGAGCTGTTTGTTCGGTTCACATTTATTGGAATTTAACTTGATGTCCTATAATTTCCAATTCTGCTCTTGTCCCCAGATATTCCACTCGCGTGTTTGAACATATGACGAGGAAATTTAATGATTAGGTAGTTTTAATAAGTTTCTTATCCACCTGAATCATGGAAAAACCTTTTATTTAAGGAAGGAACAATATCATCACAAATAGGAGTATTAAATAGCCAAAATAAATTGGATTTTTGCATTAGTTGGCATATTTTAGGCATAATTTCTTGTATTAGATTGAAGTTATCGTGCAATCTAAATAACATGAATATTCCCCTAGACGTGTAGTAAAATTTGGGTGTCGACTGGATATGGGTATCACATGGCGATATCCAGTACACATTTACCATGATTTATATACAAACTTATGTTTGTACCATAATTTCTAGGATTTCATAGTTCCTTTTTACCATGATTTTTAGGATTTTATAGATCAATTTTTTTTTACCATGTATTGAGTTTACCATGAAATCAGTTAAGATGATATTCAATGTATAATGTAACTGGTTTTCTATGTTTTCGTAATGTATTAAATCGTTACCATGTTTTAATGTAATGTAAATAGTTTACCATTTTTACTATGTTTCAATGTGTAATGTATTCTATAATAATGTATTAACCAATTTTCCATGTTTCCTTATTAATGCATTAAATTTTCCATGTGTTTGTAAAAATTTTACACGGTAAAAATAAATACGAAGAAAAAACAAACATGTTAACCTAATATTTTGAAATTTTGAAAAATTTCCTCCCTTATCCTTTTCAGATCAAAGATATGGATTACAATTCAAAACCCAATAATTTAGGAAACTACAATTAATAATTGAAATCTAAAATCCTAATCAAATCCACCTTAATTAGGAAACTATATCTACATATTTTAATCGGTAATAATAAATATGGCCCAAAAGGTATTTCAAACACAAAAATAATGAAAACATAATAGTTCAAACTGAAAGGGATGAAAACTTATGTGGTGCCAAAAAAATTATTATTTAATTGGGTATTCAATTTTGGAACACCTTTTCTTTTTTTATTTGATGACAACGCAATGTTAGAAGAGTATTCAATTTTGAAACACTTTTTCTTTTCCGAAATGTACATGAGATTTTAGGAAATGGGGTGTTGTAGGACACCCTTGTAGTGCAACATGTGGATAGTTTGATGCATTTTTTACGGTCGTGATTTCATCTCTCGACACGGGACAAATTCGAGTCGTCCAATGCCAAGATGAAATCCGAGCATTAATTGCCAAGATCAACGGCTTACAGTTTATAATTAACCTTTTTTTTTTACTTTTTCAAAAGTTTATTTAACTTGCTTTTCTTTTAAGCAATTGTGAAATAACTATTTGTTTTTTTGGTAAATGATCGTAAAATCACTTCTGTGATACAGTTTCATAAATTTGTTCAGAATTCTCCTTCAAGTAGAATACTTATACGCCAACCTTTTTTTTAATTGTGTATGTGATGACTACGAAATTCAACGTCCTTTATGGCACATAACACATGCTCCTAACCACTTTCTCTTCTGATCCTTTCTTTTCCAAAATTTTGAGAAGAATTGAAGCGAAGATGCTTTTTCTGCCATTCTTGGCAACTGATTAATGACATCACCATAGGTGGGTTATTAAACAACGAAAGCCGGGGGCGTGCTATCCCTTAAAGAACAGCATGCATGTTGATCCCATCCGAGTTGTTCGTGTTAGGTGGGTCCTTAAACAACACACATCGTGATAATCCACATTCCTTCATAGAATCAAATTAAGTTGGGGTGGACTACCTCTTTCTCTTATTTATTTTTTTAAACATAGTTAAGAATATTCGAGCCAGTTTACACGAAGGACTAGCTCTTTCGTATATTCCACTTTGTTTGCCAACTTCAGTCTTGGCTTGTTGGGGACGTTCAAAATGGCAACAAAACATTTGGTTGTTCTAATTTAATTTCTTTTTAATTCATTTGGTCACATTTTTTGTTACTTTTTTCTTTCACTAGAGCAGTAAATGCAAAATGCAAAAAATAAAAGCATGGATCATGTTTAAAAGATCATTTTTTGCTTGCAATCCTAAAACAGTTAGGATAAGCATCAATTCAAAGGAGGAGTCCTGCAAAAAGTATATTAAATACCATAAGAGAATCAGTCTCAATGACTAAGTGTCAAATGTGGTAAATTGACGCTAACAAAAGACCATCTAGCACTGCCCAAAACTCAATCACATCATTAGTATTAACTTGAATAGATCGAATAAGAACTGACCCAAAACATCCCTAAACACATCTCTGCAAAATCCGACATTCCAGGATTACACAAAGCCGATCCATCTACGTTAAGATTTATCATATGAGTTGGGGGAGGGGTCCACGCTAGTAAAATACATCGCTCCACTGGCCAAGAAATAGCCAACCAAAGGAGAAGAAGGGTTTGAGTGGCAGGCAATAAGTGTTGGGATTCCACCCCGTGTGGGCCGGATGCGAGTGATTTCTTATTGCGGTTAGGATTTTCTATTGGGTTTAGGATTTTGTATCCCTATAAATACTTTGTTGTCTCTCTTATTTTGAGTGTGGTAGCACAATGTGAGTGGGACAAGCTGAGAGTGTGAGAAGGGGAGCCGGTTGTTGCTTCCTCCGCCTAAGTGGGAGCTGGTTATTGCTCCCCAGAGATTTTTTAAGTACATATTCCCACCACTATAAAAGTAAAATCCTGATTCCGTCCCTAGCGACAGGCAATAAAGACTGGATCCAAGAGGTTGCAAACTCGGCATTCATGCACAATTTGGTGTCAAGATTCCACCTCGTTAGGACAAAATAGGCAATGTGGTGATGACAGAATGTGCCTAGCTAGAATTCAAAAATTCTCTTGTATGTAAAACCTGATGTGCCACACAAACCAAACAAAAAAACGGACTTTTGGGTGGAGAGGAAGTTTCCAAAGATGGTGCCAAGGAAGAGTTGGAAGAGTAGGTGGGAGCTTTCAGAGATTTTTTCTCATGCTTTTAAGAGATTTCACGAGGATATTTATTCGTCCAAATGCAGCCTTCGATCATGTCATGCAACAATAAAGAGCTCGCAACCACTTGCAGTAATGCATGATAACTTATATGTACTTCCAAGCTGAGGAGTGTGATGGCATGGAATTCATATCGCGTCAATGTTTTACGAGCTCAAAAAATGTTACTTTGAGTCTTGAGAGATGCTCGTTAGGTCATCAACCACGAGGATTGGAAGACCCGAGCAAAAGTTAGAGCAAATGAAACAATGTCCTTCTGGGTTGAAAATTCGTATGCGCGGCTTAAGAAA
This sequence comes from Vaccinium macrocarpon, assembly GCA_022606695.1. NCBI lineage: Eukaryota > Viridiplantae > Streptophyta > Magnoliopsida > Ericales > Ericaceae > Vaccinium > Vaccinium macrocarpon. Next base: position 26,212,581 of record CM040173.1, read on the forward strand.
AACAAAAGCTAGCTAGTTGAAAACGAGAAAATGAGCTCGCTAGGTCGGAAATTCAAAAGGGCGACTTAGATAAAATAAATAGAAAGCAAAAGGAGAGGTGAAAATTAATTAGAGAACTCAAGATCTACAAACTATATGGCCTGATTCCTATATGGATACGTATGCAATCTCTTATGAGATTCGGCCCTAGTCTTGTCGAAGAACTTGCTCACATACAGAATCAGGGATGTTGTAGGACGCCCGTATATGTGGACCAGTGGAAGTGTTTTCAATGGTCTTGATTTCATCATGACTCTTTGCAAATTCAAGCCATTCAATGCAACCGAGCCATTGATTGACAAGATCAAGGGCGTCCTATACCACTCCCGTATCCCTCGCATAGAGCCCTACATCTTGGATTTTAAGGCCCAAATTACAGATGTACAGAAGCCTAGATCTTGGATTTTAAGGCCCAAATAACACATATACATGTGTAGTTAATTAGCCCATTATGTCCATATATATTGGCCCGCTGTGAAAAAGCCGGTTTTGGATCGTAAAGCGAAACCTCGAATGGTCTGTGAAAATGGAGTACGACGACGACGAACCACCGCTTGCCGTTGAAATCAACGATATCGGTAACCAAAGCCCACAACAACCGTCCGATCAACGGCGGGAAGTAGTCGGAGCTTCACCCGTCGGCGTGACTGTAATCACAGGCTATCTCGGTGCCGGCAAATCTACTGTACATTCACATTCCTGTATCTTTACAAATGTTTATAGAATTCGCATAGCGATAGGGATTCAAACAAACGATCTGTTCGCGAGCAACTCGAGGCTTGGCTCAGTTCGTTAGGAAACGAGTTTAAGCTAATTTACTAAAGGAACTGAGCTCGTGTTACTTGTAACTCTGCTTGTTTGGAGGCTCGGCTCGTTTGCAGCCCTTTGATTTTTATTTTGATTTTTAATGATCATGCAAATGTCGGAGTATGCATTTATCTGTGGGTGTGTGTGAATTTTTTCAGTTGGTGAATTATGTGCTGAATACACAACACGGGAAGAGGATTGCTGTTATATTGAACGAGTTTGGGGAAGAGATAGGTGTGGAGAGGGCTATGATAAATGAAGGAGAAGGCGGTGCGCTTGTGGAAGAGTGGGTTGAGTTGGCAAACGGGTGCATTTGCTGCACTGTCAAGCATAGTCTGGTTCAAGCACTGGAGCAACTTGTGCAGAGGAAGGAGAGGTGATCCATGAATTCCTCATGCTTCTTGTCAACTATTTCGTGTATGCACAGTTTATGAAAGAAACAGTTAGTAGGGTGTCTGTGTAAAGTTGTTAGGCTTAAAGCTATGAAAAGGTTAATTGCATATAGGTTGAGTTGTCTGAGCTTAATGACGGAATACAACAACGGGAATAAAAAGCAGATTAATTGTACAAGAGAGGTTTATATGCTTTGCCGTAAAGGCTAAAGCCTATGTCAACAAGAGAAAGAAATAGGAGTTGAAACAACAAGACCACAACCGTACTGCATGTAACTGCAGCTACAAGTGTTGAACCAACTGTCACGGTTATGCATAAATGTAGAATTGTTGTTGCCACTCTTCTCCCCCATTTAATAGTCATCCCTCTATTTTCCCTAACAAGAAGTGGAGCAATACATTCGCCCAACACCATATTGGAGGGAGAAAATGGATCTTTGGTTTTACAATTGTTATGGTCTAATATTGGAGTGCTCTTTATTTATTTCTATTTTTATTCAGGAAGAACAGATGTCAAGTATTCCCAAAAACTCACAACCAAATGAAAATAGCCTAACCGCATCTACAATGGAAATAAAGGTTATATGGGAGCAAAAGTGCATTTTGGAATCAGCCATTTTTTACAAAGCAAAGAAGGCATGTCAGAGGCCTCAGCACTCCTCCTCTGAGAAACCTCAGTACAAACTTCAAACTTGTTCTTTTTCTGATCATAATAGGAGAATGGGATCTCTAAATTCCTTCAAATTTGTGGACTTAGCAGCCAATGTAACTTGCCTGAGAACATTGGGAAAGCTTTTCCTACTGACCTTAGGTCAGTGCCAGTGTAATCCATGGATTAGGGCCGGTACTCCAGTAGGAATATGGCAACATATATAAACAAATATGATTACAAAAGGACCACTCAAAGGAGGTGGCCCAAAGTTTCAACATAGACATTGCAGTATGGACAAACAAATCTATGAAGCTTATCTTTGGTTCTAAGATTGCCCCTAATAGCTATCCAAGAATAGAACTATGCCTAGGGGTATCTGTGGAAAACTTAACTACTTTATGCCAACTAACAAGGGGATGCTGAGCCCTCAAGGCATTGCAGCTGGATGAAACATTATACTTTAAGGGAGGTGAAACAATCCAAATGACTGAATCAGGGCAGTAGGATTCGGTTGCAACTGAGGAACAGGAAGAGAAAGTAAAGGCCAGATTAGCGAACTTCATGATAACTGGTGTGTTCTTGGAGCCAGATTAGCCACTAGATGCATACATATTTTGCACCATCTCTTGTGACTAGTTTCGTGGCACTATGTAAAAAATTGCCAACTTACAGAGTATTTATGAGTTACTTGGGGTTGTTTGGTTACTGTAGGCTTGATCATATATTGTTAGAGACTACAGGATTGGCAAACCCTGCTCCTCTTGCATCTGTTCTCTGGTTGGACGATCAACTAGAATCGGAAGTCAAGCTTGATTCCATAATTACTGTGAGTATCACACTGAATTCAACTTGTTTTTAGCCATTTGTAATTTTGTATCCCAATATTGTTGAATAGTTGATATGGTCATTGGAGCATGCTTATTTAGTACTGTAAAATGGTATTACTTTCTGTGTGGTACATGTAGTTATGGTTTGGAGACTGCTTTAACCTAAACTATCTAAGAAATTGCTTCTTAAATAGGTTGCAGATGCAAAAAACCTCCGTTACCAGCTCCAAAGGCATCAAGATTCGTCTTCATTTCCAGAAGCATTTTCACAAATAGCATTTGCAGTAACTATTCGTTATAATTTCTGTGTGGAACTTGTCTATCCACTTTCTTATCATATTGCTGTCCTTGCTACTCTAGGATTGTCATTTATAAGTTCACACTCTTGAAACTTAAGATACTCATAAATTTCATTTGTTGCAGGATGTCATAATTCTTAATAAGGTTGATCTGGTTTCTCCAGACGGTTCTGGGAGTGTCTTAGATGATCTGGAGAAGGAGATACGCAATATTAATGCCCTTGCAAATATAATCCGATCTGTGCGGTGCCAAGTTGACTTGTCAAAGATACTAAACTGCGGGGCTTATGATGCTTCAGTTAGTCATACAGAATACTTGTATTTCACTTTTATGCATCTTTTCTGAGTTCATGGTTAGAATTACTAAGCTAATATTAACACAAGTCATTTTCCTCCTTTTCTGTTCTCTGTTCAGAAAGCCAACCATTTGGATGCTTTATTGAAAGAAAGTGATTCTCTAACTACCAGAGATGTTCATGATCGTGCTGTGCGAACCTTGTGCATTTGTGAGCCACAACCCGTCAACCTTGATAAGGTATAGATGAGACATGGCAATCTGTTGTGAATCATAGATGTGCAGTTCCCTTTTATTTGGTGGCTTTTTGAGAAACCTTATCCTTGATTTTCATTACTATGACAAATGGATACCGTTCTTAATACTATTTTATCACCTGTACGATTTCTAAATGTTAGTAACAGAGGAAGATATAAGGAACCCTCTAACAGTCCGTGTTGTATGTCTGTATATGTTTTTTACAGCAAGCTTCATGTTTATTGATTGGGGTGTAGCATGCAATCAAGTGGCTGTGAGAGTTAGTTATGGATATACATGTAGCTTTCTCCCATTCTTTCTATCTTTGTGTCAAATTACGATTTGTATCCTCGTTAACCGAGCAAGTCAAAAGGAAGTACGGAATCCATTTGAGTTACATCTAGCGAAGGGTTTGGTGAGTACCATATTGATATTTTTTCGAAAAGCTCTAAGTGCATTGAGACACAATGGTCCCTCGAGCGCAAGGCGCACGCCTCATCAAAGCAAGCCACAAGTTGTGAAAAAGTAGTAGTATAGAATTATAGACAAAAATCCAACGTAAGCAAATATCTTTGGAATTCCAAATATCATCAAAGATAGCATTCTAAATGCTTGAATCACTAAATACTGTGAAGTGCATAAAATAAAGAAACAAACAGACTTATGGCCAAAACAAGGCACAATAAGAAAAATATTGGTAATTGTTTTCCAATTTATAATCCCTTATGAATCAACGGTTAAGATGTCTATGGTTAAGATGTGATCCTAAACAAATCTGGGGGAAAAAAAAAAACAATGTGGTGCACGCATCATGGCCAGGCCTCATGTGCTTCTAGCCTCACCATGAGGCGTGCGCCTCAATTTGGCTTCATGCCTCACCTTAAGGTGTTCGAGGCGTTGAGGCTGTGAATCATGCACCCTTTTCAGATTTCTCAGGAGTGTTAGTTTTATGTTTTATTTTCCTTCACTCTTTGCTCCCTAAATACCTCTCCTACTCCTTTCCTTGTATAGTGTCCGTATGGCTGCATATATTTGTATCATGTGTTTCCTGATGTTCCTCTTCATCTCTTTCTCTCTAGGTCCGGTTGTGGCTCGAAGAGATTCTTTGGGATAAGAAATATAACATGGAAGTTTACCGTTGCAAAGGTGTTCTAAATATTTTAGACTCGGATCAACTTCATACTTTACAGGTAATGATTGGAGTTAAATGCCAATATACCATTAATTGTATTTTGAAGGGTGATACGCGTGTCAGCTTTGGTTGAAGAATTTCTCTGCGGTGGTTGGGTTGCCCATTTGCTACTATTTCTTGTTCTTCTTCTCTGCTAGCTTATTGATTGGTTTTTACTTTTATGACGATTGTGTTGTGTGTAGAGAATTTCTTTCGTTCTTGTATGTAGGTTCTTTGTGAGTTGTTAGGGGCTGGTCCCTTGTTTTTTCTTCTTCCCATGTTTTGGTGTTTCCACTGTGAAGGGGAAAAGAACTAATCTGTGTTTTTACTGGTGTCTGTTGCTGGGTGTTTTTAGCCTGGTCTGTTTTGATGCCTTTGCCTTGTTACTTTTCCTACTATTTGGATTGTCATCCTATTTGTTGGAGTTCCTTTGTCTTATGGAAGACCTAATTGGATTGGAAGATGTTCAAGAATAATTGGGGCTTTTATTGTTTGGCAGGCTGTGAGAGAGATATATGAGATCACTCCTACGCGTAAATGGAGAGACGAAGAAAATCAGATGAACAAGATAGTTTTTATAGGCAAAGATCTTATCAGACGTCTTTTCATGCTTAATATGTGTATATTGACGACATCTTTGATTGTACTCATTTTCTGATTCCCATTTGCAGGTCAATCTCTAAATGAAGAGATTCTTCTTGATTCATTCAGAGCCTGCATTGCCGGAGCTTGTTAATTTTTATTTTTGCATATCGCCAAACCTAGCATTGCAACCCTAGTTCGTATCAAGGATGTGCAATAGATCAAACTGCATTACTGTCGACCCTAGTTCATTACTGTTGACTCACTGGACTTGTAATCTCTAACAATGGAGTGCAACAATTGGGGATTTCATTTCGGGATTTCATTTCTTTTATGTCATGTCATTTTTCTATTCCGGATTTTTCCTCTCCCATTATGTAACCTACTTCCAAAATGTATTGCTTACATTTTAGTTTGATTTTTTATTTCAAATATCAACCAATGTATATGCAAAATCTGCCTTGCATGGCCTTGCAACTGATGAACTGTATATAAGAGTTTGGAACACTACAAAAATCGAGCCGAACAAGAGCCGTTGGTTTTAGCATCGAATTAGAATACTGTCCATTTTCAAATAAGAAAACATGGATGAGATGGAAATCAGTCTGCTGTATAATCCTTCTCTTCCAACTCGAACCAACAATTTCAGCGGATTTACAGAAGAATCATTCTACCATTCCACCACTTCTCTATTCCGGTACCAGACTACAAACATCACAGAGCAAGCAGGCATTTTCATGCCCTTGTACCAAATAAAATCTCCTCTTTTCACTTTACACACTGATTCTTGATAAGATATTGAATTCCCCAATTCACTTCAGAGCAAGCTCAAGATTATGCAGGGTGATATAAGTTGGAGAAAAGCTTCCTCCCTGTTCCAACATAAGCAGAGATATTGTAGATAAACCAAGCTTCTAGTATTGTGAAGCCCCCAAAAAAAATGTTCCCTTGACTCCCTGTGAGTACATGCGATGTTGTTCTTGTGATCGTTCTAAAACCAAGTATTTACTTGCTGATGCTGTGTCTCCTTCCATAAAAGACTTGAGTGAAGCCTTTTCCCCAAAAACTGACTCTGACTACTCTAAAAACAGACATGCGTATGCAATGTCAAATGCCATAAAAGATTTCAAGTGAAACCCTTCCAACTTTGCTCCAACAATGTTAGAAGCTAAATTTCTGATTCAGTTGCTCTATTCCTCCTCCTGTCCCTAGTTGCCATTTTCTCTCCATATCTTTCAAAGATATCAGCCAAGTCAAACGACCCAACCTCCCTCAGCTTCTTCGCCATGACCTCAAACATAACCACACCTTCATCGTTCGAATAATAATGCAAAAACCTATTGTAATCGAACCTGGGTACCTCAAGTTGTCTGTTCATCACCCTTTCCACGTACTTTGTCGCTTCTAATGACTTCCCAGCCTTAACCAAACCTCCAACAAAAATGGTGTCAAAATTCACCAATGGGTCTGATCCTTTCCTCCCTCTCTTTCCTAAATGCCCTTGTAACAACATAACATACGTATGCATTGTAGGCTCGCACCCTTTCTTTATCATCTCTCTAAACACTTGTGTTGCTTCACTTGGCTTTCTCCACCTCAAAAGCCCCTTGATCATTCCATGATACACATCTATATCAGGCTTCTCTATACCTTCCATAGTCATATAAGCCTCCCTGACCCTGCCTTTTGCTAATAACCCATAAACTAGACACCCCATTGTTGCATTGTCCGCTCGTACCCCTCTTTGACGCATTTCATCAAACACCACCCGGGCCTGTCCTAGCTTCCCCGCTTTACACATCCATTTGATCACAACATGATAAGTAGAAACACCCAAATCATCAATCCTCTTCACCCTCATCATCTGAAAGAGGTTCAACCCCTCGTCGAATCGGTTATTCTTGAAAAGGGTTTCCATCATTTTCTCGACAACATCGGTACCCGGCTCGAACCCTTCATCCACCATCAAGTTCCATACCTTTGAAGCCTCAACCAAATCACCCACATCACAAAACCCAAATATCAACCACTTGTAAGTACACCCATTTGGCTTAACCCAATCTCTCAACTTTGTGACAACATACATGGCCTCAACAACAAGACCAGACTTGCACAAACTCTCAACCACCTTATTCAACCTCTCTACACTATAACCCAAACCATACCCATTCATTATATGAAAAAACTCCACACATCTCTTCAACTCGCGGGCCGAAGCCAGAGTCTTCAACGCAATCCGATACGTCTGATTGTCCACTAACTCTCGACGCCCCATTTCCTGAACAACTTCCCACAAAAGTTCGACGTTTCTTGATTTTCCAATCACATCTGCCATTTTGTTGAAGGTGATGGACGTGTGCTTGAACTGGGGCTGGGTTTCGGTGAACTGGAAGAACTTGTACACGGGTTTCCATGACAGTGGGAACTTGTTGCAGATTTGGAGAAAGAATTCATGGGTTAGTTCGAACTGGCAGCGGTGGAGGTGGGTGTGGAGTTGGGGTTGAGGGGAATTTTGTTGTTGGTAGAGGACGGTGGAGACTCGAAGGAGTTGAGATTGGTTTACTGGTGTGATTGAATTTGAATCAGTGGTTAATGTGCGGAGGTGAGAGAAGAGGTTTATGAGAGGTTTAGCGAGTGTTCTAAGATTCATTTGGCTGCGAGGAATTCTCTCTCGCGCGAAGGGCTTGAAGTTAACGACCGGAAATTCAGTATTTGGCGTCCGTGAGAATGGAACGTGTGATCTCGTAGCCGTAGTGCTTTGACTGCAGTTTTAGCTCCACGATTTCCGCCTTCAAATACACATACAGATCCGGTCTTCCTTCCCCTAATAACAACTTGCTCGATCATCAACCTCCCTATCTATCCCTCGTCACTTGACTATCTATATATAGCACCGTATCCGTATCTCACTCTCCACGCCTAATTTTCTCTCTGTTCTCTCTCTCTAAATCACAAACCCAGCCCTGCCCATTCGAGAGTTATTTTGTTCCTCCATCTTCGATCTATCTTCATCAGCAATTAACAATGTCGACGGAAAAGGAGAGAGAGACTCATGTTTATATGGCCAAGCTCGCTGAACAGGCCGAGCGCTACGAAGGTATGCCTACCTACCTACATACTCCCTCCGTCCCATAGTTATATTTTTTGTTCCCTTAAACTATTCATCCCGATTCAAAAAAATAGTTATATTCTCTGATGTATAATGTTATATGTATTCAACATAGATTTTGTTTGATTGTTTTCGATGAAAGTTTTCAAAATTGTAAAAATCAATATAGATTAAAAGATACAAGCAACTAAAAAATGACACGCATAACCATAAATAGACAATAAATTATAGACAAAAAGTTCGAGACAGAGAGAGCAGTAAATATGTATTTATGCATTCTCAAATATGAGAATACTAGAGGATGATGCCTGTGCAAATCGTGTTATGTGAAGAATGAAATGAGGAAAATCTGTATTGGTATCTGGGATATGAAAATACAAAAGAGGGGAGAGAGACTTTGGGTTGGCTGTGTTTTTCTTCATTCTTGGCAGTTTCTTAAAGGGGTAGCTTGGGTACCAAGTGTAAGCCAGCCTCACGAAAGGAAAATGATATGGATACACTATTTGTGCACCCCAAATGCATGCCACTCTGATGTGACAAATGAGAAGAAGCTCAATGTGAGGCTCACCCAAAAAGTGGGTTTCTCCTCATTTGCCACATTAGAGTAGTGCGCATTTGGGATGCACAAGTGGTGTACCCATAGCATTGTTCCGAATGAAATTCTGAATTTGTGTAGCCATCTGTATGTATGTGGTGTGTGAGGTAGACGTTCATTTGCTGTGATGATGACACGGGTTGATCTACCTTGATTTTTCTGGATTTGAGATTGCGTGTGTTTCATTTGGAAATGTGGGTCTAAATTGACCGATTGAATTGTTAAACCCGTGGTTACTTGCATAGATTCATTTGCTTTGTCACAGACGCAGACTTATCAATGTGATTTTAGTTTTTGTTTTTGTCTTGCTTGAAAATTTGTTACGGTCATTTGTTGCTTCTGTTCCTCCAATGTAGCTGTTTGGCCCGTTTGGGTTATTTGTTCATCATATGCAGCTCAAATCTTGATAACTGATTTTTAAAAGTATAATGAAAAGATTTAATTGAAATCTATTAAATGAGATCCATATTGTTTAAACAAAACATTACAAAATAAAAGAAAAAATTAATTTTTTCATAAGGCTGGAATAGTGAAAGTGACAAACTTTAAGGGACGGAGGAAGTATATACTACGAAAAAAGCTATATGTGTTAATTGTCAGGGCAAATGGGCCTCCCTCTTAACTATTTTGCGGTTCATCCATCAGTTGGTAAAGCTTAAAATCACGGCTTCCCTCTCATAGTAGATGAAAGGTTCAACCACTTTTTAAATTACCTTTTCCAATTTCTAGCAAATAACTCATTCTTTGGACCATCAAGACACAAACTGTCTTTTAAATAGCGAAGCTGACTTTACTTGGATTAGTTTTTCTGCAGATTCGGATGGTCTACAGTTGCCAAATTAGTTCATCCCACTCATGAAACACTGATTCACAGTTTGTGTTGATACATCTCCTAATTGTTTCAAGACTTTGGTCTAAATCATATAATCTCTCGTAACCTGGAACATAGGGAAAAGAAAAGAAGAGAGAGATTAAAAAATTCCCATTATCTTGTTTCGTTTGAGAGAGAAGAGGAGAGAAAATGATATGGAGTATTGAGCACAATAATGTTTTCCCTCTATTTTCCTCACATTTTCCCTCTTAATTATTCTCTTCTCTTCCTTCACTTTCCAGAAGTTCCAAACAGAGGGTAAGGGAAAATGCTGAATCGTAAGTCTTGGATTGGTAATATTGGCATATTGCAGCATGAATATCATTGAGACTGTAAGCAAGGAAATAATAACATAGAGTATCTTATTTGTTTTTTATCCTGCATATTGTCGGAAGTTTTATGCACTACGGTCCTCGCCTCAATACTTTATCTCTGATTGTTTTTACAGAAATGGTTGATTGTATGAAAAGTGTTGCGAAACTTGATGTGGAGCTGACTGTGGAGGAGAGGAACCTGCTCTCTGTGGGGTACAAGAATGTGATCGGTGCCCGCAGAGCATCTTGGCGTATTATGTCTTCAATTGAGCAAAAGGAGGAGTCTAAGGGAAATGAGAATAATGTTAAGTTTATTAAGAGTTATCGCCAGAAGGTGGAGGACGAGCTTTCAAAGATCTGCAATGATATTTTGACTATCATCGACAAGCACCTCGTTCCCTCTTCCAATTCAGGAGAAGCTACTGTCTTTTACTACAAGATGTGAGTCTTGTTGGCCCTAATCTGTACTATTATCTTGCTCTTTGGCTTTTGGGGATTACTTTCTATTACAATTCCGATTGTTCTATGCTTCACAATCCCGTACATTTGGAATATACTAAATCAGCTCCATTTACAAGACATTGAATACAAGATATAAAACAAGTTAATCTACCTCCAGTTCCACATCCTTAGCACATTCGTTTTTTGTTTATTCTTATAAGTTATTTATGAATGTCACGAGGAATTGAACCATCTCTTTGATCTTTTATTCTCTCCCTCCTGGTTGAATGTGTTTGGGTTGGGGCACTTGGGCGACACTTGAATGTGCTTGGTTTCCTGTTTCCGATGCTTCTCTCTTCTTCCCAAACTTATAGATGAATCTATTTTGTGCTGTGACTGATTTAGGAAAGGCGACTACTTCCGGTATCTCGCTGAGTTCAAGACAGACCAGGAAAAAAAAGAGGCTGCTGAACAATCACTGAAAGGCTATGAGGCACGGTTAATTTTCTTTACATCTTCCAAATAAGAGATACTTGATGGACTGCTACATAATGACATAGCAAAATTGGTGGGGGAGTATTTTCACAATTTACACTCTCCTTTTGTGCAAGCACACCATTTTTTTTTGTCTTTATTTATGCAGCTTGCCTTTCCATTTGTGCAAAAGTGTGTTATTGAAGTAATTGATAAATGAAAGGGCAGATTTATATTTCGCGTATAAGGAAAAAAAATATGTTAGTGCGAAACAGGAGTGTGGAAACCATTTTCTGTCTGTTTAAGCTTTCGCTTGATGCTTTTCTTCTTGTCCCGTTTAATTTTCAGGCTGCTTCTGCCACTGCAAATACAGATCTGCCTTCAACTCACCCAATTCGCCTTGGCCTTGCTCTCAACTTCTCTGTCTTCTATTATGAGATAATGAATTCTCCTGAGAGGTAGTTCTTATTTCTAACGATGTAACATTCACATCCCAAACCTTATTGGCTAATTGATGACTTATGTTGGTTACCGAATTGCAGAGCGTGCCATTTGGCTAAACAAGCTTTTGATGAAGCAATTGCAGAGTTGGACACCTTGAGTGAAGAGTCATACAAGGACAGCACATTGATTATGCAGCTTTTGAGAGACAATCTCACTCTCTGGACTTCTGATTTGCCCGAAGATGGAGGTATACAGTAGCCATAGTCAAATAAGATTTGGAGTTTGATTATACTTTCAAGGATCAGATTTGGCTTTGAACTCAGACTTGCAAATAATCCATTGTCTGGAAAGGTCTTCTATTGACAGATAGACGAGAGACTGATAACTCACTTAAGTTAGAGGGTAATATAAATCAGTGAAATTTGGTATGATTCTGAGTCTCTTGACACATATTAAGCTTTAAATGGCTGAAGAATTCTTAAGAAAACAGAATTTGAGGTTCATGTTCATCAGTAATCCACTTGCGTCCAAATGGTACTGTTAGAATTTAGTTTTGCATGTAAAAACCTGCATGCGACAACTATCTTATTTTGTCAATCCCCTTTGCAGGTGATGAAAACTTGAAAGCCGAAGAACCCAAAACAGCAGAAGCTGAGGTTAGTGCTTTCATTTGATTTTCTCAGTGTCATCTTTAATTCTGTAAAAATATCGAATGCCTGTCCAGCTTTTGTTACCATTTTTTCTCCCTTTTGCAGCCCGTTGTGCAGCATTGATGACAGAATTGGCATCTTTACTCAGTCTTTCTCAAACCTGGATTTCATGCAAGGATAATGTAGACATTCTTTCATCGGAGGATCAATCTTTTCAGGCCATCTGAAGCGACAAGATCAGAATTTTTGTTCCTAAGCTTATTTCCAAACCACATCAATCATTGGTTTCCAATTGTGCGGCGTCCATGCTTTTTTCTCAATCGTACTTATTTTGCAAAGACATTTTTCTTTTACATTTGGCTCTTGTTTAAAATGGGCCTCTTTTCTCTTCTTAAATGTTTTTCGTTTTGATCAACTCTCTTCTTCTATCGACTTTTCAACTTAATGCCAATTAGCATATTTCTCTTCTTTAGGTGTTAATTCTTTACATTGTCCAACGAGGTTGTATGGTCTGTTTGCTTCGTGAACAAATTTCATCTGCTTGCTTCATTAACAAATTTCACAAGACAGACCGATTGTAACTATTTGTTCCATTTGCGATTTGAAAACAAAGAGCAAGAAAAAGTTTCTTCTGCACAACCACAGAGCACGCAAGTAGTATCTGATGTAACGCCCCAAGCACGATCCTATCCTTAGTAGCAAGTTTTCTGCGATAAGCCGAACACTAGATGAAGGACCATATTGTCCCTAGTGGTTGAACTCCTCCTAGGCCATCCTTAGCTTCCTTGATGGATAATACTGGCAACTTCTGCATTCAAAGACCTGCCAAGACTGTGAAGTTCATATTTGTTTATCGGAGCCCCCAAAGCGTGCCATTTATTATCAAGCCACACAAAAATGTCCATCCAAGTCCTGACGACATGCCATATGCTTTCATTAAAGTCGAGCTTCATTCCAGACCTAGGCCTCCCATCATTTATGCGATATTCCCTCAAAAGTCCATAAGTCAGACATCAAATCTCCCTCTTGAAAACAAATGGAGAAAAGCAAAAAACAAGGACTGAACCCTTTCCAGCTCCATCTTAGCATGGTCTATATCCCGAAAACTGGAGCATCTCAGGTCAGCCCATAAGTTCTATCCACAGTCAGATTCTAATCTTCCATCCATTGGCTTTGAGTCACGGCGATGTAAGGTAAGCGTCAGGTTTGCTCAACCAATAGCGAGAGAGAAGACGATTGAGAAGGTGGTCGCTTGAAACTTAGATGCTTAGAAGAGAACTTCTATTTGCATCACATTTAACTCCTTGTGCTCTCCCCTGAGCTTAAATTCCAATAAACCAAGCAAACAAAGTTACTGTGTGTACCATGTAGGAGTAAGAGTGTGTTCGGCTTAACTAGACTTTTTCTAAAGAGAAGGGGAAGGGTTATCACTGATGTTTAGAAAATTTTACCAGGTTAGAAAATTTTTGGAATAGGCTACAATACACACCCCTTATTTGATACACACCCCTATAGAAGTTACAAATTTTTTTATAAAAGTTACAAATCATATTGCTAAAAAGTTACGAAAAACTAAAAAATGTTACAATTGCCAATTAGGTGGCCCAATCTGGACCATACAATAGGTGCATATTTTACACACCTTTAATGGGTGTGTATTGTAGCCATTTCCTAGAATTTTGTCAAATTCTTTTAGATTAGTCATGACGAAAGGAATCAGAAATGTGTAAAATAAGGACTGAAGTTGAAAAAAGCGCAGATATAACTATTTTTTTCGTCTTTAGCATACTTTCGGAGATTTGTGGCCATAATCTTTTACTTTTTAAGCTCCATTTGTCAACACGAATGATTAGTCCAAAAAATTAAAACAAATCTCACAAAAATTCAGGAAAAAAATGACAGAAAAGACCTTGACAACAATATCAAAAAAAAAAATTCCAAACACACCTTAATCCTTTGTTCTATTTGAAGGAGAAATTGAGTCCCCTTGTATTCCATGCAGCTCTCTTAGTCATTTAGGATGGTTAGATGTCCTCTCCCTCTACCCCTTCCCCTCTTGGTTGGTACTAGAGGATTAGTGTTCTTCCCTTGACCATGATAAGACCATGTCTAGGTTAACATTCTCATCAGAACAATTCATCCCCCTCATGATCCAGCAATGGAGAAGAATAAATTGTCCCTACTCCCTGCCAAAGAGTTTGAAGGGGTACCCTTAATAGAAGTAGCCTCAGAGATAACAGGCTAACAACCACCCCTGCAATTCTACAATCCGCCACACAGCCGTGTTCAACAGAAGATTTACCGGTGTCAGTTGCCTTAGCCTCGTTTACACAAACTACTAAAAATATCTGAAGGGCAGACCTGGCGCAATGGTAAAGCTGCCTTATTGTGGCCATAGGTCACGGGTCCGATTCTTGAAAACAACCTCTCTGTTTACAGGGATAAGGCTGTGTACATCAACTCTTCTCCAAAACCTCATGCTAGAACAGTTTCCTGGTACTTGGACATACAAAATCAGCATTACCAAAGTTCTTCAAGATTTGTCACTTTACCAACTTCATATTGTTGTAGACAAGCTTGATTTTCCAGTGGGGTTAGTTAGTTTGTTTTTCTGTTGAGAGACAAAATGAGAAGGGGAGTGAATGAGAGGAGCTGGATCAGTGGTGTTTGTATTCTGAGGACGGCTGAGCGGTATAAATCTGTGTATGAGTGATTGTATTCAGAGGACAGCTGTAGCTGCCGCCCAGAGAACTGTTGAGGGGTCTCCTATGTGCTTGTCAAAGCCCCATTTTACACTCAAGTAATTTATTAATTTTTTCAGGTTATTTCGGATTCCACAAAGATGATTCAAACTTATATCATATTGAGCTAATTTTTATCATGCAAAAACCCATAAAAAAATTTGTAAGAATAATTAACGGTTTGGATCATCTTTGTGAGCCCCGAAATGACCCCCAAAAAATCAATACTTCCTCCGTCCCATTTTGCTTGTCATTTTTAGTAGAATGTACCTGTTTTCAATTGCTTATAAGCATTTGACCAATGACCCGATCTTCGACAATTAACAAATAAAATGGGACAAAGGGAGTAAATCTTTCGCTATGCCAAACGGAGCAAGCACAATTGGGACCATTTCTTTGGGCGCCGATTATTGCCGTCCCTTTGGGAAAGCAGAACCCCCGATCACCCTTAAATCCTAATCCACCTCTCTGTCCTTTTTTTATTTTTTTCATTTTGTGAGTTTCTACTCAACCTATAGAAGATCAATTCAAACAATATAGCAATAAGAAGTAATCAGTAACCACCCTTTAGGAAAGAAGATAACAATTGATTAGAGTGTGCAACCAGTGTGGACCAAAAAGATGAAGGCGGCAACGTAACTGTTTCTTTTTCTATAGGAAAACCGAAAATGTCACAAATAAAAAGCATGTTTCTTTTGTACCTACAAAGTGTGAAACCATTCCTTGTACAGGCCAGTTTACCGAGAAAAATATATATATACAGTTGCTCCCTTGAAAAATCTCAAAATCAAATTCGAATCCCATTCAGATTTGCATCTTGATTTGTACAAAAACTTCAAAACAACAAAAGTTTGTGGCAAAGACAAAAAGCATCGTAGGGAAACATGAAAGGATTCTGACATCAAAATGCAACTATGGTAGTTGGAGTGCAGAGGGAACAACTTCAGATGGAAACGCATGCCGTAGTTTTATTGCTCAAGATTCCTCCTTAACAAAATAACTTTGAGGCAGGGAGAAATCTTCCTCCTGGTTCAGGATTTCTGCATCCTCGTCATCAGGTTTCTGAAAATTTCAAAACAAAAACAAAAGATGAGGAAAGGATGTCAGTTAAACAGTCAATTGTGAACTCTTTAATTGAAAAAGATGGCATACTTTTGTAACATTTTCATGTGATATGAAGACACACCAATAATATAAGGACGAAATGTTGTTTTTTCTTCCTATTATAGGGTTTGAAACAGAGCTTGAAGCAAGCGATAAATAGTACCAAGTAAAAACATGTATCAAAAGGTATGGGGAGATGGAACAATGAAATTAAACTGCGTTGTCAAAATGGAAAAACTCCATTGTCCCAAAACCAGACAAGATCAATCAGCACTCAAAGCCCTGTGAAAATCAAGCTAGTCCACGTGGTTTCCATGACATTTGATAAGAGTTTATTAAGTAATGGACAATGACGTGTTGGTTTAGACAGAGGAATCTACCACTAGAACTTTGTGATCATGACATTGGGTACACCAACTTCTGAGTCAAACGACGTGTAAAAGGCCAAGGAATTGCACAGTTTAAACTCAACATCCAAGTACGAAGATGTAGCAATACATTTGTAATTCACCACATTCAGTGTCAAATTCACTAGAGTTGTCCTTATGAAGATGACATGAAATCTCAAACAGATTTCACAACACATACCAGCATTTCCAAGTTGTAGAACCGATCAAGTAACTGCAGAACATCTGAAGAAGAGAAGTGTCGACCAAAGCTGCAAGAAGAAGTTACCTTAGTGCAAGAATATGTAGGAAAAGTTAGGAATATATAATCAAGGTTCTTGGGAGAAGATATTAACAAAAGAACAAGGGAAAAGAAGATAGACCAAACCTTCTTCGCAAATATTCCATTAGACCGTAGAGGACAAAGTGTCGGTGTATACCTGCATGAAAGCATTTAAGCAAACATACACCATGAAAGCATTTAAGCAAACAATTTTGTTATTGGTAAACAATCGAACGCTAGAGTAAGAGCCAGTATACAATCAAAGGATACCTCCATGTTGTGTTTAAATCTTGAAGAATTTACTCCCTATTTAGGTTCCAGTCATATGTTTAGTTTGCTCTAATTCTTTCTTTCTCGTATGATTATCTCACTCAAACCTACAATACATGACCTGAGTCATAACTGCTTCATGTCAAAAACTTGGCAAAAGTTCGTTGGCTTAGCATGGTTGAATTTTGGGTTTTAGCCAATTTCCCTACCCTCATTCCACATAGATGCATACAAACACATCCACATTGATTCAGTGAAATTAAGGGGCTCACTCCCTTATGAATCTATATATCTTTCTCACGGCACATTTATAATCACTAATAAATGCCTGAAGGCAAATTGGTTGAGCTTGACAATTTTGGACCCACTCAAGGAAAAAATTGAGAGCACTATTGTACATAGTTGCATCTATTTGTAACTACGACTCTAACTTGATTCAAGAAGCCAGTAATCAAAACATAGTAGGGTAATATCAATTTTCACATGAGTTATCGTGCCAAAACTATACATTACGTGGTAACAACATAATTAGGAGCTAGTGGTTCATTCCATATTTCCATTAAAGTTAGAAGAGCAATGTTACCATAAAATGAAGGCTGATATCTAATATTTGTGAACTTTTTCAAGGGTCATTTTTTCTGTTGCTCTGCTTTTTCTATTGGTATAGTTGCTCATGGTCTTCTCCGGTAATGCACAAAACCAACCACCGAAGCGGTTGTCATTTGTTCTAGTTTTCCAGTCCATTGTTCCAGATTGTCACGCTCAATCCTTTGAAATAGGGAAATTACAATCAGTTCTTGCTGTTTTCAGAGAAGACCAACAGGTTTCTGTCTTAGGGCAAGAGAAGTCATGCAAGAATATTCATTTTTTATTTTTTATGTAAATAAGTTTATTTAATTGTTTTCCTTAGTTTTAGTTTACTCCTTACTAACAATAAACTGGTAATAAAAACTAATAAAAATGATCAACATAAAATGAGACCTATTTAGCTTAAAATTGTGGTTGGGCATAGATTCCTTAATTTTTCAAAAACAAGGATGTATCAATTGCTAACTAGATATGTGTAAACAGTGTAAGAATTTAACCTCTGAACACGTATGTATAGGGTCATGGCTATTATTTTTGCAGTGGATAGTATATTATAGTTTATGATTACTTTGTTTGATTATATGAATCAGTGTTCTGGCTTACATGCATTGTATGATTACACGGGCTAGGAAACTTGTATTATTAATTCAAGCTTTCAAATTTAAGGGTGTTTTGGTCATCTATTTGTCGAAGTTGACGTCATCTTAGGTAGGTTAACCAAAGGGGAAATCTTGATAATGTCAATAAAAATAAGGGAGGGCAGCGAAATATTTGAAACCTTGGGAGATTATTGTATTTGTCAGAAACCTCAAGGGAGGTCAGTGGAATAATCCTAACTTCATTTTATGAACTCCGATTTTTCATCAATGTACGTATTTTCACCTACACGTGATAATAGAATATAGCTAGAGCAGTATTGTAACTTGTAAGTGTAGTTTCATTGGAAGATTTCCAGGAGTTGGTCAAAAACAACTCCCATGTTCAATCCTATTTCTCCATATTCTCAGGGTAAGATGTTAAACAACCAAAACTCATTTTTATATAATAACTAGCACACAAACACATCCATAGAGAGATTACTCTGCCATATCATTGAGGAATTCCTCTTTGTCGTTTGTCCACTTTGTTATGGATGTCCCATTATTGTTGTACACTTTGACTAGTTAAGGAGAAAAAATAATTTATTTCCCTTTTGGTCCTTCTATCACATATTCAAATTCAAACAAAAAAGTGGAGGGAAAAATGAGTTAAAGCATAAATGCTAATCATTGTATTTCAAAAAAATAGGGCAATTTTGGAAACTCACATGTTTTAAATGGTAATGATTATATTCCCCTTAAAACGTTGGACTTTCAAAGAACGTTCAAAATTTTGGGATGGAGGAGTGTAGTGAAACTCTTGATTCGTGAGCTTTGTTTTGCCGCACAAAAGCAATCTCAAAGGTAGTATCATACCATTCAACATGATGCAGGAGGGGTTTATCATGATGGGAAGACAAACATTGCTTACTCGAGAACCACTTGAGGTGATTCAAAGACAATCTATAGAAAACACCCACAGTTTTATTGATCGAAACTCACAAATTACAAGAAAGAAAATGATTTCTCTTCTTTGCTTTCTCTCTCACATTCACTATTTGCCTCTCATGCTTTGATACACAAGTAGATTCATCTATTTATGGGATATCAAAGACAATCTTTGGAGGCCATTGATTTCTGGGTCTCTCTTGTCTAATATCAGGTTTACAATTTCTTCACCCACTTTTGTAGGCCATTTATTTTGGGTTAAAATCAGGTTTACTTTCATCTTATCATTCCGAAGATGAGCTTGGGTTAGCGTGCCTTGATCAACCCACGACCTTCTCCAAACCCTTTCACGTTGCTCTTTAGTTTGCTGACTATAGTTATTAATGTTAACTTAAAATTGTTGTTCTAACCTATATTCTTATATTAGTTTTTCTCAAAAATGTATGACACTGCTCAAGTGTATTCCTCATTGATGTTGACACCAAATCAATTATAAGCATTTCTTTCAAGCAATATAATTTTGGAAAGCTTCCCCTAAAGACATAAAGAAGCAAAGTCAGCGCAAAATTTCTCAACTTGCCTTGTAATTTCGCCGGAGGATAGATTGCTAGAGCTTCTAACAATTTAAGCTCCAATTCAACCTGCGATTGCTCCTAATAATGCACAAATGAGCAAATAAAAAAATTATGCCATAAGTACAGCTAGAACAAAACCACCTACAGATTACATGTATGCAAGTGTATGTGTGATCACATATCTATTACAATTATAAACGGAACACCTCTTTTGGTGTGAATGCCAGCAATAGAAACGGCTCACATTTTCATTTTCCGATTTTGCCCTCGTGTTAACTAGACCCTTCTATGTTATATAGACCCTTCATTTGGCTAAATTACCCATGTCGATGTGTCCGACACCCGTATCCATTTTGAAAAGGAATATTTCTAGTCTCAAATGGCCAGGAAATAGAAAAAACAAATTTTTCTTAACCCATTCTTGTCCAAATACGTTTCTATACATAGTTTACGATACATAATCTGAAAAAAAAAAATTATGCAATATATACTACTACAACTGTTCAGGATGTGTCCCTGTACCCATATCCAATTTGGGGAACATATCCCAATATCCTAAAGATTTAAGTTTAGGAAAGTCCAAAGCTTGGACTTGCACCCACACCGGATACCCGGAACCGATTCCATGTAACATAGGGACCCTTTTGAGTTAAGGACTTGGCTCGGCTCTACTTATTTACTAACCGAGCCAAGATTCATGTTTTAGTATCGTGCAATAAACGAGCCAAGCTCAACACTTAAAAGCTCGGCTCATTTGTATTAATGTTCTAAAAATTGCTAGGCGCTAGTGGACGGAAAGGGGGGCCTAGCGCCTAGGCTGCCGAGTTTTAGAACAATGGTTTGTAGATGCTTGTTTAGCAGATGAACCGGGCTCAGCCCGTTCAGGGCTCAAGCTCATGTTTAAGGCTGGTTTGTAAATGAGCCCAGCTCAAATACTACAGAGCTCAGCTTGATGAAAACGTAATCAAACAGTTTTAGTGCTCCATTGCACACGCGATAGATAGATTCATATAACACATATATCTATATGTATGTGTGTGTGGTGGAGAGAGAGAGAGAGAGAGAGAGAGAGAGAGAGAGAGAGAGACCTTGCGAAGAGAAGAAGCAGAGGAAGGTGTAGCCTTGCATGGAGAATGCACAGACATGACGTCTTGTTCCTCTTCTCTCGAGTCCGAGAAAGCGAGAGAGAGAGAGAGAGAGAGAGAGAGAGAAGGGCACCTGCTCGAATTTGGGCTGGTGCTGAATCAGGAGATCGCGTAGAAATTGGATGTACGATTACAAAAGAAAACCCTAGAATTTGATCTTGTCACAAACTACGCCCTTTGACTACACATTTTTTCAATTCTGGCGTTCTCCTTCTATTCTCTTTTCAAAAACAACTCTTTTATTGCAAAATAATACTACCTTACCTTGATAAAATTCTAACAGCTGATTAAAAATGCTCAGAGTTTAAGTTTTCAAAATAAGGAGGTAATGGTTAATGTTTTGATTCTTGAGTCGAGCTAGTAATGCTTGAACATTGTGTCTGTTTATATCATACCTAGCAATCGCAAAACTCGAATAATAAAGGTCAACAATGATGGCAACACAAGGCAGGCAATAAATAGGCGTTGCAAAGTTATCCGATGCGGGGACCTCTTAAGTAATAGAAGTACAAGGTGGTTTTTGTGAGGGTTGCCATAATAAAATTACATCAAAATGTAAATCACTAATATTAGAAAATATAAAGAACGTTGTTTAGATATAAGAACTTAGTTTAGATGATTTAAGGTGGCCTTTAACACGGTGAACTGGTTAAAAAGTACATAGACTACCAAATCTGCATTTTGAGTATGTCTTTTCTCAAAATAATGAGAGGAGTGATATCATTGATATGGATAGAGAGACCGAAGAGGAGAGAAAAATTGTTATAGGAGAGAGAGAGAGAGAGAGAGAGAGAGAGATTGCTATATGGACGACTTGGATCATTGTGGTATCCAAAATAGCCCCACACAAGATGGATACCCATAGTTGGGGCGTGGCGTATTCAGTACCAAATTTAGAACAATGATATGGGTATTCCAAAAATGCACCCCAAATGCACATCGGGTGATGTGGCGAATAAGGAGCCACTTATATTTTTAGGTGGACTCCACGCTAAGCTTCTCTCCACCACACAACCTACTTGGTGTGCATTTTGAGTGCATTTTTGGGGTACCCATAGCATCTTTGCCAAATTTATAGGCAAGGAAAAACAATTAGGATGCTTCATGTGCCTGACGTTTAGGAAACAATTTGGACGAAGGTATCATCGAAGATCATTTCCTGATAATTTCAACTTCTTTACACTCAGGCAAATATCGAGGGCAACCGAGAGAACTGCGTAGTATTTTTTTTCAGAGTTTTGAGTCCTGCCATAATTCAAATGCCGAAAAAATTCCATTTCTCTGTAGTACAAGCACCACATTGCATCATCAATCGTTAGACAATGTGCCTGCTACTGCAGAAGTACAAAAGCACAGTAAGTAAAAGACTATTTTCACGAAAATAACAAAAAATCTCATTTCACAAGATTTTATTTAGAGATCCTTTTTAGCTAGCCCTAGGAAGAAAAAAAAACCCGCAGACAAAGAATACATCAAATAATTACTATTTGGCTGCAGAAAGCTACGATCCTGATGTTCGTCTTCCAGGTTCCAAAATTGAGGGCAATCAGCTAGTTTACAGAAGGCTGAATTTTCACCCAAATACAAGAAAGGAGGACAGCACCAGAGAAATAGGTGAAGCAGATTCCTAAGGCTGAGATGTCCCGGTACAAGAGAAGTGAACCTGAGAACAGAGTAATAGATTTTACAACACGAAAATTTACCAGAAATGTCTACCACACTGAGAATCAATGAAAAATGGTGAGTTTATGCATCCTCGATTTATTTCTATTATAATAGGTCAAATGCCATACCAGTGATGGGGTGGGGCAAAAGAAGCACAAGGGGATACGCTTACCACAGATAGGGGAATACATTCTGCAGATGCATTTTACTATTTGACTCCACCGAAGTTATAAAATTGCCCCAAACATCTAAACCAAAGGCATAATTTGCCAATTCTGAATGCATTGAAAGAAAAAGCACCTTCGCCCTATGTGATGCACCACAATTTATTCCTAGCCCTTTTTGCCCTAAATGATACAGTGAAGCGTTTTTCACTATGAAGACTATGAAAACCAACCATGTAACCAGACGAGGATCTGTGGATGAAAGATAGCTTAGTTGTGTATATATTAGAAAGAAAGATTCCATTGCATTACAAATTAATGTATCAATTATCCTGCATGACTTTCAAAGAATGGAAAGTCATTGAGGTCTTTTGTAACTCAAAATTATGTCTTATTATTCGCTTCATGTATACTATTTAGAGAACCTATTCTTCAATTATCACATAGAAGAAATGAGTCGTGTACAGCTCTTGATTAAATTTCAACCTCATTAACCTAGAAGCTTTGCAAATGGCTCCAAAAGGAACCAAGGAAAAAATTGGATTCACCCTTTAAGAAATGTCAACCATTAAGGAACATTAAACAATGCATTTTTATTCCTGCTCCGCTACAATTTAAGTATTTCCTCTAGTGCATCAGGAGTTACCTATCATGCATAATCAACGCTGTACTGCAGAGTAAACAACAAATCCCGGCGACTCTCTGCACCCAACCGGATTTTGAACCGTCTGGCCAGTGACTCCACCTGGTCATCACTCGTATAGTCCATCTCTCGCATACATCGCCTTCTTACCTTTTTCAGCATTTCCCTTGACGGTTCAAACCCTTCATTTACCTGCTCAAAGGGTGGTCATACCATTAGCATAACATTACAACTGTTCAAAATGCAGAAGCTAAATCCAGATAGATAAACAAACAAGGACCGATGCAATTACCATCTGGTCAATAATGGAGAGAGCAGCTTTTGGATCTCGCCCAACAAGGTGAGCATCAACGAGGACAGAGTATGTTGTTGCATTTGGTTTCACACCCTTACTTATCATGTGCTCAAAGACTCGCGATGCCTCAGCCGTCTGCATCAGAGAACAATGAAATTAAACATGTGCTTGTAGAAGCATTTCTAGTCTCGTGCTTGTGAGCAAAACTTCACATGCGAACCCTAAATAATAAATGTTTCACTGATAATGTTTGAAAAATTGCTAGGTGCCTTGGCTGACCAGTCTGCGCCTAGAGATTAGTCGGTTTTTCCATTTTACCAAAAAACATCCCTCCAAAGTCCCAAACCCACAATTTGAGTAAGAAATGATACTGTATAAGATTAGGAAGAAATAAATGAAGACTAAAGTAACAACTAAAAGCAACAAATCCAAAGTTCGGGAAAAAAAAAGTAACAACTAAAAGCAAGTAGTTACAAATACAAAGTTCGATGACCGATGTTCCAAGTTCAAACCAAAAGAAATTAAACACTTACACACATAAAAACCCAACTAGTCAAATATCAAAGTCAGACTCATAGATTCCCTCCTCTTCTTCTCCATATATGTTTTGTTAAAATAACACTTAACACCCTATACTTTTAATACTACACATTTAACCTCCAAATACTACTGTAAAAATTATGAGATATACCCCTCAATTAGTTTCTTGGCCTAGACCCTAAAATCTAGGCAATGAGGTCTACCTAGGCCCAACTTTTACTGGAGCAGAGTCAGAGATCCTATACAAGGGCGGAGTCATAAATCTAGGTAAGAGAGGTCAAAATATTACCAACAGTACATTTTTATTTTTGTATGAATGAGGGAGAAAAATCATTTTCCTAAAATAACGAAAATTATGTTTTTCAAATTCGTTGATGAGATGTGATATTGACAGAACACAATCCAAGCAACTTTTTATATTTGGAAGACCACGCAAAATAGTCATTTGGTATGGTATTGAAGATGTTTTTTTTATCATTCATACACAAGTTATAATTTATCTATGGTTCACATTCGATTGCGGAATACAGTCTTCACAATCTAGCCATAGTTTAGTTCTTGTTATTTTATTTTGATGGATGCTTGGGGCAATTTTATGACATGTGCAAGATGTTCTGAGTAATATTACACTTATAGTGTATTCAAATTTATGAAATATCTTTCAAACCTGACAATAATGATCATGGTTACAGCGCATTGTTCCCAGGTGGTCGTTGCAATGACATCTGAGCTGAAATTAGGGTGAGGATAGACCAAGGGAAGGGGTATAACAAATATTGCCAGGGGTAGTTTGGTCCTTTTACAGATAGTAAAAGCAAGCTTCCTCATACAGGTGTGGTAAACAACAACAATAACAGCACCCATGTAATCCCTAATCAATAGGAGTATGGGCGGGGAAGTACTGGAAATAGACTTGACACAACGCCAGGGCTGGCCCTGATATTTAGGAGGCCTAATGCTAATTTGCAAAATAGGGCCCTAGATTTTTGTTTAAAAAAAATCAATTTAGGTGGCTAATATAAGGTAAAAAGATTAAACATGGTATTTTAGTTTTGTGATAAACTATAATAAACATTTTTTAAAAATTGCACCATTTAAAAAAATGAATCAAACATAGCGAAGTACCGCAACTATTACCGCTATGTATTTTCTCTAACTGATCATGTTATTAGCTTTATTCTCGTAAAAATATTATTTACTTTAACCTTTTTTATCAAAATTTGTTGAGTGAAAATAAATTATTTTGGTTTATTTATTGTCAAGAGTGATTTATTTGTGAATTTGACATTAAAATTTAAAAGTAAGATTAAAATAAATGAAAGAGAATAAATTAATTAATTAATTATGAAGATTTAAGATATGAACCTTGGACCTAAATAGCACCTATGTACAACCATTGAAGCATAACTAAGGAAAAATAAGGAAAAACATTACTTGGCCAAAAGGGCAAAACATTGCTTGGCCAAAAGGGCCCTGGGATTTGAACCAGGGGACTCCAGCTTTTATATTTCCGCACAAACCACTGGCGCCAGATATTAGGCTGCGTTGAAACGTGGAATAGTAAATATATTATATATGTACGTCTTGTATGGAAGTGGGCCCTTATTTTTGGTCAAATTCCGGGGGCATAAAGCGGCTTAACCTCAGGGCCAGCCCTGCATAACGCCCCCGTGGTTCTATAGAAAGCACTACACAAATTTACCTATCAAGTGCAAACTCTAACACCATCAGCCAAATTTGCATATAGGCTATATTAACCATATTGCAGTATCCAATTTCACCCTTTATGCCATATACTTCAGAGTACAGCCCGACGATGAAAGGCTAAGACATCAACTAGGTTCACTGCATAGAGCCAGAACCACCTTCAACCTCATTCCTCATTCTGTATGTGTCTGATTGGAAGCCCACTCTAAACTAGACCCTCCAGCTGTCTTTCATAACACTCTTTTTCTAACCGCAAATCTAGACCCATCCACTTCAGTTTCTGTAGTGCTTTATGGTAGTCCACTTTCATTTTAGCTTTATCCACCAGTATAACATTCTGAAACAGTGTACTAGGATGAGATTTTTTTAATCAAGGAATTAATTGTTTAGAGGAATTATAGTAAAACTCAGATCACATTTCTATTTTTTCTTTGACATCTAATTCCAAAGCATAAGACTTGTCTGTGGGCTGCGGCCCATTCTCCTTATTTAGATTTTGGTTCAAGCATTGTACCATTTGATGCCCAAACTCCCATCTTCACCTCATGATTGCCTACTGAAAGACAGCAATTTTTTTTTTTTTTTGGAACTGCACTGAAAGACATAATTGGTACCTACCCATCATCAGTTCGTGACTTATAAATGGTCATATCAAACACATTTTGACAATACAAATTGCAAAGCTCTTTGGACAACCTTGACTAAGTAGTGAGGCATACTAGTCTACATGTACATAATGGAAAACGAGCTTAGCAACTAACAAAAAAAAAGAATGGAAAATGACACAATTGTCTTTTCTTAGTTCATACTTCATCAGTGTTTTAAAAGGCGATAGGCGCACCGAGGCGCCAAGGTCCCCTGGAGCTTTAAGCGCGAGGCGCGAGGCGAGGCGCACGCCTCTTGACAGCGAGGCGCAATTTATTTTTTTTGTTCAAGTTTAATGTTTTATAGTGCACCACCCAGCATTTATGCACTGTTGCACATAGATATATGTATCACAGTGGGATCCGGACAATGCCACATGCTTTTCATAAAGTGTTTTCATATGATAACAAAGTTAAGACAACTTTTCATAAAGTGTTTTCATATAAAATAAAAATTATATACGATTTGAATGGAATTTAAATGAATAAATGATAGTGAAGGTCTTTTCTAACCACACATGCCATCTCTGTGTTTTTTTTTTATCAAATCTTTATGTTTGATATACACTTACTAATAGATAAAGAGGACATATGCCTTGAAAGGATTCTTTCTTAATTAAGAAACTGAAAAGAAACATTAAAAAACTGATTGGTCTTGTTGTAACATAAACAAATAGACAAAGATACTTTAGTGGGAAGGGAAAAGACAAACATTAACTTAATGTAATAATAAAAAATCAGAAATTGGAGGGGAAAAACACAAAGGCGCGCTTAAGCTAGCACCTCGCGCCTCTGCGCTTAAGCGCGCTTTTTGCGCTTAAGTTGCGCTTCTGCATTCTGCGCTTAAGCGTACCCCTGTGAAGCGCTAACCATGCGCCTCGCCTCGCCTCGGGCTTAAGCGCGCTTTTTAAAACACTGTACTTCATTTTTGCAGGATATAATATGGCTCTCCATTTGTATTGTGCAGGACGCACAAACTGTTAAACGTAACAGATCCTGTGAGATTTGCATACTAGCCAACAGCATTTGGTCAAGTGTTCGCTTCAAACCACGAGGAGGTTGTGTGCTTTCAAGCAAACCAGGAAGGGGTGTAACAAGTAATTAGACCCATTACATAGGAAATAGCTAAACAAGTGTTTATTCTTTTGTTTTGGTTCAGAGAAAGGAGCACAAGGGAAGAGATTGGTGTGTACCTTCTTGAGCTTTCCAAATGCATGCATCAGAGCATTGTATGAATGGGTATCAGGGATCAACCCAAACGAGGAACCAATCGCTTCAAAAGTCTGGTAGGCCCGATCAACATCCCATGTGTTACTGCAGCCTAAAATTATACAATTTAGCGCAGCAACAGACTTGTAAGGAGGATCAGCTTGGCTAAGATTCTCCAGTTGATAATATACCTGAGTGACATTCCAACAGTAAAAATCAGCCACGACATGTACATGAAAAGTAATAGATGCGGTCAATAAGTACCTACAAGAAAATTATAAGGGACACACCAAATTCCAAGGGCCAGTCATCTTGTTACATAACAGAAATAAATACACTTGTAAAGCTAGGTTAACATGGGATGCATACAAGGTTCGTGCATGTAGTTGCTGTAAAGCTAGGTTAACATGGGATGCGTAAATTGTTCGTGACGTACTTGTTGTAAAGGTAGGTTAACATGGGATGCGTACAATCCTCATGCATGTATAGAAACTTCCCAACAATTTCTTACGAACTTAATAATATCCCTTGCGTTAGCATAATAAGTGGTCGATGTATGGGTTGTGAGTCACCAATGGTGCGACAGCTGCCGTTTATAATCCCTTTACTTACTACAAAATGTCCAACACAGTTCCTTGAAGACCAAACAAGACGAGTACAGTTACTAAAACTGATTTAGCTTTAGCATCACCTTGATATAAATTGTCAAATAATAGGGGGCACCCTGAAGCAACAAAATAGGATTTTTAACACTACAGAACCAACCAATGAGTCAATATCAGTTTTGAAGAACATAGGACATACTGAATCCAAAGTAGAAAAGCCATTCTTGGAGCATGCCACAACCAGGGGGGACAAAGAAGTAAACGGAGAGAACAGCTCCTCTTCAGCTTCTGAACCCCAATAAGCAGTCTCAAACTCATGCAGAGTATTAAAAGCCTTCTGAAGATTGCCCAACGAAGATTGGGCATATATCTTTGCCAAGTAAGATTCTGGATTCGGGACCTTCTTTTGGCGCAACGAGCGTTTGAGCAAAGCCCATGATCCGTCAAGGAGTTTAGAGTTGTACGTTCTACCAGCAGTTCCTAGGGCAGCTACCACCAGTCCTTCGTCTACAGAGAGCAGAACAGGTGGCCTGACATTTTCACCCCGTGCAATCGATTTGGCCATGAATTCCAGGGCAAAATAAGCTAAATCACTATTATCCTCTTGCATTGCGACATCTGCAATGTAATTGCATAGGTTCCAGGGTGGACAAAGGGCTTTGTTCTGATCCATTTTCTGATAATGTCCATAACGACAATGTCACAAACTGAAATATACTAATAAAATGCACAACCTATTATAAAACTTTAATAACGTCGTAAAACCAGATAAGTATACCTTGCACCTATCAATAATTGATACTAATCTGTCGAGCCTCCCCTGGGCAACACAGCTTTGCACGCAATCAGTAAACACATTCACTGTTAACATATAACCAGATTTTAAAGCCAAATCTACATATTTTAGGGCAGAATCAATCTGGTTTGTCGAAAACAGCATGCCAATAACCAGGGCATACGACTCATCATCTGGTAGAGATTCTTTTCCGGACAGCAGCATCCTGACAATGATAAAACAAAAAATCTATCCATGAGATACTAAATGTATACATGGTGAAGGAACCAAAATTCGGGAAGGAGTAAACTTGCAGTAAGCTCACAACAAGAGAGAGATAGAGAGAGAGAGAGTAGCTTAAATTGAAGCACTCGGTGATGCCCCAGACTTCACATTAAACTGCTCATCTATTAACATGTTACCTCGACTTCGGTTCGAGTATCAAGTGTGGCTATGTGTCTAAGTGCTGAATTCATGCAATTTCCCTCTCAAGGAAACGAACTTTCATAGTCCTAAAAAAATTCTTTTCTTTTTCTGGGACAAATATCTCCCAGGAGCTTCAGTTCCTTAATGGGCCTAATTTTACCAATGATGTCCAAACTCCAAAGTATTAACCAAGCGTCAATTAGTCCCAAAGTCAAATCACATCAATTTACTCCCCACATATTAAGAATCTAAGATACACAATAAAACAAGGCTTATCTACTAGTTTAGTCCTTGTAATTATAGCCTGGTTTCAATTTGGTCCTCACATTTTTAAATGTCCCAATTTCGTCCTTATAGTTATATGTCGGTTTCAATTTGGTCCTCATATTTTTAAATGTTTAGATAATGAATCTACGATAACAACTTACCTCCTTATGTGGACAAATATGGTAGAATGGGAATTGGATTTCACCAACTCTGAAAAAACTACCAAATTGAAACCAGAAATGACAAGCAGCAAATTATTAAACAAAATAACAATAATAAAAATAAAATTTTAAAATTAGAAGCAACATATCCAGCTAGAAAAATGCTCCAACTACCGGTCCTAAAGAGTTCTTTTAAAACAATGTCCCAAAAATTCCATCTCAGCTTCCCAAATCTAACATCAATCACAAACTAAAGAAAATGCAAGGAAAGTTTTTTTCAAACTCTTCACAATGCTAATTATCAAGGTTCTAAAAGACGCTAGTTGGTCCCAGGTCAATCGGCTGCCAACTTGAGACTATTGGCTGACTAATCACCGACTAACCAACTAATCGCCGACTTTTGGCAAACTAGTCAGGTTTTGATCAAGCCGGGGACCTCCGACCAAGTCGGCCGATTTGACCAATTTTTAGAACACCGCTAATTTTGATGGAAAACTGCACCCCTCATCCCTTTCCCCAATTAATGTGACGCGTCTCCACAAGTCCTCCCAAATGCTCTAATTCCTGCAACAAATTATCACATTTTATCGATTTTGGGGTTTAGTTTAGAAATTTATTCCATGTTCAATACCTCTACTCAGGGGCTGATTCAATAAATGCCCAGGAACTTGTATGATCTTTCATTTATCTCTACAAAAAATTCCAGTAGTGCTCTTGGCAATTAAAAATTGTCAAACTACAAACTCTCTAAAGCCTCACAAGTAATAAAAGTAACCTCTAAATTAATTTACTCCAGCAGTTTTTCTCTAAAAAAAATTTTCTCCTCTATCATCTTTGATTTTACAGGACAAACATTCTTATTTTATCACATGGCTATTCCACAGTTAGACCTTGGTTGGCCCTGTTTTCATTTTGAATAACAAATTATCTTCAAAACATATGAAATAGGACCGAAAGCAACATTGGGCTTGATTGTGAGAAAATATCAAGATCATGACTAATTATAAGTTCCCCCTCTAAAACAAATCTTAGAATCCCCCACTGCCTCTACTTGATTGAAGTCAGACTTATATCGTTTTCTTCTGAGTTTTCGTGACTGCTAACGTATTTGACCATTCCGGTAAATAAAATGAGGTTCTACATGCTCGAGAAACATTAGGACAACAACATCATACTTAGCCTTATAACTTTTCCTTACAGAGTCTCTGTGTCTGCTAACGAATTGACCATTCTGGTAAACTTTCATGAGGTTCTCTATGTTGGAAAACCTCAGGACAACAATATCCACACTAGCAAAATGCAAGACAATTGGCAATCATTTCCCTAAGATCAAAAAATATATGGTTACATTAGATATTTAGATTCCACTGAAACAATATCACAGCAAAAAATATATATATATATATATATATATATATATATATATATATATATATTACAATTAAACACTAGAAGATAGTGTTTTTACAGACACACCAAACATAAAACAAAAATTAGTACGTTAGCAGGCACATACACAATCATAGACGTCTACACTTACATCAAAGGCGACATTCGAAAAATCAGCAATGCTATGATGAACACATTTGGTAACCATGTTTTAGCATGACAAATCTATAGTTGTCATCCTTGCATTCGTTAGCAACGTGAAAAGTGGACCCACTCCACTGATGCATTACAACGTATCTAAAACATGGTCAACAGAGTGTTCACAACTGTATAATTCTCGAAACGAAACCTCACCGTTCGAGCAACTTCTCGGCAGCCTCAGTCTCCCTCGCCTCGTGCATAGCCTTCAACACCAAGTTATACGAAGCTGTATTAGGCACAATCCCATAATCCTCCATCTGCGCCACAAGATCCAGCAACTCCCCAGCCGACACCCCATTCATAATGTTAGCCCTAAGATAATGATTATACAAGTTCACATCAGGCTTATTCGGCTTCCCAGTCTTGCGATCCAACGACCTGATCCAGAACTCAAACAGCTGCTTCATATCTCTCCACCGCTGCGACGTCATCCAATCGGCGAACACGTTCATGACCGCCGCGAGGTCCAGGGTCAACGCGAGGGCCTGGATTCGGTCCGCGGAATGGTGGAGGAAGCCAAGTGGGACGAGCGAGGAGGCGGCGGTTTGGATTGGGCTCCTCCAGTTCTCATTGTACAGTGGGCTTCCTGAGGCAGGATTAGGCGGAAGTGGTGATTGCGGTGGTGGTGTTGGTGGTTGTGAGGAAGGGAGGTCGGCGAGTTCGGGTTGCTGAGAGAGGAATGCGAAGGTTGTGATGGATTTAGGGTTTAGGGTTTTGATGATGGATCGTGATTTGGTGAGTATTGCAATTGACGCCATTGTTGAGAAATGCGGAAGGTCGATATTACAGGTTTTAGTACAGAGATTTCATAGAGAGGGAGAGAGAGTGAAGTAAGTGAGATACTGCTAGGGTTTTGGGGATGAGAGTTTGATGATGATCCTGATGAAATTGGCACTGTAATTTTGAAGGGTTAACAAAAGTATTATCTGGAAATGGAAGGGTATCCTGGGAATGGTTGAAATTGGAGTCGTTATTCTTGTTGGGTTCTCGAGAGCTCGCACGTATTAGGCTCGCAGACGAAGGCCCATTTTATGAGTCTAGTTACGGACAGCTTACACATATAAGGGTCAGAGCCCAAGATCCAATTCCAGAAGGCCCATTTGATGGATAACTCTCTCTCTCTCTCTCTCTCTCTCTCTCTCTCTCTGCAATCCAAAATTTGGACTAGACAAAACAGACCAAATATAGACCATACATTAGGAAAATCAATGTTTAAGATTTGTTCAGAGATTCTTCCCGGAAAAAATTAACTTATATCCATAAAAGTCTTCGACCAAATTCGAACCAGTGATTGCATCGGTTGATATTTGTAGGCTCTCCTCTCTTTTTTTTGTAAGGGTACATCGGATAAAAAAAAAAAGGGTAAGAGGCTAAGGCCGTGACAAACAGCACCACCAGCAACATTGGCAAAGAGCAACTCTCGAATCTTAACCGGGGAACAATGGGGTGACGAGGTTAGTATTTTGATCAGTTCCTAACTTTGTCATCTTGCCCACTACTTTGTTGCCTAGCGTGCATCCAGCCCTTGATATCATATTACTTTGTATTCTTCTATAAGGACCCTATGGGACTTGGAGTTGCTGCTGTGCATTGTGTGCACGGCTGGTGCTACGCAGAATTCGGACCATTTATTGTTTAAATGGACGATCTAGATTTCAAACAAAAGACATTAATTGTTCACGCAAAACAGTTTGTTCCCAATCCAAACTGTTAAAAACACTTGTAAATAACTGTGATTCTGCCCAGCACTTATTGTGCGTAGGCTGCAAGCAGCCCCCTGCGTTCCCCCAAAAGATGAGTTTGGAGGAGGGCTCTTGATGAGGTCAATAGCCACTTCAAAGTCTCAATCTCCACTTTCTTCAAAATATTGTTCAAATTGAGTTTGTCACAACTTCGAAAGTGCTAAGTTTCTCAAGTCTCTCATAAGTAATAGAGGATCATATGTATACGTGTTTGTATCATTCGTTGTATACAGGATTTTGAGATTAATTTTTAGATTTGATTTTTCATAGTCATTGGAGTCATAAGTCATTATAGGAGGGAATACTAAACTTAAGTAGGTTCACCAGACTCATTGATCGTACGTTGTTCTATTTCAATGGAATTTAAATTATTGTATCATGGGAGGTGAACGTTTAAAAAAAAAAAGTATGGCTATAATGTCCCATGTAAACCACTAGCTCGGTACTCTAACTTGATCCACGAGTCACACCACGTGGCCCAAAATGCTAGTAGTAGCCCACATGATTTGTCATATGCGTAAGTCACTCATGTAAACAATCAATGTGGAACTAAACACTATTTACTCCCAAATCTAGGGTATTACAATAGCGATGATGAATTTGTCTTTTAAGGACAATGTGTGTAAATACTAGCCATTCATATTTCACGAGGTTCTCAGATTCGATCCATGATTGCGAAATAATTTTTTTAACTTAGCGTTTTTTTTTTTAAAGTACATGCAGGAAGGGTTAGTGGTTAGTAATGTTAATAAGATTTGATCATTGGTCAACTTGGCTACCACCTACTTGCAACTCCTCTTTTATCTACATAAACTCTTTTTTGTCTTTACACATTGTGAATACTAAATTGTCTAAATTCCCCTTGCATTCTATTTAGGTTTAGTTTGCCAAAAAAATTTAGCAACTCATTTGCTAAAATCGACCATGATTTTAGTAAATGAGTTGAATTACTAAAATCATGAAAATTTACTTTAACTTGGTGCGAAAAAAATGAAAAATAATAAACAGAATCACTTGAATTTTTTATTTGAAATTTCCACGATTTTAGTAACACAACTCATTTGTTAAAATCAACAGCAAATGAGTTATTAAAATCTTTTGATAAACTAAGCTTTAAGAGGCTCTTCACTCGTGAGAGTACTCCTGTAACTTTCATGTGAATAAAGACGGATAAAAGGAACTGAAACACTTCCCTGATTGATTTTACAGATTATAAATTGGTGATTTAATAAGTACAACATAACCACAAAAAAGTAAACATCCTTTTCTCATAATAATTGATGCATAAAAGTGTGGCAATGGGCTGGAGAGAAAGTGAAAGATATGACACATCTACCTTTGTGGTTGTGGTTGCGGTTGTGCTTTGATTCTCATTTTCTATTGGTAAGAATTTCAAATCAACAACCATAGAGACTCACATCACAAATCGTATTATAAAAGCAACTTCTAAAATTCTAAGATTACTTTCTGAAATTGCTTTTGCTTTTTGGCTTAATTTGCCTACCCTGCTAGTTTGCAAAAGGAAGATGATCATC
The DNA here is from genome assembly GCA_022606695.1 of Vaccinium macrocarpon. NCBI lineage: Eukaryota > Viridiplantae > Streptophyta > Magnoliopsida > Ericales > Ericaceae > Vaccinium > Vaccinium macrocarpon. The sequence goes on from CM040173.1 coordinate 26,247,366, forward strand.
CGGTCGACCGTCCAGTTAATTCATTTGTGAGTCATTCTTGGACACATTTTGATAATCTAAATTGTTCATGGTCTTCAAAGAAGTTGAAAACTAGGAGTGAGAATTTATAACACGACCCAAACACGACACGGAAATAGCGGGTTAGTGTTGAGTATTTCTGATAAGAAACACGTATATGACATGACCCAAGAACACGATTAGTAAACAGGTCGGGTTCGTGTTCAACCTGCATAATCCAAGAATGACACGAATTAAGTTGTTCATTTATTCATGTCAACAGGGTAACATGAGAATGACATGAACTAACCTGCATAACCCGAGAATGACACAAATTAATCTTGTATATTCGAATCGTGTTCCGGTCAAATTTGGCTAAACAATAATTTCCAAGTTAATCGTGTCAATCCGTATCGTGTTTGAATTGACATGATTAACAATAGGTCAGGTTATGGTTCATTTTTTTTACCGTGTCGTGTTTGAATTGACATGATTAATAATTGGTCGGGTTATGGTTCATTTTTTTGACACGATTAATTAAGCAAGTTATTTTGACACAAACCTGATTCAACATGACACAACACGATACGACACCCAATCTCACTGAAAACTGCAAAACAAATGAATACCAAGCTTCATATTTTTCACCCTTCAATATTGCACACTATATAACAAATGAATATTCAGTCCAAGACATGAGTTGTCAATATTGCAATCACTGATTTGGTCAACCCAATTACCCAACTGGTGATCATTCTTTTATGGTATTTGGTTGCTACTGCTGCTGGCTGGATTCAGATTCTGAAGTCAGCAATGTGCTCTACTTCTCTTCTGTTGTGTTGTTTTTTTATAGATAATTTAGCTTTAAAATAAAAGGGGCTGTTGTGTTGTTTTACTTGTTCTTTAAGTGTTTGGGCTCTGAGGTTGTTCCAGCAGCCTATTTATTCTTTTGTGTGTGTGTGTTTGGCTGACTCTTTGTCAGCCTTCTAACCATTGGGTCTCATGAGGCAGATGATTTTGTAGTGTGGGGTGTCAAAGTTGTTTGGATGTCGCTCGTCGCTTTGATATTCCTTCTCTTGTCTCGTTTAATCTTTGTATACTCCATTTGACTAATAATTTATTTGCCCTTCAAAAAATAATAATAATAAACTTTGACAATTATTTTAAGGGTTGGCTCTGCAACTCCTTATGGTCCATTTTAAAATTGATTAGAAAAACAAAAGAAAGTTGGAGGTTCAATTATTCACAACGACTCTCGTTGTAAGTTTTCATTGTTATTTATTTCCAAAACTTTCCCAATTATTCAGTTTTGTAGGAGCATTCCCTTTGTTTCGAGATATATCACTTTCTTTTTTGTTTTTCACCTTTTTTCATGTGGTCCAAAACTACTTGGATTTGTATAAAAGATGGTACTCAATAATCATGCATAAACGGCTCGATGATTATTTTGTTATGGTTTCGTTAATCACTATTTAGGGTGTGTTCCACGAACTAACTTATCGACAATAAGCGGTGATCACATATACCAACGAAATGTCAATCTACAGTTTATGAAACGTTAGAATCAAGGATGAAGCCAAGGGGAGACAAGTCATGGCAGCTGCCATAAGGTTTTCAAAATATTCAATTATTATATAGAAAAATAAATTTTTAGTTCCGAATTATATAGACTCACCACCAGTGTAAAAAAATTTAATCTTTCATCCTTGTAATACAATTTGTCTTTCTAATTTTTAAGACATTTTTTTTGTATGAGGGTAAAATTAAGGCTTCCTGGCCTGGCCTCTGGGTTAGAATAATCAGTGATCATACTAGACGGGCCCCTGGGGGGTTTTGTGAGTGGGTGCGTTTTTGGGTGTGGTTGTAGCATTATTCTCATGGATATCCAGAGGCTTAAAAAAAATTTATTCAGCAAAAAAAAAAGTTCAAAAGTTTCTCATATAGAAAAATTCTGTGTAGAGTAAAGATATGGTTACTAAATCTATTGTTAGTTTGTTTTATGTTGTTGAGCTATATTCCTTGCTCACAAAAGTATGCAAATTTGGGTAATGCTACAATGCGCACCCTCTAAAAATTACTCAATATGAGATTTTGTGACTCTAAATATGAGATTTTGTGGCTAGAGATACGAAATGCATATGGTATGCACACTCATATGAATAGTCACAAAATCTCATATATTTCCAGAAAATCTTATATTTGGAGCCACACAATCTCATATTGGATCTACGCGGATTTTGCTACAATGCGCGCAGACCTCATATTTGGAACCACAAAATCTCATATACTGTATTTCCAAAAAACTCATATTTGGTGCCACAAAATCTGATATTCTGAGCCACAAAATCTGATATTTTGAGTCACAAAATCTCATATTTGGTGCCACAAAATCTCATAGTTGGTGTCGCAAAATCTCATATTTTGATTCTCAAAATCTCATATTTTGAGCCACAAAATCTCTAATAGTCAATGGTCAAAGGTGGCACAAATTCCCACACGTCATACGTGGCATAATCTCGGCCGTCCATCTGTATGGGGTGCATACCGTATGCCATATTATATTTGGAGTCACAGAATCTCATATTTGGTACCACAAAATCTCATATTATCTCATATCTGATGCCACAAAACTCATATTTAAAGTCACAAAATCTCATATGGGGAGTGTACATTGTAGCATTACCCTGCAAAATTTATTTACTTTGCCTTCCTATGGCCTGGTAAAATGAGGTGGGGAAAGCAAATACCAACTCACCTTATTTTTTAATCGAATTGTTAGGGCTGGCTCTAACTTACCGAAAAGCAAAATTTAAATTTGGAGTCTTTTCTATATTTTTTTCCGAACAAAATACTAAAAGCCTGAAAAAACTTACAAATACACAACTTCAAAATTTATTCCTTTATGAAAAGTAAGATACATTTGATTCCCTCTCCATTGGTAGATAACTGTTCTTTTTTAAGTCAAATAATACAATCATATGAAACCCATCTCACCAATTTTTTTTTTATAAAGCGATATACATCAGTGGAGGTTATGTGGTAAACAATAAGTTAGTCTATAGAGATTCAAAGATTGTCCATAGTCCTGAACCATAAACTTCGGACGACGGGGCTCGAACCTTGACCTCCCACAAGAGGACCATGAAATGCCATTGGGCTACAAATCCGTTGGCATCTCATCAAACTCAGGAGGAGTTTTCCAATGGATTTTTTGATTTTATCATCATCTTTTACGAATAGATAAAAGGAAGGTGATTTTGTCGCACTAGATTTTATCACACTATATTATCCACAACTATTATCACACTAGATTTTATCTATTGGGAAAATAATGTGATTTTATCACCCTTCCATAAAATACCAACTAAAATCAAATTTCTAATTTTATCTCATAAAATTCATTGGAAAACTTCCCTTTAATCAGTTTTAAGGCCTTGTTCTCCTATAATTTTTAGGTGTATTTTATGAAAATTTTATAAAATGAACATTTTACGGAGAAGTGATAAAATAAAGTTGTTTTCCCAACTGATAAAATGTAGTGATTTTCCTATAGATTTTAGGAAGATTTTATGAAAATCTCATAAAATCACCTTTACAATGTATGTGTTGAGATTGAAGTATTATAAAATATGAAATTTTATGTTCTAAAAAAAATATGTCAAAGAACACACCCTAAATATTTGACAGTGATGGGCCGGATGGTGGAAAGAAGCCCAGTTTAAGAATAGAACTCTTCGGCCTTCTAGCATGCATGGGCCAGAACTAAACCAAAGCTGGGTTAACTTTTGATTTAAACACAGAGTTTATGGAAAAATTTCGGGATGCCCAATGAGTACTGCCACTTGATATTTAAACATGAATACATGATTCAAGCAGTCAAAATATGTTTTGGGCGACTCAGATTGATTCTCTCTCTCCTCTCACCCAAACACTTCCTTTTTTTTCTCTTTCTAAAATCCGGACCGTTAGATCTCGTCTCAAACGGTTGAGATTGCTAAGCGGGTACCACGTGGGCAATACCCACGGCACTGAAAAATTTCTCGAGTTTATGACCGTTGGAAATACCACACGTGGCATTGTACATTCATTCAGCAAAAGACAGCAGACAAAAGCTTATCACTTAGCTTACCGTGTTCCCAACAACACACTTCCCAATCCTTCAATACGACTGGTGTCGTAACGTTACATGAACAGAGAGGAAGTAATTATTCAGTGCTTTTGAGACAGCATTGTGTGGCTGCCCAAATACTTCTATGACAAGTTTTCACTTCGGTATTTTCGGTATTCTTTGATTATAAGGGGTTACCACTAACAAAAAAAAAAAGACATGTCTGTCATTCTCTCGTAATACATCACGTACAAGACCGCGAAAATCAGTTGAAACAACCTCTAAGTTATCAAATAAAGTTGAAGTATGTGACGACTGAGGAGAATAACTTATGAGAGAATATCAAAAATACCTTAGAGGAACTCAGCCTTAGAGCATCCTCATTTGGCTCTTTACTTAAACTTAGAGAACAAAATCTCCAAAAATCTTTAAAATCAGGCTCCTCAAATGCCTCTTTAATTTGCTACATTTTGTAACTTTGCTACAATAACCCTCCAAATTTGGGGAGGCACTATTCACGCACTAAAATATGAGAGGGAGGGAAGAGTAAAAGTTTGAATAAAGAGTCGATTTTGTGAGACTTTTATAAAGTGACTTGCTAAAGTTTGAACAGAGAGTCTAATTTTGTGAATTTTTTGATAAATAATTTGTTAAATTATAAAAGATGTTTTTGAGGTTTTTTTTTTGTGTGTGTGTGTGTGTGTGTGTGAGAGAGATGAGAATGCGCTTATGGGATATTTGAAAATTTTAAATTTTCGTATTTTGAGTGATTGGCTGCCCATGAATTCATTCGGTGAAGATACATCATCGTGAAAATGAATGGAATAATGCACAATCACTTAATCATCTCTAGAGTTCAGGGTATGTTTTTCTTTAAAAAAAAAAAAAAATTGTCCTCCCAAAATCTCTGTATAATAATAAACTCTATTTTGCATTTATTATAGATTTCGATAAAAATTTAAAAATCTATTACAATCCAAAATCTAAAGAATAATTACCAACTCCTAATTATCATATGGGTGTTAAGGAAAACTAAAGCAATCACTAAACTGGTCCGGTCCGAAACGAACCTTTCTATGGTTTGGTTCTACAACAGTTTGGTTATGGTTTTGAAAAAATTGGAACCATGATTTTCGTTTGGTTTACCATGACTATAACTGAACTGCTGAGTATTAATATGTACATATATACCTATAATGCGTAATTACGCATTTTCATTTGGTAAGTTACTTTTACCATAGTAAGTTATTTTGCGAGAAGCAGAGTATTTATTTGCATCTATTATATTTATTATTTATGAGCAATGATCAGTTATGATACTCATTTTTATTTGGTAAGTAGTAACTTTTATTGTATTTTGCAAAAGGCAGAGTGTTTATTTACGTCTATTATATTTATTGTTTATGATTAATGATCAGTTATGATATGATAGGAATCTTTACAGTTTTTTACCATGCTTATTGGATTCACTTTTTACATTTTTCAAGATACATTGCATCCACATTCGAATTATTTATTTATTTATTTATTTCACTTCCTAATTTCCATTAATGAAGCTCTGGTACTAATTACTCCCTTCGTCCATAAAAGTTAGATTTTTTGCGATTGCATGTTATTTTATATTGCTTTTCTTTTTCAATTTATAAAGTTTTATGTGATTTTAAAATTTTTGTATAATAGAACTAATTAGAATCTATCAAACAAGATTCATATTATTTATTTTTTGACATTCACATTAAAAGATATATGTATTTAAAAATGACACGCTAACCAAAAAAAATCTAAATTTACGGGATAGAGGGAGTACCATATTGTTTGATGCTCATTGGATAGAATCAGAACCGAAATCGTTACCATCGCGAATGATCCAGTTACTTAATTTCTTTTTAAAAATGCACTAATCCAGACCGTGTGCATCCATACTAAACACCCAATCGCACACCTAGGTGGGGGAGAGTGTAGGAGTACTGCCCTAAAAGCACTGAATAATTTTTCAAGACATAGGGACAACCACCTCTGTTGTCCACCATCATACTCATGAGTATTATATTATTGTCCAACAGATTAGAAATCTGAATACCCCCCTCTTGTCACCATTTCCCCTCTCTCTCTCTCTCTCTCTCTCTCTCACTCACTCTCTCTCTCTCTCTAGCTCTCCCCAGTGTTGTTTTCAAGCTCAACCAACCAACAAACCCTCATAAATCACCCTTTGTCATATCTCTCAATAATTTTCCCACCTACAATATTACAACAATCATGGCTGTGATGGTTGTGTGTTTAGTGATTTTCTTGGCCATGACTGGTCACTCTGGTAAAGCTCCTGGATTCATCAGCCCTTTCAGTTTCTCTTTCTTCTCAAAAAACTTTACTCTATTTCTCATTTCCTTCATATGGGTTTCCAGCCCCTTTAATCCCTCTGCCTTTTGCTACTACAATGAAAACAAACAAATCTTCTTTTCCTGAAAAAAAAAAAAAGAAAAAAGGGTCCTTTTTCCTCTGTGGGTTTTGAGTTTCTTCCAATCACATATTTCCTAGTAGAAAGTTTAACTTATTAAATGTTGATTTAAGCCCATGTCCTCCTTTGCATTTTCGAGTTTTACGAGACAAATCATTCGAACTAAAAAATCCGAAAACCGAAAAAGCCAGCTTTTATGAAACAGAAACTAAAAAGCCCTTTATTGTATTTTGTTTGTTTTCCAAAGTGGGTGTTTGATATACTTCTTGATTCTTGTTTCCCCTTTTTCTGATTTTTTTTTTTTGTTTTTTTGGGTTTTTTGTTTTGGTAGATGCAAGCTATTGTGTGTGTAAAGAAGGATTGAGTGACCAAGTTTATCAAACCAACATTGATTATGCTTGTGGAAATGGAGCTGATTGTTCACCAATCCTTCAAACTGGGAATTGCTACAGCCCAAACACCAAGAAGGACCACTGCAACTATGCTGTCAATAGCTACTACATGAGGAAGAATCAAATTACTGGCAGCTGTGATTTTTCTGGCTCTTGCAACGTCGTTCCAACTCTCTCCAGTAAGCTTTTCTCCTTCTTAAATCTTACTAATAATTAAAAACAGGCTGCATTTGGATCCAAGATCCAATTTAAAAAACACACCCAGGGGTTGCCCCGGTGGTTCAGGCGGATCTCGGGCTTTGGGAGTATTCCTAAAAGGCCCCTCGTGATTTGGGTGGATGTCAAAACTTTGGAAATACTCCTTAAAGGTCTGGGGTTCGATTCCCGCGCTAGCCTCCAGTGGTTTGGGTTGCGCAGTCGGGTACAAAAGGCCCGGTTGTAAGGCTCTTGGTCATCCAAGAAAAAAAGATCCAATATAAAAACCCATTTTTGAGTGTTTGATTTATTTGTTTGTCTTTCTTCTTTTTGCTTTTTGCAGCCACTGCTACTACCGGTTGTGTTTATCCTGCAAGTCCCAGGTTTGCCCCTTATCTCCTCTCTTCTCCTTCCTTAAGAAAAGTTGATTCTTTAAGATTTGGGGGGTATTTCTGGCAATCCCCTTTCCATGTCTAGAAGCTAATTTCCCCAAAAAAATTTCATGGTGATTAGTGAAGCAAAAGGGGGTAATCTTTTTGATTGATTCAAAATTTCCTATGACTTTTAGCTGTGAAAATCTTTCTACAAGGGATGAGAATCAGAATCCCTCTCTTTGCAGTGATTTTCTTTCTATAAACCAGAGAGAATCTCATTTTTTGGCACCTTCACATCTTAGCACAAATCTTTTGGTTGTTAGGGTTTGGAATATGTGTGTATAAATCAGTGCATTTTTACATTATTAAATCAAACAACTGCAATTTTCCTCAAGTGATCCAATACCAAAAATACAACCAAACACTGGTATAGACAAATTTTGGTATAGACAAATTGTACTAGTAGGGTAGGTTTGAAGTTAATATTAGAAAATTAGAAATGATGTTCAACCGACATCCGCATACGGGGGCCCACCTAGGTCACACACAAATGATCCGCACCCATTTATTAATTTCGAAACATTTTTTTCGAGCAACTCGGTAAAAAATCAACTCAATCAAGTACCTCAAAATGCTTGATCTAACGTACCAATTTTTTGAACGTACCAATTTATGCGGAATCGCTCGGGAAAATGTTTTAAAATTAATTAATGATGCAAATCACTCGTGTGGGACCTGCACACTGATATGGAAAGTTGATCTAGATACCAATTTGAACACTTTATTCTTCTGGTGAAAAAGTCATGGTCTGTTGAGCTGTCATGATACTATATTTTTTTGTGTAAGGTTTGTCCTTATTTTCCTTGCAAAGATCATCTTGTCCTTTACGGGAACTTTCATCTGAGTTGTATGACTTAAATAACCTTCAAAATTTCTTGAGAGATGGTGGTAATTCAAAATAATCCCAGAAACATAAATGACTGAAAAATAGAAGACCATTTTATGCTCAATCCAAGTATGGAAGCATTTTTTGCTTTAAAACAATACTAGTACGATTGAGGTAGGTTTTGTATTTGCGAGGTGCAGCAGCAGTTTAGTCATTGCACTATTCGAACTTCTCTTAATGCATTTCATGTTTTACGGGATAGGTCATTCTCTTCTAGGGGTGGGGGTGGTAATCGAGCCAAATAAGCCAAGCAGAGTATTGCTCAAGCTGGGCTTGAATCTTTACTACATGTGTTCAAGATTGGCTCGTGAATTTTTGGAGACTGATTGTGCAAGCTTGTCCCTCCACATGCAGAGTCAATCTTGAGCTTTCAAGCTTGAGCTTGTGAAGTTTCTCGTTTTTAAACTTGAGCTTAAGTTATTTAGTTCAGGCTTAATTTTGGAATAGGTTTACCCTATCCTTTCCCTTGTTTACGAGCTTGGCTTGAATTTATTAACGAACAATAAAAAGTGATTGAATTTGGCTTATATTATTTTTGAACGAGCCAAAAGTCGAGTCAAGCTCTCAAATTGTAGATTGCTCCCCTCTCTCTCTCTTTTTTTTTTGTCTTTCGTGTATAATTTGGGACTAATCCACACATGACATATTCATTGCCGTTTAGGGTGTGGATTCATCCTGTTTGCGTTTCGCATGAGCGATTCTTTAAATATTGGCTGTTATATACCCTTTTTAAACTGAGCCACAAAAATCTTTTTCTAAGAAAATCTTTATCTTTTCTCAGGCCAGTTTGCGCAAACTGACTTGGACATCCCGTTATCAGAAAATTGAAATTGTATCCTCGCATTTGTGTTACCGTAATGAGTCTAATGACACGTGTATGCATGTACTGTTTTCAGCGCGGCAGGAACCAGCACTGGCACCACCCCATCAACCGGCACCACAACCACCCCATCAACCGGTACCACCACCACCACCCCATCAACTGGTACCACCACCACTCCATCAACAAGCACAACCGGCAGCACCACCTCCACAACTCCGTCCTCAGTTTTCGGCCTGGGGCCCACCGGTAGTGGAAGCATAACCAACACTGACAGCAAAGGGAGTGTGACACTTCACCAAAACAAACACTTGTTTTGGCCTCTCACTCTAGCCCTCCTGTTTATGTGGCCCCATGCTTTTTAGGCTTTTGAAAGATATGTGCGGATGGTGTTTGGCCAACTTCAGCTGTGGGTAGAGCATGTGATTCTGGTGGGGTGGGGTAGCAGGGAATTATCTGGACTCCACTAGGGTCCCTTTTTGTTTTGTTCTTCCTATGTGAAAAAAGAAGAAGCTGGGAATAGGATTCCTTTTTGGGTGGTGTTATCATTGGGGGTAGAGAGAACCTGATCTCTTCTTTTTAGATTTTTCCTTATTTTGTGTATCTAAGAGAGAGAAGCAGTAGTTTTTTCTTTTTTTATATTTAGTTTTAATGAGCCCCAATTTATTATATTAATGTTCTCAGTTAATAGTTATATTTGCTTAATTGGACTCACGGCCCTGCAGTGTCTGCGGTTCGAACCTCATCCCGAGCTCAAAAACATAGAGCTAAAAGTCACTCGGGCATCCCAATAAACAAAGAAGAATTTGCATATGGAGAGAGTAGAGACACATGGTGTTTGACACCCCATTTGAGCCGTCTAACCATGTTTTGGACGCTCAGATTGAGGGGGGTAAATTTGCAACCAAATTTAGGTCATCTAAAACATGTTTGGACGCTCGGATGGAGTGTCACGCACCCCGTGTCCCTACCCCTCCGTAACAAAACACGTTTTTGATTCAGTAAAATAACAGCAAATATATTATCAAAATACATAGCAAGATCATTTGTATCAATTAGTAAGTGACATGTTTCAACTAGTAAGTTACCAATGTGTTACCAATGTCCGATTAATTTGACTTTTTAGAAAATTGTTATTTGCCTCTAAATTTAAACAGTGAAAGATTCGGATCATGTTTTCTGTTTTCGAGGACAGAACGAGGCCCGAAGTGTGGGTACAACAGCGTATTGTGTCTTGGGCCCCTGAATCCTACTTCATTTATTACGTGTACATGTGCAAAACTGCAAACCCCTCTGGCTCATGTACTAGTAAAAACAGTTTTTATAAAGGTTTTAGGGTTCGAGAAACGGATCCTTCGCACGCATCCATAATTGAATGCATCTGGGCATGAACTGGAGGAATCCCAACAGGAAATGAAGAGACACGGGTCAAATGTGTATGGGGGTTGGTGCTGTAGCTCTGAAAAAGACATTATAAAAACTGTTTTTCTTTCATGCCGACTCATCATAGTACTAATAAGGAGGGTTTATTGAACACTGTTCCACAGTTGTTATGTCCTTATCTTTTTGGACCACTGGCTATGTTTAGATGTCCGTAATCTTCAATTTGATTACCAAGAATCAAATACCCGGACATTTCTAGCCATGTTTGGATATCCGTAATCTTTAGTTTGAAATCAAGTGCCACTTATTAAATTCTGAGTGTTTTTTTCTGGGTATCTAACATTGTTGCATCTTTTTGGACCACACTCTAGCTATGTTTAGACGTCTGTCATTTCGGACGGGAATAGTAATACAATTAACAGGAATCAAATAGCCGGAGTACTTCTATTCTGATGTTTGAATTAATAAGTAATCTTATTCAGGAATCAGTAAATTAGGAAATTTAGTAGAGTAAAGAAAAATAATAATTTATGGATTGGGTCTAGATTTCTGTGGATTGGAGGTGTCAAATTTCTACTTAGTTTGGTAAGGTAAAATATTCATCAGATACATGCTAACAAGTAACTACAATACTTTTATGAAGCATGATTCAACAAGAGAATATTGCTTTACGATACGCTTTTCCACTGGGAAAAAAAAAGAAGAAAAGAAGCTTCTTCAGGATCTCAGCTTCCATAATAATCAAAAAAGTCACTGGATTGTTCAAAACAACAGACTATCGTAAATATAAAATTGAACTGTAAGAGTACCTGCTGATACTAATCCCCACCCCAAAATGAAACGCAAAACAATTACTACGAGTGCAGCCAAATAAACTAAGTTGAATAAAAATTATAAGGAGAAGAGAGTAAACCTCTAATAGATGTTGCAAAATTGGCCCCTAATCATCTTGACTGAATCCCACAATCAAGTTAGCGACAACGCTGGGCTTTTCCACATGGGGGATATGGCCACAATCTGGCACTTGGCGTACGATTGCACTTGGTAGTTCACAATGCAACCTCTGCATTAAAATAAGGCGGGGAGCGTCAACATAAGTGATACGATTGATGCAGCAGTACAATCACAGGATGAGAACTTAAAGAGTGAATCAACTCGTCGGCTAGAAGAAAGTAGCGCACAAGCAAGTTTCTTCATGAATTTTGCATGAACTTAATACTTATTTCTTCCTCAAGCAAGTTTTACAACAATAGAAGACTAATTTCTATTCGATTGTATTTTTACCTGAGCTAATAACGAGAAAAACTCTCAAGAAAAGTACTAACCACTGCAAATTTGTTACTGATAATTTGATCCTCCTCGCCCCATATAATAAGCGATCTATGCTTGACCTGCATAATATAATTGTAAATAGCACAACTTGATAAAATGAAACAAACCAAAGAAACACAACCAAGGGAAGTTCGCCCGGCGCTACAATGCCCTGCATCTAATAGTTACAAAAAAGAAAAGAAAAAGGGCAACATAGCACACTACAACTATACAAAATCACGAGACAGGAAAACATCAGAAAACCTAGACAGATCCCTCAATATTTTGAGAGATACACCAGCTGCTATACAAGTGATCAGCTTCCAATAGATGGGCCAGAAAACTTCTAACCATATTCACTGTGGTAAGAACAAATAGATCCAAATCTGTACCACAGCCTGCCTTGAAAAACCCTTTTGGTTCCTTTCCCGCCAAATAGCATAAACAGCAGCAGCAAGAGAGCATGTTAGACTAGAATTCCTAAAGATCCCTTAGCATTCTGGATATACCAATCAATGACATCCACCATTTGGTCAGGAATTCCACAAATAAGATTCTTGTCCATTAAAGCTTTCCACACAACAGAGGAGAAAGAGCAGTCAGAGAAAAGATGATTACAAGTCTCCTGCTCATGGCTGCACAAACTGCTTGACCTCGTTCACTCTCCCTCCCCACCTCCCTAATCTGTCCTTAGGAACATGAGGGCCAGCCCAAAGAAGTTTCTGCTATTTCTGAACAAGAGCTTTATTCCTACTGGCATTCCAAGCAGAGCTTGCTGTGTATGAACCACTATGATGTGGGAGCGTCTGAGAGAATCAAGATCGTAAGGATTAGGCAGCAGGTTGAGGGGGTAGCAGCCATGATAGCTAGAGTTACTCTTTCTCAGCCTAGGCCATCTCCATTGCCCAAGATGAATAATAGAGGAAACTTTCGCACTTAATGATCTTCCCGGATTGTAAACCACCCTATCCCCATAGCTAGAGAACAAAGGGCCATTACGGTGCCAATTATCCAGCCATAAGAAGGTAGCTTTACCATTGCCTGCCATGTAATGAATCAAAGGCTGGGCAGGATGCCTAGGACTCAGGATTTTCCTTATGATCCAAGAGGCATCACTAGGAATGTCCATGTACCAGATACATTGAGCTTTAATGATGTGCGAATGGACCCATTTAACCCAGAGTGCACCAGCCTTCTTGCATAGGGCCCACAAATGTCTTAACTCTTAAGATAGTGGCCCTGTTCCAGTCCTCATACACACACACACACACATACTAGACAAGAACTATGCACTAACTGAAAGAAAGAAGAAAGCAACACAAAACCCCTCATCATTTAGGGGCTTCTAGACATCTTGCAAATTTCATTGCCTTCCGATTATATGTCAAGCTATTCTCCCTAGTACAATAGTATCAACATATGCAACACTCGGGGAGAAATAGACAGCTACCGAGCACCATTTTATTTCCCAGCACATCTTTCAGAGCATGATACGTGAATTTTTCATCATGTATATAAATGCAAGACAATACCATATTCTCGGGTAAATGGAAAAGCAATTTCAATCTTACCCGTTCTATCTGAGAGACGACATTATAACCGCCACTATTCATAAAAGCGACGGTAGCATCCTCCCACCAAGGCAATAGACAATGTAGACGGCCTACCTGTAGCACATGGAAACAGAACAGCATGAGATCCTAACTCCTGAAGTGTCAGACATATAGTCAAATACAAACCATAACAGTGACCAATTACATTACTCCAGTCTATGCAGGTATCGAATGGTAAACCATTGAAAGCAAGATATGTTGCATATAACCGCAGTGGGATACTCTTCAACAAATAAACCTGTTTCATGAGGAAAACATGGAATCAAACCCAAGCTAGCTTTCATATCAGGGTAACTTTGGACTGCTACAGATGAGTGCCTACATGTAGAGGGCGTGAAAAAATGATACCAGCTTGAACAATAAATTGCTTAAAAGAGGCATGCCATGTATTACATATTTTTACCCTCTAACAACGTAGCATGTATCATTATTCTCTATGTGAGAAACAGTATCTAATCACTTCACCATCACTTCAGGAAAAGAGAGACATCTAGAGTAACCTTGTGCTTATGTTTTTTATTCCCCTCTTTCTCTACTTCCATTTCAGGGGAAAGAGCAGTCCTGAATAAGTTTTGATCTCATTGCATGCCATATACATGATTTAAGTTCAATATTTTAGCCAGAACTATGAATGAGTTTACCATTAAAAGTTGTAAACTTGTAATAACTAATAACTGACACAAGATGTCGATAAACACAAGTTGTAAACCTGAAAATATGGTGTTCAACAAAAGATGAAGAAAGTAAACCACCAACCACAATGATTTCCGCCATTACTATGTGATGCCTTGAGTCACTCCTTTCCAATTTGGCATCATACTCAACAGGAAGAGACTGAAAACTTATCTAGATTTTGAAGAGTGGAATTGAAGTGTTGTACATACACCAGGGTCCGACACCATACAAACCACAGCATCATGTCAGCGCAAAGGTTTGTACAACGTGGTATTGCAGTGCCTGCAACATTCCTATAAAACACGAGGCAGTTTTTTTCAAGTTATTGTTTGTTTTCTTAAATTTGAATTATGACAGTTCAATTTGCATGGTTATCATAAAGACGGAGCGTATTAGAGTTAGCAGGCAGACCAGAAGAAGGTTCAAGTCATTCGTGGCCACAGACAGTTTTGGTGATACAGAATCAATCTCATAATCACCTTGTCTTACCGTAAAGGAGCATAGAAAATCTGTAAGGGATGGGGGTATGAGGCCTAAAATAATGACTCAAAAAGGTTTCTCAGGTCAATCATAACATAATGAACAAGAAAAAGTACTTTTTAATGTGCAACATTGCAAGCTTGAGTGGCTAACAAGTCATCATGAGATTGTTAGTTCATCTTCTACGGTGGATTGATTGATGACGCTCGGACTCATGATAGAATCAAAGCAACTATACATGATTATCATTAATCCAATGGAATATCAAAGCGCCAAATAACAGCACCAGGATAATTACTTAATCAAAAACATTTTACAGAAAAGCGCACCCCAGCATAGGCCACTGCCTTAGGTAAGGTTGTCATACTGTTGGTGCTTTCTGAGTAAACACTTGCATCAAGCAAAACAAGCTTCTCAACCTGGACAGCAGAACATAGTACATTAATCATGGTAATCCATGACCATTATTCACTCTTACTGTACAAATTATACTGAGAGGCAACTAGAAAGCATCTTGAAACAGAGTACTGTTGTCTTTGTAAAATCACTTACAGCTTCTGGATGGTTGACAGCAAAGTCAATTGCAACCGCTGCACCAAGGCTTGGTCCAACTAGTAGCATCGGCCTTTTGATGTAGGACTTCCAAAACTATGCAAAATAGGAAACCGATAAAAAAAAAAGTAAGTTGAAGAACTTAAGTCTCTCAATCTCAGGGATGACAGTGAAGTGTCATCACAAGCAATTGGGTGAGCTAGCTTTTCCAAGAACTAACCATTTTGTGTGAAAAGTGACGAACATTCAAAAGGAACGAAAAGAAAGGGTAAAAACAAAGGAGGACAACCGAACAATCTAATAGTTTCCGAGGGTAGGCAATCTGATTGCTTGTTAGTAGATAGAAGTAACAGGAAAGACGCCCTAAAAGATAGCCCCTCACGAAAATCCAAAAAAGCAAAAGACATCCTATTGTACTATTGCCTTCATTTTATAACGCAAACTTGTACAGATCAGTAATCTTTACATGCATACAGGAGATAACAAGAGTAGATACCAGTCATGCAGCAGGAACTACAGTACCTGATACAGGTGGTCGCGCTTGGAAGCCACATCACATGAAGGAAGCCTTTCTAATAATACACACAAAGAAGAAAGATGATTCAGTGTATACCAGGGTATGTAAGTTGATGCACTAAGTTGATGCACGGTGGTGCATTGGAATTTTGAAATAAACACACCGGAAGCATCCCATTGAAATGATATTATTCCATGAACTTTTATAATCAAGTAAATGGACAAAAACACAAACCTAAATCAGAGAAGCCCCACCCAAGAATGTCCATTGCCCAAGTCTCCAAACCAGCCTCCTCAAGCAGTGGAAGTGTGTATCTCCACTCTAAACAGGAACTGAAGAATAAAATGGAATGAACTGCAAAAACGTAAGAATAAAATGATTTTTGCCAGAAGAGTAGCATCTATCTCACATAATGCAGACCTGTCAAACCCATGTAGGAGAACAACTGGCATTGTATTAGTCTGTAGCAATGGCTTCACACAACTGCTCATGATAGAATTCTCTGAGAAGCTGACCTGAACCGAATACCAAAGTCCTGAGTTAGTCATAGGAGTTGAAAACAAAGAGAAAATTTGTGATAAATGTAGCACAGCAAGTCAAATAATGTAAGTTCAGTTCCTATTCAAGTTTGAATAACTGGTGTTAAAATGTCTATCAGTCCACTGTCCATTTCATGCGACTGGATAATTATGTTGAAAGCAATATAGACCCCAGAAAATATAGACTTACTTCTGTAGGGAGTTTGTTAGGTTTTTATACAAACAGTGCAATTCATTCAATCTCATGCTTGATAACAAAAAGAAACATGATAAAAATAGACAAACAGTGGATGTGTAGTTTTTATTGATACATGAGACAATAATTAGAGATCCAGAGTGCACTCTAATCACACGTGAGGGTGCAGGACAAAAGGAAACTCTTACGGGTGGAAATTCACATGCCTGCATCACAGCATTAACAACGCTATTTGCGAAAAGTAAGGCTAAAGAAAAAAATAAATCATACTTTCTTCGACACACATTGAAGAGCCAGAATTCTTCTCCCCAAGTAAACCTAATCTGGACGCAGCCAGATGACACAAATCATGTGATAACTCTGCCACTTCCCCAAAGAGAAAATACAATAAATGGAGGTCACAAACAATTCCAGATAGAACTGGAGTACTGCCCAAAATCTGAAACATAGAGCAATGCAGCTCCCTGAAACTGCTAAACACAGAAGGAAAACTATAAAGCGGCATAGAAAAAGGAGGTCGCAAAAAAAAAAAGACTAACCCCTAATAAGAGAACTTCATCTTGAGCAGCAAGAGTTTCCACTTTCCAAGAACTGAAGCATGCAAAGAGTTTGGTTTGATAGGTTTCCATGTCACAAACTCACAACAATTTCAGCCAATAATAGTTTTTTCAACTACATTGGCTATGTTTGGTTAGATAATTTAGTTTAGTTTTGATGATGTCAACAGATGTAATGAGTGGAGAGAGATAGAGAGAGAGAAATGAGGAAAATTATGATGTCATCAAAACTAAAAGTAAAACTAAACTGGAAAACGAACAGGACCATTA
This sequence comes from Vaccinium macrocarpon, assembly GCA_022606695.1. Lineage (NCBI taxonomy): Eukaryota > Viridiplantae > Streptophyta > Magnoliopsida > Ericales > Ericaceae > Vaccinium > Vaccinium macrocarpon. The sequence continues at coordinate 26,264,746 of CM040173.1, forward strand.
TTTTCCTATTTCAATTAGTTTTTTAAGTGTCAGTCATGTAAAACACTGTGTGGATCATTTTGTTTGCTTTGCAGTGTTGTGGGCCAGGTCTAGCAGCATGTTCCATTCTTCAGTACAAAACAATCAGAGGTGGCAATTCTTGTACAACAGCTAGCATTCTTAGGAACATGCAGAACACTGGCACAGAATTTAGGAGCTATAAATTCAGCACATAAAATAAGCGACAGCACAAGCAGAAGAGCACAAGATACTAGTGTTTCACCCAATGTGCGCTATTTTACAATGATGAAGAATAATACAAAAATGGGTCAGAGTTTCTCTACATTACAACACTTATAGCCGGTTACATGTCTGCGGGAAATAATTGGAATCATGACACCAATGTCTAGGTGACAATACCATCACGCTCCACAATCTATAACACGCATCCCAAGTTTTGTAGGTGTTGAATGGGGTTCTTGCAACAAGTGCTATTGTTGGTTGGCACCAATGTAGCTGATTGTGTCAAAGGAAGGTAGTCTTGTCAGATAGAACCGTTTGAAATGTTACATATTGAATTATATGATAAGGAACTTTTGATGGCATTCGAACAGGAGACTGATCAACTTCTAAAAGTTAGGATGGCTTGAGAGTGAGTGGCTTGAGGAGGACTAGCTAGGCAACCAACAAGAAGTGCCAGTAAGAGGACAGATAATACTCTTAGTTCTAAGGACAACATTAATGTCGTTAAGAGCATCTTCAACCTTATTCAAGTGACTTTTCAAATCCAAATTCAAGTAAATATCCCCTCAAAAGTCCTGCTCCATTCCTTGATTCAGATGTATACAATGTCGAGTGTACTCAGGAGATTCAAATTTTTACATTTTTTCAAAGTCATCTTGTGTCTTTCAAACTGAAAATTCTGCACAGTTCAAAACAACCTTAAAATTCTGCAATTGATGAGGTTACTCAAAACTGGCCCCATGGATTACTTCATATCAAATGAAGCTTTTTGTCAAACTTTTATCAAATTATAGTAGAAATCAGGATTAAGGCTGGAGATGGCCTAAGAACTAACATTTGCCCCTTTCAAACTGTTAGTAGGATCACATCTTCTTCTTCCCGTAATAAGCTATTGGTCCATTGTTAACTGCTTGACCTACTTGACTAGAGAAATTCCACTCTCTTTCTTTCGGTTACAGAAATGGAAGTGCAGGTATGATACTCGACACGGCCGCCAGGGAGTATTGCTCACCGCACCTATGATGGGACCAAAACAGGCAAAACTAAGGTCTGACCACATGTGGGTTAGGACTTAGGGGTATGTCTAGCTCTAATAAGAGGCTATGGGGCTATGGAACTCGAACAGCCTCGTCCAACCAAGTTCGAGTTTCCACCGCTGAAGAAATTCCTCATTGGTGAGAAATTCCACTTCAAGAATGAGAAATTATTCCCAGACATTCAAAAAGCTCGTGAGAGAGAGAGAGAGAGCGAGAGAGAGAGAGAGAGAGAGAGAGAGAGAGAGAGAGAGAGAGAGAGAGAGAGAAATGTCGAAGCAAGTGGAGAATTGACCTGAACAGGTAGTCTCTCAATCCTGGCGGCCAATTTTCGAGCAAACGGGTCTTTGATTTTTTCCACTTGTTTGGGGAGAAATGACGGAAATGCCTCCGCGGCAGATACTCTGAAAATCCTCCGTCGGAGTTTGTTGGTCGTGGGTACCAAACCTAGCGGAGTGGTGCCGGGTGAGAGGGCGGTGGGGATCATCTCGGCCCAGTGGCTGTTGGCGATGGACGCAGTGGCAGCACCGCAGCAGTGCTGTGGTTGGATATTAAGGTGCCAAGTCACATGCACTCACCGCCAAGATTGATTGAAAAATCAAAAGTAGGAGTAATATCGAAATGCTCTCTCAGAGCAAATTGTGCAATAGAACGCCATTTGGAGACACAAATTCGGACACAATTGCAATTAAAATTACCAACTTCCTAGGATGAGAACTCTACAATTTTTGTGTAGCAAATGTATGACATGTTTGGCCGACATCTTTTCTCATTTTCAAATCCTCTTTTTTAAGTTTTGGTTGTTTAGACTCAAAATGCAAAAATTCATTTTCAATTTTTGACAATTGGAACAAGAATTCGAAAGGAGCTGCGGTGCGGAGTTGCTTTTCTCTTTCTACTTGTAATTCTACAATTGGAGCAAGAACACAAAATACATTTTGCACATTTTTCCAAAATGTTTTCATCATATTAAAAAAACATTCTGATCATAATCTAAAAAGTTAAACAAGTTACGCAACGAGGCCTCTATATCACGCAAATTTTGAGTCTGCGAAAAAAACGGAAATAAGCTTACCAAAGTCGATTTATTAATGTATAAAAAATTAGGGTTTACAGTAAGTAACAATTTTCAATGAAAGAAATAATCCTCTGATTATTCTTTTCGAATGTTGAAACGAGGGTTTAACAGCTTTATCCCAAATCAAACAGAAGAATTTTCTTCGAGATTTATGAAGGAGATGATGATGATGAAAGTTGAATGTTCTTTAGAGCTTTGGAGCTTTGATTTGAATAACTGTTTTGCTTGATGTAAACTTTAAGAATTTTGAAGAGCTTTGAATGCTTTGTGTGTTACATCTAAAATTAACCAATCCAATGATTAATTGACACGTAATCAAGAGTGCCAAACGTTGGCAATTACTCGTCAATACAGACACACTGGATTAAAAAAACATATTTGAGTGAATACGATGTCGTATCGTGTTCAAATATAAAAACGGTTATTGGCAGTTACGAACCATCGTTATTGAAAAGAATTGACCTCAAAGCTATGGGATTAACTGCTAAATATATAAGTTCCACGTGTGAACTTGGGAAGCAAGGCAAATTGGCAGTTATAACACGTGGAATACTTATATAAAGGCAGTTATTCATCTTAACGCTTAATCATTTGAGTTTGTTTAAACAACTGTACAGATTCAAAATCAAAGCTTTTAGAGGAAGATTTAGAAGAATTCAAATTCAGACGTGGAGGAAGGAGCAACTGCCATCTCGAGAAGTGGAAGTTAGAGTTTGAAGCAAGCTGATGTTCAAATTCATTGAGCGGGAAGTTCGAATTGCAAGCAGCATCTATAAATAGAAGAAATCAAAGAGTAAAAGGCCCCGGACAAATCTTCAACAAACAGCTATCAAAAAACTGATGCTTGGTTTGTTCATTAGCAAATTAGTTTAGGATCTCGAACACAGTTCGAAGTAGATTAGGAAGTAGATTAGGAAGTAGTTAGGATTAATTTCGATTGTTCCTGTAACAATCACCCCTATCTCGATTGTTCCTGTAGCAATCAACCGTTTGCAGTTCTTGTATTTGAAGTTGGAGACAATTTCGAAGTAAGTTTATCTTTGATTCATTAATCGAAGTGTCTTGTTTCTTTTTTGTTCTTCGATTTCCTAAGTTTGTTGGTTTACATTTCTTCATTTGTTGAAAAAATCCTCTTAATTGAGGTAATTGAACCAATAAAACACAATCGCCTGATTAGATTTGGTTTTTCCAAAGTTAATATGAGGGAGGAGATTGAAACTCTCTCTGGCACGCTCGCACACAATTATTTTCCATTGCAAAGAAATAAAAGAACCAAACACTTTGATCTTCAAAGCTATGATAGCTAATGGAAACTTGATGCTTTGGCCACCTTTATGTTATAGGGATGGGGATGGAGAGTCGCGACAAAACCCCACATCTTTCATATTTATCTCTTCAATTATTATTTTATTTAATGTAAAGGAAATAATTATAATTCAATAAGGCTGCTGATAATGCCAAAACCTCTTTTTATTGCTGCCAAAACTTTGATATTTCTTGTTTCCTTAATTACCTACATGCCCTTTTGCCGTCATATTTCATTTATTACAAACTTGACCCTTAAATTTTAATCTGAACATCAAAAACTTTGGGAAACATCCATTCTCTCATTTTTCGGAAAGAAAAAACTAGATCAGTACCACAGATAACATCCAACCCAGTTCAAACTTTCTTTATATTTCTCTCTTTACTGTGGATTTTCGACATTCGTTGCATAAGATATTGTCTTAGTTATACTTATGTCAAAAAAGCATATCTTTGCATTCATCACTTATATAACCTAAACTATATAATATCAGCAAAGTTCATGCACAACAAGATCTCATCTTGGCTTTAGAGGTTCCATGTTAACAAAAATTCAGGGGAGAATCAAAGATTTTAGAGCAAACAATTCAACATTGATATTCAAATCCAAGTTGATACCAGTTCACATAACATAGAAATTCTACTAAAACCAAAAAAAGCTTTCAATCCAAATTGATCCAGAATTCAGCATCCATTCCAAAAGGTTTCAAAATGAAATTACGAAATGGTAATAGCCTCCACAAAATACTCTGTTACACATCACTTAGAGGACTTGGAATATGAGCCATCATTACTTCCTTTAGAAAACATGGAAAAAATTTATGAAAGAGGTATAAAAACTGAGACAAAAAAAAATTAAAATACGGACGGCTGAAAACAATAAATTTTCCTCAAGTCACCATCCAACCAAAATCTCTCGGTCGAATGCTTCAACTCCAGCCTCATTCTTGGCACTTCCATCGTATGATGTATAAACTCCATGATTTGGATTGAATTCATTTGGCCCAAATTTGTTACTTGGGCGTGTTCAACTATTATGACCCGCGACTTTGCTAATGCTACATTTTCATGGTGTAAATGCTACTCCCTCCGTCCATTTTTAAGTGATCCACTTGAGAAACGTGTGTTTATACGGATATTTAGAAATATACTTACGTATAACGTTTTTATTTTTTTTATTTTGCACCAAATTAAAGTACGTATGAGCACTTTAATTTGGTATAAAAAAATAAAAAAAGTTATATAAAGAAATATGTTTCTTATATATTTGAAATTGCACGTATTCCCATATGAATCATTTAAAAAGGGACGGAAGAAGTAATATTTTATCTTATAAATTAATCTACAACAATTTCCCTGAAAATAGTCACAGTATCGTGCACTGTAGAATTTACCTCTGTGCATGTAAACTCAAACTCTAAACAATGAGAGAAACTCATATAAAAACAAGTGATTCCGTGTATTCATAGAAAAATGCAATTCTTAAACCCACATATACCTTGATGATTAAAGTAGTGCAAGATACGAAAATGGCAGAATAACTTGTCGACCTCCAGAAAAGAAGCTCCCAGGCTCCCACCTTCGCGCCGGCACAAACCCCAAAACTAGCCCCAGATCGAGGGGCTAGTTTTGTAATAAGAGGATGGAACGTGGGGAAAAGGCATATAATAGAACTAATTATGATAATTTTAGTTCCGATTTGTTCCGATTAGGTTTGAGTAGTGGTTCCGATTTGTTCACTTATTTTGAAACGGAGGGAGTAGTGGTTTAGTTCCGATTTGTTCATCTTCCATTTGGATATGCTCCCAATACTTCTACTTTCGTGTCCCTATTTGAAGTACTATTAAAATACTCCACTTTACTTAGGACGGAAAAAGAGCCAAATCGGGGTTGAACTTTATAAAGTTTAGGGTCATTTGTTAAGTTTTTAAATGAAACAGAACTGAACTTGAGCTCAATGAAAATTTGATGAGCCGAGCTCAAGCCGAACTTGCTTAGGTTTGAGTTGTTTACGAGCCTTAACGAGTAAAAAATATTAGATATTTATACTCTCATATTAGTTTAGAACTTCAAATAAAAATTTCATTTCATACATGAATACGTTTATATGTATAAAACATTATAAAACCATATTAAAATTTAACTTTATAATACTTTTTAAAAGTATATATACATATACAATTTATAAAATCTTCATTATGTACAAGTAAAACTTTATACATATTTAAGGTTATTGTGAAATTTTTATGACATATACATATATACCCCATGATCACGAGCCTAATTGAGCAGAATACTATCAGGTTTAGGTTCGACTCATTTACTAGTCGAGCCGAAACTTGAGGCTCAGTTTGGCTCGTTTAATACTCAAGTCGAACTCGAACAAGCTTTTACTGAGTCTAATATCGAACAGTTCATGAACGGTTTGGTTCATTTGCAGCCATAAGTCTTTACTTAGATCTTCCTTAACTCATATCCTCTATTTCCAAGAAAAAAAATTAAAATCACTCCCAAAACCCTAATTCAACACTTAAAAATTTACGACTAATATAAGTACAAATAACTTTTGTTAAATAAAATAAAGTTCACCTTGTACCCGTCTGTGGTCGAACATACTAACCGCCAACCCCCACTAACCACTAACCCTCACTAACATCTCTCCTAAGCTATGGGAAAAAAATAGTGAAATGGAAGATATTCTTCACTAAGTTGCTAACAAAATCATCTAAAAGCAAAGCGGGAACTCATCATTAATTGATTGTTGCGACCAAATTGGTCCCTCCAATTTGCCCCTCAAAACAAAAAAAAAAAAGTCTCTCGCCGTCTCGCATTCATTTTCTAATTTTTTTCGGAGAGTTTTTCAATAAATTTTATGAGATAAAATCAAAAATTTGATTTTATTTAGTGTTTTTATGGAGTTGATAAAATTACTTTATTTTTTCAATAGATAAAATTTAGTATGATAATAGTTGTGAATAATATAGTGTGATAAAATCTAGTATGATTTATTTTATTTATTCGTACAAAATAATGATAAAATCGGAGATGATAAAATCAAATAAGTGATTGAAAAGATTAAAATCAAATAAAAACTTCTGTTTGATCAGAGTACACGTTTTTCTGTTTGGCCGTTGAACTTTCTTTCTCACACACATTCAACTGGAGCGCATCCGTATACGTTATATCAACATTTTGCTGGGTTTCTCCTTAACACCCTTCAAGCCATTTTTCTCCTTCTTTCCTCCAATATGTCTGGACTGGTAAATTTTTTGAAGGCTTTGAGTTATATTGTCCATGTATCAATGGTTTGTGATTCGCTGTCTGTATTTTTCTTGAATCTAATTTGTTCTTGCTTAGACACTACAACATTATTCATACAATCAGTATCTTGACTCCCAATCTCTTTTCTGAGTTTGGCTCATGACACCTTTTTCTGGGTCTTGTCCTTAAGTATGGTGCAGTCAGTATTTTCTCTTCCTTTCTGAAATGATGTGTATTTTTCTTGAAAGTGGTTAAGGGGACAGCTATAGTCTGCAAGCCAATAAATTAGACCTTTGATGTGTTATTGGCTTCTTACCTTTGTGCCTCTTTTAATTCAGATCTCCATTACAAATTAAAGTGTTCAATACTGTGCTCTATGATGTTTTCCAGTGTCTCTTTGGCCTCTTGAAGACGGCCAATGGATAGATTGTGGTTCTAATTCCAACTGCTTCTTTCCTTTGTTAGGAATTTTCGGGTGTTCCGTCGTTGATAGGTGTTCTAAATGAGAGTATTTTGTCTGGTGGGTTGAATTTGAAGATTTATTTGGTTGAAAGCAAAGGAGCTGCTATAGTATGTATGCTGCTAGCCCTTTTGCTTTTGGGCACATGGCCTGCTATTTTGACACTCCTAGAAAGGCAAGGCCGTCTGCCTCAACACAGTTATCTTGATTACACAATCACAAATCTATTGGCCGCCGTGATCATTGCTTTCACGCTTGGTGAGTTTGGCAAGAGCACAAGTGAAGAGCCAAATTTCTTGACCCAACTTTCACAGGTATGTGTTCTTTACAGTCAATGGGTGTTCAGAGTCTTCACATTTTAAAATGAAAAAGGTAATAGAGAAAAAATGAAACATGGTTGCTCTTCATCTTTTTGTATGACATGTAATGGAGCAATCCAACTTCATTTATGCAGCAACATTGAAATGTTTCACTCCTTAATCCTTATTATGTAAGTCATGTATGATCGTAAGTAGTTGTTGTATTCTATTACACTTCAATACAGATTCAATTTTCAATGGTAAATTGATAAATTACTGTTGTTTAGTTTGGCTAGTAAATTGATTTTCTGAACTTTAATTTTCCTGCTCCTGTTTAGGAAGGACCTTAAAGGGAATTTTTCTGGACTGACTATACAGGAAATCTCAACTTCTTGTTCTTATCACTGGTAAAGCTTCGGTAGTACAAAACTTTTACCCTAGTTTACTATCCCTTCTTCAAATTGTTTGTACCATATTTGGACCGCTCCTATCACGGAGATCCGTCCCAATAGTAAGGAGACATCATCGATATCTTCTGCCATACCAGCACGATATCTCCTAGGAGATATCAGATGTACAAATATTCTCTAACACGTGGCGACGATATCTCCCGACACGTGGCGACGATATCTCCTTGTACGGATATCTCTTGACACGTGGCGATATATGAGTATATCTGTAATTATTTCAAATACATGAAGCTTAAATCAAGAAAAGCGGGTGGTTGTTGCCACGTGTGATAAATCTCTCCCAGGAATTAGTTATCACTTTTTATGGGAAGTGGCTAGTAAATTGATTCCTATTTTTAAGGAGATACGGTTGAGGCTATGGCAAGTGGTCCCACTTTTTGCACATGTTGTGGTAGTTATGAAAGTGGTGGGACACTTGGCGGCCTAGGATTTAATTTCAGGAGCAATTAAAGGGGTTGAATGAGTCAAAGGGACACATGGTAGCTTGTGAAGACTTTTGAAGAAAGTGGGCAGAAGATGTGCTTAGTGGATCTGAAATCTCTTGAACCATTCATAGGCAAATGATGCCTATAAATACAAGTCATGTGCAACATTACAAAGGTCCACGCACCAAAAGCTCACAGCAGCATGTAGTTTTGTTATTAGTATCATCTCCTAAGTCCTAACTATCTAGTTAGTCGATTTCCCGTTTCTTTCTTTCTCAACCATGTCTATCCCTTCTCATCTCCGACCTTCTTCTATGTAATTTTCTTTTGTTGTTGAAGTCCTTGTTCCAAGCATTCGAACCATATTACTTTAGTTCCTCTTTATAAAGTATCACAACGCTTGAAAGAGGTTTTCAGATCAGGCGTATTTATCATCTTTACAATTGGAGATCTTGTATCTCGTGACACGCCCGCTCACTCTCACACCACTACTCGGTGTTGGCTCTGCAATTTCTCGTCCCCGGAGAAATTTGTGCCAACACAAAATCCTATTTGTAGCACATATTAGAGTTAGGACTTTCCCTAATGTTTCAGAAACTTCGCTCTCTTTTATTGCAGATATAGCACATACTAAGGAAAGAACTTTTGTAACACTAGTTGCTTCTAATAAATTCCACTTTTTTTTTGTATTTGATGAAAAGCCATTTTTTATTATGGCCTTATAATCACCACTATCTGTTCCTGCGATCTGTTAACTGTAACCTACGCAGGTACATCTTCTTGAAGAGAATCCTTTTGCGATTTTTCCCCAGTAAATTCACAACGAAAGATAGATACTTGTAGGACTCCAAACCTTTTCTGAAAATAGGCAAGTGCCTGACCTTGTATTTCCTTTGCCGTTTGTAGTTTGTATAGCCTTGTGGAGAAAGCCTTTTGTATTTGCAAGGTATAAGATCAATCAATGTCAAGTTACTGCAGTATGTCAAGTTACTGGTGTACTAGACCATAGCAAGTGGATTTAATGTTTGATCAGGAATTGGTTTTCTTAGAAACCTTCAGGTCTTACCAAGTGAAAATACTCCATAAGGATACGGAAGCCAAACAGCTCTGCTTCTTCTGTTGGAAGTGGGGAAATAGGGCTTGTCTCTCAGTTGGTACTGCAGTTGACAGGCAGTAATAAATAATAACCAGGTAAGCGAATTACTGTGAGTTTGTGTTTTAAGAGACCTCATGTTACAGTTAGCTCTTAGTAGACCGAGCATTGCAAATGAACAATAGAAAGTGCCCCTCACTCTTTACAATGCAAATGGAATAATTGGTTAAATATGATCCAGGACTATACAAAGAATTTTATGGTTAAACAGGGAAGCATGTGTCTTTATGATCTGATTAATTTTGAGGTTGGAACAATGGATGCTTCTGTGCTTTTATATAGCTCAGCAAATTTATCTTGGCGGCTGGCACACCATGAGGTCTAGAGTTTACCGAGTCAGAAGTGTTAAAAGGTGGTTCGGCAGCAGTTCCATCACCCAGCTGGAAGGAGTCATGGACTATTTCACGATTACCAAAAAAATGTAACTGTTTTTTCACACTTTCCCTTGATAGTTCCTCATATTAAAAAAGTACGTGTACTATTCACCTGCAAAATTGGAAGGACAAACTTAAGCATATGAAAGCTTTGGGCATGTGGACTCTAGGATATATTTGAAAATCTTAAGTTTACAGATTTCAGACTATGATCCGATACCTTATCTGCTTGTTGACAATGAGAACACGTTCAAGAATCTACGTGTTCTGAGGGTAACACTATGCCTCGATATCTTATCTGCTTGTTGACAATGAGAACACCTTCAAGAATCTAGGTGGTCTGAGGGTAATCATGGAATCAAGAATACGACTTGTTGTCTTTTGCTCAGAAGACAGACTTATTGTCAGGGTTTCTTAAGTTGGCTTTTACACCTAGGGATGATGTTATGTGCCTTGTCAATTATTTATTTGTTTTACCTGCAATAAGCTAGCATGAGTTATCAATGTTGATCCCACCACTGTCATACATACTTGTATTGATTGTTCCATCTAGTTGCCATGTTGAATTTTGTTCAGAACTAGCTTTTGAAATGTAAAAAAAACGTTCGACACAGGACAATTGGCCCTCTGTTTTATTTGCAATGGCTGGTGGAGTGGTCCTTAGCCTTGGAAACCTGGCCAGTCAATATGCATGGGCCTTTGTTGGGATATCAGTGACTGAGGTGATCACTGCAAGCATAACTGTTGTTATAGGTAATGTCTTCTTTACATCAATGACCTATAGAATTCATTTCTTCGTATGAATACTTTCGAAAAATCTATTGCATGTTGTGAATTAAAAGTTGACATATATTCTTGTTCTGATTGTAACAGGCACGACAATGAACTACTTCTTGGACGACAAAATCAATAAAGCTGAGATTCTATTCCCTGGTGTTGGATGCTTCTTGATTGCAGTTTTTCTTGGCTCTTTTGTTCATGCATCTAATCTAGCTGATAATAAAGCGAAGCTTAGTAGCTTGTCAGACGATTACAAATTTGCGTAAGGGCTATGCTTTGACTACCAGACAATCTGATAGAATTACGGTTTCATGACTAGTGCTTTTAGTTTTTCGTATTGATTGAAGTTACTTCACCCAAGTCTAATAGTTTTGTGTCATATCCCTTGTTTCTTGTCCATTGCTTCTGTTGATGTCACTGTTAGTGGATAAAAGCAACTGAATTATTAAGACATGTAGATTCATCTTTTGTAATGCAGATCACAATTACAATGTCTCAAATTTGGGATGAAGTCAATTTCTTGCGCATTAGAAATTTTAGTTTGATTTATCCCAACTAATTCTATTGATTTAACACCAAACACCGCCTTATTCCTGAAGAACCGGGTTCTTTTTTGTTTTTATGATTTGTGCTTACTTTATCCAAATATAATATGCTTCCGGTAGGATAGGTTTCAGTAGAATAATAATTGCATTGACATTTCTTCGTTATTCTACACTGTTGTTCCAAAGCATTGACAATAAACCAAAATGAACCTTGCCAGGGCTGCGGATGATTCTGTGTCTAAAGAAACATGTAATGACATAGGTACGAAACTCTGGGAGTGCATACTGTATCAAAACTTCCTCATTTCATTTTATAGACTGACATCTGATTCTTTGTTATCCTCCAAATGAATGTTGATAAATAGTTGGAACAAACGATCCGGAGAGAGGAACTTTTACTGCAGACAAGGCAAAATTTGGGAGTGCTGACTTTCTTATAGAGCTTGAGAACCGAAGAGCAATTAAGGTTTATCTGCAGTATTTTGGTAGATTGGTTTTTTGTTTAGTGTCTTTTCTACTTCCCTAAAGAGGATGCTTAGACACCCTGCTACGCTGAAAAATCTTTGACTTAATTTCCTTGTGATTATCCCTTACAAAAACAAACAACAATTAGGATGTTATGTTTGGACGTGTCAGTTTTATAGTGGTTACCCTCCCCCTCCATAATTCCATTTTGGAATGTCACATACCATTTGTCCGTTTGAAATGGCAATGGACAAACTCCAATTTCTTCCTTTTCTGTTGTCATTTTTTCTGCTTAAATAGTTGGGTTCCTGAAATATTTGTCGACAAATTTTTCTGTGTACCTAAGGTACTTATCCGGCCAGAACAGTGGGATACATTTTTGTACATATCTATGGTGCATAATGTCAATTAGGAGGACACAAAAATGCACTTCCTTTTTTCGAGCTTAAAGCATGTCATACGCTACTCATTCATTTTTGTACTTAAAACATTTCCACGAATATTAGTTGCACAGATGCATTCAATTTTCAAGTACCATAGAAATAGTTGACACGGTCTGCTTGCAGGTGTTTGGGAAGAGCACCATGACTGGTTTGGCCATAATATTCTTTGCTGGGATTTGCTTCTCTCTCTTCTCACCAGCATTCAACCTGGCAACCAATGACCAGTGGCACACCTTGAAAGACGGCGTCCCTAACTTAACTGTCTACACTGCGTTTTTCTACTTCTCTGTCTCTTGCTTCGTGCTTGCTGTCATTTTAAACATCATACTCCTCTATCACCCAGTATTGAACTTACCCAGATCATCCATAAGGGCTTATCTCACAGACTGGAATGGCAGAGGTTGGGCTTTCCTGGCTGGACTTATCTGTGGGTTCGGGAATGGTCTTCAGTTCATGGGAGGCGAAGCTGCAGGGTATGCTGCTGCCGATGCTGTTCAGGTTAGTCCGAACTTGTCACAAAATGATGACATCCAGAGATGATGGAGCAACTGATAAAATCCCACTACAATATACTCTTGATCTTTTGAGCCCACTTGTCCATAAAACCTTGTTTCGAGGTCTTATTGTCTTTCTTGAATTTTTTTTTTGGGCAAGTAATTTCATTTCAAAAAAAAAAAAAAAAAAACTCAGGAACTACAAAATCAACTGGGCATCCCCCTGAGCAAACCATACAACAGATCACCTGACTATGAAACCATACAAAACAAGAAACAAAGGAATCAAACATTATTGACCCATAAGTTCTAGAATCCAAAAGCCATATATCACAAAGCCTCCTATCAAGGGTGGTGAACTTGGACAAATGACCAAATGCTAAGCTTAGCCTTGATATCTTCAAGGATTGCAGAGGACACCACATCCACATCCCTGGTTTTGCCCTGGAAAATCCGCAGCTAGCGAAGTAAATGGTGCTTGCCAAAGAGAGCTTTGCATTCCTGAGATCTATTCCCCTCCTATGCTGGAATGGCCATATTAACTCCTGCTCCAGAGGAAGAACAGCCCTAGTGATTCCATTCTTGGCCAGAACTTGCTTCCAAATTACTGCCAAAAAAAGACATCAAACAATAAGTGAGAATGGGAATCCAACCCGTCCCAGGCATATCACAGACTGAGGAGTGAGGACTCATAGTTTTCCAGATAAACCCCACCTTTCTAGTCTATCTTAATAGAGAGCCTTCCCCAGACAGCAAGCCATTTGATAAAACTCCTCTGGGGACACCTTGGCCAAACCATACCAGAGCATGCCACGGTTGGATAGCAAACCTGTGTCAGCAAGCTTCCCAAGCAGACCTAACACAATAACAACCATCAGGGTCAAGGTCCACGCGACTTTATCATAGTTTGATGGGCAAGGAAGAACGTCAGCAGGATTTTGCCTCAGGATCTCCATGAAACCCTATTCCTCTGTATAGTCCATTTCAAAGCACATTGGTCAATGATGGAAGAGACCTAGCCCACAAAACCCTGCCCCTTCTCATTACACCGGCCTCCTCAAATTTCTGGTACAAAGCCCCCAATTTATTGTCTTTAGTTTTTTTGAATTTTTTGTTTTGTCCCAGGAACCTTAATCCTCACAAAAGAATTGGACCAAAATAGTTAACTTTAAGAATAAAACTGAAAAACAAAAAACATATATGTTTTTTTCTTTGTTCGAGAAATCAAACAAGCCTTATTCGTTCACTTTGAAAGGGAACGAGGGGTTACTCACTGTTTAGTTGCTAAAGTGGACCTTTTAAGTCTGATTTGACGTTGGAGTTTCAACCTTAGGCCAACCACTTTGCTCAAATAACGCCCGTGGTTAGTCTATAACCAATCTATCCCTCCCAGACCCCCATTAATTGGACTATGTTCGGCATATTTTTTTATTGTTATGGACATGGATTATCTTGTGCATCTCTTCATGGGATGCAATACACCTAGTAACATGTCTAAATTTTCGCTGGTACAAACAGGCACTTCCGCTTGTGAGCACTTTTTGGGGAATAGTTCTATTTGGAGAGTACAGGAGATCTTCAAGAAGAACATACATATTGCTTGTCAGCATGTTGTTCATGTTCACTGTGGCTGTTGCGGTCTTAATAGCGTCTGCAGGGCAGCGGGATGAATAAACTGATGAAGGATCCTTATCATGTTGATGTATAAAACCATAACAACAATCATAGCTCGGTAAAGAGCAAGCAAATGCTGCATCTTGTTGATTCGTTAAGGTGCAACCGATACCAATTTTACTACTTGTTGATATCAGAAAATGATACTATTGGTTGGAGAATGGAAAAATATTGAAGAAAATCAAACAAGAAGGGTACAAAGAAGTAGGGATACAGAGGATTGTAGATGAAAGCAGAAGTAGGTGTTCAGGTCGTCTTGTATTTTTTACTCGCTGCTATATTCATTGCTTAAGCTTTTGTTTTGTACTATTTTTAGTTTGTATCTGATTTTTTTTTATCAATATACATTTGATTGCCCTTAAATAAATATGGGTCCTGAAGTTTGCTGCCAACATATTTGTACCCCTGAGAATTGAGATGTGACATTGCCCTCCTTAGATTTTTAATAAGTTGCCCTATAGTCCCCTCTATTAGTCGAGCGTTAGGAAACCAATAAAACTTCTGCTATCGCTAACTGTTTACTTTTTTTGGTATGCCCATTATAATCCTACATCATCTCTCTCGCAAGGCTCGGTTTGGTTTATCTCTTACACGTTTGACCCTATACCATCGTTACACTCTCCACCACTCTCTACTACCAGAGAGACCCGGCACAACCTGCCATGACCTCAACTTAGACAAAACACAAGCTGCCGCCATCACCTCCACCTCAACTGATACCCATTACTACCAGAAGGAAGCATTACTAGATTTGAGAAAGTTTCCATGATCATCAAGCTTACCAAGCTCTCTGTCTGCAATGCAAAAATAAAAAGCAGCTCTATGTCTGCAATGCAAAATAACGCATTCAAGATTGTCTTAATCTGAGTCTCCAAAACCCATTGGCATAAATAGAAACCTCAAAAATACATATGTATTACGCAAAACGAATAGGTGAGCATCCGGCCAAAGCAAAATGCTTTTAACACAAGGGCAGAAGAGTAACTTTCCATCCATGTGGCCGAGTCTCTATTGAAGCAAAACCTTAGGGGATGAGATGGGTGTAATTCACCCTTGCAAATATGTACTAGCCAAACATAGTACTTCCTTGCACGTAATTTATGCACACCAAAATCTTGCACCATTTGAAAAGGTGGGCTCAGTTTTTTTGAGATTTAGAAAGGAACACGTAAGTATTTTCTTTATTCGACCAAACTTCTTTGCCAAAATAATTTACAGGCAACCAAAAAAAAGTTGTCCATGTTTTCTACCTCAAAATACTGAGAAATGCCTTTTCTATTGCCGGAAGTATTTTATACGTCTAGCGGAAATGTTTAAGAAAAAAGGCTATTACAATAACAACATAAGTTTTTTTTTTCCCCAGAAAAAGTAAAAATTGTTTTAGATCTTTGTCAAAGTAATATAATTAAATTATGTTTTAATAATTCACTATTTATAGAAAATAAATTTATATTAGTATAATGGAAAAAAAAAACATCATTAAACTAAGCACGCATCATTTTTTTTTTTATGTAACAGAGCCTTCTTTTGTTAAGTTGGGTCTCTATCATGGTAGTCTATGCATTTGTGTGTAGCAAATGAACAACGGTACGATGCTTTGGAAAAGCAGGCTTTTAATTAATAAAGACCTCTGGGCAGGGCCAATATTTCTTGTTTATTTGGATCAGAGATAGACAACCATAAGTCACACTGAAATGACAAAGAACAAACCGATAACTCAAGTGGTAATAGAATTGAGCTATAAAGTCAAATATTCCGAGTTTAAAACATACCAATCTCTTCGGATCAAAGTAGCAAGGGTTTCTTTTGTAAATTTTTTGGTCCCAAATGTGGATGGAAGCCTCAAACCAAACTGGAGAGGAGATTTAGTTGACGTTGTCAAGCTGATCCAAACCCCTCGACCCATCCCAAACCTAAAGAAGTAAAAGTTATTAGAGTATTTATTTTAAGAGTATATTGAGTCTAGGACACTATCAAAAGTTAAGTCTACGCCCACGACTCTACTTTCATGTCCAGGTTTGAATTTTGCCAAAGTCACCTTGACTAAAATGACGCTGGCTGTGTTTGAAAAAGTTTTTGGCCAAGTTTTTTTGGCGTTGAAAGTTCGAAGTCTTACCCAGGCTATTTTGACCAGCAATGATTGGACTAGTAGGCCTTACTCAAATCTTTTTTTTCCCAAGTAAAAAGTTGTATTTAGTCCCATCTAGTGGGCCCCTCTCAAAATATAATGGCTCTCTCTTCTTAACGCCTTTGATTTTATTTGGTGGGTCTCCTTCTGTGAAGTTTTACTTTCAACTCTGAAAAACAATTTTGGAATTCTTATCTGAACACAACTCCAAATGAATATTTGCAAGTTGCAATAGTAGTTTTTGTCATTTGTATGGTTTTTAATACACCGCTTCTAAATCTGGATAAGCCAATAAATTATTCAAGCATTCTTTCTTCGGCAGTCAGAATATTCGGACTAGTTTACACAAATCTCCAACTAATTTCCTTTCCACTCTGATTAAAGACATTATTTTGTTTACACCTGTGCTACGGTATCACAAGAAATGAGCCAATGCCTAACAAGTTATCAATATTTTGGCTACGTCTCTTCAAATAATTATATCATGTTTGTCTTGGTTATTGTCTTTAAAGTCAACATTAGTTAGCCTAGAAACAAAAGTCTACTCTAGCCGGCGACGGGGAACTTAAGGAGATTTAGATAGTACTAGTATTTTAGTGTAAGGAGTCCGGATCTAATCCGGGACTCCAACTTTCCGATTTTTTTTTGAAAATCCAAGCCGTGCAATGTGTTCAAAAGGTATTTTCAAAGGTCCACACGAGAAATCTTCAAAACAAAATACCAGGAAGGGCTTGATCCGAGTAGTTTTTCGCAAAATTGTAAATATACAGTTTTTGCAAAAAACTGCTTGGATCAAGTCATTCTCGGTATTTTTTTTTGAAGATTTCTCGTTTGTGCCCTTAAAAACACCTTTTGAACACATTGGACGGTTCGAATTTCCCAAAAATAATTTTTTAAAGCATTAAAACACCAAAAAACCTCTAATCTGGGATCTCAGATTGGATAATTGTCGTTGGTGTAAGATGAGCAAAGTGACAAAAATAGTACTCCCTCCGTCCCATTTTAAATGCTCCCTATATATATATCCGTGTCTTTTCAAACATCTATATCTTTTTATTGATAAGGTTTTCAAAGTTTTTTAAAATTTCGCCAAATAGAACTAATTGAAATCTATCAAATAAGATCTATATTGCATGTAAAATACATTATAGAATGAAAATTATAAGAGTTTTAAAAAAAGACGCATAACTGTATAAAGCATTTAAATTGGAACAGAGGGAGTACATCCGATGTCAAAGTGTGAGATGAGCAAAGTGACAAAAATAGGATTAGCTTTTTCATGGGGGACCTGCTGCCTGCCGACTCATCCGACCGGCCATTTTGTGCATCAACTATTCAGATTTTACTTCGCCTAAGTGTATCTGCACCGTCCATTTCTTGATGCAATCTGAGTGCGAGACAGACGGCTTAGATGAGATTGGTAGGGCTATTGACACCAAAGAACAGCAGGTCCCCGAGTCCGACTTTTGTGTTAATTTGCGAAGTTTGTAGATTTGACTCCTATTATATCAAGCACATAAATTTGACGAGAGCATAGTTCACGTTGATTAACAAGGTTTCGATTTTCTTTTGTATGCCTGTATGAGCAATGTAGATTAACATACTACCTCTGTCTCAATTTTATAGTCCCTCGTTCTATCTTAACCAGATAAAAAAATGATTATATCTTTCAATCAGTAATACATTTTATATGCAATATGGATCTTGTTTGGTAGATCTTGATTTAATTTAATAAATAAAGTGTTCAAAATCACCTAAAACATTGTAGATTATAAGATATAACACTTTGAAAAGTGACACGAATTCCCATAAGGGACTATAAAATTGGGACGGAGGGAGTGCTAAAGAAAAATAATTACACAAATAACTTATTTACTGATACATAAGTAAATTTTAAGAATATAGGAGTACTTGTGAAGAAAAACTTTATGTTCTGACATATCATTTGATTTAGGCTGAGTTTCCTATAGCACCACCAACTCTCATTTTACCAACTTGCTTTTAGCAAAAAGAGTATGTGAGAGAAAATTAATTTTTAGCGACTTAACTTTAGATACTGAGTGACAAATTGGCTTTTTAGCAAAGCTTATGGCATTTCTAGTGAACTACCTAAAAGAGTATCCTAAAGTATCCTAACTAGTTAACTAAAGAAAAACTCAAAAAATGGTCTCTAATAGACAAAAAATGACTCCCTAAAATCATAGGTTTCACCCTTCGCTTCCTAAAGTGCCCTAAGTCACTATCTAAATCTGGGGAGAGACTTAAGGAGAGAGAAGGAGGAGAGAGATAGAGAGAGATGAGAGAGAAAGAAAAAACTGAAAGTTGATGAATATATATATGTAGCTCACTAAAATGCATTCTTAATTAGCTAGCACACAAAATAGGGCCCCACATGTGCTTAAATGTACACTTTAGCAAACATTATTTAGGTAATCCATTAAAGATGCTCTTAGAACTATTGCTAAAATAAGGAAATAAAAAGTACCACAAAGTGTCTTACCTAGCTAACTAAGAAAAACTTACAAAATGCTATTTAGTGCACAACAATTGACTCCCTAAAATCTTAGGTGTCTTACTCCCTAAAGTATCTACTACCTAAATTTGAAGAAAGACTTAAGAGAGAGAGAGAGAGAGAGAGAGAGGAGAAAGGAGAAAGACTAAAAATAATAAACATATATAGGTAGCCCATTATAGTTAATATATAAAATAGGGCTCTGTATGTGCTTATGTGTATACTGTAGCAAAGATTTTTTTAGGTCATTAGGGATGCTCCCCTTTTAGGAAGATTGATTTTTAGCAATTTGTGTTAAAAATGGAAAATCCTGCCTCAAGAAAAATAGAAATACAGAAAACTCAAATGGTAATTGATTTTGAAACTTTTAGGGTACCCTATAAAAGTGTCTAAGAACCTTAGGGTACCCTGTGAAAGTTTCTAAACTACTAAAACTCTATAATTGAAAAGTGCACCCTAAACCTAAATCCTGCAAGCATTCCTATGAAAAAATCTTCCAAAATCTTAGAAAGATTCTATGAAAAGTCTTAAAAAAATCTTGGCATTCTATAAAAGTGCCTAAACAGCTAAAACCCTAGAATTGAAAAGTGCACCCTAAATGCCTAAACCCACTATACACTATCCCAAAGAGCCTAAGACCTTTAAAATTGAACCCTAAAATTGAATTCAATCCCAAAAGGCAATTAATTTTGTCCCACTCACAGGAGAGGGAGAGAGAAAGTCGGGCATGAATTGACGAAAGAAAGTGTGGCACGTCGCTTTCATTGAGAGAGAGAGAGTCGGGAAAGCACTAACCCATGGTCACACCTCACTGACACGTCAATTTCACGTGACATTACCTGTCACTTTCACAAATGTCACTGTGCGGGAAAGTGACGGATTTTGGGAGTTTTAGCCGGCCAATAATAAGAAGACGCGTGAGAGATGAGCTTCATTAAGGGTATTTTTGTCTAATTTTGTCCTTGAGCCATCAAATTTTTTCCATCAATGTATTAGAGACATTAAAATAAATTAAGCTGGACTAAATATCATTTAAAGTCTCAAACTTGGTCTTTAAACCAATTTTCTGAGATTTTTTTAGGTCATTAGGGATGCTCCCCTTTTAGGAAGATTGATTTTTAGCAATTTGTGTTAAAAATGGAAAATCCTGCCTCAAGAAAAATAGAAATACAGAAAACTCAAATGGTAATTGATTTTGAAACTTTAATTAGAAGTATTTTTTTTTTATGAGTGTATTTGTTTTTAGTGTTACAGTACCATAAATGAATTTAAAAAGAGGTGAAACATGGTCCAGTTTCATAGAGAATAGAGCCATGGAATCTCCAAAGATCCACGGATGAGCAAATCATTTCAAAAGTGATTTCTTTTGGCAGTTTCAACGGTTCGTGCGTTGAAAAATCAGGCCACAATCCTCACATGTATTATATTGTATTCGTCTTCAACCTCTCTGTCTCGATGTCTCTCTCTGTAAGTCAAGTTGTGACGTTGCTTGCGCCTCTCTCTCTCTCCTCCCATGTTCTGCAATTTATTCATTACCTGGAAATTGCTCTACTTGTGCAAGGATTCCAAGAGATTCGGTATGATTTTTCTTTTTTGGTAGCATAGAGTTTCGGAATTTTTTTTGCTGTTGATAATTCACGATTCTTTGACAAATGGGTTCTCCCAATTTATGCCGTAGAAACATGCTCCCGAATCAAAGCATTCTATTTTTATGCCCAATGCTTCATTCATTCAGAATCTAGAGCATCAGTAATGCACAATCTTGAAATAAAATTAGAATAAATAAGAAATTTATTGGAGCCATTTTTCTAGTGTAGTCTCCCCTTGTGCTTTTTGGCATCTTAAGTTGGTGGATTTGCTAAATTTCTTGAAAAGAAGGCTTCATGGAAAGAATCTAATATGAAATCATCTTTTCCATTTCAGTAGGAGTTTCTCAGGCATTCCTTGATTGATAACACTTCCATTTGAGAGGATTTTTGTCTAGTGGGTTGAAGATGTATGTGGTGGAGAGCAAGGGAGGTGCTATAGCTTGTATGCTACTTTCCCTTTTCTTCTTGGGCACATGGCCTGCTATAATGACACTCCTAGAGAGGCGAGGTCGTCTTCCTCAACACACTTACCTTGATTACACAGTGACAAATCTCTTGGCTGCGGTAATTATTGCCTTTACCTTCGGTGAAATTGGCAATGACCGGCCGAATTTCCTAAGTCAACTTTCTCAGGTTAGTCTCCTTCATTGTCTAAACGGGCATTCGAACTTCAAGTTTGACTGAGATATGGTAGCTCTAAATTCAAGAAGGGCTGAAACTCATAGAAGCATTTTAATTACTATATTTTTAGCTATATAAGTGATCGTGCTGTTGCAATGCCTAGTTGTTTTCGTATTATTTTTTCTGATATTGTGTTTATCATTTTAAGCATGTTCTGGTTCAGTTGAGTTAAGCTTGAATTCTGTTAGAGGAAAATCAAGCCATGGATGTTAAAAGCTATTGTTTAGTTTGGCTACTAGTACTGGAGAAAACTTTCCCTTTCCTGTACCGAGAGGATGTAGAAAGGAGTCTAAATTTGTGTCTGCTCTGATGCAGTGTTCTAAAAGTCGTCCTATGCGGCGCCTAGGCACTAGGCAATGCCCGGACGTCCCGTTTAATGGTCTAGTCGTTCAATTAGGCATCAAGCTGATTAGTTGCTGACTTATCGGTTATGCAGCGACTAATCAGCTACGCACTAGGCCGGATTAGGCGGTAGCGGGATTAATCACACAATTAGGCAGCTAGGCAGAATTAATTGGCCTGCCGCTAGGCGATATTATTCAGAGATTAAGCTGCTCGGCGGAATTAATCAGGGTTAATTGCATAATTTTGTAATTTTGAGGGGTTTAACTATTGTGGTAATATAGTACACAGGTTTTTGCATAGTTTTTCTATAACATATTCATATCTAGTCCAGTACACAGTCATATTTATAACCTAAACACAAATCAGCTAATCGATCCAGTTCAAAACAATACCTAATCGATCTCCCCCTCTCGTCGCTCGTTGTCTTTCTTTCTCTCTCTTTCTATGTTCATAACTTCATATAAACATCATAATTTGTATGTGCCAGGTTATTATCAATGGCTCTATTTTGGAAGTTATTTGTGTTTTATTCTACTTATGTTGATCAATTTACTCAAAACTTAGGGAGGGGTGAGGAGAATATTTTTAAAAAATGGAAAATCTGACTAATTTCTAAGCGCCAAATGTCGATTAATCAGCCTAGGCGCTAGGCGGTCACTGGCTGCTCGACTAGCGCCTAGCAACTTTTAGAATCTTGCTCTGGTGGCAGCACCAGGGCTGTCCCATTTTCTTGGTTCTCTTATATCAAGAACGATTCCACAACCCTTGAGATTCTTTGTCCCTAACTCGTTACACTAAAATAGTACTTTATAGTAAGTACAACTGGGGCTGTATTTTCCAGTAAATTCCATTACTTGCTCCGGATCTTAGTGGCCATTACATATATTACAATACAGCTGCAGCAATAATTATGTACCTCTGATTTGATCAACAAAAAAGGAAACATGTAAGTATTAAGTATTCACATAGTCACATTTACAAATGCATTTGCCTGGCAGTGATGATAACTTTATAAGGATGTCTTATAGCAGTGAGAACGTAGTCACACATCAACAAGTTAATCATTAGACAACTAGACATGGGCTTAGGGCTACCCACATATTTTTGCCATTAGAGTGGCCAAGAAATTATGGTTCATATTCATTATGATAATATGGGACAGTTGTGAATATTGTATGCACAATCATATCTTTTGGTATCTTTTATTTTAGTTAGAGATTTGATTGTGCATTCCTAAAATACAAGATACAATACAATATTCACAGGAGTTTGTATGGTAAAGCTAAACAATTTCCAAAGATGAAGATCTTGTCAATACTATGATGTACTTATTGTGGTGGCTTACAATTGCTTTTGTCTTGGAAGCATTAGACAACTTCTTTGTTATTCCATTTTGAGCTCAAAAGTTTGCCTGTAAACGAATAGGTATAAGGATTACCAAGTTAGAAGTGCTTAATTCTGTTCTAGAGCAGTTCAATTACCTATCAATCAAAAAGCTTTGTGCCTCAGGGATGAGAAAAAGCATGTAGGAACCAGATAATAATCATACTTTCTTATACCATGGTTGTAGAACTCAGCAAGAAGTCTAAGGTGTAAATTTAGGCATTTACCTTTGGCAGTGGTGCCATATTAAACTCTAGCAAATTGCTTTACATTATAGCCGCGGCTTCTGTGTTCCAACAGAATATGTACTTGTTCTCTCTCTTCTTTTTATCTCTGTGAAAGTCGGTTTTGTTAGTTGCTGTTAGTGAGGTTTGAACCCCTGTCAAATGGGAGTCTATGATAGCTTACAGTTCCAAACTGTAGTTGGGATGATGATGTGTTTTATTCTGGTGGTTTAGACTTTTACTTCTACCTACAAGAAACTAAGAGTGTGCTATCTTGAGTCAGTCTTCATTTTTTGGAAATCAGATTCCAACAGTATTACCATGTGCATATTCTGCAGCTTAAGGTGCACCTTGCTTTCGAACTTATGTAAGATTTTTTTTCATGCAGGACAATTGGCCAAGTGTTTTGTTTGCAATGGCTGGTGGGGTGGTCCTTAGCATAGGAAACCTATCCACACAATATGCTTGGGCCTTTGTTGGTTTATCAGTGGTTGAGGTTGTCTCTTCAAGTATAACTGTTGTAATAGGTAACATTTCCCCCCACATTATTTGATGACCATCATTTTCTAGCAAGATTTGTTTAGTAGTACATCAGATGACACGATTCTATGATTTCACGTATTGGTCTTCTCCTGATTCCTACAGGAACAACCATGAACTACTACTTAGATGACAAAATCAATAGAGCAGAAATTCTTTTTCCTGGTGTGGCATGCTTCTTGATTGCAGTTTGCCTTGGCTCTGCCGTTCATGCATCCAATGCAGTTGATAATAAAGCAAAGCTTAGCACATGGTCAAATGATTATGGAACTGCGGAAGGGTAAAGTTCTTTCTGAGATAATTCAACTTTTCAATCGTGTCCTGGGATTTCAAAAGAGGTTCACAAGTTCTTGTTTCCTAGTTTACGCATTTATTTTTGTTGAACTTTTCGACATCTCTTGTGTTTTCTTTGTCTCTTTCCATTAATGATGCTCTAAAGAAGAGGCGCCAGGACTACCAAATTCTTGGTTCCTAGTTGATCCATATATGTTTAGTGCACTTATCACTGCATTTATTGGTGTTGATATGTTAGGGGGTTTTTAGGTGAATTGGCAGCTGATGGACTGCTTAAGGTTACTCCCTCCGTCCCATATTGCTGAGCATCTTTCCTTTTTTGGACGCCTCAAAGAATTGTCTATAACTTTTAATTTATTAAGTTTTTTATATTCAATATGGACCTTGTTTGATAAATCTCAATTATTTTTATAAACAAAGTTGTTGGAATGACAATTTTTTTTTGTTTTTTTTATAGATTATGAGATATAAACAATTCTTTAAGACGTTCAAAAAGGAAAAGAGACCCAACAATATGGGACGGAGGGAGTACATCATAATAGCTTCAATAGAGGATAAACATATGCAAGCCTTCTTTTTTCCCATTCTCCCATTCCCTAGAGTTTGTAACTTGTTTTGACAAAGATCCCTTGTTCTGTAGACATACTCAGAAGCCATGTTCACGTGTCCGAATTAGAGCACCATTAAACCCAAGGGGACCACGCATGTACGGTTTGGTCGAAACTTTGGCCGCTAAGATACTTGTCAGATAATATATCCAACAAGACCTGGGTTGTACAAGACTAATCCTTTTACTAATAGATGAGATTATTTATTCTGCGAGAATGTTGAGATGGATGTATGGGTAAGACTAGAAGAAATAGGATTAGAAATGCAACCATTCAGGACATGGTAGGTGTAGAACCTATAGAGTAGAAGTTGAGAGAAAATAGACTAAGGTGGTTTGGACATATCTATTGTAGACCTGTAGATGAAGTAGTTAAGAGAGTTATTTTTTTGAAAGGGAAGTAGTTAAGATAGTTGATAGGGTAGTTTTGGATAGTGATAGTAACACTAGGGGAGGGGAATGACCCAATTTGACATTGGATGTTGTAATGCACAAAGATTTGAGTCTACTAAGTCTAAGTGAACAGCCCTTGACAGAGCTTAATAGAAAAAAAGAAAAAAGAAAAAAAGAAAAAAAAAGCATTCATGTAGCTGACCCCAATTGATTGGGGACATAAGGCTTGGCTTGGTTTATATTTTTAGTACAAGAAAATTGTCCTGTCAAAGAAACGTGGCCAAAAGGAATTTCCCAGGCCCCAATTTGTTGATTTGGTTTTTCAAGCATGTCCTAGTAGATGAGAAGACCACAAATTCTTTTTTCCCAGTGTATCCATTTATTTTAGTTGATTTGACTTCAATCCAAATTGATTAAAATTGTGTAAAATTTTGTAGCGAAAGATCTTTCGTGCATTCTTTGTCTGTTTCCATTAGAAAACAAATCAGGAAGGAGAGACACCTAAGTTTAGTGCACTGTTGAGGTGAATTGCAGATGGAATGCTTGACATTTCATCATAACAGCGCCCAAAGAGTATAACCATGTGCAAGCTCTTTTTTACCAATTCAGTGAGTCAATTATATGATTTGACTCAATGGTCATATTTGTTTGTGTCCGGAATCAAACATCATTAACTCAAGGGGACATCAAATATCATATTCCACAAAACAAGGAATATACCATGATCCCTTCATTTGTAATCAGATGAGATTATCTATCCTATGAGGTCACATGTTCCTTCGCTTTTCTGGTACTGAGATAAGATTGTATATCCTATGAGGAATATATCTCTTTAACTAGACGAGGCCAGAGGGGATTTCTCAGGGCCATTTCATGGTTTTGGTTCTCTAATAACCAGACAAATCTTTCATTTCGTTTAGAGGATCCAACCTCAACAAAATCTGCCTCCACCTTCATACTGTCAAACCCCATTTGCATACAATGTTCTTGAGTTTTCATGCTGAAAAATTGAGTCAACAGTTCTGATTTGTACAGATTGTGATCAAGCGTTCAGCATTACTGTCCTTTTCAAGTAGCATTAAACAATAATGGCAAACATAATATTTAATGCTTTACAGGGGTGCAGTTGCTTCAGTGTCCAAAGAACCAAATTCAACCATAGGTAAGAAACCCTTTGGTCGTCTAGCACATTCTATTTGTCAAACTGGAATATCAATTTTGGGGGATTATTTTTTAATCTTCCGCTTGTAAAAACATATAGTGGGAACAAAGGACCTGGAGAATGGAAGTAGAGCTTCAGAGAAGGCAAAAGCTGGTACTGCAGGCTTCCTTGTAGAGCTTGAGAATAGAAGATCAATTAAGGTTGGGCACTTCATGATTACTACCTTTTCTTATGTATTTCCCTTTTACTTTTCCTGTATCCACATTTTGCCGGAGCAATATACCACCTAGTTCAGCACGAACTTCAAGTTCATTAATTTGGATTTTTGTTTGAAGTGCTGTAGCTCAATCGGTGGTATCATTTGCAGGAAAAAATCAGTGACTTTGAAGTTCAAATACCTTTTGCAAATATCTACAATATTAATATTTGAACACTTGGCATAAATGTTGTCAATTAGGAATCAGGATAGCACCAACCTTTATAGCCTGACACGCCGAAACGCCTATTTAAAAATTCAGGACACAACACGACAAGGACACATTAAGCATATACTCTCCCTCTGTCCCTTTTTTAAATGATACCTTTGGGAAACGTGTATTTTTTTGTAGCCTTTAAAAAATGCACTTCCGTAGCATGTTTTTAAATATTTTTTGCACCAAATTAAACTACTAAATGAGCACTTTAAAAAAAAATTAAAAAAATAAAAATTTATATTAAGAAATATGTTTGTTTTTTTTTTTTTTTAAACTCGTGAATAAGAATTTTTATTAATAGGAAGATGGGCTAAGAGCCCTAATACCTTTGAAAGCTAAAGATGAGAGCCATTGGGGATAATCGCCCCCTCCAACATACCATCCTAACATCAGACAGGGAATGCCTAGCCACCGAGTGAGCTACCATGTTAGAGCATCCACAATGGTCTAACCAAAATTGGATAACCAAAAGTTGCCACATAAGCTTTTGGTTATCCATTTAGAGGTTGCTAAAGTTAGCAATGTCAAGTCCCACATTGGTGTTTTTTGTCCATAACCAAAAATAATGGACACCCTCCATCACTTATTCAAATGATAAACAAAACTTGCCACATTACTTTTTCAAACTACAAAAAATAGTTTTGAAATTTTTTTAAAAAAATATTTTGAATTTTCTTTAAGTACAAAACGGTTTAAAAAAAACAGTTTTTAAAAATAAATTTTGAAATTTTTTTTTTAAAATAAACTTCTGAAAAAAACAGTTTTTAAAATGAACTTTTGAAAAAAAAACAGTTTTTTTTAAAACAACTTTTGAAAAAAACAGTTTTTAATAGGAATTTTTGAAAAAAAAAAAACAAATTTTTAAAATGAACTTTTGAAAAAAACAGTTTTTTAAAATAAACTTTTGAAAAAAACCAGTTTTTTAAAATTAAACTTTTGAAAAAGAAAGAAAAAATTTAAATTAAACTTTTGAAAACATTGTTAAGAGAGGAGAGAGAAGGTTTTTGTCATTTTGTGTAATGGTGGGTGTACTTGATTGAGTAGATGTGAGGTCCATTAAATTTGGTTATTGGCAAAATGTTGCTAGTTTTGGTTATCCAAGTGACAAAATTTGGTTAGTTGCTAAGAGGTTGCTAAGTTTGGTTATTCCAATGTGAGCACTTTTTTAAACAAACATTGCTAACTTTAGCAACTTTTTGGTTTTGGTTATGCCAATGTGGATTCTCTTACAATCACATTTCACATGAGAAAACGAACAAGATAAGAATAAAGAGGCAAGTTGGACGCAGTCCAAAATGACCGAGTCACAATCTGCATCTCTCTGTCCAGTTGCGCGCCTGAACCACTTTTGAAGCATCTCCTTCTTTAATAACACGAGAGTAGTTCCATTGGAGAGCTAATTCTAAAGCATATCTGAAACCCATAGCTTCGATAGTCCGTACTGAGAAAAACCCCTTGAAAGATTCTATCACTACCCCAAG
The DNA here is from genome assembly GCA_022606695.1 of Vaccinium macrocarpon. Classification (NCBI taxonomy): domain Eukaryota; kingdom Viridiplantae; phylum Streptophyta; class Magnoliopsida; order Ericales; family Ericaceae; genus Vaccinium; species Vaccinium macrocarpon. Next base: position 26,293,040 of record CM040173.1, read on the forward strand.
CAAGTTACCATACACATCTCTTGCCACAATTCCCACTCCACTCAAGCCATTGCGTTCATCTAATGCTCCATCAACATTGAACTTAACGATTCCAGTGTCGGGTGGTATCCAGATTGGTTTGTGAGGAAATTCAGGAGCAGGAACACTGCCCTTGCTCGCCTCATTCGCAGATTTGTACTCTGACCAACTTGCAACTCCTTGCTCAAGTATCATAGATGGATCTCTAGGTTGCTTCTCAAAATGCTCCTTATTCCTGGACTTCCAAAGTGACCAACAAAGAAATGCCACAATTCCAATCTCCTCTTTGACTTCACCATCAGTGCGTAGAGCTAATAATCGAGATGTCTTCCATTGCTCAAAAGTCATATATCCCCAATCAACAGCATAATTAAATGGGAGAGGTGCCAAATGCCAAACTTGTCTTGCTAGCCTACATTGAAACATAATATGCTCTACTGTTTTGGGTTTCTTGTGGCAGAAAGAACAAATGGGATTAACATCCAGATGTCTATTATTTAAATTAGCGAGTACCGCTAAGGCATTGTGTAAACATCGCCAAATAAAATGACGTACCTTGGTAGGCACCGATATCCTCCACACTGTTTTCCAATTCATAATAGGTGGTAGTCTCGTGCTTGTTTCACCCTTCGCTCTCATGTTCCTATTGAATCCCAAGGATTTTGCTAAGTAATAAGCTGAGCGAACCGTGAATTCTCCATCAATGGTATGATGCCATATGCCTCTATTTGCCACCCCTCGTTTACTGATTGGAATAGCTAGGAAGAAATATGTTTTTTAGGGGTTTGAAATTTCACGTATTCCGATAAGGATCACTTAAAAAGGGACGGAGGGAGTATGTTTTAGATATTATAGTGCTTCACTTTTTTGAGTATTTTTCCCACAACCTAAGCACCTACACATTGTCTGCATAGTAGTTTCATCATAGAGGATCTATTTATAAACTACAGAAATTTATGACAAAACATTCATTTATGCCTACCGACATCATGGAAGAAATTCATCTAGTGAGAATTTGTTTGACGATGGAAATCAGCTATCATAATATTCTTGCACTAACTAAACTATATACCTATATGTCCTTTGATATAAATCTGCCCTATGCTCTAGATTATTTCTTTCAAACTTGAAATTGTTTTCATATATGTGGAAGTGATAGAACTTATGTTCCCAAGTTCGTAAAAGAGTGTCCCGTCCTTAAATGGTTCATAAGATACGTTTTGATGAGTGTTGAACACGTGTTGGCGTGTGTCTGATGAGTGCTAAGTGTCAGTGTCCAACACGAAAAGTGGCCTTATTCAGCAACAAGTCTTAGCAATGGCTGGTATGTTCTGCTTGCAGGTATTTGGAAAGAGCACTATGATTGGACTGGCCATAACTTTCTTCGCGGGAGTTTGCTTCTCTCTCTTCTCACCGGCATTCAACCTTGCAACAAACGACCAATGGCACACCCTGAAACACGATGTACCACATTTGAGTGTCTACGCTGCCTTTTTCTATTTCTCAGTCTCTTGTTTTGTGCTTGCCATTGTTTTGAATATCAGTTTCCTCTACTATCCTGTATTGAACACACGAAAATCATCACTGAGGGCTTATCTGTCAGACTGGGACGGCAGAGGTTGGGCCTGTTTGGCCGGATTTCTTTGCGGGTTCGGAAACGGTCTTCAGTTTATGGGAGGTCAAGCTGCAGGGTATGCTGCAGCTGATGCTGTTCAGGTTAGTTTTAAAATTTCTATACACAAGAAAGGATTAAAGTTTCATTTCGGTGTGCTGTTGCGGGTTAGCTAGGGACAGAAAACCTTCAGGTTAGTTTCAAAAGGATTTATGCGTAGGGAAAATGTCGGTGTTTGATTCCAATAGGTGTCAAGACAATTGAATGTCTCGACATGTTTCTGTGCGTCTTGGCACTTGTCTGTGGGAACATTTGATTACAGGATTACTATTGTTTATTTTGTTCTCCTAGGAAACAGACATGTTTCATTCTTTTCGGTTCCACCAAAACTAAGTTTTGTCCCTTTCACACACTTAGATTGAGACTCTTACAATATGGACATCAAAAATTTGAAAAGTTGTTTGCTAGATAAGGGGCTATTCAACTTGTTTGACTCCATAAAACTAAAAAGGTTTTAATGAAAAATAAGTCGAAAAACCTGTGATTGGGATGTAACATAAGCTGAAAACTTGTTCACTAAACTTTTAGTAGATCTCATGTAAAAACAAAAACTTTTAGTAGATCTGAGTCGTTTTAACTTATTTCCGAGACCAAATTCATTTTATGAACCCGAAATTAGGAAGCACAACTGTAGACTTAAAGTTCCCATAGTCGTGCTTTTACAAAGCAACTTCGACTAGCTTTAAAATGACAAGTTTTTTAAGTCTGGCTTTTCCATTGTGACTTCAAGTAGCTTAAAAGATTTTTAAGTTACAAATTTCAGCTTCATAAAAGAACTTTGGGAAATGATGAAAACCACTCTTGTGTGCTAAAAGACTTAACGGTTTTCTTCATTGTTCAGTATGGTACACTTTGATTACGCATTTATGTTTTTTGGTGGTATATCAGGCGCTTCCACTTGTGAGCACCTTTTGGGGTATACTTCTATTTGGAGAGTACAGGAAATCGTCAAGAAGAACATATATACTGCTTGGAGGCATGTTGTTCATGTTTATTGCTGCTGTTGGCATTTTAATGGCATCATCTGGACATCGGAAATGAGCAGCAGAATGTTCAACTTCTGGGTTGTGGTACTGTTGTGTAAAGCCTTAAAATCTGCAGTCTCGTTCATGCGCAGTACATAATTTGTTTTAGGTGATTCTTGACACTATATTCAGAAACTATTTTCGGTCAATGGAATGAAGAAAGTGAACAACAAATGAAAGAGGAAAAAAAGAAGGGGAACAAAATATGTAGTAATTCAAAAGAAAAATAATAGTGAAACTGTACATGACTGGACTGCTATACCACTGTTGTTTTCAAATTCGAAGTGGCTTCTTGGAATTTAAGGTGATAAGGCTAAATATCCATTCTGCTTTGTATTCTTGCCAAAAATGGGGATGCAAAAATAAAATAAAATCAAGGGCATGCATCTTTTCTAGTATTTCCTCTGTTTATTGAAGTGGTACTGCAAGAAATTCCGTTGTTTGGGACCCTTGAAGAACCACGAGAAATTACCCATAATTTGAAATCAATGGCTCCTATTCACTTGTCTGGGCAAATTTTCTGGGTACTTAGCATTTTCTGATCATTGATAGCTTCAAACCACTCCTTTTCCTGGGTCATTAGAGTATAAATCTTTCATATCGAATGTCACAATCTTTCCACTTCCCAAACGAACTAGAGGATAAATCATACCAAACATTATAAGTTTTGAGTGGAATATTGTCTCTTACCACGACTCTTTTGTCCAACACGACTCTTTTGTCCAAGATTCTCGCACGCCGTATTCCTCTAGTTTGTTTGGGAAGTGGAAAGATTCTCTCACGCCGTATGAATTTGGATCCAATGAACAAGAACACCAATGAACTTCCCAAAAAATAGGTTAAATGACCAAAACATGGTGCTTAGGGAAAATTATGCCAAAAACATGGGCATGGTTTGACAAATGACCAAAACATGACAAGCAAAAAAAAAAAAATCCACATACATGGTATTTTAGACTTCTACTACCCACAATTCTCCTGATTGTATTTTTTAGGGGTGAATTCCCCACTTTCCGTTCAAAAAACCCATGGCCGGATTGGCAGACTGCATTACCAGATTTGGGTCGGAGAACCCATGGCTGGACTTCTCTTTTCTTTTTTTTTTTATTTAACGAGAGAGAGAGAGAGAGAGAGAGAGAGAGAGAGAGAGAGAGAGAGAGAGAGAGAGAGAGAGAGAGAGAGAGAGAGATGTTCTCAGCTTTTTGTGGTTTCAGATTTGAAATCAACTTCGACCAGTGTTTCTTTTACCATGGCTATGATGGGTTCCACAACCCGTCGATGAAACAACACCGAAAAAACCAGTGACAGAATGGTCTTCTTCAACCTCAGGTCAGAACGTGCTCAACCCACCACTCGTGGATCTGACGCGCGATACACACCTGAACTGTGAACGGCGCGTGGGTACTGTACAGATCTCCTTTCGCGACGGGTTAGAAGGCATTGAGATCATCTAGAAAAGCTCTACACAATCTTAGGCTCAAAATAGAATTTGGAGCTATTTTTTGAATCTGTAATTTTTAATTACAACACCAAAAAATAGAGACGAAAATGGTGTTTTTAGGTGTTAAGAAGCTGTGGTGGTGGTTCAATGTTTTGGTTCAATCTCTCTTGAATCATATTTTGGTTCAATGTTTTCCGGAAAAAAAAAGAAGTTGAACAGTGAACAAAAGCATTTCATCATGCTCAATCCCTCTTCAATCAACACCGAAAAAGTTTTGGTTCAATGTTTTGGTCTAAAACACGTTTGGCCTAGGGAAACATGGAACCAAAATCTGTGCCAGAGGGATTTGCATGTTTTTGGTCTATTCAGGTGCAATATTATTGTCAAAGGGTGCCATTTTTTTACACGTAAGGTGCACAATTTGTTAATACAAGGAGCAAATGTTGCTTTCCTAATACAAAAAGTGGGATTAAGAAAGAACATTGGCAAACCAATGGTCCTTATTTCAGTGCAATATTATTGTCAAAAAATGTCATTTTATTTCGCGTAAGGTGCACAATTTGTTAATATGAGTGAGTGTTGTTTTCCTAATATAAAAAGTGGAATTGAGACAAAACACTGTCAATCTAGTGGTCCTTATTCAGGTGCAATATTATTGTCAAAATGTGCCATTTTTTTACACATAAGGTGCACAATTGGTTAATACAAAGAGCAAATATTACTTTCCTAATACAAAAAATGGGATTGAGAAAGAACATTGGGAACCCAATAGTCCTTGTTCCAGTGCAACACTATTATCAAATGGTGTCATTTTGTTTCACGTAAGGTGCACAATTTACTTTCAAGATGAGTGCAATTCTTTTATTGCAAGGTGCAATGATTTTTATTTATAGTGTAAAGTTGTTGCATGCACGGTGCAATTTTGAGATTGTCCATCCAAAACGATTTGATTTGATCTCACACTGGCAAGGCAACTTGAACTAACACGAGTGCAATTCTTTTATTGGAAGGTGAAAAGGTTTTTCATTCACAATGCAATGTTGTTACATGCACGGTGCAACTCTGAACAGCTAATATTTCCAGGATCAATGGGAAAGAGGTGTGTTTGTTAAGCTTAAAAAATGAGAAGGGCATTTTGGACCTATAATTTGTTGGTACCTGTTTACATCTAAAATTAACCAATCCAATGATTAATTGACACGTAATCAAGAGTGTCAAACGTTGGCAACTACTCGTCAATACAGACACACTGGATTAAAAGAACATATTTGAGTGAATACGATGTCGTATCGTGTTCAAATATAAAAACGGTTATTGGCAGTTACGAACTATCGTTATTGGAAAGAATTGACCTCAAAGCTATGGGATTAACTGCTAAATATATAAGTTCTACGTGTGAACTTGGGAAGCAAGGCAAATTGGCAGTTATAACACGTGGAATACTTATAGAAAGACAGTTATTCATCTTAACGCTTAATCATTTGAGTTTGTTTAAACAACTGTACAGATTCAAAATCAAAGCTTTTAGAGGAAGATTTAGAAGAATTCAAATTCAGACGTGGAGGAAGGAGCAACTGCCAACTCGAAGAGTGGAAGTTAGAGTTCGAAGCAAGTCGATATTCAAATTCATTGAGCGGGAAGTTCGAATTGCAAGCAGCATCTATAAATAGAAGAAATCAAAGAGTGAAAACCCCCGGACAAATCTTCAACAAACAGCTATCAAAAAACTGATGCTTGGTTTGTTCATTGGCAAATTAGTTTAGGATCACGAACACAGTTCGAAGTAGATTAGGAAGTAGTTAGGATTAATTTCGATTGTTCCTGTAACAATCACCCCTATCTCGATTGTTCCTGTAGCAATCAACCGTTCGAAGTTCTTGTATTTGAAGTTTGAGACAATTTCGAAGTAAGTTTATCTTTGATTCATTAATCGAAGTGTCTTGTTTCTTTGTTGTTCTTCGATTTCCTAAGTTTGTTGGTTTACATTTCTTCACTTGTTGAAAAAATCCTCTTAATTGAGGTAATTGAACCAATAAAACACAATCGCCTGATTAGATTTGGTTTTTCCAAAGTTAATCTGAGGGAGGAGATTGAAACTCTCTCTGGCACGCTCGCACACAATTATTTTCCATTGCAAAGAAGTAAAAGAACCAAACAGTACCATGTAAGTGGAATTATTTTTTTCCTTGTTAAGTATTTGGTCATTTTGAAAAACTTTACCATGTAATTGGTATTATTAGTTTTAAAAACTATTTATTGGTCATTTTAAAAAAAATATCAGATGAGTGGATTGGACAAAGAAAAGGTATATGGATTTCAGACCATTGGCACCCTTTTTTCCCCAGATTAGACACCTCGGCTTGGAGTAGGACATTATCAGTCTTGGCCAGCCATGTGCCAATCCTTTTTTTTTTTTTTTTTTGGGGGATTCCAAATTTGGCTGTTTTCCGTCCAAAATTTGGATTGAAGGCCACAGAGTTCACATTGTAAGGCAATCAAAAGATGCAAGGTTTTTTATTGTTCAAATTGAAACTAGAAGGACTAAAGTGTAATTTGTGTGAAAGTCAAAGGGATATAAGAGAAATTTTCCAGATGCAAAATTTCAAATATCTTAAATGGTCTACTACATTAAGGCTTTCCGCTGACTTAATTATGGAAAGAAAAAAAGAGCTCTTATATGACTCAAATAAACACAATCGAAGTATGGTTCTTTTTTCTATTCAAACCCTACATTGAAGTTGAATTTTATTAAATGGTTTGAATGTCACCATAATTAGATCAAATGATTTAGATTAATGTGTTTGGACTTTTACTTTTTAAAATAAGGTGCAATTTTTTCCCAATAAGTTTTCGTAGGATACAAGATCGTATCATTTTTTTTCTTTTGTTTTTGCTAAGCAAAGAATTTATTAATCTTTGAAAATGAATTACGAAGATTAAAGGGACCTGAGACTAAAAACGCCACGGACCCAAGGGAAAAACCCAAAATAAGAGCTCTTAAGACTTAAATGATTCAGACAAACACAATCGAAGTATGGTTCTTTTTTCTATTCAAACCCTACATTGAAGTTGAATTTCTATTAAATGGTTTGAAAATCACCATAATTAGATCAAATGATTTAGATTAATGCGTTTAGACTTTTACTTTTTAAAATAAGGTGCGATTTTTTCCTAATAAGTTTTCGTAAGATACGTACCAAATCAGGATACGTGTATATATTATAGGATACGAGATCGTATCATTCTATTTTATTTTATTTTTGCTAAGTAAAGAATTTATTAATTTTTGAAAATGAATTACAAAGATTAAAGGGACCCGAAACTAAAAACGCTACAGACCCGAAGGGAAAAATCAATAAAAAAGGGTGGAAAGATACCAACCAAGCAGAATCTGTACCCAAAACCCTAAAAAAAAAAAACAAACAAACACCTGAGACACCCCCAAAGAGTACATGAAAACAATGAAACAACCCAAGAGCTTCTTCCCCCTATGCCAAACAAAAGCAAGCAAAGCCAGGAACATCAATAACAACCAGAGAATCGAAAAATCCCTAAACATCGATAACAATGCCATAGAGATCCAAGCATCATTCGGCAAATCAAAACACCACAAAACTGGAGGTATTACCCTCCAAAATGTCAAGAACTATAACTTCCGCTTTAATTTTCCTGTTAAGAAATTTTGATACCCTTCAATTCTAACATCTTCTTAATATTATAGCTCTCCCTTCCACGAGATCATATCATTTCTATGCAATAAGGATACAAGGTACGATATACATCATTTTTTGAAGGACACAATACGAATCGTTTGATATTGTGTGTCATAGGACGGTTTTTAACTTCGTTTCTAATAGGAAAGCAAATTTGGTTCTAAAATGACTTGGTACTAAAATTAGTTCCATATTGCCACAACACCAATCCAACATGGCAAGCGCAAAACTTTACACGACATCCCCAAGCATTACATTCCATTACCAATTTCTTCGAAGCATTCACCAAAATTTAAAGTTCATGCCCAACTTCTAAAATCCATCACCAATCTTACACTTAACCACTAAACTTTAAACGGCATCACCGGCCATCACGCCACCAGAAAGGTCTTTACACTTAAATCACTAAACTTTATGAGGCATCACCAAAAGTTAATTACAAAATTACACTCGGTGTACTCAGTTCTGACACAACAGCAACGGCTGGTGGCAATGAAATGGAGGGGTAGATAAATGGAGGGAAGGGAGGGGAGGGGAAGTAATCTCACCCAGGAGAGGGAAAAATCTTCCCAAAGAAGAGAGAAACGACAGGAACTTTCCCCAGGGAGAGAGGAGAGGTAGAAATGGAGGGAGAGGAGCAGCAGCAAAAAAGAGTGGTAGCAGTCGACGGTTTTTTTCCCTTGGATTAATTATCCGCCTCACATTTTACCTAATTTTGAGACGCGTTTCTCTTCATTTGATTTTTCTGCATAATTTCAGTTTTGATCTAACAACACCACTCAAACCCAACCAAAAAAAAAAAAAAAAACACTGCAGAATAAGATCACCCCAAATGCGTTTTGAGATAAAAACATCACCCAGAAAGCGTTTCAAGTGTTCTACCACACTTGGCAAACAACAAAGGTTAAATTATCGTTTCACATTGTCTAATGAACCAAAGCAAATGAGCGAGATGAACTGGGACCCACTCAATCACACGCTATGATCCAGTCTATTGTTGTGTAAAGACATTATGCATAGCAAGCTTCCACCAAAGGGGGCAAAAACTAAAGGATATATAGTGACGGATCTCTAACAGTAAAACATGACCCTCTTGACATTGTCTTTGAGGGCAGGGAGGGGTCTGACAGGAGGAGCATTAGCACCTGGCACCCTTGTGCTACGTGTACCCACTACCATACCACGACCAGCAGCAGCTGCACTCGTCATCGAACCACTATCCGATGTCTCCGTTTCCATGTAGAAGCGAGCTCGGAAAGCTGCCAGGTGAGCATAGTATGCAGGCGGCACTGCCAAACAAACAAAAACGAGAACTGTTTTAGTAATACAAATTCACCATTTGTTGATAACATTACCGGGAAACACAAACAAAAAACTAACTGAAAAGGTGGATAAAAGGAAAATAATATAAGGCAGGAAGGAGAAACTCTAACCAATAGAAACAGAGCGGGTACACCTCGCGTAACTGCAAAGGGGAAACCAAATCAAAGTTAACAAAAAATACCAACAAGACGAAGACATCAAAAAAAATCCAGATAATCTAAATCCCTCGCGCCAAAGCTTTGATAATTTACTTAATATCAAACGAAAGATCAATGAAAAAGACCTTCGACAACAAGTCAAAAAGATTTATCTACGGCTAACAGTAATAGATATCACTAAAAAACTTGGGGGTAAAAAAAGTAAAGAGAATGTGCACAAAACAAAGACAAGTAACTAGGGTTTTCCACCAGCAAAAGACATCGCTAGCAAATGAAAAACAAATTATGCAACCATTGAATGGGAGCTCAATGGTGGCCTTACGTGTAGCAAAGGTTATTCGTCAGTGATTGGAGCCCATCAGCTGAGAAGTTGTTCTCATCCCACAAGACATGGTAGTGTGCTGGTCGACTAGTACCCTGTCAACCATGAAGAAAATTTAATTACTGAGCAACAAAATCCACAAAAGTTGACATTCAAAGCCATGATTGATGACCAGAGAATATGTCAGTTACGTACTTGTATGCCAGCATGGCTGCATAGATAGAAGTCAAATTCGGTGGGATGGCAGATTTTGGAATCTACTACTGTCCCTGTAAATTTTCCAGAAACAGACATTACATCTCGAAGGAATTTGAGTCAACATAGCAATTCAAGCCACGATGTTGACATCAGACATGCTTACTTACCTGGCAATATATTTCCACTCCTGTCCACTGAACGTCGATCAGCATGGTTATTCGCAAACAACCTTGTGTGATGTCGTTTCTGAACCACAACAAAAGTGACTGGGGGCTGATAGTTTGGCTCTAAAGAGTTACATGCCTGATAAAAGATTAAATGTGCAATATGGAATTAGGTTTAGGAAATATTAAAGGAAGTAAATATTTAAAATAAATAAATAAAAAAAAAAAACCATAGCCAAAAGTACTCACCTTTCGAATAGCATCAAGTTCATAAAGCAAAACCTGATAGAACTGTCCTTCGCTGACACCATCCCTGTTAGAGAGAGAGAGAGAGAGAGAGCATTTAAAGCAACACCCTGTGAAACCTTCATGAGACAAGCGCAGGAGATTATTACAGTACCGGTAAAATATTATCCTTAGTGGTTTTTGCCCTGTGGCCCTACGGAAAGAAATAAGTAGTTCCCTGTAAAACAGCAAACATAGATGATTCAGTGAACACTATGAAAATAAACTATTGCTCTCAAACAAACTCAACACCTACGTAAAGTATATATGAAGAACAAGGCTATTAAGGTTCCAATTTTGTTGCCATCCTTTTTTATAATTCTTCTGTTTTCCAAGAGAGGGAGAGAAATAGGCGAACCATACTTTATCATTCCACCAGTTACAGGTCCTCTAACAGGATCTTGCCAAGATTTAAACAAATCTTGAATAAGCTCCTGGCGATGCTCTTGAGCACAAACCAGACCAGCGTATTTTGTAACCTCCGGCCAATCTTGAGAAGCAACCACCTAGAATGAACACATAACCAAATAAACTTTGTTAGTTGTTAACAAGGGCACTTAATCAACACAAAAAACAGGAGAAAACAAATTCATCACTAGGTGAAGAAGTGAACTTATCATACAGCTGCAATGGAAGGGCTTGAATCTTCGCCAGGATGAGGATGTGTGACATCAGCACCAAAAATGATTGTTGGAATGTCACTTACTAGAGGTATGCGTCTGGATAATGCATCAACAAGCACTGTATTCCTTCCCCCCACTTTCACATTAATCTTTAAAGCCACATTTGCAAGATATTGTTTACTCATCTTGAATACATGCTTTGTCAAACAGCACTGAGAAACAATTCCAAGATCAGTCTCACAGATCCTCTTCAAATCCCCTGAAAATAAACAGCTCAATAATAAGACTACCCAATACTATAAGCACAAAACAAATACATAAGCTAATAATAATTGCATTTTGATTGTTGACATCACATACCATAGAGGGATCCATTGTTATCGGGCAGAATAACAATTAGCAGGTCAAGCTCCTTGCTGTTGGGCCGGAGTTTAGACATTGCCTCATCGAACCGACCTTTCAGAATTCTTTCTACCTGGTCCGGTCTTCCAGAGTGTGGTGGTAGCACAGGCTCCCGATTAAATATCTATTCAAAGTTCAGATCAGAGAACTCAAAGCCAACTCCTCTAGGACAGATAATAACACGTAAATATATCTCGAGGCCCATACCATTCCAGAAATAACACACATTTGAGAAAGCTCAGAACAAAAGCTCCGGGCAACACTGTCTTGCACAGTCCGTGAAAAATTGATACAGATCCAGTTATTCACAGTTCCCCCATTCACCATTTTCTGCAAAACAGAGCCAAATGGTATTACCCACAAGCTATATCAATCAACTAGGTCCCCACGAAAAAAGAGAGAATTGTCCATGATGTACTAATATCAATGGACGGAAGGCCCAACTTTAAGCAAGAAATTATCTGTATTGCAAAATCTACAAATACTGCGAATTTAAAACATTTTTAAATTGCTGATCTCCCGACACAATTATCAGCACACTGAATTTTACGGATTTGAGCTATGACATTCCATATAAAGTGGCAATTTACTGCCAAAAAAAGCAGAATCAAATCCAGAAAGTACTATAAACTATGCCATGAAGGTACAAATAGAAGAATAATTGCTCTTGCTTTCTTTCAGAAAATATATTTACAACTATGATGAACTGATGAAATAGGTTCAAAGCCTTGCAATTCTTTCAGAATAAGACAGGTTACAATAGTCAGGTTGCAATATTCGATGCAAAGTTCCAAAATTGATGAACTTAGAATTATGAAAGCTTGAATATAGGAAATTATTTTCACAATCACTCTCAATACCTTATTCATCATGTTCCATTGACCAACTTGTGGGAGGCAATCTTTTTCCCTACCTGTGTCATGGTATTTAAGCTGCAAAGACAGTGCCATAACCACCAAATCATTTTCAAAATATGGAGTCAACTAAAAAGATGAATAAGCTAACATCCTTAATCAAATTTGATCAATTACCCAGGGAGCAGGGAGGACGCGTGCTTCTACTGATGCCAACTTCTCACTAATTTTGATTCCAAACTCTTTCGCATAAGGGTCTTCAGCATAGGCATTGTGCCGGACTGTCTGAAGCAGGATAAAAACAGGCCAAAACAATGAGGGCTAAACCAAGAACTCGTTATCAAGTAATTCTAAGCAATCTTTACTTATAAGAGGTATCTCTCTATGAACTTATAATTCCCCCAAGACCAGCTTGAGCATGGCCTGAAAGCTCCTTTATTTCTCGTGCGTATACTGGGATAAGACTGTTAACATACTAACATTTTCCAATTTTGAATTGAAGCAAAAAGAGTCCTGGATTGAAAAGTCAAAGTCTTGCCAGTTTCCATGTATCATAGAACAACTTAATATGTAACAGCACTGCGAAAAGAGATTTGGCATGATATAGAAATATTGACCAGAACGGTCGCCAAATACAATGATCGCCCTTGTTCCGCACCATTTCAAGCATGCATGTCAAACACAAAAAAACTGATAACTAGAATAAAAGACAGATTAGGACTCCCAATATAAACACCATAAGCTATTCACATGTCACCAATGGTACTGCACAAACTAGAGACGCACTCCAAGATTCAGCACGTTGAGTTCCCGAGGTACCCACACGCTTGCAGACATACACACAGTTATCCTTTAGAGATCAAGAGAACCAACATCTGGAAACAGGCTTGATATAAGCCAGTGATGACTATGTCAGAGTGCGTATGTGCATCATGCACACTCTTAAGACCGTGATGACACTAGTTTAAAACTGCATCATGTGCAACACAGAAAAAGGAGCGAGAATGCAAGGCATGACAGTAACCTACATACCGACAAGAAAAACCTGTGACATCCAGCCAAAAATTCACAAAATGTAGATACCCTTCAAGACTTCCTAAAGTTTTCTATATTCCAGAATAAGTTCGAATGGAAACAACAATAAATCATGTCCAATTGCTGAATAACTTAGGTCGATCTGTTGGTTTCCCAAATGGAAACTATTGGGTGGCCAATTCACAGCATGTAAATAGATGTTCCCAAAGTACTCAACTTGTATTTGTCACTAAAAGACGCAGAAAGCCTACATTAAAAAACACTACACTTAGGATGTATAATGCGGCACAAATAAAGTCCATTAACCCAACAAACATAAAAATCTGTCACAAACAAACCTGCAGAATATCGTACTCCCTTTCCTGGGGACGCTGACAGGTCACCTTAAGCAATGCAGTAATTTGCCTCTCGTTCAACCTCTTTGAATATCTCTGTCCCTCAACAATCTTGCACACCTGAATGCATGAAACTTAAGTTCGCACATCACAACATACCAAAGAACAAGGATACAAATCTAAGTATTGACCTCCATGGGCAAGTAATTTGGCCTTTGCGTATTCCCCACTTGTAGACAAGGCCATTGCGTATGTTGGATGGTGAACCCATATGTCTCCTGAAAGTACTCTACCACAGATTTCATTGTGCCTCGTTCATCAACTGGGAAGCTAACATATAAAATAAAATAAAAAAAAGTCAGGAAAGGGTATTGCACAGAGCATCCCAACACAATGCATTAAACAGTACAGTGTGATAAAATTCCATAAGCATCACCCACTAAAAATTGCAACTTACGTTAGCTCTCTTGTTGCTTGTGAGGTCAAACCAGATATCCGGTATTTCCTACGCATATTTCCACGGTGAGTTACTTCAACCTTCACTCCCCGCAAAGCTTTCTTGATCTGACATACAAGAAACGCCAAGTACTCAGATAAATGACCCAATTTATCAAAATTAGCTGCATGTAAGCTGGATGAAATTGAAATGTCCAATGCTGAGCTACCAGTTGATGAAATAATCATGCTTAGTGAACGATAGTCAAAAGGGAAAAAAAGAAATAATGATTTGATCCTCACAGTTGAGCATTTACAAAGAAGAAACAGATTGAATGATAACCATACATAAACAAATGCACACGTTGAGGAATAAGAAGAAACAAATTAGAAACCAAAGCAGATATCCAGATAAATGACTCAATTTATCAAAGTTAGCTGCATGTAAGCTGGATGAAATTGCAATGTCCAATGCTGACTGGTTAATGAAATAGTCATGCTTAGGACACATAGATTCATTGGAGATAAAATCACCTCCCCACTTCCTTTGCTAAAATCACCCACTTGATTTTAGCAAATGGAAAACCAAGCCTTACTGAAGAAAAGAAAAAATGATTCGATCCTTGCAGTTGAAGATTTACAAAGAAGAAACAGGTTGAATGTTAACCATACATGAACAAGAGCACACGTTGAAGAGGAGGAAGAAGAAGAAAAAACAAATTAGAAACCAAAGCAGATATTCAAAGACAAAAATAAAAATAAAAAAATCCACGGAACAGAACCGAACAAAGGATTGAAAAATAAGCAAGTGTGCAATTCCCATTTATCCACAATACCAAAATTGAAAATTGAAACTACATAAAATGTTCCACTTACAAAGCACCATCTAAAGAAGCAGCTAAGAGAAGTGAAAAGTCAAATACCAAAAGAAAAGATCACCTAGAAACAAAGAGGATTTAAACAAAAGTGTTTGGCATAGCCGTAGGATAAACAATGGGGATTGAAACAAATAACAAAGGGGATTGAAAAGATCCCTTAGAAGTGCCCCCACGGATTTGGTTACATAATGCCACTCCCTGGAAGACAAAAATGGACAGCGAGGAATTGAAAATACCAATGAAAATTATCTCACCTTCACACGATCAGAATCAGACAAAGGTCTTGGAGATACCTCCCGATTCAGCAGCAGCCGTGTCACAAAATCAATGACAGGCAGAGGCTCAATAAAAGCAGTGGATGACATATCTGCAAAAAGAAACCACATAAGATACAAAATCCTAGTCATGAACTATTAAAACAAGAGGACACAAGCGTGGGATAAAAAGTAATACGGGTCTAGTTAACCAACTTTACTGTCGTTGATTAGAACAGGTGCACTATTACAACTCTAAAAAAAGTATTCAAGAAAATAAACACACACCAATAGAACTTAATTACCGATATTAAGCGACAAACCCATCTGGGTTGGGCGAATACTCTGGTAGAAACCACGCCAACTTTCTAGTCCTTCACCCAATGGCTGCCTTCTCCCCAAAACAGGTGAGTAAAATGAGCGGCCCACAGGACAATACCTACCTCAGATTGCACAACACAAACTAGTCAAAATAGTATTCTACCAGACGGAGTAATCTATAAAGAATAACAGCACTTATAGGCAGTGGCAGACCCAGAAATTTCATGGAAGGGGTGCCATATTATCAATCAGGAACACTTATCTTCATAATAATAACCCTCGACGAGATAACAACAAACTTAAGCATTCTTACTAACAACAAAAGTTTCTAATGCATATTTTTTAAAACTCAGACAAAAATAAGCATAAAAAGTTAAATGTTCATCTGACAGGTTTTAAGAGTATATTCCTACAATTGACCTCTACATGAGAGAGGTCCTAAAATGAGATGGTTCTATCAATCACTCTTCCAATTTGTATCACAGTAACTAAACCAAACCATGTCCATACTAGACACACAATTAAAACAGGACAATTATAAATCAACTAACATTATAGAGGAAGTAAAAATGAAAGTTACCTTATTATAAATCAATGACAACATGCTCTACTTTAATAGGACACTATATTGGGAATACAAAGAAACATTTTCAGAATTTTGCCTCGTACAGTTAGAAGCAATAAGGTAATACTGCTACCAGTACTAGCTAACAATCCCAACAAAAACAAAAGACGAGACCAAATACAATATTATCAGTTCTACAATGTTATCATATGCCCATCAAAACTTATATTTCTCACCGCTGTGTGGGCAATTCACGCAAAACAATGTCCAGGACCTGGAGAGCTTCCTGTGGTGCATCAGCCTGCCTCCCTTCTAAAAACAATCCTAAATGGTGCAAATCAGCACGTGCAGCCAGTTTGATTACAACCTTAAATTCCCTCTCCCTCCTATATCATGAGGGAAAACATTACGCATCAGTAAATGAAGTTCACTATATTTTAATGAATACTTGGATATTAGAAACAAGTTTAAGAAAATTTAAAATCAAAAGATAATGAGCAAAGAAACCTAGCGCTTCCTGATCCATCATCCTCATCAATGAGAGTGATTTTGAACTCTCTCGAGACAAAAGGGAGAGGGCCTGCAGTATACAAACTCTTTCTCCCATCATAAGCAGGGAGCCGCCTGCCAAGATGAGATTCCTTGTACAATTTCACCAGCTGTTCCATCACAGCACGGTTGACACCCCTTGAGGTCACCTCCGGTATAATCGAAACCTACCATGCAACAAGAACAAGGTCAGGGCCATGATGCAGGAGAATATACACAGAGAGAAGTACAACCAGAAATATGAAGAAGATCAAAACACTGACATCATATTGGTGCAAATCTTTGTCGGGCAATTCAGCAAAGAAGTGGTTGGCCCTGACAATACATCTTTCACCAGTCCTTCCCTTGCCCGGCCGAAGGGGGAACCTCATGGATTTACTTGAGGGAGGAGCGGGCTGGATTGCTTGACTGGAGGGCCCTTCCTCCTGGATGGAAAGCTGCTGAATCTGCTGTGTGACTTGTGAAGGGCTAGGCTCGGGCACCACAGTTTGAGAACTGGACTCCCTGTGCATTTCAGCAGGTTTCGCTTGATAGGGAGGAGCCTGGGTAGCTTGGTGCAGCTCGGGAACTGGTGGCCTGGAAAAAGGCCCACTGGCAGAAGGTCCTCCTACCCCACGGCCACCACTCACACCACCACCGCGCCGCTGCTCCTGAGGTGCCCCTCCTCGAGGCTGAGTTCCCCTGCCTTGTTGGTAATACTCAGGGGGGGCACTATAATGCTGCTGAGGCACCATTCCACCACGCTGAGGCCCACCACCACCACGTCCACCATACCCTCCACGACCTCCTTGCTGAGATTGGGCAACCCACCCTCTACCTTCTCCTTGTTGATAACCTCCATGTTGCTGTGGTGCTTGTTGATAACCTCCTTGTTGCTGTGATGCATGTTGATAACCTCCTTGTTGATGTGGTGCATGTGGATAACCTCCTTGTTGATGTGGTGCATTTTGATAACCTCCTTGTTGCTGTGGTGTATGTTGATAACCTCCTTGTTGCTGTGGTGCTTGTTGACCTGGGGGGCGTTGAGGACCTCCACTGCCTCCTGCTCTTACATCCTGCGACGCGGAGCTTTCTCCCCCACTAGGAGCTCCAGTTCTCTTCTTCCTCGGCATGACAATAGCTGCAGCAAAGTTAATAACCAAAAACTGACTTGTTAACATAAGCAGTCAAACTATGAAATGCATCTCAAAGGCTGAGACATCGATTGACTTCAACATACACAATACCATGATCGGGCATGAAAGAAACAAGCAAACAGTAGGGAAAATGATCCGTAGAAAGGTAAAGAAAAAACACATTCCCACTGAACCAGAAGAGGACTTCTACCAACTGCAGCAACAAGAGATACCCAAATGTGCACAAAATACAGACAAACTACTGTTTCGACGGGAGGTATACATCAACAGATTTTGCTCCAAATAAAATGGAATCAGAAGCAAATGTAGGACGATATCCATGCTCATTATACCAGGAACAAAGAAACCTTATGAAAGGAAACCACGCAAAGACGCAAACAACCATTTTTGTGTCAACAAGACCAAAAAAATCAGACAACTACAAATCTAGTCACAACAACTTGTACATCCAGCGGCTTCCACTCATGTACCAATCTCAAGAACAATAAAAATTTCCCAAAATACAAAAACTGACCTATGCAAGTTGGTCCCACTCGCACAAGAGTTGAAGCAAAACCCTAGACCCCCTTTACCCCCTACGAGTTTAACTATCCTTGGCAGGGCCATTAACAACTAATGAAAAACACAAAAATCTTAAACCGAAAACTGAAACGCAAGTCAAAAACATATATCGGTTCACTAAATACCGCTGAAGAAGATCTGATCTGATCATCCTAAGCGACAAAAATCACCCATAAAAAGACGTAAAAAACGCGAGGTATAGAGGACAGAATCGCGACAAAACCTGAGTAACAGTAAACCAAAGAAAAAATCAGAAAATCGCATTGGATCTGAGTGAAAAAACACTAGAATGAAGTCGAAATGGAGTAGATCTACACCGAACAACAGTCACAATCAGTAACAAAAATCACAACTCGACCAAGCACAGAGCGATTTAGTACTAAGCAGATATAAATGTGTACGACCACCGATCGAAACCCTAAAACCGCCGTCGTGTACCTGAAAACCGCTCTTTCGGAACCGCTTTCCGTCAACAGCGGAAAGTAACAGAGAAGTAGCAGCAGCAACAGTGATGAGAGAGAGAGAGAGAGAGAGAGAGAGAGAGAGGATAAAACAAACGAGGCCCCAAACCTTTCGTTATCCCGGTTAAAAAAATGGGAAAACAATGGCACCACAAGGCTATTTAAAGGAGTAGTTGGTGGGTGAAAATGACAACTCCACCCCTGCCCCAGAGACCTGCCCAGTGTCCCCACCTCTCTCTCTCTTACTCCCTAAGGAACATTCATAGGAGTATAAATTTACCCAAAAAAAAGTTTCAAAAAAACAGAAACAGCAAAAGTAATTCATCCCGGCCGAACCGTCCAATTTGATTTAATTCTAGGAGTATTGTTTAGTGGCCTACTTATGATTCTGAAAAGTATAAAAATCGATTGTTATGATAGTCCAATTCACAAAATAATATATTTTAAAAAAATAAAAATTAAAACTTTTTAATGAATTAAAATGGCTTATTGATATTTAGTAAATTGCTAAAAAATATTTGAAATTTTCTTTTAAAATGTAATTTTTTTACTTATCGTTTCAAGAACTAAACCCTCGTGTTTGGTATGAAAAGAGTATTAAGTAATTTAAAACCGTGGTCAAAACCAATCTAGACCATTTAGTATTAATACATATACATTTACCTACGGATATTGTTATGTACCTTCATTTGGTAAGTTAATTTTTTTTAATTAAGTTTGAGTCGTTTTGAGTTTTCGTAGGAAATTCTGTAACTTTATTACCATAACTTAATGGATACTTCTTAAATATGGATAAGCAAGGTATCAAAACTCTCTCTCTCTCTCTCTCTCTCTCTCTCTCTCTCTCTCTCAAAGCCAAAGTCTCTCTCTAAGAAAGGCGCTAGGGTTTTGGTTGGAGAGAGTGAGCTGCCGCCTCTCCCCCCCACTCCCCCCCCCCTCCCTTCTTCTCTTTCCTTTTTTCCTCATTGGATCCCCTTATCCGGTCTCCATCACCTTCATCCTTTTTCATTTTTCATTTTTCATTTTTCACTTCCTCCCTCCATGGATTTCCTTGAAGGGTCCGTTTCACCCATTCTTTGCCCTAGTAGAGATAATACCTAGTGGAGTTATGGTGGGCGGCATTTAGTTGAGGTTCCTCCATCGAATATGTAATTGGAGTCAACAACAATGATTCGGTTGGCCGGAGTCAACGACAACGGTTCGGGTTCCAGCCTTCAACCAGGGGTTTTTTCTAGTTTGTTTTCCCAAATTTGTTTCACTTTTTTACACATGTATGAGTTATTATCCCCTTTTGTGGATTTAAATATCCCTGCGTAGATTTGTCCATGATTTCATATGTGTTTTATACTTAGAATTGAGTTGAGTTTTCCGTTGGGATTCTATACTATTAGATCTTGGCAAGACTCTATATGCCTACATTTAGTGTCAATCTGTCTTGGCAGGTGTGTCTATAGGCGGTTAGCCTAATAGTGCTTTTGCCCCTACTCATGTCACAACTTTAGTAATTTTGGTTCATTTTTGTATTTTGCGATGAAATATTTCTACCTTCGAGCTTATTGAATGAGAAGATCTTTACTATTTTTAGAGGGAAAAAAAAAAACATACTTCTTAAACATTCATATAATTACTCTATGAGATATTTTGGGCTCTAATTCTAATGAGTTCATGTTTTTGTCGACAAATAACTTTTTAGGCGCTACGAAAGAAAATCGGTCCAGTCTAGCGATTGAATTTTGCTTAGGTTACAGCTATACATTGTCTATGTTCATAACAATTTACCCAAAAAAAGGTTTTAAAAAAACTGCAAAATTAATTCATCCGGACCAAACCGTCCTATTTTATTTAGTTTGATTGTTTACTGGCCTAGTTATGATTATGAAAATATATGAGTCGATTATTATGATAGTCCGGTTTACAAAATAATAAGAAATAAATGTACACTTTTTAAAAGATTTTTTTTTAAAAAAAATCACGAATTAAAATAGCTCATTGATATATCTAGCACTTAAATTGTTAAAAAATATTTGGATTTTCCTTGGAAAAATACGTTATTTTTAACTTATCGTTTCGCAAACAAGACTCTCATTTTGGTACGAAGAGTCCAGTGTAGTATTATATATATATATAAATTAAGTTGGAGTCATTATGAGTTTTGGTAGGAAAGTCTATGGCTTGTTCACTTCCATTCTTTACCCATTTAAAAAAAAAAATCTAAAGATTCTTTCTTTTCAAAAAATTTATCTCTCTACTCATTGCCTTATCATTTCATTTATCTCTCTATCTCTCTCTAATCATTACTTCATTATTTTCATTTTCAAAAATTCAACCAATCAATACTTCAAATATTCTTCTCAAAAATTTCTTTTCAAAACTCATCCAAACACAACCTATAACTATATTACCATAACTTAATGGATACATCTTAAATATGGATAAGCAAGGTATCAAAACTCTCTCTCTCTCTCTCTCTCTCTCTCTAAGTCAAAGTCTCTATAACACATATACATATGTCATTATAAACTTCCAATTGTAAGATAATTTTTTTGGATTGTTAGAGATTATCGCTTTTTGTAGGAAATTCTATAACTTAAGAAAGATCCACGTTAAGATACTTAAAAACCAAAAATTCTTTAAAGTTAAGAATGTTTGTTTAAAAAGTCTTTCGCGTTGGAATAACCAAACTTAGCAACCTCTTAGCAACTAACCAAATTTTGTCACTTGGATAACCAAAACTAGCAACATTTTGCCAATAACCAAATTTAATGGACCTCACATCTACCCAATTAAGTACACCCACCATTACACAAAATGACAAAAACCTTCTCTCTCCTCTCTTAACAATGTTTTCAAAAGTTTAATTTAATTTTGTTTTCTTTTTCAAAAGTTTAATTTTAAAAAACTGGTTTTTTTCAAAAGTTTATTTTAAAAAACTGTTTTTTTCAAAAGTTCATTTTAAAAAACTGTTTTTTTTTTCAAAAATTCCTATTAAAAACTGTTTTTTTTTTCAAAAATTCCTATTAAAAACTGTTTTTTTCAAAAGTTCTTTTAAAAAAAAACTGTTTTTTTTTTCAAAAGTTCATTTTAAAAACTGTTTTTTTCAGAAGTTTATTTTTAAAAAATGTTTTTTTTTCAAAATTTATTTTTAAAAACTGTTTTTTTTAAACCGTTTTATACTTAAAGAAAATTCAAAATATTTTTTAAAAAAAATTTCAAAACTATTTTTTGTAGTTTGAAAAAGTAATGTGGCAAGTTTTGTTTATCATTTGAATAAGTGATGGAGGGTGTCCATTATTTTTGGTTATGGACAAAAAACACCAATGTGGGACTTGACATTGCTAACTTTAGCAACCTCTAAATGGATAACCAAAAGCTTATGTGGCAACTTTTGGTTATCCAATTTTGGTTAGACCATTGTGGATGCTCTAATAACCATAGCTATTGGACCTATTAGGGATACATCTTAAATTATTCCTATAATTACTCTATGAGATATTTTCTGCTCGTGTTTTTTGAGAAATAACTTTTTAGGTGCTACTAAAGAAAATTGGTCCGATCTAGCTGTCTAATTTTGCTTATGTTCTAGATTATTTTGTGTAGGTTTCGATTCTGAATTTTCTAAAATACTTTGAGAATAGTACTTTTACTAAATTTCTAGAGAATCGCATCAATTACACGACTGAGGGGGTGTTGTGCATCTCCACCTTAGCGAAGCGATCTTTGTCTTGACCATGGCGTGGGCTAGGCGGGTGCCTTTCAGATGATCGGAGACGTTTGCCGCTTAGACTTCATCGAGGACTACACGCATACCAAAAATCAACTTGATAGGATATCTTTAAGTAAGTCATTGGAACACAAATACTTTTAAAAGAAATGGAACACAAACACGGAATCAAAACCACTTTTTTATGTTATTTGTGTTTTGATGAGGCACTTAAAGATATCTAACCAATTTGATTTTTGGCACACTTGTAGTACTCGACAAGTTATATGCGGTGAATGTCTCCAATTATCGAAAAAATGCCGGTGCGCCCGCGTCGTGAGGCTGCACAGCACGGTGTTGTGCATGGGGATGCACAGCACCCCAGGTTCCCAATTACACGTGTTGCCTGCAGGGGGGAGAAAATACTTGTCTGTGGACACTGGACAGACTTGTGCGAAATTCTGACGGAGAGTCCTAATCAGATGATGGTGTGTTTGGACTTGAAGGGTTTGACTGGTTGAGGAAATGATTTGCAGCATGCACTACTTGCCCCCACCCACACCTGGTTCAGAAACTATAATTATCTAGGCCTTGTTCCGTTAGTAGGTTTAGTTTAGTTTAGTTTAATTTTGATGATGTAAACAAGTGTAATAAGTGGAGAGAGATAGAGAGAAAAATGAGAGAAATAATGATGTAAGCAAAACCAAAACGGGCCCAAAACTCCCAACCGAACACTGCCCTGCTAGCTCTCTTTTTTTTTCTTTTTTTCTTTTTAATGTTTTGAATTATCTAGATTTCACTCCAAGTCATACTCTACCAAATCTGAAAACGAAATTATAGATTTTGTTTAGGACGTTTCATCATACGATTTTTTAACCTTTTCAAGATTCTTTTTGGGCCTCCACTTCAATAATTTATTTTTGGGTCATTTTGTACCTGACAAACAAATATTACACAGGAATACATCATTGTAAATAATGTACTGTACTAAATTATTCGACATAGCATGTACATTGTTTTTCGGTGTCGTCATGTGTTTGTTTACTGTGTGTCAACAATGGGGAGGGAAATTATAAAGTGTATAGTACACGTAACTAGACACTTTTTTCTATCAAAAATCTAATAGTAATACTTTCTATTTTACGTATCCTTTATTAATATATACCTTCTTTCTCTTTCATCCTTTCTTTATTATTTATTATCGCGAGTTATTTATTATCACGAGGAAGGGGAAAGACGAAGTCTCAAGCGTGAAGTGAGTGATAGTGAATAGTACTTCAACATATGAGGGCATAATTGTTGGGTTACTATTCATGGATTACTTTACCTACTCATTTATTGAGTCTCTTGTAGGGCATATTTGTTGTTTTGCTGATGTAAAATAACTAAAAATGTAATTTAGTTACACTATTAGACTGAGGTAGCAAAAAACTTTTATATGTTTTAGACCCCAATTGAGAGACTTGGAATTTTACATACTAAAATTAAAATTTTTAATTGTAAGCATAGTTTGTTGGGTTATTACGTATAACTATGTTTTAATTATATATCGATCATGTTTATTGTTGTTGAAGCATAAATTAGATTTAGTGTATGGATCCATGGGCCCTGTAGTGAGTAAACTCACTGCATACGTGTAGTGAGCTCTCTCGACCATCCAATCTGAGATCAACGGTCCGGATAAATTGGAGTTAAAGTAAATGTAAAAGTGTTTTTTAAAGTGTAAGACGATCCGGACTGTTGATCTCGGATTGGACGGCCGAAAGAGCTCACTACACGCATATAGTGAGCCCACTCACTACAGGAGCCCCAATTCTAGTATTTTGATACAAGAAAGTAAAGTTCAAATAAACCAATTGACAAAGTCCAAAGATGAAAGATATTATTGAATGAGGTATAAACATCTGGTTTCTAGAAACTTTAAAATAGCTATCCTGTAGAAGTTCTAGAATATCCTTGTTTATCTAGATTTTTTTGTGAGAATTAGTCACATGTGTAATTATAAAATCTACCTCAAAGTTTATCTTATTTGAAAATATATCTTGACAGGAGCCTTCTAAATAGAGATAGGTTCTAGCCATTTTGTATCCAGCCAAAAAAAAAAGTTTTGAATTCAAGTGTAATACAAGTATTATCTTTTTTCACTCCTGTCTTAATTATCTCTCATTTCCAAAATCGATTTATAGGGAGCGATCCCGAAAAATGTGGAATTGATCTTAGGGTGAGTTTCCGAATGGATTTTTATCAAAATCTGATAAAATCAAGCCTTTGATTTTATCGATTCGTGAGGAGAGTTGATAAAATCTTAAATTTTTCATAAAATCTAGACAAAATACATTCGGAAACTCACCCTTAATATACCTCATTGTACCCTTTACCTCTCCTTATAATATTATCTCACCCTCTAACTGGCATCAAATAATGATAATCTACTAATCCATCTCTTATAATACAGAAAGAGATAAGTTATTTTGGTGTGGATAATATTTGAACTTCCGACATGAATAAGTTTCTATAGTTGTCCCTCCAAAAAATAATTTTTTACCACCACTTGAAATGTGCGATTGAATAACAATTATGGGTAGAATAGTAAATTTAACTTATCCTAACCACTATCCACAATCGTCCTAAAATTGTGCACATATTGTGTGCCATCCTTCAAGTAGTTTTAGTCGACGCAAAATGTTTCGGACACCTTTGATAAGCCAAAAAAAAACAGGAATAATTTTCGCACTCCCAAATTTGATAACCATGCTCTAATATTTGTCTTCTAGTTCTCATGTTATGTGTTTTTTGAACCCGGAAGACAAATATTAGAGTGATTATAAAAAGTGGAATGGAAAAGTTATTTATCGGCACTGTAATATTCTAAAACCGTTTGATGTCACGACACTACAAAATATTGTGTACGATTGCTTAGGAACTTATTTCAATTCATTCTCAAGGATTTAACTAGTATAGTAAATTTAAGTATCCCTCAAGCGGTAAATATAAACTTTTGTTTTTAGATCACCATTTAAAAATGCACCTTTTAACATTGTTAGAGAAATTACCACACACACAATAACAGAATATGAAAAGAATAAAGAAATCAATACAAGAATTTACGTGGTTCCCAAAACTAGGTACCTCGACCAGAGTGAGCGAGTATGTTATTATGATAAAAGCCGGCCAGAGTTTTTATAATAGAGAGTATTTATAAGTCATACTTTATTCCAACCCTAATTATTCGAATCCGCTCCGCTCCGCTCCACTCGGCACCTGACCTTTATTAGAACTTCTCGATATCTCTCCATGTGCGCCACAAGTTCCAACAAACATCCATTTGGTGCACATTAAACTGGAAATAGATCCAATGACAAGCCTTTAGCGCCTAATTTTGCCTAATATTTTTAAATACTGGCATCAGGTATATTCCCAAATGGATTTGGGGTGCTAGAAATATGCCCTATAAATTATCCTGAAAATCGTGATTTTGGGCAATTACCACTAAGTCTACTTTTGAGAAAATAATCCTAACAGGGTCAAGTTGTTTTTCTTTTTCTTTTTTTCTTTTTTCCTTTCAAAGTGCTTAAACCCTAAATCCAAAGTGCTTAAACTCCCAAACCATATGAAAGTGCATAAACCTCCAAACTGTATGAAAATGCTTAAACCTCCAAACCGTATGAAAGTGCCTAAACGCTCAAAATTCCATGGAAGTGCCCGAATTTCTAAAACGCTATAAAAGTGCCTAAACCCCCAAAATCTATAAAACTGTCTAAGCTTCTAAAACCCTATGAAACAGTATGATACCCTAAGTGCCTAAACCCCCAAAAAATTGACCTTGGAACAATGAGCGTGGTTGTTTCAATTTTCAAAAAAAACAAAAACAAAAGGAGACCCGTGGTAATTAGGTGCTCCACTAACATAAAACTGTTTTTTCCAAAAATCGAGACAAGTCATTTTCTAACAATATATCACATAAAAAACCGTGAAAAACTAGTTTATTCAAAAAACCACCTTACTAGAACACCCCCCTTGATGTAGTGGGAATTAAGTTTCCAAAAAAGCCCTATCTCTCACGGTTCTATAACTCAAAACAACGTGGTTTTGACGTAATTTTTTTGTTGTCCATTTTGGTGTCCAAAACGACGTCTCTTTGAGCGATTTTCAGGGTGATTTCTAGGGCTTGATTTTTAGCACCCCGGACACCCACTTAAAACAAATATTTTTAATGTCGTTACAAAATCCACATGTAATTGGCTAAAATTGAATCTGACTCAACAGTGAATAACTTCTTCTAAAAAAGGTGCAACCATAGAAATACAAGTATGGCATCATGTACGTCGAATGGTTATTCTAATAAAAAAACATAAAAAATATTATCCCCACGTTATTAATAGTTGGTGGATGATCCACTTGGAAGACTCAATAGACATCAGTGTGTTTAGAATAGTATTTATTTTTTATCCACCTTGCCATATTCCGGTTGTAGAGACAAACGCACTGAGAACGAAAAGAATTGGTAGGAGCGAAAAATGAAGTTAGATTAAAAGAAAAAAAGAGTTGATTTTAATTGGTTTTTTTATGGAGGGGTGATAAAATCACCTTATTTTTCTAATAGATAAAATCCATGTGATAAAATAATTGTGAACTACTATGAGCTTCAAAAATGGTTGATAAAATCTAGTGTGATAAAATCTATTCGTAAAAGATGATGATAAAATCAAAGACGATAAAATCAAATAATCCATTCAAGAACTCCCCCTAAGAATATGATTGGTTTGAACGATCGATCCCAATAGGTCTTGAATAACTATGCGACATTGGGCTCATTCAAACTCATTCACAAAAAATTATAAGCCAAGGTCAGTTATTTTTATTATTTATTTAAAAATTCAAGCCAAGCTTGAGCATACAGGTGTTCGACTTGATAGGCTCGTGAACAAATACTAAGAATTTGATCTCGTTCTCATTGTTCCAGAGAGTAACTTAAGTCAGAAATTGGCTTAAATTAGCTTTTTGAGTTGATATATTGTGAAAGAATGACTTGTCTCATAAAACACAATAAGTCAATTTTTAAGTCACTTGGGGGAATATGTATATAGAACAATCCCGTCAACATGTATAACACATCAAAGATTAGGTCTGTCTCTAATTATCCCCACCCATATCCCTAATGATTGTGGATTCTGCTATTGTTATTGTTTCTATTCCATTAGATTCATGAGATTACAGTGGAGTGATCTCTCATCTACTATAAAGTATAACCCCAAATCATTCGCAAAAAGTACTCAAGGTGTTGCATCATATTCACCACCTCTATTGGTTCTTAAGGGGTGCTTTGGCAAAAAAGGCAGAATTGATTTTTTGATTTTGTCTTTATTCATTTTTTTAAATTTATTACTTTTGCGTCAAATTTTTGTCGGCAATCTGGTTTTGAGAAGATTATGGTGGATGGTGCGTGGAGTAAGGAGTCTTCGGATGGAGCTATTGAGTGGGTTGTTGTTGGAAGGGAATGGGTGGGGGAGAGGCACTTGCAAAGTGGTGGCGAGTTCTGCATTCATGACGGAAGCGCTTGCAGTGTTAAAGGCGTTGGAATGGGCTAGGAGCAGAGGTTACGATAAGGTAGAGATTTGTGTGAACTGTTTTCTTATTGTCAAAGGCTTAAGGAGCTTAGATAATGCAGATGTGTGGGTTAGGACTATTTTAGTTGATATTTTGAATGTTGTAAAATATTTCTCTTATGTGTGTATTTCTAAAGTTCCTGAGAATGTGGTTGGGGTTGCCCACACCCTAGCCAGATGTTGTATGACTTAACTTAGTGAGTTTTATATATACATGGCGCTTCTCCTCCGGGCTCCCGAAATGGAGCATTTTCCGGTCCTCCAAATATCAGCCGTTGGATTAAATCCAACGGCCCAGGCCTTCCTCTTCATTAAACTGACCCCCCTTCATTGGAGTGGACCCTTTAAGGGTCAAGGGCTCATAACAAAACCCCAAATTTTGCTGAGCCCTCTCATTTTTCACGCACATCTGGAGAGAAGAGAGAGAAAGCGATCGTGAGTGAGAGAAAAGAGAGACGACGAACAACGAACGAAGGAAGAAGAAGAAGGATCGAACAACAAGAAAAAGGATCGATTAAGAGAGAGACGACGAACAACAATATATGTCGTTGTAGGGGCTACGAAATCGATCCACCACACTGAGATTCACGACTTCTGTCTCGTCACCAGCACACACAGAAGGTATGAAACGACATCTCTTTCAATTCTCTAGGTCTGGGTCGATTTCTGTATAAATTTAGGGTTTCTTAGTTTGAAGTGTTTGAAAAGTGTTTGAATTTAGGGTTTCAAAATTGTGAAGTTAGGGTTTGAAATTTCTGTAATTTGTGAACTTAGGGTTTGAAATTTCTAAAATTTGTGAACTTAGGGTTTGAAATTTGGGAAATTTGTGAAGTTAACGTTGTAGTTTTGAATTTGGTGTGTGGTTTTCCGTACCATTGATGTGGTAGTTGCTCCACTAAATAACAATATGCGAACTTAAATTCTATAGTTCGAACAAGATAGAAGATAAAATGGTTTCCACATGTATGCATACACATAAATAGGAGTACATGTTTAATACACGTATGTACATTTACCCATTAATTAATGGGAACTAATAGCTAGCCATACATATGTGACCTACATAGCACACAGAATGCTTGCTTACTTATATTGGAGGCAATATTAAGTTTTTGCTGTGCTTACTTATATTGTTGTTGGTGTCTATTTGATTGAGTTTGCTCAGTCTGGGTTTTGGAGGATTATTTGTGGTTTTGCCTCTCTGTTTGTTGTTATTCTAGGCTGCGGTGGATTTAAATTTTTTGGCCAATGGTGTAATTTGAGCTTATTGATGTATGCTTTCTATCTATCTTGGAGCTCGGCTTAACCGTAATGAAAGGTGCACCTTTTTTGTTTTTGTTTTTAAACATTGTTTCTTTGCACATAGTAGATTTTGCATTGTCGACTATAATTCATGCTTATTAGTCTTTTCATGTTCCTATAGGGAGTCCAGATAGATACACGTAGTCTACATTTGTTATTAGGCACAATATTTCTTGGGTTTGTAACTCAATTTTCTATGGTGGCTCTGTTGGCTAGCAAGCATGTCTTATTTGTGCATGCTTTACTGTGCTAAGACTTCACAAAGAGCATGAAGTATGTCCACAAGGCATTGTTTCTAGTGCAGGGGTTTGTTGGCAATTTTACTAGTTATGGCTAGTTGGCTAGTAGGGGTCATTTTATGTCGTAGTTTTTTATTCAATTATTTCCTTTTTCGTCCCACTTTGTTGTATCTTTCCAAATTTTTTGTTCATAAATTGGTTTAGGACTCTTTTGTTGCAAAATGGTGAGGATTGTTTCAATAGGTGCATATTACGAAGTTTTGTTTCTGAGGGTCTTGTTACTCCTTGCTGGAAAGGTACTAACAATGGTATGTTTAGTGTTAAATCTGATTATGATTTGAATTCTAATTTGCTTATGTTGTTAAATGCCAAGGTTGAAAAGATTGAAGACTCAGAGGCAAATTTTACTTGTGAGAATTGTAAAGAAGAAGTGTCATTAGAGAAGCAACTTATGTTGGACCAGGCTCCCTCAGTTGCTGCATTCCATCTGAAGAGATTCAAGAATTATGGCTCCTATGTTAAGAAGATTGACAAGCATGTGCAGTTCCCACTGGAGCTAGACTTGCTGCCCTACATTGACAAGCTTCTCCTTTTTACCTTTTTCTACATTTTCAATCAACTATGTAAATATTGTAATTTCATTTCCTGCAAAACTTGCAGCTGATTGTTTGGGATGAGATTTACATAATTGTGAAGCAAGATATGTAAACATCAGGAGTTGGATCATTTGTTCTTCTACCATGTATAACTGCTAATATTAGCCAAGACAGTTTGTAAATTGATGCAAGAGAATTTGGCTATTTGGAAATTAGAAGTGTTCTTAGAATCTGTTAAAGCTTTTTTGAATTATAGTTTTTCTCCTATTTCAAGGTGAGCTATGGAAACTGTAGTAGTGAATATCACAACGTCCCGCCCCACGCCGTTAGGCAAAACCCGAATCCACCCAAGAATGGATTCAGCAGGGAAACAAGAGACACCAAGAGGCACCCCGATATCCTCGCCGTTAGGCAGAACCGTATACTCCAAGCGAGTAATCCGGCGGAGAACGGAGAAACCCAGGGAAGTGAGGGAAGGAGCAGGCAGAACGGAGGTGTAGGGAGAGAGGAGAAGGGAAAAGAGAGCCCGGGGGGAAGAGGAAAGGGAGGCGGCGCCTCCCCCCCGGCAAAAAAACTAGCCGTTGTGTAAATAGAGAGAGAGAGAAAGAGAGAGAGAGAGAGAGGAAGTATGTTATCACATTCTTGTAGGGGCACTTAGCTTTTAGACCACAAAGTATGCCGAATTGTTCCAACATTCAAGACATGGTAATACATTATTGCTTGGATTAAAAATGCAAAGAACACAACAAGAAGCAAGTGGAAGCAATACAACAACTGTTATTCATTCTCTTTTATGTTTGATTGTCATCAAAATCCATTCCTAATAAGAACTAAGCAAAGCCTTTATAAATCCAAAATATGCTAAATTTTGCCTAAATCAAAATTTCAGCTTTCAAAGCACATATATGAACATGATAGACAACCACCACTAGAAAACTCCCCAACTTGAACTAAATCAGCATAGTCCAGGACTCGAATTTTAAAGGTAAACCAACTAAATCAGTATCCCCAACTTCAATTCGAAAACAATATTTTCTGGTTTTTTCTCCTCCTTGGCTGTTGTTGGCGCCTTCGTAGCTAACCCAGCCAATCCAGCAGCTCCTGGTTTCATGACCCCCACAACTGGTGATTCTTTCATTCCCATTTTCTTCATCATAATTGAAGACAGTTCAGGAACTTCATCATAACCGTACACCTTGATCTACGAAGAACCCATTTGTTGCGCCCTTCCAGCTTCAAATCCTCCTGAAGTACATAAAATACAAAAAAAAAAAAAAAAATTAGCAAACAGGTGGGAAACGCAATTCAGGTTGTTTGAACAATAATAGGATATATGGCACGTGATTAGGAAGTGATCAATAGCATAGCAAAATAAAGACTGTGAAATTTGAAAGTTTTGTAATCACAATGATGGAGTTGGGAGACAAGTTCAAAACCAATTCCATTTATCAAATCCATTGATTCTGCAAAATCTTTGAAGAAGTACAGAGAAGGCTTTGTGCAATTAAATATCCTATACGAACTTGAAACCCTAGCCCACAAATTCGAGATACAAAGACCCCCAGTAAACATGTTACGAGATATAAAATCCAAGGTATAAATTTGACATACAAAATCAAAGATGTAAAATTGAAATCAAAATTGAAACCCTAGCACTAGATTTCTTTGATTTCTACCAAAATCAAACCACAGAGAGAGAGAGAGAGAGAGAGAGAGAGAGAGAGAGAGAGAGAGAGAGAGAGAGAGAGACCTTGTTTACGGGACCTTCGAACTCCAGAGTTGTTTGATTTCTTCTCCGTGGTTACAAATCGAACAAAAAAACCCTAAGTTGTGCTTGTTCGAACAAAAAAAAACCCTAGTTACAATCGAACAAAATTGAACCAAAAGCAAAGAAAGAGAAAGAGAGACCTGGGTTGTCAAAATCGATCTTCTTCTTTTTCTTCTTCTTCGGCTCGTTTCTCTCTCTCTCTTCTCTCTCAGATCGTCTTTCTCTCTCTTCTCTCAATTTGGATCGTGAAAATGAGGGGGGAGAGAGAGAGAAGGGGTTTTGTTCCGTCTGACCCTTGACCCTTAAAGGGTCCAGTCTAGCAAAAGGGGGTCAACTTAATGAATGAGGGCGCCTGGGCCATTGGATTTAATCCAACGGCTGAGATTTGGAGGACCGGAAAATGCTCCATTTCGGGAGCCCGGAGGAGAAGCGCCATGTATATATATATATATATATATATATATATATATATATATATTATGTTTGTGTTTGCTCAAAAAAAAAATATCCATGAGACCATAACTGTACACTACGAGTTACAAACAACCACTCCTTCCGTCCCTTTTTAAGTGTATTACTTCGTAAATCCAACTTATTAAAGAAATATCATCAGTACATCTTTCACAATAACTTTTTCATCCACTTTACACTTTTCATATCAATTTTTACCTTTACTCTCCAAAATTATCCCTCACTTTTTTACCCATCAACTCTTTGCTCATTAACTTTTTAAAAGGGAAAAATGATAATCATACAAACTTTTACCCATTAACTTTCAAACCACAATAACTCAGAGTTGTGGTTCCTTTCCATACAGTTGTCTAAATACTACGATATCCTTGCAATGTAGCATCTGTGAATACATCAACCATGAAAAGTTAATTAAGTTAAAAAGTTAGTAGATTCACAAAACCATGACCATAAACAATGAAGTAGACGTAATTACCTCATCAAACCCTATTCAGAGAATACAAACACACAAATTTCAAAGATATTAAGCCACCCAATAGCTCAAACCCATTAAAGGGACTAAAACTTGAAAGACACCCAATTTACTATGACTAAGATCCCGAATTAAAAGAACTCGAGCAGAAACCTCCAAAAGGATCGAGAGTATGCTGCCTCTTCGTAAAAAAATCATTAAAAAAAAAATACACGACGAAATCCACGCCACATACAAAGATTCATACATACCAATGACCACAAGATCAAATTCTGATACACGACTTGAGTTTAGTTCGTAAACTAATTTGTAGGTTTACAAATTAAGGATTGTATATTCGTTCATATATACATAGATATTATAAATAAATCGTGTGTATATATATGTGTGTGTATATGTATATGTATATATATATAGAGAGAGAGAGAGAGGTACATACCAGTTTGTCATATTTTTTGCATAGTGTTGCTAGTCGTGGGATTTGTTGATCGCCTGCGATTGAGACTGATGGTGCTTTGATGCTTGCTTGGTTGCCTATGTCGCTAAAAATCGTGGAAGTAAGAGGAAGGGAAAGAGAGATTGAGCAAGATGCAGTCACGCAGAAGGGGGAGGGGTGTTTCTTCGTCGACAAAGGAGGACGAGGGATGGATTGAGAATTGGGGGAGAAATGGAAAGTCAGAGAGATGGATTCAGAATTGAAATCGGGGACTCTGCTGATGGTAGACCCGTTGACCGATCTCGGCCGTACAAATAGAGTTTATAGTCACCTTCACAAACATGGAAGTCAAAAATACTTAATCAAAACTGCATATATTAAGCTCAAACATATGCTTCTTGAAACAAAAGTGCACATGCACAAAGTTGGAGAAAGAGAATAATAACTCAGAGCTGTGGTTCCTTTCCATACAGTTGTTTAAATACTACGATATCCTAGCAATGTAGCATCTGTGAATCCATCAACCATAAAAAGTTGATTAAGTTTAAAAAGTTAGTAGATTCATAGAACCATGACCATAAACAACGAAGTAGATGTAATTACCTGTATAGCATCAAACCCTATTTAGAGAAAACAAACACACAAATTTCAAAGATATCAAGCCACCCAATAGCTTAAACCCATTAAAGAGACTAAAACTTGAAATACACCTAATTTACTATGTCTAAGATCCCCAATTAAAAGAACTCGAGCAGAAACCTCCAAAAGGATCGAGAGTATGTTGCCTCTTCATAAAAAAATCATTAAGAAAAAAAAAAACACGACGAAATCCACACCACATACAAAGATTCATACATACCAATGACCACAAGATCAAATTCTAATACACGACTTGAGTTTTGTTCGTAAACCAATTTGTAGGTTTACAAATTGGGGGTTGTATATCCGTTCATATAAACATAGATATTATAAATCAATCGTGTGTGTGTATATATAAAGAGAGGGAGAGAGAGGTACATACCAGTTTTGTCGTTTCGTCACACAGTGTTGCTAGTCATGGGATTTGTTGATCGCCTGCGATCGAGACCAATGGTGCTTCCATGCTTTTTTGGTTGCCTATGTCGCTAAAAATTGTGGAAGTAGGAGGAAGAGGGAAGGGAAAGAGAGTTCGAGCGAGATGCAGTCATGCAGAAAGGGGGAGGGGTGTCTTTTCGTCGACAAAGGAGGACGAGGGATGGATTGAGAATTGGGGGATAAATGGAAAGTCAGAGAGATGGATTCGGAATTGAAATCGGGGACTCTACTGATGGCAGACCCGCTGACCGATCTCGGCCATACAAATAGAGTTTATAGTCGCCTTCACAAACATGTAAGTAAAAAATACTTAATCAAAACTGCATATATTAAGCTCAAGCATATGCTTCTTGAAACAAAAGTGCACATGCAAAAAGTTGGAGAAAGAGAATAATAACTCAGAGTTGTGGTTCCTTTCCATACAATTGTCTAAATACTACGATATCCTAGCAATGTAGCATCTGTGAGTCTCATCCTCATACTTTAGCCTATTTTTGGTCACATTCTTGTCATATTTCTTTAAGTATTGATACCTAATCACAGATCACATCATACAAACATGACACAATCCAATATTGTAGGTTGGCCCTACATTTGGTCAACTAGTGAAGAAGAAGTTGAAAACGAAAATCATGATCCAAAAGTTCCAGAGTTGGCCTAGGGTAGATTGTTTCAACTACTACATCTGCGTCAAATTGATTCAAGTCTGGTGTGTGGAAAGCAAATGAATAACTATTGTCAGTGTCCCTTTGTTTTATCCTTCAACTCGACAAGTTACAATCCAAATAGAGTCTAATAGTCACCTTCACAAACATGGAAGTCAAAAATACTTAATCAAAACTGCATATATTAAGCTCAAGCATATGCTTCTTGAAACAAAAGTGCACATGCACAAAGTTCCTTAACCTATGAAATGAGATTTACTAAGAAAAGCAAAAATCAAATGTTAATTAGTACAAGATCGATGAGTGTCGTATATCTCCATTCTATTTTATTTTTTCGTACATTAACTTTTTAAAAAACCAATCTCAATCATTCAAGTCTCCAGTGGCATAAAGATGTGAATATATGTTGCATTTTTTCAAGTATAAAATTGTTGTGGCAATTTTTGCACCACGTTCGTGGAATTCCTTCCACTCCGTTTTGTGCCCTTTAATTAGACGTTTTATGTGTATGATAATAAAAAGCAATTAAACTGACAAGAAATTCATATTTACTTTATGGGGACCATTAAGGACTACGAATTATAATAACTTAATTAATCATATCTATCTTCTATGGATCCTGCAAATATTTAATACTTATGTTTATCCTTAATTAAATAATTTCCTTTTCGAAGGATATTTTCTTCCATTTTAGTTTCCGTGGATATACCACAGATAGAGATATAACATCATTTAATGGATGCAATTTTCTATTTTTTTTATTAACTGGGATATATGGGCAACTCTCACACACGAAGACTAATTTAGGGATTCTGAAGTTAATTGAAAAACACTTCAATAGCATTAAGGTTTGGAATATTTGATCTTTGTGAGTTTGGAATATTACAACCAATGATTAAGGATCTGGGGTCCTGTAGCTCCCCTTCTGCGCTACAAGGGTGTAGCGTCCATCCCCGCCATAGAGTATTTTCAATGGTCCAAATTTCAAATAAAAATCTTTTGGGTAAGAATTATCTTTTCCAAGGAGGTATTTTATTTTAAATCAGAACCATTTATTGCTGATGTGGATAGTTGGGATGGGCCTATACCCTTGTAATGCAAAAAGGGCACTACAAGAGTTTTATTTAAAATCTGAACCATTGATTGTTGATATGGACGGTTGGGATGGGCGTTATACCCCTATAGCGTAGACGGGACACTATAGGAATTCCGGATAATAAAGTGCACCGATTACTTTCTCATGCTTGCTTGACCAAACCCGTATGTTGGGATCATTTGAATGGTAATGCTATGTGTTTAACCTTACCGAGATAGGTCTACCGCTTTTTTTTTATGTTTTTTTTGGTTTTTTTTTATGTAGGTCTGCTCACATTATGACATGCAACTTAGAGCATCACTAGTGGTATACTCAAACACAAAAATACTCAAAGATGAGTATTTTGATACATAAAAGAGACTCACAATGATATTTGGATAAATACTCAAAGTTAATAACATTTGTTACAAATACTCAACTTTTGGCATTTGCATATTCAAAACTACAAATGTTTCTCAATAACCAAACCTCAATAACCAAATTTTGGGGACCACACCCTATCAAAAGTAACATCATTTTCTCTCTATTTTTCAAATACTTAATTCAAAACTCAATTTTTGCACCTTTCTCTAAAAGATTGAAATTATTGATTTTTATTCTTTATCAAAATATGTTCAAGATTGATCTAATTTTAAACGTATTGTGAATATCTTTTAAATGATGCTAATATTATAAAAAAAATATGTACAAATTTACAGTTTTGCCCATTTTATGATAAAAATAAAGTGAATAATACATTTTTCAATTATGGACGCAAATGAACCATTTTAGAATGGTAGATATTCAAACTTATAAACCCATTAAATGAATACTCAAAATGTGATGTGACAATATTTAAGTATTCATATTTGAGTATACCACTAGTAATGCTCTTATGCTGGAAGACTCATTTCTTGGGTTCCATTTCGTGCCCTTTCTTTCTCCCCTTATGTTTTGAAGGACTTCAATGAACTTCAAAAAAGCTAACCCTTGGAGTTTACTACACGGGTCCCATTTATTAACCAAATTTGTTCATTTGTAGAGCTTTATGGGTCCGTTGGCTTGAAGGTACGGCCACAATTTAATTACATTTGAAAATTATATTGGAAACCAAAATGGACTATCAAAATGGGCCCGAGGGAGTATTAATGTTCGATTAGACTGATTTATTACATGCATAATTTGCACATTGAGATTAACAATTCTAACCGTTTAGATCATCGAATTAAAACTCGTGATCATGTGATCTACTCGTTGAGAAACTGACAACTAATTAGCTGGGACAATCAAGCAACGAAATTTGAACCATTGACTGATGGATGAGTTTTTGGTTTTATTTCTATTTTTTTGATAGTCAAATGTTTAGACCAGTTTACACGCACTTCAACCAATTTCGGGACTTTAAAGTTAAAGACCGAGCAAACCCTTTAGTGCTAAAAGGTGCGGTTAAAATCCTAGAATTGGAGCACTCGTCCTAAAGCATTCAACTGTAAGGCAAGAGAACAAATAGCAGCGGTGCTCATGACACGCTACAAAACCTCCACTGGCATGGGAGCCGACTCGGCATTCACGTCTCGGTTGAACAGAACCGTGTGTGGTTCAGCCGCTCGAACAAAGGTTCTTGTCTTACGATTTAGTTAGGATTTTGGCTCCCTTTCGTTATCTTCCGCTCTCCTAGTAATACTGTTTGACTGATGAGTTGGGAGAAATCATGCACCAGTTGATGAATCTCTTTGTGATTCTGTGTATGTTCGTTCACATAATGCAACAAACACTATTGCCGATACAGATCAGTAAGCACGATCGGATAGTGTTATTTAATTTCATGAAACGCAGAGAGATGGTTGCTAGATATCATAGGCCTGAACCCGGGGACCCTGCTATGAATGGGTCGGCAGCTGGGGGCCCAGCGGATCATCCGATCTGCCAAACTGTCCAATCCGCAATTGGATCACTCGCGGACGGTTGTGGATGTTGAAAAAGAAATTCCGCCATGAGAGTTCGATTCCGGTTCCAACCGGAACCACCAAGAATCAGTCCATCGATACCCTTGTTATAACAAGTAATATAATTAACGTTGGGGATTCATGGGAGTTGGTTTTACATGTTGACTTTATGTTTTTACATGTTTTTCGGCTCTCATCCTCATGTTTTTACAAACCATCAAGTCAATCCGCAACCGCATCACTCACGGATGGTTGCAGATATTGAAAATAAAAATCCGCCATTAGCGCTTCGGTTGGAACCACAAAAAACCGGTCCATGGACACCCCTAGTCGGTAGGGCCTGCCAATCCCATCTAGCATCGTCTGTTTTGACATTCCATAGTTCGAATTAAAAATAAAGCTCTTTTGTGGCTCTTCCATGGAAAAGTTTTATTTTTAATCTGAACCATCTAAAACACTTTTGGACACTGTGGATTGAGGTTGGTAAAGCCTACCGACCCCAAGGGAACGGCAGAGTCCCGATTTTCCATAGGCCTTAGTATCGATCCCGTTGATTCATGGGTTTGCTTCTCACACAATTGATTGGGGTTCAATTCTTAAGTCAGGTTACAAGAATTTCTTATAAGTACCCTAGTCTCGCACATGAATGGTTTACTTTTGACTGAACCGGAAAGTGAATTAATTGAGATGCACGTGAGCTGGTTTAGACATTCTTTTTTGAACCAAAAAAACTAGAATTGAAATATGGCTTTGAGTTTTTAATTCCTGACACGATCTTTCAGCCCAATATGGTCCCTCATTTCGTGTTGATCCATTGACTTCAATGAACTTATTAATTCCTTCTTCTAAATGGAAAATTGATCCGTCGGCTGCAATTTTTTTTCTGGAGAGCAAATCATTGGAGGTGACGTGGATGTAACTGGTGCAAGTTTTTTTTTTTCCCCTAAAAAATTTGCATGTGTGTGTCCATGCATGCTGCAGCTTTTATTTTTTTTACTCGTAATATTTTAGGGTATCAGCGCCAGTTTACGCCGACTACATTTCTGGATCAATTTCACCGTCCACAATTTTTAATGGTGTACAAATTCGTGCACAGCTTAGATCCTCATGGTCACATTTTGAAAATCCTTAATCAAGTCACAAAATTAAATTAACTTGAATAACGAAAAACTATCAATCGCACAAACCAGTAGAAAAATATTAAATCACGCACGACACAAATATTTACGTGAAAAAACCCAAAACGGAAAAAAACTACGGAAAGGAATTATGCACTATAATCATTGTGTGGATACAAGAGATCTAACTCAGTGTTCGTGTACCCTTACCACGAAGCCTAAAATCTACTTGTTGAATCCACGTTAATCACACCTCTTCATGATTGACGAATCTTGATTCCTCAAGCCTTCCTACTGATTGCCTTCCAAACTCCATGAAAGGTCTTTGTTCTGAAGAAAAGTATTGTTGATGTAAGAACACCCCTCAAAGATGATTTTGAGATTCAAAGATCCATTGTAGTTTCATTGAGGTCCACAAAACCCTAGCCGCTAAAAGAGATGGATGATGGAACAAAGTGTGATAGGGTTATACACAAAGGAAGTAAATGTTTTTGACTTAATGTTGTGATATATATAGGGAGCAATAATGAGAAATAATCTGATATAACTGCTGCCTCATAAAATGCCGGTGTAGCTTGAGCAAAAACTTTTTGCTTGAGCAAAATAAATCTTCTTCAAAATCTCCCAAGTAATTAAGGCCCATGTTGCTTGGAGTGATTCCCACTATCAAAAGACTTGACTAACAACTACCACACTCATGTAGAAAACTAAAAAGTACAAAGTGTGAGATTCCTGTCCACATCGTAACAGACGATAAAAAAAAAATTGAACATTAAAGAATACAACTCAATAAAAAGGGAATACACGGAAATGTGTATTTTGGTCATGACCGTGCCAACCCAAAAGGGAGCTTGGCTTATGGAGCTTACACATTTCAATGCGAAATTAATCTTGCTCGTATCCGCTTCCTCTCTAGTTCGAAACAACTTGGGTACTATCGACTCTTGTAAGGCAGTCCATAAAAAGCTTAATTTCCTGGCTTTAATCTGGTTTGGTCTCATATGGGTTAGTCAATCGAGATGTTCATAAACTAATCCGATTATTTTAGCTGCTATGGTACGGGATTCAAACCTTGAGCTTTGTAGATTTTAAGATCAAGTACGTTTTACGCATTATTCACCACCCTATGCGCGACGGCTATCATATCCCTGAATATGGTGCTTCTAGTCCGGACCTCCCGTTTCCGAACCTCCATGATCCAAAAATTTTTTTGACGATTCGAGTCGTCCAATGTGTTCAGAAGGTGTTTTCAAGGTTCCCATGCGGAAAATCTTCAAAAAAAATACCGGGAAGGGCTTGATCCAAGCAGTTTTCACAAAAAATATATATATACAGTTTTTGCGAAAACTGCTTGGATCAAGCCCTTCCCGGTATTTTTTTTTGAAGATTTCTCACGTAGACCCTTGAAAACACCTTCTGAACACATTGGATGGATCAGATTTTCAAAAAATAATTTGCAACACAAAAAAAAATCTTTTTTTCTTATTTTCGAGAGGTGTGGATTAGAAATTTTTCGTATATACACACACACACACTACACTTCTTAAACGGGCTCTTGAAATGGAACAATTCCCGGACCAAACTCCAACTGCCATTGGATTAAATCCAACAGCCCTTAGCCCTTTAATCCAACGGCCCTTAGCCCTTAGGTCACTTAAACACGAGTTGAAATGGTCAAAGGTTCAGGGGTCACCAACCAAAACCCCTCTGTTTACTCCTCTCCCTCATATCGCGTTACAATTCTGAGAGAAGAGAGAGAGGCGATTTCAAACGAAGAGAGAGAAACAAGAAGCGAAGAAAGAAGATCCAAGATCTACCGCAACCCGACCCACTACCTCGACCCACCGTGACCCACGACCTCTGTCCACTCTCTCTCCTCACCCCAAGGTATGAAACACCATCTCTTTTCTCTTCTTGAGGTCGTCACTTTGTGTTTCTAAACTTAGGGTTTCAGACATTATGAAGTTAGGGTTTTTGGTTTATTTTTTATTTTGAACTAGGTTTCTGGAATTTGTGAAATTAGGGTTTGTATAAAGTTAATTCGTCTTTGTTTCATTGTTTACTGGGTTTGTATAAGGGGCAATGGAATTTCCCAGAACTTACATTCTGTTGTTGAGAACCAAAAAATGGATGGTGGACCTCGTTATTGAAAGGATTTCCTAGATTATAGGTTGAAATGAAACATTATCCATTGTCAATGCCATCCAGCCCTCCATTGCCAAATTTGGTGGCTCAGTCTAAAAGATATGTGAATGAGTATGTCATATGATTTCTATTTCTTGGGTTAGTGGTCAAATTTTAAAGACTGACACAAAAATAGCAAACCTTACTATGTGTATTAAGCATACAAGTTTAGTCATGGAGGAACTAGCTTCCCTCGGGTTATGCATAGCATGCAATTTCATCCATTGTCACCCTGTTCGAAGCCAT
The DNA here is from genome assembly GCA_022606695.1 of Vaccinium macrocarpon. NCBI lineage: Eukaryota > Viridiplantae > Streptophyta > Magnoliopsida > Ericales > Ericaceae > Vaccinium > Vaccinium macrocarpon. Next base: position 26,334,666 of record CM040173.1, read on the forward strand.
TGGAAAGGTAACATATATATACTTAAAAAGGGTTTGAATTTTGCACAGATGATGAACTTAAAGGGTTTGGATTTACTTTAATGGGGGTATTAGTTTTGAATTTTGATTATTGAAATTTGAATTTACCGGGGGTATCAGTTTCGGATTTACTCTGATTAGGACTCCTGGTAACATTGATTTAGATTTTGAATGCTGAAACCATTTCTACAATTGCTGGAAATATGATTTAAGTGCTGATATAGATGTTGAGATAGAACCTTTGTAGCAGAATTCATTGTAGACATGCTGAGAATTACTGGTTTCAGTGTTGAGGTTGTCATTTTAGTGCAGAAAACTGATCTTATATGCTTAAATTATGGCCTTCAATGTTGAATAAAATGGCTAGTGGTCAATATTTTTATGGTTTGGTAACTGATTAGCTTGTGGTCAATATCTTTTTGTTGTTTGTTTTTTGCTTTTTCATTTTTGTTCTTGACTGCTCCTATGCATAGGAAGGATAACTAAGATTGCCACGATGTAAAAAGTTAATCCCTATTTATTTATAGTGTCTCCAAACACTGATTTTTGACATTCTCATTTGACAAGTTTCGTAACTACTAGTCGATTTGGCAGGCTGGAGTTTCTATTCATTTTTTACGAATAACTTTCTGACTTGGTGTTACTTTTTAGGTTTATGACACTATGAAGGGGATAACGAGAACCAAAGGGGAAAAAATCTTGGAGATTTCCAAATTGCTGGTAGGAGAGCTTGGGGGTGAGGTAACTAGAGCTTGAGTTGAGCTTTGGAAGGAGCCAGAGGAGAGCATTAGTGTTAGATTTTTTAAGTTAGTCTCCAAGTTCTGAAGTAATGTGTGTTGTATTTCATGGGAAAATTTGGGATTGAAACCTAGAAATGATGTAGTTTTACTTGGAGAAAGTGGGCATGCTAATCCAACATTTGTGCAAAAGGTTGCTTATCAGTTATATGAAGTTTTTATGCTTTGATTTTGAGCTTGTTGCAAACTGAGCAAAATTTTGTTAGCTATGGGCATCAGATGGCTTACAAACACATGGGAAAGTTTGTATTATTGTTAAACACGCAATTTTGCACTGGGAAAAAGCCTAGCAGTAGCTGCAACTATTTTGTTCATACCATTGCCACTAGAATGCTCAAAAGACACCTCATAGGTAAGTTTAAAAAGCACAACTTAAATTAGCAATATGATTTCCAGAATAAGCTATTAAAGACAAAAATCTTATCGAAAGCTGCATTGAACTATACTTGTTTCTATTAAAGACAATGAAGGTCAGGTTACCCCTCCCAAGGCACCAAAATACATGACACTACACATATTACCGCACAGCTACAATCTGCTAGAAGTTACAATCTGTTCAAAGAAAGTTTTAATCCTACTAACACCATTGATCTCCCAGTACAAGTTCATTCATCTCTCAATACAATGTTAAAAATGAAAAATATTCTAAACTTGAAGCCAAAGTTGCTTTCTAGTGGATTTCTTCATTGATCTCAGCTTGTTCATTACTCCCCTCCACCTCTGTGACATTAGTAATTTCGGTGGCCTCAAACCCATGCGTTTTTTCTAGTGAGCCACAAAATTCATAGCTCCAAAAGCATCACCGTAAGTAGCTGCAAGAAACAAGTAGCTGTGTTATAATATGAACATCACCCGTTTCATAAATGCGATTAAAATAACGAAAGGCCAAAAATAGTTTCATAACAAGCACCCTTCATGAGATGTACCAACCTCCTAATAACAAGAACATAAGCACTTGGCGTGGTCTAGCGTCAGTTCAAGTCAACTTTTTGAAGCCAATTCAAACAAAAGGAAATAGAGCTTCTTCAAGCCATTTAAACAAAGAATTCTAGTTGTGCTTAGTATGCAATGACATTTAAACAAAGCAAAAGCTAATCATCTTGCACTTTCCCTTGATGAACTGCATCTTCTTTACCGCCAAGCGAACAATGTCACACTTGAAAGCCTCCCACCTGGTCTTTGTACTTCAACAGTGAGTGTCCCATTAAGGTTAATAGTTCTTGTTGCAAGAGAAACAAATATATCAACTCACATTTCATGTCCCAAATACCAGTCACAAATGTAGAATTATACTGATTTCAAGTGTGGGTGTACTTGAACTATGTGAGTGGGAATGAATTATCCAGATCTAGTGTGCGTAGCCTTTTTTCATGACACCAAACAAGCAAGTGTCCGCAACCAAGCAACCCATTTCATGCAACTCACTCACAGTTTCAGCACTCATATCATAGTTTCAGCAACTGATACACAGTGACTGGGAATTCAAACATCCATACAACGCCACCGTATCCACTGTGTATCCCTTCTATTTGGCTCCATTTCCATGGGCTGCACAAATTTAATACCACCAAACCTCCCAAACTCAATTATAGAACTACAGACAATGCACTACAAATCTCTCACTCGACCAATTGCTCTACAAAAGTCAAAATAGGTTGATGTATCCCTTCTTAAACTGTTAATATTATGTCTCCAGGAACCCCGTCACACACATTTTTTACATGCACTAAAACACACGGTGTACTTTTCTCTTTAACGTGTCAGCATTTTCAAGAGGTCGAAACTTTAACTCTTTAAAGATGATTCTGAGCCCACAAAACCATCTTGCAAAGGTGGAACTTTAACTCTTTAAAGATGATCATATAGCGGATAATAATCGAAAACCCTTTTTCAAAAACCCTAACCCTAGTTGGGGTGCGGAAAAATTGGAAGATCGAACAGCTTTTCACCAAAACCCTAACCCTAGTTTCCGCGAGTCGAACGCGAGAGAGAAATAGAAGGAGAGGTACCTTGGTTCGGCAAATTGATCGCGAGAGAGAAAGAGAAGGAGAGAATGGACGAAGTTGGTGCAGCGGTCGTGGGTTGTGGTGTAAGCGACGAACAGCTTCTTCTTCGTTCTTCGTAGTCTTCTTCTTCACGGTTGCGAGGAGAAGAAACAATGGCTGATTTTTTTTTTTTCTGAGTTTGGGGATTTCTGATACGTGGGATGTCTGCGCTCTTGGTGACATGGTTTACACAATGTTTATATTTTATTGAGGAACTTTACATTGTCACAAAGGTTCTGGTATATTTTACTGACGAATATATTGCCATTAACGTTTTGTCACTAATAGTAAAAAGAATCGGATGCATATAGTGAGCTCCATTGGCCGTCTAATCGGCGACCAATGGTCTGAATAATGGGAGTTAAACTAAATGTACAAATGCTTTTTTTTTAATATAAATTGATTCAGACCGTTGATCGCCGATTGAAGAGAAGAAGTAAGTCACTACACGCCCTTTGATCCTTTTACATCTCAATATTCCACTGGTGAGGAGTTCAAAAGCTCCTTAAATGGAGGAAACCCTCAACTCCATGCATTTAATACTTAAACGCTAAATGTTACATCATCAAAGCATGCAATTTGATTTTCTTTGCAAGAGTAACAATGACCTATCAAAACATATATCTATAAGGGCGCACGTACGCGTGCATTTTGGGCCTCCAAACTAGATTTTTTTAAAGTGTAGAACTGCATGTGGATTGTGGACTATATATACAAAATATTGAAGTTAATACTATAAATGAATTAACTACTCATTCAATAGATGAGTTATGAAAGCCAGGCTGTGTATATGCAAGTTTGAGCACCGATCCAGGTGTAGTTAGCTCCATAAGCCAAACTCCTGCTTAGTTGGCGTGTTCATGACCAAAACTCATATATATTTGCATGAATGTTATATTATCAAGTTGTACGTTTATTTTTTTTTATCAAAATTCTAGAGTGTCTGTGCTAGGTCATGGAAAGGAATCTCAAATGTTGATTTTTCCTTCAAGTGAGTACGTAGTTGTTAGTCCTGTCTAAATTGGTTCGACTCTTGAAAGTTTTGGAAGCAGGGAATTTCGCTCAAGCAAAACTCACGTGTTTGCCTATGAGGTCAAGACCAGCTACCAACGCCGTATTAAGCTTTAAAACTCATATTTGGACCAGTTTGGTTAAATAAACCAAAGTGGTTTAAAAAACATATGTTGAGGCTAAGGTTTATGTAACTCGAAGACTTGCAAAGATTGATAGATACTGATGCAGGGCAACCTCTTTTTATGAAATTATTTGCTACTAGAAATTCGAAAAATATTTGAGTCAGAGGTACTCCCTCTTTGAACAAACGATAATGAGTAAAAACTCAATTTTCTTAATTCATAAACAACCGAATTCTGCCATTAGGCTTGCAATGGTACTTATAGTGTCAAAGCAACCCTAGACCTACTAAAAAACAAATAACAAAAAGATTTGACTTGCTAATCAAGCCGAAATCAAAGAAATTACAAAAAATTGCTAAAAATAAAAGTTTGAAAAATACTTCGTAGAATAAAAAACTAGAAAGAAATATAAGGTTGCCAAAACAGCGACAACAAAAATGGAATTCCCAACTAAAAGTTATTAGCAAACCTATTATTTCCTAAAATGGCAAAATTCCCCTTTTAAAGGCCTAGATGACGCAAGTGGTGGCTAGCTCATGCGGTGAGCTCTTGGATGCCCCACACTGCATCCCTGGATCGAGTCACATTCTCCCCTCCCCCATGTAATAGATTAGAAATGCCAAATGGAAAAAAAAAGGCCTAGATGACATCAAATGGTAGAAATCCATCGCTGATCATCGCCGAAACGGCGGTGAGAAATGTGTAGAAGCCTGTTTCCCTTCCAAACGCGGACTCTGGGCCTTTTCGTCAAGGTTGGACCCGTGTGACTTATTTATGCCGCTTGGGCCATGAATGGTCCAAACGTTTGTGCCAACAAATAATCTTAGAGAGATTTTTGCATCAACACAATCATTCTCAGAGTAAAAGTCTATTTGAAAGACTATTCGTTTTGGAAGACTTAAGGGTTCAAGATTCGACAATATTCATGCAGAGGTGTGATTAATGTGAGAACCCATTCTGGGCGTACCACATCGATGGGTTAATTGTGGAAGAAATGATGTATAACAAACCATGACCAGCTACTGTATGACTCGAGATTAACCTTTTAAGTCAGGTGGTTATGCTAAGGGTTAACAGATCAGTTGTGGCGAGTCATTGCAATTAATGTACTTGAATTTGGCAAACAAATTTGGGATTCGTGGTGAGGATCATACACTTATCATCGAGTAAGACTCGGACCTGGTCTTCATTGTTGATGAGAAGCCTCACAATGTCTTTAAAAGGGATGAAAATGATCTTGTTATCACCCAGAAGATCTCCCTCGTAAATGATCTGAATTCTGAATGAAAAAATGAATGATTGGATTAAATAGTACTAATAATTGTCTAATTGAGCTGATCTTTTACAAGTTAGATATGGACACAATGTTACAAGACTATGTGTGTAGATCGTCAGATAGTCACAGTGTGAAAAAGGGAATAGTTTGCAATGTGATGGCAGTTTTTGCAATTCAAATATATGAAATTGGAACAGTTGTCATCTTATACTGTTGTGTTGGGGATGTAAAGGTCAATTAGAATGAATAGAGTATTTGCTGCTTTCTTGGATTAATTTTTGTTTATGAGGTAGGAATGTTGCAAAATTGAAGAGGGTATTATAAAATTTGGAAAATGAAACCACATATGGAACAAAATTATAAAAGGGTTATTATGAAATATTGTGGACTGAATTGGGCCAAGATTGATTTTTTAAATTAATGGGCTACATTAATTTTGTTTTGGAGAAGCCCAATTAGTTTTGTTTATTGAACTTGGCCCATTTTTCATACTTACGCAATCAATGATGGTAAGCCCAGATAAGTGGCCCATTTTTTTATGGAAGAACGGTTATGGCTCATTTTCACAAGATTTTAGATAATGCTACTCCCTACGTCCCAAAAATATATAGTCCATCGTTCAATTCTAACCGGATAAAAAATCGATTATACTCCGTCCCCAAATTTTGGTCCCTCGTCCAATTGTAACCGGATAAAAACAAGATATAACTTTTAATCGGTAATGAATTTTATATTCAATATGGATCTTGTTTAATAGATCTCAATTAATTCTATAAAACAATGTTTTCGAAATCATATAAAAAAATGTATATTACGAGATATAATCAATATACGTCCAGATTCATTGGAGCTAAAATCTCCTCCCCACTTCATTTGCTAAAATCAACCACTTGATTTTAGCAAAATTTCCATTTTAGTTTTTGGAAAACCAAGCCTAAAATCTGAAGTTTTTAAAATCACCTAAAATATTATAAATTATAATAAATATTACATTGAAAAGTGGCACGAATTTCCGAAATAGACTATTTTTTGGACGTTACTCCCCTTTTGATAGTTGCTTAACTCTTAATCTTCTTTTCTTTTTCTTTTTTTTAAACTGGAACTCTTAAATCTTTTTCTACCAACAAATTAAAGATGTGCTTGTATATGTATCGTTTGTGTTGACAGCTCGTCAAATAAAATAAAGAGTTGCACCTGTGTAGAATTGAACCGTTCGTGACCATACCTTCATTTTTGTGTAAGGTATTGCAAAAAGAGAGAAAAATCAAGTGGAAAGAACTTGAGAACATTTCTAAACCAATGCCTGGGGTTTGAGGTCCATATTTCGTTATCTATTACTCCCTCCGTCCCAATTTGTTATGTCTATTTCTTTTTTTGGACGTCTCAAAAAATTGTCTATATCTTTTAATTTATAATATTTTTTATAGTCAATATGAATCTTATTCAATAGATCTCAATTAATTTTTTAAAACAAAGATTTCGAAATTGTAAAAAATATTATAGATTATGAAATATAGACAATTTTTTGAGAAGTTCCAAAAAGAAAACAGACGCAACAAATTGGGACGGAGGGAGTAGTAGCAATGCTACCTGCTGGTATCGCAAGGTTGATTTACTCGTTGTCACCATTATCTATCCACATTGTCCATACAAATTGTCATCGCCAATGAATAAATCCATGCTAATCATAATTTTCAAAGCAATGTATCGCAGCAACAAAATATGTCCTGAATGTGAAATGAGTTGAGGCTTAAATAAAAGAATAGAAGAGAATGCAAGACACTCTTTGGCTCTGTCAAAGAACTCCTAAGACCAAGTCCATTGGTGCCAAAATAGCACAAGTCATTGCCAATAATGACAAAATCGGTGCACCAATAGTGTGCCATTTTCGAAGCTAAAAATGGCTGCAGCCATATCGCCGTTTTCACCAAAATTGGCTGCCCTAGGCATTTCTGCGATGTCACCAAAGCCAACTACCAAAAAATGGCCAAGCTATCTCCGCACCTTTAACATATGACATTATCTGTTAGGGCACTGAGAATGCCACAATGCAATTTTGCTAGCAATATAGTACTTTTGCGAACACGAAAGAGCACTTCAGGCAGGTCATAGAATGAACAACCTTGAATTCCGTATTTATTGCTCTAAACCGAAGGGCAAGTAGACACAGAAGCACAAAATTCGAACTATTTGTCGATCACAAGATTTTTGAGTGATTATATGGAGACCTAGAAAATGGGGGTGTTAGGAGAGTAATGGCTAACTTTTTTCTTTTTCTCCTTTTTTGATCAAACAAAGGCAAACTATTTGTCGATCACAAGAGTCACCAACTTATGGTTAGGTCTTGTTTGCAATGATTGTTTCTTCTACATTGAAAGGTACGAGCACCGATTTGGGAGAGAAAAGAAGATGTGTAAGTTTTCTTTTCACAAAGATGAAACAAGCGTTTACGATCTTTTCCAAAAACAGAAACTTCAAAAGGAAACAGTTCGAAAGTATTAAGCAAACAGATGTACCCTGGCGTCCCTGATTATACAACTTCTGACAAAAAGTGATTGTGTCCACCAACAATATACTTCTATTAGTTTGAGTCATCAATAGTCAGGAATGGAAGTAAAGCGATACCCTGCAGCACCCCTCCACGAGTAATATGCGATTCGAGTCTCATAAAATCCTGCAGTCATTATTCAGATAAATATTTCTAGTCAGCAGTTTCTCCGGTGAGTGATGGGAAAGAAGTGGAAACAGCATGCACAAGTACATTGAACAATTACCAAAGCTATTTCAATTTTCAACATCATTTCTCACAACTTTTCAATGAGAAGGAATTCCATTAACACATACTGTATATGATCAAATAAGCGCCCCTCATCTCTGTTGCCTTAATTCAGTAATTCAGGCACAAGCAATCCTGAATAAACTCCACATCTTAAATTTAGAAGCCACTTGCAGTTCACCAGGATGAGAACTTAAGATAGACATTATTTTTCAAGCACCATAATACCATATAGTCCATGAATGAAAATTAATTATATATATGCCACCTTAGGGTGAGGAGGCATGGATGTTTGAACATCAGAGCAAATGAGCAGACTTTGGAGGGAGTGTAGAGATTTAAAAAAGTTCCAAATCATATTCCTAGCAATTAGGGCAACCAGTCTTTATCAGAAAATTACATCAGCAGCAATATTTCTTCCAAGGAAAGCTTGACATCAGCCGGGCAGAGGAAATCTAACCGACAGTAGTAAGTATAATTTGCACCACTTAGCAATTTCTATTTACTGTAAAACTAACTAGTTTTAGAATGGTGATTCTTAGTATGTTCTCGAGATTTGCAACATGCTTAACCAACTCACGTTTTAAGTAAATTCAAATTTCTGCTTGGGTACTACGAGTACTTCCTGAGCCTGTTCTCTTTCGATGCTCTGGTTACTTCAGTACACATTAGCCCCAAGCAAACGAACATAGGAACATCAAAGACAAAACCAAAAAGAATATACAGGTCATTGGTTTAACTTGAGCAACTAACGACATGCTTTAATGTCATGTAATAATTGACACGTTTATTATGTTTCTAGCTATGAAGCACCGACACTTGTAGAAGTCTCCGTGTCCACGTATTGGACACGGAGACACGCGTGTCCCACATGGGGACACACATTGGACATGCTGTGTGGCATACATATATGATACATTTATGCATATAGTTATTTATTTGTTTTTGGCGTGTTCCCCCGCCATGTTCGTGTCCATTTTTTTAGAATTCCCGTGCCCGTGTCTGTATCCGTGCCCGTGTCCATGTCCATATTCATGTCCGTGTTGGTGCTACATAGGTTTCCAGCATATCAAGAGTCAAGACACAAAGTTTACACAACAAAATGAGGACACTAGGACAAACAGTTTTAATTCGATGAATGGTTCATCAAGAAGAAAATAAAAAGTGATCCAATTTTAGACATACATGCTATTTGAACATACCTGGGAGGAAGGTGAGAATTCCTAGTCCTAAAAGGCCATAACCTTGAGACCGATCTCCTCCCATGTGGCCTGTCAAGATGAAGTAGGCGAGAAACAGAAGCATGCATCCAATAGAGAGCAAGAAAAGCGCAAGCCCAATGGATTTCCAAGGGATTTTGTCAAAAGACTTAGGTGCATAGTCATATCGAGGATCGTAACCACCATCAAGATAGTCATCTTCATCAGCAGCAAGACGAGTATACCGAACATTCCGCTTAGTCGCCATACAAGTATATTGCAACTTTTCTAGTTTTTGATAAAGGTGTGCTTCGGAATACCTTTGAGCCCTGCAAAACAACCCAAGCTGCTTCAGAAACACGGGAATAAAAAGAGCAGATAAACACTATGAAACACCGACGCCTCTCTGGCACCCCGTACCGCAGTGTCCCCACACGGCGGGGACACGGCGGGAAACGTGTCCCGACACGCCACGTGGCGTGGGACACGGTTAAGCAACTTTTTCAGATGGGGACACGGGGAGAGAGAGAGAGAGAGAGAGAGAGAGAGAGAGAGAGAGAGAGAGAGAGAGAGAGAGAGAGAGAAAACGACAGAGAGAGAAGCCGAGAGAAAGAGAGAAGAAAAAAACGACAGAGAGAGAGAGAGAGAGATAAAGAGATCGATGTAGTGTGTGTGAGTGTGTGTGTTTGTGTGTGTTTGTGTGTGTGTGAGAGAGAGAGAGAGAGAGAGAGAGAGAGAGAGACCAGAAGCAGCCAGCAGCGACGGCGTCTTTCCAGATCCGATTTTTAGGGCTTCAGAGATGTAAATGACGACGACAGATGAAGAAGATGAGTGTTTATACATGCTTAAATTATAGTTTTTATCCTAATTTTATGAGTAATTATAAATTTACCCCTCAAAGTTTTAAAAAAAAATTTAATTTTATCCCTAACAATTTTTTAAAAAATCAATTTTACCGCTAAAAGTTTTTTAAAAAAAATAGCTTGACCCCTAAAAGTTTTTAAATATATTATATATGTGTGTGTGTGTGTGTGTGTGTGTGTGTGAGAGAGTAAATAAATACTTCATCCGTCCAGATTTGTTAGTCCACAAACATACTTTATCAAGTCCTAAAATGTTTGTCCATTTTCAAAAGTCAAAGCATAAAGTATGAACAATTTACTTTTTTTCCCTTTTCTAAAACTTTAAATAACAACACAAAAACTATTTTTTAAAAATAATGTGTTTACATTTTTTTTTGCACCGTATTAAAGTTCTCAATGAGATCCATCAAACAAGATCCATATTGATAAAAATAATAATTTTTTCAACTACATAATTTTTTAGTTTGAAAATTGCATGTATTTCGTAATGGACTATCAAATTGGAATTGACGGAGTATTAAATGGAGGGATTGAGGATAAAACATGAAATTAAAAAACTAAAAATGTAATGGAAAAAAAGTTGGAATCCCCAAAAAAGACCAACAAATTCGGACGGAGGGAGTATATAATTAAATAAATGTACACGTGGCGTGCCCCCACTGTGTCCGTGTCTCCATTTTTTTAGAATTGTCGTGTCTCCATGTCAGTGTTCATGTCCGTCTCTGTTTTCATGTTCGTGCATCATAGGTGATACCTAATCACAGATCACATCATACAAACATGACACAATACAATATTGTAGGTTGTACATTTGATCAACTAGTGAAGAAGAAGTTCAAAACGAAAATCATGATCCAAAAGTTCTAGGGTTGGGCCAGGGTAGATTGTTTCAACTACTACATCTGCGTCAAATTGATTCAAGTCTGGTGTGTGGAAAGCAAATGAATAACTATTGTCAGTACCCCCTTTGTTTTATCTTTCAACTCGACAAATTACAATCCAAATAGAGTCTTATAGTCACCTTCACTAACATGGAAGTCAAAAATACTTAATCAAAACTGCATATATTAAGCTCAAGCATATGCTTCTTGAAACAAAAGTGCACATGCACAAAGTTGGAGAAAGAGAATACACTTATTAAAGGACAACTCAAAATGAAAATGTCTACACTTAAAAGGGGATGGGGGATTAATCTAGAAACCATCCTCTAGTTATAGTAAAAACTAGTTTTTTTTCAAAAATCAAGATAGGTCATTATCTCGCAATACATCATATAAAAAAGTGTAAACACAAAAATCAAGACAGTTTTAAAATAAAACTACCCCTAGCGAAACACCTCTAACATGGACAATTCCAAACAAACACCTAAATGAAACCCCTCCAAGAACTAGTTGGACATTGATACAATCCATCCCGTCATTTTTTTTTTCGATGGAAACATTGAGTCGTCAATTGTCACATCTGTCCTACGTTTGCAGTAGTGCTTCGTATTATACTTAAAAAAATTCTAAAATCAGCTCGTTGGGCTAACAATAAAGCTTAAAAAGTGTATTAAAATATGTGAAAAATGTATTGAAATATGTAAAAGTATATAGGAAAGTGGAAAAAAGTACATTAGAGTTTGTGTTTTTTTGTTTTCTTGTTTCCTTATTGTCAGCCTAGTGGGTTGACAATAGAAGAATCCTAATACTTATATGAAGATGCAAAATGTTAGAGACACGTAAGACCTTGTTCTTAAATGAATTTTATCTAATTTTGATAAAATCTAACATTCTCAATGGATTTTAGCTAAACTAGATTTTAACAATACTAGATTTTATGACACAATTATTTACAAAATACCTTTATTAACCATAAATTTAATCCAATGAAAAAACAATGTCATTTTATCACACATTTTAAACAAAACTACATTTTATCAAAAATTGATTTTATTTCAAAAAATATCAATTCAAGAACAAAGCCTAAATACTTAAAATCCAAATTTGTGCAGCTTTCATACCATAAGTATACTAATCCAAACCATTAAAATACAGTTCGATTTTAAACTACGATTCACTTGAAATTGAGATATCTTCATAAACTATTAAAGTACTTAAACTTGCATAGATAAATTAAACTAAGACTTATATTAAAACAAAAATTAATTCCACTAAGGCATTAAAACTCACTATCACAACCAACTAAAAAATATTAGATAAATGATCTAGTATAAAATTAACAAGAACTCTCTATCCGCTAGCGTCTCTCTCCCCCTCTCGCGCTCTCTAGTTTCCGATCACCGGGTGTGTGTTTATTATACAGACCAATAAGTGCAAAACGGTACCGGACAGAATCCTCCTTACCACAATCTCACACGAGATTGGCCGGAATTTCTGGTTTCTCGCCGGTAAGACTTGTTGGGGAACAAGTTTCACCAAAATCAAGTACCGGCCAGTACGGTATGAGATTCAAACCCTTGGTCAAAAGAGGATAAACATATGCAAGCCTTATTTTTTCCCATTCCCAAGAGTTGGTAATTTGATTTGACCATAATATATCAGATTATATTTTCCTCCACCACTAGACAATTGTCCTGTCAAACAAACATGGCCGACAGGAATTTCCCAGGCCCATTTCGTTGGTCTGGTTTTTCAAGCATGTCCTGGGAGATGAAAAGAGTTTCATAAGTCAAGTGTTTCCTGGTATAACCATATGCACAAGCCTTCGTTTTCACAATTTCAGTGAGTTAATTACATGATTTGACAAAGCCCTTTGTTAGTAATGTACTCAAAGGCCATATTTGTTTGTCCGAAATCCAGCATCACTCATGGGGACATCAATAAAACATGACCCTCTTGACATTTTCTTTGAGGGCAGGGAGTGGTCTGACAGGAGGAGCATTAGCACCTGGTACCCTCGTGCTACGTGCACCGGCACCAGCTACCGTACCACGACCAGCAGCAGCTGCACTCGTCATCGAAACACCATCCGATGTCTCCGTTTCCATGTAGAAGCGAGCTCGGAAAGCTGCCAGGTGAGCATAGTATGCAGGTGGCACTGCCAAACAAACAAAAATGAGAACTGTTTTAGTAATACAAATTCACCATTTGTTGACAACATTACCGTGAAACAAAAACAAAACACTAACTGAAAAGGGGGATAAAAAGGAAATAATCAAAGGCACGAAGGAGAAACTCTAACCAATAGAGACAGAGCGGGTGCACCTCGCGTAACTGCAAAGGGTGACAAAACCAAAGCCAAGTGAATGAAAATACCGACAAGACGAAGACATAAAAAAAACCCAGGTACTTTAAATCCCTTACGCCAAAGCTTGAATGCTTGATAATTTACTTAATATCAAATGAAAGATTAATGAAAAAGCCCTTCGACAACAAGTCAAAAGGATTTATATACGGCTCACAGTAATATATATCATTAAAATAAAGAGATTGTGCACAAGACCGAGACAAGTAGCAAGGGTTTTCCACCGGCAACAGACATCACTAGCAAATGAACAACAGATTTTGCAACTATTAAAAGGAGAGTCTCAGTAGCGGCCTTACGTGTAGCAAAGGTTATTCGTCAGTGATTGGAGCCCATCAGCTGAGAAGTTGTTCTCATCCCACAAGACATGGTAGTGTGCTGGTCGACTAGTACCCTGTCAACCGTGAAAAAAATTTAATTACTGAGCAACAAAATCCACAAACGTTGACAGTCAAAGCCATGATGACAAGAGAATGTCAGTTACGTACTTTTATCCCAGCATGGCTGCATAGATAGAAGTCAAACTCAGTGGGATGGCAGATTTTGGAATCTACAACTGTACCTGTAAATTTTCCATAAACAGATATTACATCTCCAAGGAATATGAGTCAACGTAGTAATTCAAGCCACGGTGTTGACATCAGACGTGCTTGCTTACCTGGCAATATATTTCCACTCTTGTCCACTGAACGTTTATCAGCATGGTTATTCGCAAACAACCTTGTGTGATGTCGTTTCTGAACCACAACAAAAGTGACTGGGGGCTGATAGTTCGGCTCTAAAGAGTTACATGCCTGATAGAGATTTAGTATGCAACATGGAATTAGGTTTAGGGACTATTAAAGAAAGCAAATATAAATAAATAAATAAAACCATAGCCTACAATAAAAATCACCTTTCGAATAGCATCAAGTTCATAAAGCAAAACCTGATAGAACTGTCCTTCGCTGACACCATCCCTGTTAGAGAGAGAGAGAGAGAGAGAGAGAGAGAGAGAGAGAGAGAGAGAGAGAGAGCATTTAAAAAAGCAACACCCCTTGAAAATTACATGAGACAGGTGTAGGAGATTATTACAGTACCGGTAAAATATTATCCGTAGTGGTTTGTGCCCTGTTGCTCTCCGGAAAGAAATGAGAAGTTCCCTGTAAAATAGCAAACAAAGATGATTCAGTGAACACTACCAAAAACTAAACTATTGCTCTCAAACAAACTCAACACCAATGTAAAGTATATATAAACTACAAATCTATTCAGGTTTCAATTTTGTTGCCTCCCTTTTTTATAACTTTTCTGTTCAAGAGAGAGGGAGAGAAATAGGCGAACCATACCTTATCATTCCACCAGTTACAAGACCTCTAACAGGATCTTGCCAAGATTTAAACAAATCTTGAATGAGCTCCTGGCGATGCTCTTGAGCACAAACCAAACCAGCGTATTTTGTAACCTCCGGCCAATCTTGAGAAGCAACCACCTAGAATGAACACATAATCAAATAAACACCGTTGGTTGTTAACAAGGGCACCTAATCTACACGAGAAACAGGAGAAAACAAATGCATCACAAGAGAAGTCGTGAAGTTATCATACAGCCGCAATGGAAGGGCTTGAATCTTCGCCAGGATGAGGATGTGTGACATCCGCACCAAATATGATCGTTGGAATGTCACTAACTAGAGGTATGCGTCTGGATATTGCATCAACAAGCACTGTATTCCTACCCCCCACTTTCACATTAATCTTCAAAGCCACATTTGCAAGATATTGTCTATTCATCCTGAATACATGCTTTGTCAAACAGCACTGAGAAACAATTCCAAGATCCGTCTCACAGATCCTCTTCAAATCACCTGAAAAGATACATCTCCATAATAAGACTACCCAATAATATAAGCACAAATACATAAGCTAATAATAATTGCATTTTGATTGTTGACATGATTCACATACCATAGAGGGATCCATTGTCATCGGGCAGAATAACAATTAGCAGGTCAAGCTCCTTGCCCTGAGGTCGGAGTTTAGACATCGCCTCATCGAACCGACCTTTCAGAACTCTTTCTACCTGGTCTGGTCGTCCAAGGAGTGGGGGGAGCACAGGTTCCCAATTAAATACCTATGCAAAGTTCAGATCAGAAAACTCAAATCCAACTTCAGTAGGATAGATTTCACGGAAATATATCTCAAGGCCCATACCATTCCAGAAACAACACACATTTGAGAAAGCTCATAACAAAAGTCCCGGGCCAAACCCTCTTGCACATTCCGTGAAAAATTGATACAGATCCAGTTATTCACTGTTCCCCCATTCACCATTTTCTGCAATACAAGGCCAAACATTATTCCCCACTAGCTGTATCAATCAACTAGGTCCCAACAAAAAAAGAGAGAGAAATGTCCATGATGGAATCATCGATGGACGGACAGCCAGACTTTAAGCAAGAAATTATCTGTATAATACTGCGAATTGAACACGTTTTTAAATTGCTGATAGCAACACACTGTATGATGAAATGGAAGAATAGAAGAATAATTGCTCTTGCTTTCTTTCAGAGAAATATATTTAAAACTATGATGAAATGATGAAGCAGGTTCAGAGCCTCGTGATTTTTTCCAGAAAAGACAAGTTGCAATAGTCGATGCGGAGTTCCAAAATTGATAATTATGACAGCTTGAATATAGCAAATTATTTCACATAGGCGTGACAATCGGTCGTTCGGTTCGGTTTTTGGGGTGTCCAGGACTGGACCGATCGGTTCGGGGTGGTTTTGCTGGGAACTGATCCCAACCGAAAAAAACAAATGACTGATCAGTTCGGGGTGGGTCGGTTTTTTTCGGTTTTTTCAGTCCGGGGTTAAAATTGAGATGGACGGCTAGGATTTGTTATTTTGGGGGGGTCAAGATCGTTTTTTTCGGTTTTTGGTCCAAATAGGGGTGGTTTTGGGGTATTTCGGTCCAAATTGCCATGGTTTCGGTTTGGTTCGGTTCGGTCCAAACCAATTCCAGGAAACCGAGACCGAACCGATAATTTTTCGATTCAGTTCGGTCTAAAGTCAACCGACACACTTTTCCCCAACCGAAAAACAGAACCGATCGGTCGGTTTTTTTTCCCGGTTTTTCTTTCACCCCTAATTTTACAAACTCTCTCAATACCTTATTCATCATGTTCCACTGACCAAATTGTGGGAGGCACTCTTTTTCTCTACCTGTATCATGGTATTTAAGCTGCAAAGACAGTGCCATAACCACCAAATCAGCATTTTTCAAAACATGGAAGTCAACTAAAAAAATGAATAAGCAAACATCCATAATCAATTTTTATCAATTACCCGGGGCGCAGGGAGGATGCGTGCTTCTACTGATGCCAGTTTCTCACTAATTTTGATTCCAAACTCTTTCGCATAAGGGTCTTCAGCATAGGCATTGTGACGGACTGTCTGAAGAAGGATAAAAACAGGCCAAAACCCAAAATAATGAGGCTAAACCATGAACTCTTGTCAAGTAATTCTAAGCAATCTTTATTCTTTACTTATAAGAGGTATATATCTCTAAGAATTTACAATTCATCCAAGACCAGCTTGAGCATGGCCTGATAGCTCCTTGTGTATACTGGGATAAGACTGTTAACATACTAATATATCATAGAACAACTTAATATGTAACAGCACAGCGAAAAGAGATTTGGCATGATATAGAAATATTGACCAGAACGGTCCCAGAATACAACGATGGCCCTTGTACCGTTTCTGCACCATACTAAGCATGCATGTCAAACACAAAAAGATAACTGATAACTAGAATAAAAGACAGATTATACCATAAGCAATTCACACATCACCAACAGTACTGCACAAACTAGAGATGCACTCCAAGATTCAGCACATTCAGTCCCCTTGGTGCCCACACGCTTACAGACGTGTACACAGTTATCGTTTAGGGATCAAGAGCACCAAGATGTGGAACTGGGCTTGATTTTAAACCAGTGATGACTGTGTGCGAGTGCGTCTGTGCATCATGTCTACAAATTAATCAAGGCCTGCTTTAAAGAACGTGATGACACTAGTTTAAAACTGCATCACGTGCATCACAGAACAAGACGTGAGAATGTAAGGCGTGACAGTTACCTACTTCTTAAAGTTTTCCATATTCTTAAATAAATTCCAAGGGAAACAATAATAAATCATGTCCAGTTGCTGAATAACATAGTCGATCTGTTGGTTTCCCAAATGAAAACTACTGAGTGGCCAATTCACAGCATATAATAGATGTTCCAAAAGTACTCAACTTGTATTTGCCACAAAAAGACATTGAAAGCCTATATTAAAAAACACCAACAGTTAGGATGTTTAATGCAATGCAAATAAAGCACAACAAACATACAAATCTTTCACAAACAAACCTCCAGAATATCGTTCTCCCTTTCCTGTGGACGCTGACAGGTCACCTTAAGCAATTCAGTAATTTGCCTCTTGTTCAACTTCTTTGAATATCTCTGTCCCTCAACAATCTTGCAGACCTGAATGCATGAAACTTGAGTTCGCACATCACAACATACCAAAGAACAAGGATACAAATCTAAGTATTGACCTCCATGGGCAAGTAATTTGGTCTTTGCTGATTCCCGACTTGTAGACAAGGCCATTGAGTAAGTTGGATGGTGAACCCATATGTCTCCTGAAAGTACTCCACCACAGATTTCATTGTACCTTGTTCATCAACTGGGAAGCTAACATAATTAATAAACAAAAGAGTCAGGGAAGCGTATATCACAGAGCATCCCAATACAATGCATCAAATAGTACAGTGGAATAGTGGATGATAAAATTCCATCAGGATCACCCATTAAACATTGCAACTTACGTTAGCTCTCCTGTTGCTTGTGAGGTCAAACCAGATATCCGTATTTCCCTACGCATATTTCCACGGTGAGTTACTTCAACCTTCACTCCCCGCAAAGCTTTCTTGATCTAATATACAAGAAAAGCCAAGTATCCAGATAAATGACTCAATTTATCAAATTTAGCGCATGCAAGCTGGATGAAATTGAAATGTCCTATGCTGAGCTACCAGTTGATGAAAAGAAATAATCATGTGTAGTGAACAATAGTCAAAACTCAAAAGTGAAAAACGAAATAACGATTCAATCCTTGCACTTGAGCATTTACAAAAAAGAAACAGATTGAATGTTAATCATACATGAACACATACACACGTTGAAGAGGAAGAAGAAGAAGAAACGAATTAGAAACCAAAGCAGATATTCAAAGACACAAACAAAAAGAAAAAGAAAAGAAAAAAAAGAGGCCCACAGATCAGAACTAAACAAAGGATTTAAAAATAAGCAAGCATGCATTCCCATTTATCTACAAATAGTATCATTGGAACTACCTAAAATGTCCCACTTACAAAGCACTATCTAAAGAAGCAGCTAAGAGAAGTGAAAGTCGAACACCAAAAGAAAAGATCCCCTAGAAACATAGAGCATTGAAACAAAAGAATCCCTGGAAGACAAAAATGGACGGTGAGGAATAAAAAATACCAATGAAAATTATCTCACCATCACACGATCAGCATCAGACAAAGGTCTTGGAGATAACTCCCGATTCAGAAGCAGCTGTGTCACAAAATCAATGACAGGCAGAGGCTCAATAAAAGCAGTGGACGACATATCTGCACAAAGCAACCACATAAGAAGATACAAAATCCTATTCATGAACTACTAAAACAAGAGGACATAGGTACAGGATGAAAGTAATATGGGTCTATTTTAACCAACTTTACTGTCGGTATTCAGAACAGGTGCACTATTAAAACTCTAAAAAAAAGTATTCAAGAAAATAAAACCACATCAATTGAACTTACTTACCGATATTAAGCGACAAACCCATCTGAGTTGGGCGAATACTCTGGTAGAAACCACGCCAACTTTCTAGTCCTTCACCCAATGTCTGCCTTCTCCCCAAAACAGGTGAGTAAAATGAGCGGGCCACAGGACAATACCTACCTCAGATTGCACAACAAGAACTAGTCAACATAATATTCTACCAGACGGAGTAATCTACAAAGAATAACAGCATATGTATAACGTAGTGGCGGACCTAGAAATTTCTCAGAGGGGGCACCATATTATCAATCACGAACATTTATCTTCATAATAACCCTCAACAAGATAATAACGAACTTAGGCATTCATTACTAACTACTCCCTCCATCCCAATTTTATAGTCCCTTTTGGGAGTTCGTGCCACTTTTCAAAGTGTTATATCTTATAATCTACAATGTTTCAGGTGATTTTGAAAACTTTGTTTATTAGATTAAATTTAAATCTTTCAAACAAGATCCAGATTGCATATAAAATGTACAACCGATTGAAAGATATAATCGATGTTTTATATGGTTAGGATGGAACAAGGGATTATAAAACTGGGACAGAGGGAGTACAAAAGATTACTAACGACAAAATTTTCTAATGCATATTTGTAAAAAAATTAAAATTAAAATAAGCATAAAAAGTTAAATGTTCATCTGACAGTTTTTAAGAGTATATTCCTACAATTGACCTCTCCATGAGAGTTTCTAAAATAAGATGGTTCTATCAATCACTCTCTTCCAATTTGTATCACCGTAACTAAACCAAACCATGCCCATACCAAACACGCAATTTATAACTGAACAATTACAAATCAACTAACATTATAGAGGAAGTAAGATGAAAGGTACCTTATTATTTTGGATTTATGTACCATGACACTATGCTCCAATTAAATAGGACAGTACCACAATTATTGGGAATACAAAGAAAAATAAACATTGTTTTTCAGAATTTTGCCTCAGTAAGAAGCAATAAGGTAATACTACCAGTACTAGCTAAAAAACCCGACAAAGCGAAAGGCGAGACCAAATACAATATTAGCAGTTCTACAATGTTATCATATGCCCATCAAAACCTATATTTCTCACCGCTGCGTGGGCAATTCACGCAAAACAATGTCCAGGACCTGGAGAGCTTCTTGTGGTGCATCAGCCTGCTTCCCTTGTAAAAACAATCCTAAATGGTGCAAGTCAGCACGTGCAGCCAGTTTGATGACAACCTTAAATTCCCTCTCTCTCCTACATCAAGAGGGAACACATGATGCATCAGCAAATGACGTTCAGTACAAATAAAGGAGTACTTGGATATGAGTAACACGTTAAAGAAAATTTAAAATTAAAAGATAATAAACAAAGAAACCTAGCACTTCCTAATCCATCATCCTCATCAATGAGAGTGATTTTGAACTCTCTCAAGACGAAAGGGAGAGGGCCTGCAGTATACAAACTCTTTCTCCCATCATAAGCAGGGAGCCGCTTGCCAAGATGAGATTCCTTGTACAATTTCACCAGCTGTTCCATCACAGCACGGTTGACACCCCTTGAGGTCACCTCCGGTGTAATCGAAACCTACCATGCAAGAACAAAGTTCAGGGCCATGATGCAGAAGAATATACACAGAGAGAAGTACAACAAGAAATATGAAAAGGATTGATATACTGACATCATATTGGTGCAAATCTTTGTCCGGCAATTCAGCAAAGAAGTGGTTGGCCCTGACAATACACCTAGCACCAGTGCTTCCCTTGCCCGGCCGAAGAGGGAACCTCATGGATTTACTTGATGGAGGAGCAGGCTGGATTGCTTGACTGGAGGCCCCTTCTTCCTGGACAGAAAGCTGCTGAATCTGCTGTGTGACTTGTGAAGGGCTAGGCTCGGGCACCACAATTTGAGAACTGGACTCCCCATGCACTTCTGCAGGTTTCACTTGATAGGGAGGAGCCTGGGTAGCTTGGTGCAGCTCAGGAACTGATGGCCTGGAAAAAGGCCCACTGGGAGAAGGTCCTCCTACCCCACGGCCACCACTCACACCACCACCTCGCCGCTGCTGCTGAGGTGCCTCTCCTCGAGGCTGAGTTCCCCTGCCTTGTTGGTAAAACTCAGGGGGGCCACCATAATGCTGCTGAGGCGCCAGTCCACCCCCACGTCCACCATACCCTCCAAGACCTCCTTGCTGAGATTGGGCACCCCGCCCTCCACCTTCTCCTTGTTGCTGTGGTGCTTGTTGACCTGGCGGGCGTTGGGGACCTCCACTGCCTCCTGCTCTTACATCCTGAGACGCAGAACTTTCTCCTCCACCAGGAGCTTGAGTTCTCTTCTTCCTTGGCATGACAATAGCTGCAGCAAAGTTGATAACCAAAAGCTGACTTGTTAACATAAGCAGTCAAACAGTGAAATGCGTCTCAAAGACTGAAACATCAATTGACTTCAGCATACGCAATACCATGGACGGGCATTGTGGGCATGCTACCGCCCAGACTGAGCGCCATTAGCAAAACAGCGCGAAACAATTCGGAGTCGGCACCCGGGTTTGAGGTTTGCCACCCGAGGAACCGAGCTTGAATGACATCCATGCTTTTTGGAAAAGGTTTTGTTACCGGTCCATCATAAGCATAACATCTTACGTTCGGGAGTCAGTTACAAGAGAGAAAGGGTTTTAAGGCACCCCTCTTGCCCAACACGAGGGTCGGTCTCCACTTAGTGCTCATGGGATTTCAAAATCGTTTTATTTCTTAACTTTGATTAAATTGGGGAGGGAACAATAAAGGTGAGACTTTTAAACTATAAACACATTGCGTGCATGTGTGTGAACAGTGTGCAGCTCATGTGATAGCAAGATGGCATGAAGTGACAGAATATGCAACAAAACAACATACTGTTACCGCAAATGTTACAAAGTGCTCAGCAATTGACATGAGTGCTCGGCACCACTCCTGAGCAGTCAAGAACTGGTCCCGAGTGCCCAAGTGTGTTCTCACAATAGATTCAAAATAAACTTATTCTAGACTTTGGGGGGACCAGAGCATACCAAGAAGCATATATGGATTTAAAAACTTTTGAACAAAAATTAAAACATAACACTAAAAGACTATGGAAATAACCAGAAAAATGCCTTGGGTAAAAACGTATTAATCTCACTAGAAAGTCCAAGGTTTGAGACTTGAGTGCACAGGAGAAGGTCTTAGGCGCTCAAGAACTAGTCTTGATCGCTCAAGACTTTTTTCTGGGCACTAAGGGTTTGAACCGTTTCTGTTATTTGCAACAAAGGCCAACTGAGCTCAGTGGTCAGTATAAGGAACTGATCTGAGCCCAGTGTTCAACAAGAAGATCTGGGCGAATGACTACTCGCCGCCTAGGCCCCTCGTCGACTAGCCCAACTAGTCGCCGAGTACTAGGCCTTGAAGCTAGAAGGTACCCAACCGCCTTGGGAGCACCTGGCGAGTTTTAGAACGTTGACTGAGCCCAATGGCTCCCCTCAATATATCAAAATAGTGCGTAAAAAAAGGTTTTCTACCTTTCCTAGCTTGAAACAGGGCTCCTTTGTTGGTTGATGCTTGGAAAAGGATTGAGGTTGATGTTTTTGGCTTTAGGAATCTTGGCTACGGTTTGAAATGGAAGTTTCGAGGTGTTTTTGTTGGTTTTTTGGGGTTTCTCTTTCTCTAAAACAGTCTGATTTTTCACCAAAGATGGCTATGTATCTCCCTTCTCAAGTAAGAGTGTGTGTGTGTGTGTGTGTGTGTGGGGCGGGCGCTGAAACGTGCCTGAAAAGCCTCCTCACATAGGCCAACGGCTGCAAGAACATGCTTGATGCGCCTGCCTTGCAAGTGCTCGGGTCCATATAGAGAATCTATGGTTTGAACGCTCAAGAATGGACTTGGACTTGAGTGCTCAGGTTTGAGTGGTCAACACTCAGGTTAGACTGCTCTGGTCCATATAGAATCTATGGTTTGAGCACTCAAGAATGGACTTGGACTTGAGCGCTCAGGTTTGAGTGGTCAACACTCAGGTTTGACAGGGATTTGACTTTGAACACTCTGGAGTGTATGTTGACATTGTTTTGAAGAGTCTCATTCTTTTGTTTTGAAAAAGAAGAAGGAGAACGTTCCTAGCTTCCAAGGATGTTTCCATCTATTTCATCATCGGGGAACTGACTAGCCACTGCTTAAAAACATCTTAGAAGGTCTAAATTGGGGTGTCTACAGGCATGAAAGACAAAAGAAAATTGAAGGGAAAATAATTTGTAGTAGTAAGCAAGGTAAAGAAAAACACATTCAAACTGAACCAGAAGAGGACTTCTACCAACTACAGGAACAATAGATACCCATATGTGCAAAAATACATAGACATAAACTACTAATTCAACGGGAGGTATACATCAACACATTTTGCACTGAGTAAAATGGAATCAGAAGCAAATGTAAGATGATATCCATGCTCATTATACAAGGAACAAAGAAACCCTAGGAAAGGAAAACACACAAACATGTTTGTGTCAACACCAGACAACTACAAATCTAGTCATATCTGAAGCACAATAAAAAATTTCCAAAATACAAAAATTGACGTACGCCAGTTGGTCCACTCTCACCAGTGTTGAAGAAAAACCCTAAAACCCCTTTAACCCTACAACTTTAAATATCCTTGGCAGGGCCATTAAAAACTATTGAAAAAACACACAAATCTTAAAACCTAAAACTGAAACACAAGTCAAAACATATATCGGTTTCCTCAATACCTCAGTAGAAGATTTGATCTGATCATCTTAAGCCACAAAAATCACCCAAAACAGATGTAAAATGTGTGAGAGATAAAGGAGTTGCCATAAAACCTGAGTAACGATGAACTACAGACTGTTAGAAATTTTTCAGAATCTAGACAATATGGTGTAAAGGAAACAGATAATCTCACAAGGCAACCGAAAGGACCCATTCGGGTTCATCGAATCTAGACAACACGGTTTTAATTATGGTTGATTAATACCACGAGTTTAATTCTGGATTAATAGCTACAACAATTTTATTCCAGAAATTGAATTCCCCAGATTGAATGTATTGATTATCCCCTATTGAATTATCGCATTGATTACAATATTCAATTTTTTGGCTCCGCCTACTATATAAAGGGAGTTATTGGCATTGTTTCTACGCACCGAAAATCAACCTTCATATTCGATACCAATTTGTTCTGTTTGAGAGAGAGAGTTCAAACACAGTTCGTTTGACAAAGCGATCTGGTTGGTGTTACTGATTGATCGTTGAAAAGCCATTATATCCTGGGAGGCAAACGTTGATCAACCCCTTAAACACCTGTGGGAGGCAGCAAATTTGCTTTAAGGAAACCAAGTGAATCACTGGCCCTAGCTTGCTTCTGTGTTTCCAATTTTTCCAGTTCTTAATTTCCAGAATTTGTTAAATTCAAAACTGTTTATAGTTTTCCAACAATCTTAAAGCAAATTCATTTTTGGCAAATCAGTTTTGTTGAAAAGGTCGTTTTTCGATTCTGGAAAAATTGATCAAGGAGTAACAATTTTGGACTTCTTCTGTGAAGCCAGTGTTGGTTTTTGGGATAAAACAACATAGCCGTCTGAATCTAGCTATTAATTCTCCTTTACAACAGGTTCTTCTTTCAGTTTATTGGGGAAAAAAATATGAAAATGAAAAAGGAAAACTCGTGTTAGTAATTGGTTTAATTCCTAGACAGGTTAGGTTTAGAAATTGGGTGTTATTTGACACTCAATATTTGAGATAATAGAATTTAGTTCTATTTTGTGGTTGATTCATTGCTGACATGGATTTGTGCAAATTTTTTCTCATGATGTAACACTAGTTGTATACAAGTGCAATTGCTCTTGGATCAATGGAGGGAATTTGTTAACTTGTGTATTTATTTTGGCTTTCCAAATAAGAACTCTTTAGACTTATTTGTCAATACATAGAATTACTGATAATGCACAACTTGGTTGATTTATTGACTAATTTTTTAGATTTGAGTCTTACAAATATTAGTTTTAATCAGTGTTGTGTTTTGATTTGCGATATGTTCCGTTATTAGTTTAGGTAAAGTTGAAGAGTTTTGCTAATTGTAATTGGTAAGAACTCAACTGTATTTGTTAATTGATTAAGGAATTATACTTATATAGTCATATTTCAGTCACAAGTGTTTAAGATTTTTTAAGTTTGATACTTTGATCGCTTATGCTCTTAACCTCATCAATATCAAATTATCAATGATTAATTGCCATGCAAAAAAAAAAAATTCAATGAATAACCGTTTGTGATCTGTGAAGGGAAACAAGTTCGAAAGTGGAGTTATAGTTTTGCAATAGTGAGATTCATAACCAGGGGTATATGTCTACATGAATTGTGGGGGGTTCTCATTGAATATTGCATAGATGAATGCTAGCTAAAAATCTTATTTTACACTTGTGACCATACTAATGTTGTGAACATTAGCAAGCTAATAAGTCCTAGACCAGTGATTGGGAATGGAGAACAATATGCGCCGACTAGCACTGACGCTAGATTCATAGGACAAATTGTTTAATGGATATTGGTTTAATTATTCATGTCTCAACTTAACTTTGTTTGTGGAAGTTTTCGGTGACTTTCCACAGGTTGATGTGTGGAGCGTGGCTATTATGCGGCAAGTAAAAGAACATGATGCTAATTGGTTGGGCCCTTACATTGTCTAGGAAAAGACAAGAAAAAAAAATAGTTATAAGAAAAAACAAATACTTTTTAGTCCTTTTTTATGCATCTAGTCGTTTCAGATTTACTGTCAAAAATCTGTTGTTGGTCTTAGTGGCTACTAAAAGATCATATGGTTTCACTTGTGTAGTCTCATATTTCCATGGTTGGAATGTGTTGATTTTGTTTAATGGTCAACATACACATACACTTATATTGAGTAGAAGCTTGGATGGTATATTAACAAAGTATGAATTGCCATTTTTGCATAATACATGCATATATATTGATGGAAATTGGAAATGGTTCTATCATTGGAAATACTTGTGATGGTATTATCCTTAGCAGATTGACCATAGCTGTTTGGTGCGCCAACAGTGATTCCTACAGGAATATGTTCCTTTTATTTAGTAAAAATGAGGAGGATTGGCAAGTGGTTGCCGTTGTGAGGGTTCAAGTGACAAAGACTTCCTATAAATTATTTGAAAGAAGCACTAAATCATTGAACTTAATCCACACTGAGGTATGGAATTGAAGTTTGTCCAAACACAGAGTGACAATGGGCATTCTATCACTTTTGTCCATGATGGCATAAATTACTATATATACTTGTTGAACAACAAGAATGAGGCAAGCAACAAAAATCTTTTATAAGAATTATGTCGATTAGTTCTGAGATTCACAAAACATGTGGGGTGATGCAATTCTCTTCGTGAATTACATACATCTATAATCACCTTCAAATGTGAGGGTGTTTTGCAAACGTAGTTTGAATATTACGGCGAAATTGCAAATCTCCACTTATCCTAGAATGTGGAGGAAGATGCAATTTGTTTATTCTTGGATAACTGGCACTTTGCGTACTTAATGAATTGTACAATACCAACTTAGCCTATTCAGTTAACATAGACTGATTAAATACACAAGTGCTAGAGATATACTCGTAATTTGGGAATGCACTTTACCGTATCCAACAGTACTAGATAGATACTATGATATGAACTGGATATTAGATTATCAGTTATGAGAGACTAGAAATCCAAGATTGGATATGTTCAAATTTGGTAGTGCAGCTGTCTCTAGTGTTTCTAAAGGCACATGAATTGCTCTTGAATAGGGATTGTCATTGTTGAGTGGGTTAAGTCAAAGGACAACATTGCAGCCGCTAACCGAAAGGTTAAAAGAGAGAACTAGCTGATGAAAACATCGAAGGGGATGTGGCTAAAGGCATTACACTCATAGTTACTATGGGGATAGCCAATCTAGCTGATTGGAGATCTAAAGATTTAGGTTCAATGAGACTATCTTTCGTAAGTAGCCAAGAACGATCAATGAGGAGACTAGATCTCCTACCCATTCTTATGGTGTGAAATAGTGATACTTGTAAAGGAAATTAGGTTAAGCATTGCTTTTAATGACTATTATGCGTCAAGTTACCGAACGGGGTATTACAAGATACCCTTCATACAAAGGTCAACTATATGAGTATGAAGTAGGACCGCTTCTTTGAGAATTTTGACAACATTCTCGAGAAAATACTTGTAGAATGAAGGAGAGTGTTCACGTCCAAGTCAAACACGGTAGTGAGAACAAAACTTGGTCAAGTGATGTTCCATGTGATAGCTATTGTCTCGGTTTACACAAACGACAGAACAGTTCAAAGTGGGACCAAACACTAGTCAGCTAGTAAACATGATAGGTCTTCACAAGGAAAGTTTCAAGGCCAAAAGCTACCTATCCTATGCGGGATTGATCCGTTGTACTCTCTCTTCAGTCTTTATTGTCTTTAGTGTCAATTTCTGCCAATTTCATTCATGTGAGGGATTGTTGGAAATTTTTCAGAATTTTGAATGAATAAAATTGGGGTATTCGAAGGGTCTCACGAGGCAACCGAAAAGGACCTATTCGGTTTATTGAATATGGACAATACAATGTTAATTGTGGTTGATTAATACCACGAGTTTAATTCTGGATTAATGGCTGCAGCTGTTTTTTTTTTCCAGAAATTGAACTCCCAATATTGAATGCATTGATTTTCCCCTACTGAATTATCATATTGATTACAGTATTCAATTTTTTAGCTCCTCCTTCTACTATATAAAGGGAGTCTTTGGCATTGTTTCTACGCACCAAAAATCATCCTTTCTTATTCTATAGTTCCTTTGCTCAATTTTCGAGAGAGAGTTCAAACACAGTTCGTTCGACAGAGCAAGCCAACCAGTGTTTTCAATTGATCATTGAAAAGCCACTGTATCTGTGAGGCAAACGTTGATCAACCCTTCAAACACCCGTGATGAGGCTGCGAATTTGCTTTAAGGTAAACGTGTGAAACGCGGTTGTTTTTGTGTTTCCGATTTTTCCAATTCTTAATTTCCAGAATTTGTTAAATTCAAAACTGTTTTTCCGCATAGGTTTCCAACACAGACAACAAGAAAGAAAAACTCAGAAAATCGCATTAGATCTGAGTGAAAAAACACTAGAGTGAAGTCGAAATGGAGTAGATATATAGTGAACAACTACTCAAAAAGCAGTAACAGAAATCACAACTCAACCAAGCACCGAGCGATTTAGTTCTAAACAGATATCAATTTGTTCGACCACCGATCGAAACCCTAAAACCGTCATCGTGTACCTGGAAACCGCTCTTCCGAAACCGCTTTCCGTCAAAAGAGGAAAGTAACAGAGAAGTAGCAGCAGCAAGCCAGCAACAGTGATGAGAGAGAGAGAGGATATAACTAACCAAGCCTCGTGTAAGAAAATCCCGAACAGAAAGGCACCACTAGGCTTATTTGAAGGGTTGTGGGTGAAAATGACAACTCGACCCCTGCCCCAATGACCTGCCCAGTGTCCCCATCACTCTCTCATTCTCTGTGAGAGAATTCGCATTTGAGTCTCTCCAAAAATATTTGTGGTATGAATAAAAGTGTTAAAAAATGGGTCTCAAAAATTGTGTGAGAGAATTGTTGGCCTTGTTTGGTTTGGTTTTTAAGAACCGATTTTCTTAATTATTATTCAATTATTACCCTTATTTTTAATTTTTATTTTTATTTTTCTCTCTATCTCTCTCTAATCATTAATACCTATTTTTTAATTATTACTCCTATTTCTCTCTCTAATCATTACAAAAACCAAAACTCAAAACCCAAACCAAACACAACCGTTAGGTATAGAATGAAAAAGTGGTGACATTTGAGATTTTTAGAGCTGTTTTTAGTGTTTGTTGAGGCGTAAAAAAAATACAATACCAACTCCCTTTTCTCGCTCTTCTTTCTCTCCTTCTCGTGCACTTTACTCTCTCCTCGTGACCCTTTTTCTCTCTCTTCTCTTTATCATTCTCTAACTTTTTTTCTCTCCTCTTGACTATTGTACACTCGAAATGGGGGGCTCTGCTGTCCGTGGGGTCGGCAGGCCCTACCGACCCCATCCGAGCCGTCTGTTTCGCGTATCAACGGCTCAGATCTTATCTCTCCAAATTTTATCCGAGCCATCCATTGTTTGATACAATCCGAACCGTTGATACACCAAACGGACGGCGCGAAGGGGGGTTGGCAGGGCCTGCCGACCCCACGGACAGCAGGCCCCCCGGGTTCTGTACACTCATCTCATTTCTTTCACTTACATTAGGTCCCACAAAAACCACTCTATCGTACAATTGGCAACTAGGACACTCTTGGAATCTGACTATAAAATTGGTCCCTATAAATGAATCTAAAGCACTCAAATGGGATGAAAAAAGAGAGAAATGTTTGGTTAGCCAACATGTCAGAAAAAAATACTGACCCTAAAATGGTCAAAAAAAAACATTATGATTCTGAAAATATAAGAATCGATTATTATGATCATCCAATTTACAAAATAATAAGCTAAAAATAATTTTAAAAATTTAAGGAAATTTTTTTAAAAAAATCATGAATTAAAATAGCTCATTGATATATCTAGCACTTAAATTGTTGAAAAATATTTGGATTTTTCTTTAAAAAATACGTTATTTTTAACTTATCGTTTCCCTAACCAAACTCTCATTTTGGTACGAAGAGTGTGTTAAGGAATTTAAAACCGTGGTTAAAACCAAACTCAACCGTTTAGTATTAATTCATATACATATATCATTATGTACTTCCATTTGGTAAGTTAATTTTTTGGATTAAGTTAGAGATCATCGGTTGTGGTAGGAAATTCTGTAACTTTATTACCATAGCTATTGGACCCATTAGGATACTTCTTAAACTATTCCTATAATTACTATATGAGATATTTTGTGCTCATGTTTTTTGTGAAAGAACCTTTTAGATGCTACCTAAGAGCAAGTGCAGCAACTTGTCCAAAATAGCATTTGAGCCATTTTTGGCTAAGCAAATCAGCAAATAACCACTGCAGCAGATTAGCCAAACCCTTAGGTATCCCTACCTCAGCTACAGTACTTGGGCAAATTTACCTAATCACTGTTCATCAGCAGCCATTTTTTTAAATTATTTTCTCTCTCTCTCTCTCTCTCTCTCTCTCTCTCTCTCTCTCTCTCTCTCTCTCTCTCTCTCCCCTTCCCCCCAAACCAGATCGACGAAGACACCCACATACCAAATCGATGGCAACGAACACAGAGGTCGACGAACAATGGCGGGTATGGGACGGCGACGATCGACAGCGACGAACGACGGCGACAATTGACGAACGACAGCGATTTTGAAGCCATTTTGCTCGACGATCTGGGCGACGACGGCGGCCAAGGTAGAGGACGATGACGGCGACCGACGATGTAGATCTCGCACCGGATGCACTCAAGGACGGACAGCGATGGAGGGATGGAGCTTTGGGCAAGCCGTCGACGGGGATGAGCGGCAAAGGTAACGACGGCGGAGGAGGCAAACGGCAACGGTAGCGATTTGTGGATATACATACCTATATATACTGTGTATGTATATGTTATTTTAAATAAGGCAAAAAAATATTTTAATATAAAATAGGTAAAAATAGATAGTATTGTTGGAGTGTTGAGAGTGACAGGTTAGGTATATGCACTGTGCATTAGGTTTTTTGGCAAAAATTTTAGCCAAGCTGATGGGGATGCTCTAAGAAAACCGTCGGTGCGGTCTAATTTTGGTTATTTTCTAGCTATTTTGTGTAGGTTTTGATTCTCATTTTTCTAGAAAACTGTGAAAATAGTACGGTTACTAAATTTCTAGTGACCGCATCAATCATGCGTGTGGCAGAGAAAATACTTGTCTGTGGACAGACTTATGCCAAATTCTGAGGGGGAGTCAGATGATGATGATGTGTTGGAGTTGAAGGGTTTGCCTGGTTGAGGAAAATGATTTGGGAGTCAGAATTATCTGCTAGCTCTCTTTTTCTTTTCTATTTTATGTTTTGAATTATCTAGATTTCAAATCTCCAAGTCATATTATTATTCCAAATTTGAAAACAAAATTAGATTTTGTTTAGGACGTTTCATAATACGATTTTTTAATTTTTCAGGATTCTTTTTGGGTCTCCACTTCCATAATTTATTTTTGGGGTCATTTTGCACCCGATGAATATATCATGATAGTTAATATAATAAATTATTCGATGTAGCATGTACATTGTTTTTCAAAAATGGGGTGCGTGTTGTCCCTTAAGGGATAGCATGTATGTTGACTCAATCCAAGCCTGTTTATGTTTTGCTATTAACAATGCAGGTCTGCTCAAACTCGAATAGATTTGCACCGTCTATTATCGAACTGATCTGCGCTGTTGATCACCAAGTACAAACAACCTAGATGGGGTCAACACGCATGCTGTCACACCCTTTATTCGTCTTTTGGTGTCGTCATATCTTTTTATTGTGTCTTCATGACAAGCCCAACAATTGGTAGGCAAATTATAAGCGTAGATTTCACATGTATACTCTAGCTAGTAAGCTGCACACTTTTTTCCATCAAAACCCTAACAATGCTTTATATTTTACATATCATTTATTAACGTACACATTTATTTCTCTTTCGTTCTTTTTTATTGCGAGGAAGTGGAAAGAGAGGAAGTCCCAGACACGAAGTGATAAAATAAGTGATAGATACTGAATAGTACCTCAACATATGAGGTCATATCGTTGAGTTACTATTCATAGATTTACTTTACCTTGTCATGTATTGAGTCTCTTGTAGGGCATATTTGTTGTTTTGCATATGTAAAATAACTAAAAGGATA
The DNA here is from genome assembly GCA_022606695.1 of Vaccinium macrocarpon. NCBI lineage: Eukaryota > Viridiplantae > Streptophyta > Magnoliopsida > Ericales > Ericaceae > Vaccinium > Vaccinium macrocarpon. The sequence goes on from CM040173.1 coordinate 26,366,755, forward strand.
AATTTCACTTACCTCTCTGAGGTTTCTGACAAATACAAAGACCTTTTCTATACTTTCTAAAATTCCATTGTCTTCCCTTATTTTTTAAAATAATTGTCACTTACCTTCTCTGTTGTTACTTTAAGGCTAACGGCGTTAACTTTCTGCAAGAAATGATTGGAACATTATTTTGGTAACAATTTTTATTTAGGATTATAATTAGAAGATCTTATTTGTGTTGCCTGTTTAGCACTATTTTAGCTTCCTATTTTCTAGTTCTCTAGACTTTTATTTCCTTGTTTTTATTTCTTTATTCTGTTTTGCTTAGTCTCTACTCCAAATTATATTCTTGGTAGCCAAGCATTAGCTTATTAACTATGCATACTACTAGTATAAATAAGGATGTAAGTCTATGACATGAATCATCTTTCAATTAATAAACAAACTTTGAGAACTGACTCCCCTTTTCTTGTGGATTCAAGAACATCTCGTGGATTCGAGAACTTATCTTGTTTGAACTAGTACGCTAACTAGTCTCTCGAAAATTCCGTTGCGTCAAGTGGTATCAGAGTGGGTTTTTCCTGGCTCAATGTCACCAAACAAAGTAGATGACACACCCTTTGACACTGCTCAAAGGTTTGCTGATCCGAGGGAGATGGTGGAAGAACAACAAACAAGTATCCTGACGGAAATCCATGAACCACTGCGGCAGTTGTCTCTACACCTTGACCAAGGAGCAAGAAGGGTTGAAGAAGATCGTGCGGTGGGAGTTGCCCAACGCCGTCCTCTTAACCAGGTTTGGGAACTCGCGGTGGGATTTGCCCAACGCCAGTCCAGTTACCAAATTGTAGTTGGGAGACGACCAGCTAATCATGTGATAGAGAGAATGAATGTGGAGACATGCATTACGAAGATAATTATGAATATCAGTCGGTGAGAGCGGCATTCAAGTTTGATGGGTTTTATCGCACATATGACGACTTTTCAAATTTTCAAGAATCACCAATAATTCCCAGTTTTAATGCACATTGTAATCCCGAGAATTTTATTTATTGGTTTCGTAAAGTCGACAAACTCTTTGCATTCTACACGGGCATTTCGGAAGAGAAAGAGGTCAAATATGTGGCGCATAAGTTACAAGGTCATGCTTTTACATGGTGGAGGCAATTGCAATCTAATCGAATGCGACAATATAAACAACTAGTGAGGACTTGGCGAAAGATGAGACAATTGATGAGTGCTAGATTTCTTCATTCACAACATAGTCAGATGTTGTATCAAGATTATCAAAGAAAGCTCAAGTCCAAACGATCATGCAAAAATAATCTTGACTTGCCTTATTCGTTTCCATGTAATGAAAATTATGTGGTTGCGGATATAGAAATCTCAAGAGACACTTCGCCGAGGCAATTGGGTTTGAGTTGATCAAGCCTCAAAGGTCAACAAATCAATCGAGGTCTTTCAAATTCAAATATGTTGCATCCTACTTATTATGATGGGTATAAGATCGCAGGAGAAGAAAGAGATTGGGTCGAACTTGGTGATGAAGAAGAAGTTAGAGTTGATTGCGAAGGAGAAAGTTCGAGCTCCCTAATCCTCGAAAGGCAATTTGATCTACCATAGTTTCTCAATCCGATAATATCACTACCAATGTTGAGCTTTGTGAACCAGGTGGAAGTATTACTTGTCCTAGTGATGAAGTTAGTATGAATGCTCTTAATCCGACTTCATTCACTACCAATTTTGTGATGGCTCTAAGTAAAGAGCACATGCAATTTCAGCATAAGGTGCAAAGTATTGATTTTGTTGGAATAGAGCAGTCTGACCCTATGATACATTGATTACATTCTTGAAGTATAAATATGTCAAATTAATTGAAACGTGTAGAGAAGATGTCATCGCAGGTACAATTTTCGTTATATAATATTTTGAAGAGGAGTAAGAAGTTGAAGCATTCAAAGTATCTATTTCTTTGGAATGAAAGATGGCAGATTTCCAACGAGAACTTGTGGGCGAGTTCTTTTGAAGAAAAGGAGAAAGATGTAGGACAATAGATACACCCCTGTCATTTATGGAAGCATGATTTTGGTAAAAAAATTTATTTAGGATTATTATTAGAAAATCTTATTTGTGCTGCCTGTTTAACACTATTTTAGCTTCCTATTTTCTAGTTCTCTAGACTTTTATTTCCTTGTTTTTATGTCATTATTCTGGTTTGCTTGGTCCCTACTCCAAGTTATATTCTTGGTAGCCAAGCATTACCTTATTAGCTAGGCCTACTACTAGTATAAATAAGGATGTAAGGCTATGGCATGAATAATCTTCCAATTAATAAACAAACTTTGAGAACTGTCTCTCTTTTTCTTGTGTATTCAAGAACATCTCATGGATTCTAGAACCTATCTCGTTGGGACTAGTACACTGACTAGTCTCTCGTAAATTCCGCTGCGTCATTCATTCCCAATAAAGAAATAGCAAATGCAATTTAATAAATACTCCATAAAAATATTATTCGATTTGATTAGTAAGCTAACGAAGCTCAATCAAAGTTTTTTCCCCGGGGATGCAATTCGCCTTTAGTTCTAAAGTGTGAACAGTTCAGATGATATTTTTTAGCTCATAACAAAGCCCCAATTGTTGGCACAGCAAGGTACACAACATGCCCCTTGTCCAGGATTTTGGGATGTTTAATCAATTTCTTGCCCTACCTTTTAATTGGTTTTTTTTTTGTCAACTCTTCAAGTTTTGGGTCTATTCTTTTATTTTTTCTATTCTTCCTGGTGAGAGGATTGAAAAAGTAAAAAGTACTCATCTATATGGTGTGATCAAAACATAATAAGGGAAAATCTATGCTATCCTCCTCTTACGGTGTGATTAAAACATAATTTGTTCTGCCTTTTCAGGGGGCGATGTTATATCATTTTGGGGCGAAGGTTATGATGGGGAGACACCATAGAAAAGTGATTTTGAAAATGTAACATCATTTTATAAAATGACATGCCTAATGAGGTGAAAATGTTAAGATTTCTTACGACAGATGTTATGCCATTTTATGGTATTATTTTGTTACGCCATTTTGTGGGTTTTATTGCAGTATTTGTGGTTCGTAGTTTTTTGTTACGTTTACATATATAGTCCACTTCCGGTCCAAACTCCCTTATTTTGTTAAGTTCTAGACCTCGTTGATCCCAATCAAATTTCGATGATCCGAACCATCCAATGTGTTTAAAAGGTATTTTTTAGGGTCTCTATGAGAAATCGTCAAAAAAAATACCGGGAAAGGCTTGATCCGAGCCGTTTTCACAAAACTGTATATGTACTAGTATACCGTGAACAGATTTAAGTATCCCTCAAGTTTTACATATAAACTTTTGTTTCTAAACCAACATTTAAAAATGCAACTTTAACATCTATTTGGTGCACATTAAATTTGGAAATATATCCAATGACAAATATTTATCTACTAATTTTGCCTAATAGTATTTTTCAATAATGGCATCGGGTGTAAACTTACTCTTAAACACCCACTCGAAACCAATATTTTTAATTTCGTAAGAAAGTCCACAATTTGTCACATGTAATAAGCTAAAATTGATAAAATTGAATAACTCATTGTGAATTAGTGAATAACTCCTTCTCAAAAGGTGCGTCCATAGAAACAAAATTATGGCATCACCTGCGTCGAATGATTATTATAATGGTACAAAAAAAACATTAAAAAAATTCATCAACATATTATTAAGTAATATTTGGTGGATGATCCACTTGGAAGACTCTATGGACAAAAGTGTACACCGAATTTTATTTATTTTTAATGCACCGTGCGATATTTTGCCTATATTGTATCTAGGGACGGAGCCAAGATTTTGGTGAGGGGGGCGGATATATACAATAAAAAAATTAAAATAATGACAACCATATGAATTTTTACTAACTCAATATATATAGTCAGGATCCAGTCATGACACCTTGACATAGCTTACGTCCACACCTCTTGTCACACCCTCATTTTTCTTTACAAACATAAATAAAAGAATCTCAAACAATAAATAAGTTAAAAGATAAAGATTTTCATAAATTATAGAGATTTCCATAATTAGAGTGCATCCTTAGCTCAATGGCTATCAAATGTTTGGGCACCCTTACCCCAAAGGTGAAATCAAAATAATATCTCATAAGTTATTACAAATCCAAAGTTAAAAGATGATAAAAGAAATTAGAGTTACATTGGCCTTGTTCGGTTTAGAGTTTTAGTTTAGTTTTGGTTTTGATGACATTAGTATTACTCTCATTGCTCTCTCTATCTCTCTCCACTCATTACACCTTTTGACATCATCAAAACTAAACTAAACTACCAAACAAACACAGCCATTAACATCTCCCCAAAAGAAAGTTTAATGCGTAGAAGATGAATAAAATGACTCCATGCCGTGTATGCTCATCATCCAAGTCATGCATTCCAAACCATGCATGATGAAAGCTGGGTACCTGAAAATGATAGGGTGAGCACATTTGCTCATAGGAGAACTATTCTACTAACACTAGGTATATGAACATGATGCATGCACATGAGGGGTAAGATATGTCAAATGAATATTCATGTGTGAATCCAAATATCCAAGTCATGGAGGGAGAAATTAGAAAGTTTCAACGTACACATGTGATTTCCAAGTATCCACCCACAACTCATGTTTTCAAAAGTCATTTTTAAGTATCCAAAACATGACACAAATATCTATTTCATTTCACCCAACCACCCAAGTTCATCACACAAGTCAAAATCAAGTTTGCATAACGAATTCCGCCAAAACTCTAAGGATAATCCAAAACTTTATTTCTCATTTCTTTCATTGAAGAAAAAAAAACCATCATGTCTATTTAGTACTAGGGATTTAATCCCTCTGCCGGGTTCCATAGGCCCCGCGTGCCTTTATCAAAAAATTTACCCAAATGATGGTATCGGTTTAAGAACATCTCATTGTCCCAAACATTTCATCAACACTTTCATAACAAGTCCATTTTCCAAATTTCATTTCATTACTTTACATCTTTCGATAAAAATGGTGACGCACCCACCCACCCATGTTTTCTAAAAACCATCAAACTTTCATGTGATGTAAAATGACATATTTGTTTATAAAATCAAAGTTCTCGAGCCAAACATGGTTGAAAGTGATGCAAAAAGTCAATTTTATGAAGGTATAAGCGATAGGGGACCAAACAGACATCAAAGGGTGAGCGAAATCCACCCCGTAGTGGCTGGGAATTACAGAGGCAACAGCTATGAACAGTAAATTGTGCAGATTTTCACCCTTAGGGTGTGGAATTTCAACCCAATCACCATAGAGATAATTTAGGCTCAAATTGAAAATGCTAGTCAACAATTAAACATGGAGGAAGGTCAATTTCAGTCCCAATTTCACCAATCAACAAGCAAATTTATAGACCAAAGAATCAAAGTGGGAAAACCCACATAAATTGCGGAAAACATGAAATTCAAGGAGATTGGGGTAAAAAACCAAGTATATGCAATAAATCATAAGCATATAACTAGAGAGAGTATACATTGTTCCTCTACCTCAAGGTTTTGCTTGTAAATGATGGAAAGATGAAACCCTAGGTTGAAAAATCTTCAAATCCCGAAATCCAAGGGAGAATCACAAATCCAATGTGTAGATCTTGAAGTTTTGATGTGGATTGAGGTTAAAATCACAAGGTTTGAGGTAGAGATGAAGAGAGAAGGCAGAGAGGTGATTTTAGTGTTTCTTTTCGTGGTATAGGAGTGAAAAAATGGGTCCAATACCCTATTTATACAAGGATGTGTCGGACTCAAAATTTACAGAAAAATGAAGCTGGATATCGGTATAAAAAAAACCATACCGGTATCTAAAATTTCTGATGGTTCAAAATCTGCAGAAAAATTGGATATCGGTATCAAGAAAAGGTCATACCAGTATGTAGACTTTCTGATTCGCTGGATATCGGTATCAAGAAATTTATTTATTTATTTATTTTAAACCACCTTTTACCAATATGAACCCCGATCATTTCTAACACAATTTAAAACATTAATCCACTCATTCAAATTACTTAAAAATGAGTAAAAGATATAAAGAATTTCATAGAAATTTTGAGTCTTTACACCTCCCCTTTTCCGGCCACGTTGTCATGATCTGAACCGTCCAAAGTGTTTAAAAAGTGTTTTTAAGGATCTACGCGAGGATTCGTAAAAAAAAAAAACCAGAAGGGCTTGATCCGAGCAGTTTTTGATAAAACTGCAATAAATGTATTTATGTGCAGTTTTATCGAAAACTGCTCTTATTAAGCCCTTTTGAGTAATTTTTTTTTTGTTGCAAATCCTTGAGTAGACCCTTACAAACACATTTTAAACACATTCAACGGATCAGATCCCGACCAAATGGCCGGGAGATAAGAGGTGTGGACTAAGACTATGTCAGGGAGTCCTGATAGGATCTTGACTGTATATATATATATATATATATATATATATGTATATATATACTCACGAAATAACACTAAAACTTAACATGTTTCTAATATCAACTTAGATTGCAAAATGTATTAACGTTTATCTAATCCTATTAGTGTTTACCGAAATCAGGCATCTTGAACTGTGCTCGACTCTCTTTCTTATTATTAAAAGCATCAATGATAGAGTCAGTGTCCAACTCTCAAACAATATCTTTCTAAATATAAGTGATCATGAAATTTGCTAAGTAATTATCCTCCATCCTATTGTGAAGTCTTGTTTTTACACATTTCATAGCAGAAAATGCACGTTTGGTTGTAGCCATTGAAACATACAAAGTTAATATAAGCTGAACCAACATATCAAAAAGATGATATATCTTGCAGTTTCTTATCTTTGCCAACAATCACTCAACCTGGAAATCATTGACATATTTTGGAACTCAAGATGCCTAAACACATCAAGCTTATAATTTTGCAATTTATATCTCAAGTGGTACTTTTCTTGCTTAGTGAAATCCATTGGATAATCCTTATTTGCAAGCTTACAAGTATCTTCAATGGTAATGATCTGAAGCCATCGCGGTGATCTAAAGATGTGCTGAGAATGAGCATTGTAACTTCCTTAAAATCGAGTGTTCAATTCTTGCAATTAAGAATCGACTATTTTGGGAGCCTCCAATTTATTTCGCCTTCACTTTGATGTCCATAGACCACGTTAAATAGTTTTGGACTTCCGAAATTTCAGTGAGCCTCAGTTTTTAAAAGTGAACGGGGCCTTAAGTCCGGCCCTGAAGTAAGTTGGGTCATAAATTTTAGGCTTTGTTTTGTTTAAAAGAAATGTAGTTAAGCCTCATTAAAACCATTTTAGTACAAAGTTGTTTCATAGCTTGATAAATATTAAAGATGTTGCAAATTTTTTTTTTAACGAAAAACAGAGGGGGACGATGGACTATGTATTTTGGACTATATATATATATATATATATATATATATATATATATATATATATATGGTACCAAAATTATTATTATTATTTTTATTTATTTATTTATTTATTTTTTTTTTTTTGGGGGAATGCCCGTACGCCTTAGCCCCTCTTGGCTCCATCCTTGATTGTATCATTCTGGTCGTAGAGACAAATGCATTGAAAACGAAAAGAATTGGTAGGAGCGAAAAATGAAAAAGAAGTTGAGACATAAAGAAAGAAAGCTAATGAGAATATTAAATGTCGATCCCTATAGATCTTGAAAAACTAAGGCATTGTTTCAGAGTATGATCGGTCTGATTTAAGTTGACTTTTTAAGTTGATGTATTATGAGAAAATAACTTGTCTTGTAAAACATAAGTTAGTTTTTAGATCAATTTGGGGGAATAAGTCAATTTCTGGAACAATCTCATTTCCCTCATATGTAACAAATCAAAAGTTAGCCAGTCACTAATTATCCCCGCCCATGCACCCCTAATAATTGGAGATTATATGGGTTATGTTATTCTTCTTGTTTGTATTCCATTAGATTCATGAGATTATGGTGGAGTGACCTCATCTACAACAACACTAAATTCTTCGCAAAAAGCAAGGACAGACCCAAGATTTTACCTTTGTGGTGACGAAAATATACACTTAAAAAAATAAAGAGACAATATGCATTATGAGAATGAAAGATTAAAAAAATCTAGTGGTGATGAGTCTATATAATCCATCCTTAGGCAAAAAGTACTGAGGCAAAAAGTACTGAAGGTGTTGCATCATATTCACCACCTCCTTTGGTTCTTAAGTCAGATTTTTTACTTTCATTATATAAGATTCATAAGTGTCTAAAAACATTTATAGTGGCTCATCCTTGGTTCTCAATAATTTTTTTAAGTACCGGAGGTGTTGCATTCTTACCGTTTACTGCAGAGATAGACGGCCTGGATGAATCAGCAGAGCCCCCAAATTCTTTCTTTCAGTGTTGTTACATTATTAAAATTAACAGGTCTAAATCTACCATGGCAGATTGCAGAGATAACAAAGAAAGCTTGAGAAGATCAAGGCCTAGTTGGTGTCCAACAAGAAGAGCAGGATTTAGCTCGCCAAACAAGTTGAGACACTCAACGTACATAACACACTACTGCAGGTGAGTTCGCACCTTCCCAGAGTTACCTCGCGGGGCTGCGGGGGTAATTTTAATGCGGCCCGCTCAAAGCATGTTCTTGGGCTACGCAAGATAAATTACACAACATTAGTAGATGTTCTCGAGCTCCTTTGGCAAAAAAAAAAAAAAAACTAAAAAACAGTTTTTTGGTTTTTTATTTTGTCTTTATTTAATTTTTTTTTGTATTTGTTAGTTTTGCATCAAAATTTTGTGATTTTTTGATTACTCTCGACGAGACGAATCTAACAAGTACTATAAAATTATAGTCAAAACGCAATTTTTTTTAATAAAACCAAAATTGTACCAATAATCCAAGTATTTTGGCTTTATTCAAAAAAATATTTGGTTTGACCATAAATTTATACTTGTTAGATTCGTCTCGTCGAGAGGAATCCAGAAACCACAAAATCTTGACGCAAAACTAACAAATGCAAAAAAAATAAAATTGAATAAGGACAAAATGAAAAAACCAAAAAAATCGTTTTTGTTTTTTAGCCAAAGGAGTCCGACAATTACACGGGTCACTGATCAGTTTATGAAACATCAACTGGGACCTTAGCTAGAAACTAAAATAGCCGTTCCTCTATAAAGATCAAAGTACAACCAGCAGAGCTAGTGATCAGTCTTTTCATTGAATAAGTCTAGGTAAAACCCTTGAAAACAGAGGACAAGCAAAGCGGACAAGACAAAGCACTCAGATCCAGAAAACCCTGCAAGCTTGGCCTATTGTTCCATGGAAATGCCTGAGAGATATATAAAATCAAATCAACAGACATAATAATGGTCATTTACTAAGAAGCAATCTATCCGTTGGATGAGAGCATCACAAAGCATAAGCTGCTGCATTAATGCAATCACTAGACAGTATTTGTAAATCATACGTAACCCACGCAAGTGCTGCGGAAACCCAAAATTTTGCACCAAAAAAATAAAAAAAACAAAAAAAATTATGGAAGAGTTTTGGCCATGCAAATTATTCAAGATAGTAAGTCTAAAAGAGCATCTCAACAAGTAACTCAAACTTACAAATTTCAAATTGCAGCATCCTACTCTAGGTTGCATCTTTGGAGTCAACTATGACTGTAATAAATTCCATTGGTTCAACACGAAAACAATATCCGTGATCTACTTAAACGTGAAATACTGAATGACATTTTGCAACAATACCAGTACTGATGTAATCCCTAATCCACGAGGGTATGGGCAGGAGAGATGACTTGAGATAGATCTAGCCTTTGATAGCATACGCACAAAGTGGCTACTCTACGAAAGTTTTTACCACACCACTGAAATAGCAGCCCACTATACTTCCAAAAGTAGGGAAAGCGTTATGCTGTGGAACCATGACCCAAAAAACCGGAAGACATCAGAGAGAGTAGTCTAATAGACATGATTCAATTTCTGTGCTCGCTACCTTGCTTCTTTTAATCAAGATCTAGGGCACCAAAAATGCACAACACTCCATTACGCCGCGGGAAAAAACCTTCAACCGGAGATGTTGATCAGAACTCCAACCATAAGAACGTACGCACGCACTATAAGAACATGAAAATCACTACCGGTAATAATGGAATTCCAGATTTTTAAGAACTTGAAACATTGAGCCTAATGAGAATTGAGAAGTAGTTTAACGAAATTGAAAAACGCTCGCTCGTTGCTTTGAACTATCAAGGCATTTTGTCCAGACTCTTAGAAGTCAAAGAACTTCATTGTCTGGATAACTCTAGTCCGAATCCAAAATATAGATGAATTGCACGATTGACAAAGGTATAGTTGGTTAAAATTTCAAAGAACATGCTTTTCCTACTTCTCTAGGATGAATCAAACGGTCATCCAACCTTCTTTGTTCTCACCGAACTTAGGACTCTTGGCTGGTCTATATACTTCATGTCACCAGCCCTCAAACAATGAGAGGAAAAAATGGAAAAGATAAGGAACAAAACAGTTTCAATACAGTCCCACAGTAATTCCTACACAAGTGTTTATGAAACTGCATTCCCACCATGTTATGTGGAGTAAACAATATCCACTCAATGCAAGTCAAAACACTTAGGGTCCCACCAAGTGAGTAATTCTCCACTTAAGCCCATAACATGACTACTTATTGTCTTGTAACTTAGTTAGCTCTAACTGGCATCACATAATTTGTTTCGATGGTAATAGTTACCAACCAATGGTAGGGGGGCACTGCATAAGGTTAGTGGAATTCTGCACGAGGAACCCATTGGCATCAAGTCATGCTCAGAATCGCTGTCATGGTCTGGGTTTTTTTAGCATTTTCAAATAGAATGGAAATGGATGCATTTTGATCTATGAGTCATAACACGGGTTTAAGTTACAATATCTCTCTCAAAATGCATTACACTATCATAGATAGTTGTAATTCAGACTTTCTCAGTTCCCAGTTTGCAAGTCAAAATTTTAGTGCCATTAGTAAAAACTCATTAGCCTCTTAAGCGAGTTAAAATCTAGAGAGAATTGGTAAAAACCCACCAGCATATTAATACATACCTGTATATCGTTCCAATTCGTGGGCTACATGATAATGTGCAATTTGGGATCGTATTTCCAAGAACCTACTGAATTTTGCAAGGGTAACTAAACATATAAAAGAGGTCATCTCCAATGCATATGCCTCCAGCTCAAAATAAGCTGGTAGAGACAGTACTAGGCAGGGAATTAACCTAACTTTTTGAAGAAGAATAGAGGAAAGCCTAGGGGCCCATCTGAGTTTAGGCAACGTTTAGATAGACTTGAGTGCAATACTGAGAGAGGTCAAGTATAGAAGTATGAGATTCATACATTCCCCCATCCAAGATTAAAGTCATCTGCTACATTATATTTCATCTCCTAAATTACAAATACCCTTAGGGTAGAACAGCGTTCACACTTCACACAATGGCATGGAGCATGTTAGGCAGAAAAAGGGAGACTTCCATATATAAAACAACCATTTCAGGAATATTCCATATCCTAAACCAACTGGTCGGGTACTAAATACTTAGAAGACTTCATTTGACAATTCTCAGGTTACTAACAGGGTAGCCAAAAGAAAAAAGAAGTCATATGAATTGCAAAATGCTCCTACTCACTATAAGCTCTACTAGAGATGGTAATATGCAGGCAATTCACCCAACTTTTCTGACAGTAGACCATTATCTTGATGGGGCTCAACTGCAGACCTGTGTGCAGTCAAGTGTACGAGATTCATCTATTCTCTTGTCGAAGATACACTCATGGGCTGCGGCTACATTACATATCTTTTAAAAATATAGATTTATACTTCTAGGGTAAAACTAAAACCACACAATGGCATGGAGCAATTCATCCAGAAAACACGATTCATGCATATAAAATAAGGATTTCAACTCAACATTTCAGACACATCCCATACCCTTAACCCAATGGTGGGTACATAAAGAATTCAGTAGACTTCATATAACATAGTTCTCAAATCACAAATCATAGGCCTAACGCTAGAGGATTGTATGAAGTTCAGTTCCACATCGCCTGGGGACAAAAGTGATATAAAATATATAAGTGTGAGGGCACCCTCACTTCATGAGCTAGCTTTGGAGTTGAGTTCTACCCAAGAGTATATAATATGGTATCAGAGATGGCCAGATGGGTAAGGTGCGTGTCTCTTCTCATCTCTTCTCAGCTTGAGATTTGAACCATACATGAATAGACAAAACATTGATTTGAAAATCCATAGGAGTCGACTACAATGGGTTTTGGAGAAAGGACCAGTGAATCTCGAGAAGTGTTTCGTCAATAGCGAACCCAATTCCCAGACGAGCATTTATCCGATGACAGTCGCTTTGTCAACTTCTGACCTGTGCCATCAAACCAAGAGTTTTCCTTGGCCTCCTCTATATACAAACTTTGAGTTCTACTATCATGGCCTCATCCTCCGCAGTCAATGAAAAAGGGTCAAAGCAATTTCGCCCACGACTTCCCAATAGAAGCAAAAAAAGCAACGTCTTCAAGAGTCGGTCCGCACTCGCCAGTTTTTAAGGATGGAGGTGAGTTTGATGGCTCCATCGGGCAATGAGAACATGTAAATAAGCATTGTTTCTCTTATTTCAAGAGATGCCGAGAACAAAATTGCCTCCACAAGATTAAGTTGTTTCAAAGTAGCCTCTTGAAAAGAACATCATCAACAGAGAGCCCAATCTGTACGGGGCTTTTTCTCAAATTTGTAAGTAATGAAAGAATAAGGAAAGTCGCTGATGGGAAGTGGCGGCAACCATTAAAAGTGTATAAAAGGCGCGGACAGGATGATTCTAAGGCCCAAGCCTTAATTTGGCACATGTTGGATGACATAGGGCCCACTTGGGATATTAATTAGGCTTGCACAAGTTTAAAGGCTGTTGACTTTTCAGACTTTTCTTCCCATTCATCTGCTGGAACTTTTAAATGTTTGGTGGCCTTCCAACTTCTAGGCTCATTTATGCCTACTTAGACTTCTTGGAAATAGAAGTAATTAATATCTTTGGAAATAGGAGTATTTATTTGCATTTAACACATGCTTAGGAGTCTATAAGTTGATGTACTTTCAAGAGATTGATTATGAATGAATAATATGAAATTTTCTGAAGCTTTATGCTTTAAAAGATTGTGTGATGCGATCCATTCTTTGGTGTGATGCTAAAGAGGCCTTAGGTGTGAAGCCTTTGGTAACCTAGGCGTGAGGCCTAGATCTATCTTCTTAAACCTCTATTCTTCTCTTCTTATTCACTGTTCACGCCTACTGTTCACGTCTACTGTTCACAGCCCCAAAATCAGTCCCTTTTCTCTGCCTTTTGATCATTTTTACTTCTCTCAACATTCTGTCCTACATCAGTCGCCTATTTCGATAAGAAGGCGGAAAACCAAAGCCGCATCAATGAACTCAATCATGGTCCTTACATTCTGGAAGTAAGAGTAGTGGTTTTGGCACCGATGGACCTGTGGGGTCATAGCAATCAGCGGATTGCTATAATGCATCTCCTCTCACCCCCAAAGAAAGGAGCCCGTCACCACACATTCATTGGGCAATCTTGGATAAACCAAAGGCACATTGCACCCCCTAACATTTGGCATTGCAAGAGAAAGAGGCGAAGTGGACTGAGAGAGGGATGAATAGGAGAGATAAAGGATAGAGGTGCATTGGCTGGAAAGGCCAAGATGGAGGGAGAGAGGTGTACCAACAAGGAAGGAGAGAAGAAAAGGTGGTGGCCGGAGATAGGCCAAGAGGGTGCCGGTTGAGAGAGTCAGGAGAGGTCAAAATGAAAGTCTGGAAGATGTTTTGTTGCTCTAAGTTTTTGAAGAGAAGAAAGGATATACAAAGAGAAGAAAAAGGACTCAAAATGAATGAGAGTTTGAGTGCAAAAAATACTTTTGTCCTTCAAAAAGCACTTTGAATTACAAATTTTGAACAAAGAGGCGGAAAAATCCCTTACACAAACCGGCGAAGTTCGACGCTTAAAAAAATTTGGCCAAGTGTTGCCCTAAAGTTTAGCACAAATAGCCTTCACCCGAGGAAGGGGGCAAAATGCAGAGGGGGAAAAGTCAAAAAACACTGGTAACGTAGCACATTGAATGAGGTCCCATGAGGAATGCAAAAGAAGATGACACATGGGGCGTGACCCGAACCATGGGTGAGTGTGGCCACGGGACCCACCCTATTGCGTGACCACCAAGCCTTGGCTGCTTATTTCGGACACGTACGTTGATCATGAGCCTTTTTCCTGGATCTTGGGTTCCGAACGTGGATCCACGCTCTAAGTCTACGATATTAAAAACCAAACCAAGCCTTATTAAAAAGATGTAAAAAATTTGTACTCACTAAGATCAAAGACGCTACCTAACTCGGGCAAGAGACATTGATGGGGGGAACCGATTGAGATTCCCCGAAGAGCTAAGATACAACGCAGAGAGATGTTGATACCCTAAACAACTTGACCTGGACAACGTGTTCTGCTGTGGCCAACTTGGCAGGGCCAGCAGGGAGGCCATTTAGAGGCTTGGTTGCAGTGTTGGCATGACCGAAGAGGTTATGACTATTCTGCTTACGCGGTAATGGCAAGGCAGAGCTTAATCTTTGCCGTGCTCGATAGTGCCAAAGGAAAAACCGAGGTAGACCTTGACCACACCTATCCCCGGGATTACTTAAGATCTAGCAACTTGGTGGCTAAAGAATACGGGATTGCTGCAAAAAGGCACTCGTAGAGTAGGACTCATGGAACCACCATGGGTGTTGCGAGGGCCGCAGCCTAATAGTATGCGCACGATTTCCGCGACTCGTGTCTAGATTTTATTGGTCTATTGGTCTACTTGGCCCAAAAAGAGAGGCTGAGTTGCCTTTAAATAGGACATTCTCTCCACTTTTGGGGGGACTATTAGATGGATTCCAAGGACAATTCTAGAGAAGGGAACATTCTTTCTAGAGATGAGTCGTACTTAATTCTTGCTCTAAATGAATTCCAGCCAAGAGTTCTTCTTTACTGTTAGCCTTGATTCTTTCACCGATTTTCTAGATTTCCACTTAATCCCTTAACTAATTGTTCATTATTCTCATCCCTCCCGAATTATCGCTCGAGTATTCAAACCCTAGATTTCTCACCTCCTGCAAATGATGTAAGTAATTTCATGTACTTCGTAGGATAAAGTCAGTGGCAATGCCGTGCAAATTGCTGTGGCATCAGCTGACCCCATGGGGAAACATTAATGGCTATTTTTGAACTACAAATTTTGAGTGGTATAATTTGAGCCCACTGAAAAGTATAATTGACCCCATAGATTACTGAAAACACAAAATAATTTGTTGCCTTCAAACTATTAACCGTGTTGAATGTATTTGTTAGTCTTGTGGTTATTTACTCTGTATCGAACTCTAATTGAGTATTTTGAGATTTATTTTGTTATAAATTAGACTTCATGTGATTAGAATTCTGAATCCGTGACAAACATAGGAGTTTGACAAAAACGCTTCGACTATGGAGGTCAGGTATTTGAGACTAAATCCAGTATTGAAAGCATGAGCGAAGGGTCCTCCTGGGATTATGTGATCAAGGGTATAGTACGAGTATGGAAAGTTAAATGAAATTTCGAACAACAATAGATAGCATAATATTAAGCTTCTCAAGATTTTAAACCCAACAAAGAAAGGAAACTCAAATACTACAAGGCGAAATTGAAAGGGAATAAAACGCATAAATAAATAGGGTTGTTACATCCATGTGGTGATTCTATGGCCGTACCTGAATAATGGATGGGATTCGTAAACAGTGCACTTCTTTTTTCTTGAACTTTATTTACAGTACCGATCGGCCTTCTTCTTAACGCGATCATCCAGAGCATCTTCGACAGACTTGACACTAGACTTGGGATCATAAGCAAACTTCTTGGCCTCAACTGGGAACAACTGATCGTACTTCATACGCTTTGCTGCGTCAATCGTGTATATCTCTCCTCCAACCGAACCCTCACCAGCCGCAGCAGCATCAGAAGAAGGGTCGTCGTTCTCCTCCGGCTGAAATTCTGAAGCTTCGTCCAAGAAATTTTGTGGGTCTTTATCCTTGTTTTTCTTGTTCTTTTTCTTCTTCTTGTCGATGGATTTGCTGAGACTGGCGACGGCTCCCCCTTTGAAGGTCAGCCTCCCTCCTTTCACTTTACCGTATGGATCTCCCATTACTGAGAATCTCTCTCTCTCTCTCTCTCTCTCTCTCTCTCTCTCTCTCTCGCCTCGCTTCGCTTGTTTGATTCTGCTATTTCCTAATGTGCTGCCGCGAGTATTTTCGAACAGAGGAGCAGATAGAGTGGGGATAGATTCTAGGTTTGGTTTGGTGAATTTAAAAAAATACAGTAGTGTAGTTTTTAGTTTTTTTATTTTGTTCTGATTTAAATTTTTTTTGCATTTGTTGGTTTTCGGTTGATTTTTTGTGGTTTATTGGTTTGTCTCGACAAGAGGAATCTAAAAAGTATAAAATTATTAGCCAAATTTAAAGTTTTTGAATAAAGTCGAAAAATAATCCAAAAAACTGGTTTGGTGAATTTAAAAAATAGTAGTTTTTTAGTTTTTTGGTTTTGTTCTTATTTAAATTTTTTTTGCATTTGTTGGTTTTCGGTTGATTTTTTGTGGTTTATTAGTTTGTCTGGACAAGAGAAATCTAAAAAGTATAAAATTATTAGCCAAATTTAAAGTTTTTGAATAAAGACGAAAAATGAACAAAAAAACCGGTTTTTTGGATTATTTTTCGACTTTATTCACAAAATTTTAAGTTTGGCTGATGATTTTATACTTTTTAGATTCCTCTCGTCGAGACAAGCCAAGAAACTACAAAAAATCGACCGAAAACCAACAAATGCAAATTTTTTTTGAATAAGGACAAAATCAAAAAAACAAAAAAAACTAGTTTTTTGAATTCACCCAAACCACCCCCTAATTTGATTAGTTGTTCGGTTTACGTTTTCTATCACCAAAACCGTAAATATTTTTTTGGTCGACTGGTAGAATGATTTATTTATGGTAATGTCGAGGAAAAACATCCGGTCCGGAACAGCCCCTTCCAGATTAGAGACCATCTAATGATAGGACATATTCGGCTATAATATTAGTTACCATATTACAATCACAAGGAACAGAATGGAAAAAAAAAATAAAAATGAAATTATTAGCTAAAGATAAAGGCCCTGTTCGTTTGGGGGACCCCCAGTTTGACACTATTCCAGTTTTGATTACATCATTATTTTTTTTACTTTTTTTCTCTATCTCTATTCACTTATTACACCTACTTACATCATCAAAATAAAATAAAACAAAACTAAATTATTCAACCGAACACCGCCAAAGCATCTCTAATGACAACTTCGAAACATGCCTTGATGATAGATTAACCTTGGAGCATCATAATGACAGATTGCACGTGTCCTTCCAAAGTATACTCATATTCCAAAGAGCAAAGCGGGGAATCCAATGCATGTGTAAGACTTCTGCATTTAACCCAATTTTCATGTGTAAAGAACCAGTTCTCAATTTTCCGAAACCCGATACTTACTCTTAAAATGGAGTCCTTTATAAAAAATAAAAAATAAAGAAAGTTGTACAAATATTTAATTTAGAGTTAATTAAAAATCATTATTTTTTTAGACACCGGATACATTTTCATCCTACCCATTTTTTGAGGTTATATTTTCATCATCTTCCTAGTTGACTAACCATTATTACCCCCATACATATATGATATATCCACATACAATTGGTTCCTATTTTTTTGGGAGTGTATAGTGTGACTACCTAAACATATGGATTAATTGAAATTGGGAGCGATTCAAAATGAGATAAGATCACTTTATTCTCATACATAACTGAATTTGATGATTTCCGAAATAAAAGGAGTTTTGAAATAGTGAGATGCAACTGGGATGATTTCCCATGCATGACTGATTTGTCTAATGCCGAGCAATAAGGTTCTTTTGAAATAGTGGGAATTCAACTACTTGGACTACCATTTTTCCAAGAACACTAGATAATTGTACCATTGCTATTGCCAAATTCACGAATGATCTCTCTCTCTCTCTCTCTCTCTCTCTATCTCTCTCTCTCTCTCTCAAATTAACTCACGAGTTAGTGACCCACTAATCTCTCCCTCGGCATCAAACAACTGAATCGCAATTGGCTCTTTTTGGTCAAAGCTCTGGTCTAATCACAATGTGTGCTTGTTTCATTCTCTAGGGAAAAATGGTGAACAATCTATTGGTGTTTGGGCTGATGACGTTGTTTGCATTTTCGCCATTGCTTTTCTGCTCGCGGGCAGTTGAATTTTTGACAAGTTCATGATGTTTAAAATTCACCATGTTTCTTGTATTTGTTGCTAAAATTTATCATACTTCATGTATTATATTTTTACCCTATTTTTAGCATGATTTACCATGTTTCTTATATTTATTGTTGAAATTTATCATAATTTTTGTATTGTAGTTTTATTATGTTTTTAGCATGATTTTTTGACAAGTTCATGATGTTTAAAATTCACCATGTTTCTTGTATTTGTTGCTGAAATTTGTCGTAATTCATGTATTATCTATTTACCCTATTTTTAGAACGATTTACCATGCTTCTTGTATTTATTGTCGAAATTTATCATAATCTTTCATTATATTTTTACCATGTTTTTAGCATGATTTTTCAACAAGTTCATGATGTTTGTCGAAATGTTTGGTGCACAAAAGTTACAAATTTACCATGTTTCTTGCATTTGTTTTTAAAATTTATCATAATTTATGTATAATAATTTCACCATACTTTAACATGATTTTCCGACAAGTTCTTATATTTGTTGTTGGTTTGATTGGTTTGCTATTAATTTATCCTATTTTTTTTTATAAGTTTATCATATTTATGCCCTATGATATTTTTATCTCAAATTTTGTTTTAAGATTTTAGAGGAGAGAGAAAATTGGAGAGAGAGGGAGATTGAGATAAATTAGAGAAAAGTAGGAGAGATAAAAGGTTAGTTTGGGGTTTATTTGAATTTCAGGATGAAAATATAATTTTCAAAAGTGACTATGATGGAACATAAGTTATACTAGGCTGGAGGATCAATATTTAAGTACCTCTTTAATTTAAGAAAATAACACAAATGTTAGAGTAATAACTAAAAGATGGATAATACGTTATAATAATTATTTAAATGACAATCTTCTTGCTTTTTTTTTTTGAGAAAAAAAGTAATTTTGGTCTCATGATCAAGTTAAGCCACCAAAGCCAGCTTAAGGGCAAAGCCCAAGAGGCATAGCCTTTTTTTTTTTTTTTTTTTTTTTTATCACCTGCTGGGCTTCCTCTTCATCTTGAACATATTATTCTTCACCCAAGCAGCGGCTCCTTTTAACATACTCGAGTCCAAAGCCCCATTGTCACAAAATGCTTCACATTTGCTACGGAAGTTCCTCCATTGGATGCGCTGAAAATGTGGCTAACTTTTGCTTCTCTCCTAACATGTGGTTCTTTGCCCACTTTGTCCTTAGAGTCAATCATGGCCTTCGTTTTGCTCTTCCTTTTTGGATCAAATTGAGTCTCAAGGCCGCAAATCTGGCTAGTATTGCATCAGGATCTATTGTCTCTCCTTGGAATACCTTATCACTACGGTTACACCAAATAATCCAGACCATACATATTGAATCCCATATCGCCCTCTTATCTGGCGCAATTTTAAGCCAACCTTCCAGCCATTCAATAACTGACACAGGACTACCACTGTGAAAATCAAAACCCAAATGGGAAGCTCTCCATAGTCTTATGGAGAGAGGGCATTTGAAGAATAGGTGTTCTAGAGTTTCATGCTCTGTTTTGCACATTGGGCACACCAACTCGATATCCATAGCCCTTCGACTTGAAACCTCTTTAACCATCAGGATGCCATGAACTACTTTCCAAATGAAAAGCATGAACTTGGGAGGAAAATTCAAAGTCTATACTTTACCCCATGCCCCAAAAAAAGGCACCCATTTTCCTTATAGTTCCCAAAATATTGCATATAAAACCTTTGAAAGTATACTGTTTTGATTGAAAACTTTCCATCCTTAGTTGGCTCCCAAATCCCTAACCGGGGCATACAAAGCCAAGATTCTACTTACAATGTCTTCGGAAATAGATTTGAGATCAAATACACCCTCCACATTTTAGAGGATGGATCAAACAAATCATTCACTCTAAAATCAGAAAACACCTATTGAAAATCCCGCACAATATATGGTTCCACTTGTCTTTAAAAACTTGAATGCTTAGACCATTACCAATTCTCCATTTTTAGCCCCTAACTCAATAGGTCTTTACCCCACATTATACTCCTCCACCCCCAAGAAGCATTGGATCCTGCAGAAGTTGCTAACAAACTCGATCTTATACAATACTTACCCAATAAAACCAAAGCAAGAAGTGAGTCGGGATCTTCATAATGCGCCATGCATAGGCTTCAGGCTCACAAAAATGCTAAAAATTGGAGCCTCCAATTTTTTAGGACCCCATATATATGTGTTAGGCTTAGACAATGTTTGTGTAACCTTTATATACATAAATGATAGGCTTTAAAGTATTGTAATAATTATTTATTTCTGGATAACTATGCGTCTACAAATATAATGATTTTTATAAAGACTCTTAATTGACCGATTTTTGTACGCAAAATATAAAGTGGGCCCAACAAAAAATAAACACATGACTTTAACCGCACATGAAATAAGGGCATTTGTGTCAATGCATTAACTCTTTTTTTGGTAAGTAGAAGTGTATCTAACTTGTCACCAATAAATCCTATAAAATGAGAATAATCGGAGCTAAAGAGAGATGTATATACATGTGGTTCAATATAGGTCAATGCATTAACTTACCCACAAACCATAGATAAAAACATGAGAAGTTAGATTGAAAATTCAAAATCCTTGATTTGACACGCGACTTGAAAATTTATTCTTTTCTATTTCCTTTTCCTTAACAAAGCTAAGCACTTTTGTTACCCGTTAGCCAGTTACTCAGTGGCCGTCTTGTTTAATGACTTGATGGGTAATCGTTTACCCCAAAATGTATCTAAGATTAAGCAGTGAACAAAAGATTATGTAGATGTAAATTAAATATGCTTTTGCAAAAGAGAGGTCATCAAAGAATTTATTAAAACGCAAAATTATTAAAGAAAATTTGATTTTCAGATACGTCAACTACCAAAAAATGGAGGCCAACAACAACAGTTACTATGCAACAAGCCTAAGAAACCAACTATCTTCAGTATCAAACGCCACCTGCCTGATTTTCTTCCAACTCTCAAATGGACATGTTCTACTCTAGGTCTGAAATGCCAGATAACTACCTGATTCCGTACTCATGGTTTCCAATGTCTGGTACGAGTTGTCAAATGCTTTGCAAATCAAAATCCCGGTAATTATGCCATTTTTTGTATCTCTGATGACCTGGTAGCACAGGTCTACGCCGAGTGGAACATTTGCAACTCAAACAACAGCATCCTCTTAAATTGTTGACGCAACCAGTGCAGCACCTGAAAAAACACAACGAACATGATTCATGAGAAGAGGAAGTAATTAGAAGTCCCAGATTGATAGTAGATTTTTTGCAATTAATATGAAGCCTACTCTTAGAAACAGAGATTAAACCAAGAGGAAGACAGACACCAGATGGCAAATATGATCACCAGAGATATGAATTTACATTGGCATCACCTAGTATAACAAGGGGCCATCAGCCAAGAATGATCGAAACAATCGTCGAATGAAATAAGTTTTGGAATACCTATCAATGCACCTTAACCTGTAATTAAATGACCAATTTCAAATTCTACGGAAAATTGTATTCTTCAAGCATCTTAATGCCAAAGCAGAATCCATGCCGCCAGAATACATTACCCTGGAAT
Organism: Vaccinium macrocarpon; assembly: GCA_022606695.1. Taxonomy (NCBI): domain Eukaryota; kingdom Viridiplantae; phylum Streptophyta; class Magnoliopsida; order Ericales; family Ericaceae; genus Vaccinium; species Vaccinium macrocarpon. The sequence continues at coordinate 26,388,764 of CM040173.1, forward strand.
TGTTTGGGCAAGCTTTCTGCACTTTGAGATTTTCAATTTACTGACAGCTTTATGGATGGTACACATGCTATTTACTTAAGCCTGCGAGGCTCCTAAGAAAGAGCAATCCGCCATTTAGCTGCTTCTTCCCTTTTTTGCTGTGTCCGTTTCTGTATCCGTGCTTCTTAGGTCACACCCCAATGGTAAAATGGGGAATAAGAGCATATAGTGATGCATTTGGAAACTGATTGTCAGCTCTTCCCTATGAATATGAAAGGCAATGGAAATTTTAAATAAATGGGGCCACAGACACAACGGGGAACACGGCAAAAAACATAATATACTTGGATAGATATTTAGTAGTTCTTCGTAGGATATTCTATTCGCCTATCCGGAAACAACCAAAACAAAAAATATATCTCCACAATTCTTGTTGCCTTGTTCAAATTTTACAAGTTCAATGGTCTGACTTGTCAAAATTCATTTATTTCTACTTTTTTCCTCATATTTTTGGAATCTGATACCCCCAGAATAAGTTTTCAGTACTATAAATTAATTCATGTTTCCATCATGTCCAAGTTGAGACACTGGTGTCCCCTGCTAAAAAATAGTCAATATTAGACACGCCACATGGCATGTCCCATTAGTGTTCCTGGGGTGTCCAACACGGTAAGGGCAAGTGAGTGTCAGTGCTTCATAACCTGAGGCAATCAAATCCTCTGCCACCATTTTGATCTGGTTCAAACCAACCAACCATTTCTGGTTGGGAATGATTCTCAAATCAACAGAGAGATTTCTCAAAGTAGTCTACACTGCACATACATTTACCAGTTAGTTGCTTCTTTGAAGAGTCTTAACCATGTGGTACCACACCCATGCTAGCAGTACAGAATTGCAAAGGGCAAAGGTATACTTCAAGAATCTCCACTTTGAATGACCAATGTGGAATTCAGGTTTGCAAACATCAGGAATTTTTGGTCTGGAAAATGTCTCATGGAGCAACGCAGATGGAGATTTCAAAATCGCAGTCGGTCCTTAACACGTGTGTGGACGCCCCTCTGGAGATCTTCATCGATTCGGAGTCGTCACCTAGGTTTTAGCGGATTGTCACCGAGGAACCGAACTCGATTGACTCGTGCCTCATCTTTTGGACAAGGTTTGGATACTAGCCTGTCATAACAATACTATCTTAGGTTCGGGAGCTTAGTTAGGAGAGGGGAAGGGTTTTACGGCACACCCTCGCCCGATTCAAAGACCGGTCTCTACTTGGCTTTTGTGGGATCATATGAAATGCATGTAATTAAACCATGAGGAAGTACGGGGAATGAGAGATGGGAGGCCACACAATGAGAATAAACACAACAATGGATTATGGTGTATGCATGTGCATTACGTACTACATGAGTGATGGGGATGATATATGAACATAAGCTAATAAGGGCACAACACGGCAAGAAACAGTGTTAGTATACAATGTACATCAGCAAAACAACTCAAAATGACACTGCAAATTACTTGTGAAACAAAACCAATCTGATCCACTGCCAGAGGTTTGAGCACTCAAACAAAGGGGGTTTGAGTGCTCAAACTCCTTCCCACTCTTGCATGCTCATGATCTTTTTGATGATTATGGTTTGATGAAAACATGATTTGATCTTTGTTGCTCACTCAGAAACAATACTGGGATAGTTAAACAGAATGATCTGATTATGTATATGTGGTTTTGAAACCCATTCATGAACCAAATGAGGTAAATAGTGCAGAAGGAATGAAGACTCAATATTTAAGGAAGGCATACCAGAGTACTTTGGGCTCAAAAGTCAAGCTTTGATGAGAGTAATATATGATGGACCAAAAAACAGTTTGGGCGCTCAAAGAGGATTATTGAGCGCTCAAAACCATCTACTAGATTTGAGTGTTTCTGTGCCATTCTGCCCTCATTTGGTTCATCAACAGTCTCAACACAACATACATTGACACAAAATGTACTGATATTTCAAAGACATCAACGAAATAACTTGCATGAGTAAGATTAATACTTTGAACTAAGTGTGAGCATGAATAGAGTCGGAATGGAAGAGGATCAGACTAACCTAAGCCCCACAACAACACAGACACGCTGCAATGAACTTAAAACAAAGATTGAAACTATGATAAGCAAAGTGCAAAGATGAAATGGAACAGGGTTTGAGCGCTCAATAGGTCATGGTTTGAGCGCTCCAACCCCATTCAAGGGATATGAGTTTTAGTTAGTTTCTGATCATTGTTTGGTGCTTTGGTGTACTGGAATCACCTGATCATTGTTTAAGAGTATATAGTACTTTTGTTTGTTTTATAAAATTGCACCAACACTTGTTTGATGATGATCAATCATCATTTTCATGGCTTTTGAAGTCTTTGATCAATGATTAAGAGCAAGATGAAATGATTTTAAGAGAATATGGACCAACAAAAGCCACAAGAAAGAAGATACTAGCATCATGCATGATCAGAAACAACAAAAACATGAGAGTGCTCAAGAGAGTTTGAGCGCTCATAGTACGTCATTGAGCCCTCAAACTGCCTTGAGCTGGGATTTTGAATGATGTTTTCTTGAACATTTAGGACCTTGTGAGAGGTATAGAGGACCTCCATGGACCCATTGGTCTCCCTCAGGAGTACCAACCCGTAACCTTTAGATGGATTTTCTACCTTTTTGACTTTGATCAAGGCTTGAACTTGATATTTGATGGATGGATGAGTGATGACTGGGTTTATAGGTGCAATGTGGATGGTTTTGGACATAATATGGACAATGTGGGTTGGATTGGGTAGTTGGTTGGCTGGACCAAGGTGTATTGAGGGTTATATGGTGATGATCAAGTGACTGTACTTGATTTTGGATGACATGGTTGCAATTGATGGACGAAAATGGAAGAGAAGTGCTGGAAATGGAGTTTTAGAGAGAGAGAGAGAGTGATGGATCAGAGAGTAACCTCTGTAATAGAGGTGAATGGGTGCTTATATAGAGTGAAATGAGAGGGAAAATAGGTTGGTTTGAATTGAAAGGCCATTTAGGTTGATTAGGGGTCATTTAGGGGCTCGTATATGTATTCTCCCAACAATACGAAGGCTTATATGCATGCCATGCAGGGGAATATCATGATTAGATTCGCTGCCATAAACAAATTGGACAGAGTTTGAGCGCTCAAAGTGTGTTGAGCACAGGGGTTGATTTTGTGTTTTTTTGATGATTTAAGGGGTATCTTGGTCATTTTGGTTGGCTAAGGTTGTTTGGTAAAGGTTTAAGGTGGTTTGGGTAAGTCCAAGCCTTGTTCTCAAGGCCGGCCCTGATGTTTAGGTTGCCCAAGCCCGACCGTAGGCTTGGTTGCCCATACACTACGTCATACAAAATAAAAAAAATATAAAAGTAAAAAAAAAATCACGGTTACATTGTGCATTTAGCTTGAATTATATCAAAATGTAACCACAAATCACAATTATACTGTTTTATGATTCCGATTAAAAGAAACCAACTTCTCCGTGCATTTTTTGAATCTGGATCAGATTTGGATCCATTCCGGTCCATTGACAAGCCTAGAACGAAGGTAAATCTTTTATCAATTTCAACATAGAAACTTAAAATGTATGATTGTTCAACTATGAAGCAATCATGCCTTTGTGGGTTTGTCTTGATCGAGAAATGTTTCAATGCAGTTCTAGAAATTTTTCACAAACAAAGATAAATTGGGACTTACAAGAAAAGTAAGTTGCAGTCGAGATTAGCACAGTTCCGGTGCCTCAATTCAGAAACTTGGGAACCACAAATATAGCATCTGGCAAATGAAGTACTCTCCGAACACTCTTGTGCCCTACTTTTATCAGTCAAAAATTGAGGCTTGTAGGCAGAAGGTGGTAGAGACAGACGTGAGTCAAACACGAAGAGATTCCCAACCCATTCTACAGAACCTTCACTCGTTAGATAATGAGTGACACCTCCCCTCAAGGTGTACAAGTTTTTGAAGCCCCTTTTCCTGCAATGTAGAAAAGAATACTCAGCAATAGAACCAAACAATGTAGATGCAGAATGATTCGCCAGGGAAAACTGAAGGTAGACTCATACGAACACACAAAGGAAGAAAAATTAATAAGAAATTGACCTCACAAAGTACCAGTGCCCCATCAAACAGGCGGGTCAACTTGTAAAGGGATCAAAACATAGTGTACATATTGTCAATCTAACAGATTATAATCAGGCTACCAGTTATAGCTCTGAATCGGCTCATAAAAAAGGCTTATTTTATACATTTGGTTCAAATGACCACTGAGGAATTATGAATTCCTAATGTTTCACATACCAAGGCTCAACAATTAATTATATGAACAATGTTAGATACAAGATGCATGGTTAGATAAGTAAATCTGGAATCTATGTGTTTTCATCTCACTCATTATTGGAAAGAAAATTATCCCTATGAACAGTAATAATAAAGGAAAAAATAGAATACAAGGCGGGTTCCTTTTGAGTATAGTAGAATTGGCACCAATTTAAGAGACAGTGATTGACAAGTCTAAATCGGTAACAACATAATGAGGTTTACATTGTTTCAGGGCCTAGATTAGGTGAGCCAATGGTAATTTTAGATCTTGTACTGGCTGAAATGTATTGCAGTGGTGGTCCGTTAGTCTTGGTGTGTATCAAAGAGGAGTAGTTTATTGAAGCAAAAAAATTATTTATTGCAAAAAAAAACAGACATTCATAAGCAGAAATAAAAGCAGCTCAGCATACCATCCACAATGTCAACACTAATTTTATGCCAAATTTTCAAAACTGGCACGAGCAAGTAAAACTTGACTCCAGAAACAAGCAATTAACAGAAAGAAAACTAGAACAAATAGGAAAATCAATTAGTAAAATGGCAATATGTGAGGACATTATGCAAGTACCTTTGTTGTCTCTACGGATATTTAGGCTATTAGAAAACATAGGCTCCTTTGAGCCTAGAAAAGCTATGCAAATGTCATGGGTTTAATGTACCATGTGTAGTTGGGTCCTCCAGTATATTGGTTTAAAAAACATGCAGGTAAGTCTTTTACCATTTAAAGTTTCTTCCACATTGATATTTCTTAATCAAGCTTGTTCGTGGGCTTCTACATTAAACTTTTCCATTAGATGCAAAAGCAGCTCCGGGGATGGCTACACAAGTTCCATTCTCATGCACAATCAACAAGAAATAGAAATTAAAAAGGAAACCAAGAGTCCAAGAACTACGAATGGGGCTACCTTAAGATCGTAGAATATATGTCGCAACGAATTCCTCCTGTGCAGTACATTAATATATCTGTTTTCTCCTTATCAACACAGGCTAAAGGATCTGAACCATTCACCTGGATTGCAGAGACACAGATGAACTGGAGTAAGGTTTAGAGATATACCCAGAAAGGAATTCTTTGCATAAAAGAAAATAATGATCCAACATACTAGTATTGTAGTCAGAGAAGCTAGGCGAAGAAAAAGACATCAGAATCAACAACAACAACAATAACAAAACCCATTAAGTCCCCAATAATTGGGGGTATGGGCGGGGGATGGATAGGAGACAGACCTGACCTTTGGCAATAAATGCACAAAGTGGCTGCTCCCAGAATACCACTGAAATAGATGGATTGGAGACAGACCTAACCTTTGGCAATAAATGCACAAAGTGGCTGCTCACAAAATACCACTGAAACAGTGGTCCCCCTATACCGCCGCGTTTGCTGAAGAATCATGCCCTCAAATCAAAGCCAAAAGGCATCAGAGAGGACAGACCCAAGATTTATTTTGATTTACGTGCACATTACCATGCTTCTTTCATTCAGCATTTAGAGCATTGGCATTGCACAAAAAAAGACATCCAGAATATAACAAATAATTACCCATATGATCATATCTTCTACAAGAGTCAAAAACTAATTTGTACGAACAATTGAACACATTTCCAAGCCTGGCATGCATGTTCATGTTGTCCTGGTGAGAACCTTAGAATCGGTGTTACTTTTCGACATTGGAACTGGTGTTACTCCTCCTATAGAAATGTATTGTGGCAATCATCCAACTATCTTTAATGCTAGCAACCAAAGTTATCCACAAGTGCACCAACCATATATAGGTTGACTACTGTCTGCTGATATATTCAAGATTTGTTAATGAATAAGTACATTCTTACTCTGTACGTTCGTTCCGAGGACCAATAGAGTGATATTCTCACAAAGCTTTCAGCTCGTCATCTTTCCTGTAGTTGACCTTCAAGCTGGGCATAGTTGATATCTGTGCTTCCGCTTGAGGGGGGAGAGTTAGCGAGTGATTTTTTGCTTATTATTCCTTTGTTACTATTACTTGGGGAGTTATTGTATTCTCGTGGTGAATTAATACAAGCACCTGTGATGTGTAGAAGCTGATTAACACTTTTACTTCTTTCTCTCTTCTATCTTCCTTCCTTGCCTCTTCTTTCTAAGACCCTGATCGTAGTCTACTCTACAACCATATGCATGTTCAGGCAAGCACCAAGAGGTTTATCAATGATGACCAAAAAATTTCACAGTAAAGCTCTTCAGATCTACCACAGTCCACATGTAGATCACTTGCCAAACATTGAGAACTGGATACCCTTTCCGAGTTATTATGAACATAATTACGGTTTGATACATGCCATAAGATCAAACCTCTGATTGCGATATCCCAAATGAAGTGCTCCTGAAGCAGTCCACATCCGGCCGTTGAGCCCCATGAAAATGACCAATATCCCACTCATAACCTGGTTACAAGCCATGGTACAATAAATTCAGACTTCAATTAAGGAATTAAGGAGCATGAAAAGTCATGAAGTAAAACAAATAAGTAAACAAAAGCAAGATCCAATTAAGTTTTATGTCATTTACTAATCTAAGGTAATTTCTTCACAAATAAAGAAAAAATAAAAAATAAACTCGATCAGAAAGATGTGTTGAAGAGGGAAGATTGTCATAGAAAACTACATCACACGAACTTTCCTGATCTCATTAAGTATATATAATATGCAAGAAAACCCTTCATGTTACTTATGCCTGACCCTTACTTCAATACAAGTTTCAGTGCCCCTGCTCAATAATATGCCATCTGAAAACCCCATTTTACCCTTTGGCAATGGAGAAGATAACAAGGAAAAAAATCTAGCCCTTATCATTGTCAGACTCCTAAATAAGTCAAGTGAGACCATGCACTTTTTCTTTTTGGAAATGAATAAGTCCAACACTAGCACATTTCCAAGTCTGGTATGCGTGTTCATGTTGTCCTGATGTGAACCTTAGAAAACGTAGAGGGGCCGTAATTCATGCACATGAAAACACATACACACCCCTACAAAAGATTTTAACACCAATCCTCCCTCTCTCATCTCTAAGGCTGCTCAGAGCTCCCTCCTCCATTTTGATGGTACCTCCATATTCCAGGAAGACTCACTTCCACTCCTGATATCCGCACTTCTCTTCTATATTCTCTATTTCCTATGGCGTGTTTCTCACTCACAAGGCTTTGAGTTCACACTGTATATTTAAAATTTATCAGGTGAGTGGTCAGACAGACAATTTTGGACTGGGTATTTTCGTGACCTCTGTGGAGAGTTTGAATATCCACCAGATGTTAATTCAAGTATTTGTTTTTAGGCTTCTGTGTTCCATGGGTAAGGCCCCATGGTTCATGGCCAGTCATCCCTCCACATATGGTTTGTAAACATTGCCTTTACATTTGCTTGCTAATATGTTGTATTGAATGTCTGAGCTATTCCAGTATATCATTATTACTACACCCGAAAAAAAACACTCATGAAGCTACACATTTGCATTACAGCCAAGTGCGCTTGTATTCTATTACTATACTGCAATAAGTAATAAAAAGTGGAAAAGGTTGGAAGTCAAAGCACAAGGAATAGGCTTGGGTCCGTTACTACTGGAACCCCAACACATGGGTTACGAGTTCCTATCTATTCTTACCAATCAAAGATAAGGTAACGAATCTGTAGAAACAAATATGCAGCAAATGATAAAAGAAAGAAATGGGGAAAGTGAGGCAAGTGAACTAGCACATGAAAGCATGATTGAGTTACAGACCCGAAAAAGTTTTACATGCTTATTCTTCAACAAAGAAAAATACGATGGCCTTGTCTGGGTTTAAAAGGCCAACTTAAAACCTAATAAATCATTGAAAGCCAGCTTAAAACCAAGATAGAAGAATGACTTCAGTTTCTTTGCATTTTGCTTTTCATTCGCAAAACATTGCTAATTAAAAAGTTGGTTCACAAGGATTCAAATTTATAGAAGCAATCATGTCATAGAGACTTCTATAAGCTTTACTATGAAATAGATTGTCTAGAGATTAGAGGTAGGCAAGAAGATGCCAGGAATCACATGATTTCCACATGAAATCCTCGTGCATTTATTTCTATATTTTGAGTCAGTTGATAAATTTAGATAATTCCAGCTAATCGAACAAATGGTTTGCAACTGAATAATTGGAATCATTTGTAAAGATTTTCTAATTAGCCCGTGGCAAAATATGTCACCAACTTCACTGTAGACAGTAACGATGTGATAAAAATGGATCCTCTAATTCTTCGATAAAAAACCTTCTGCATAACACTCCACAGAACTTGTGTGTCCGTGTGGGTGGGTGGTGCTGCTGGTAGTGGAGGCAGCACGGTATCCAGAGATTTGACAGAATTCAACTAAGGCATATCAACAAGAAACACGAACAAGTACCGTTTCTCACATCCAATAGAATAAAGTTCCTACTGGACTTCCAGGTTGATGATTCATCACTTCCATTTACTGCTTCCAATCTCCGCTTCCATTGAGATGGCGTGAGAGGAGTAGCTCGCATTGATGGATCGATCAAAGGAAGATGTGAAATGCCTCCCTCCAACTGGTAACGACATAAGAAAGTTGTTAGGACCCAAAAATTAAAAGGATATAGCAGAAACTTGAAACTGCAGTCTGCAATGCAGGGAATGCTTCCTGAAAGAGCAGGACTGCCAAGTAATAGGTTAGTGTAATACCATCCCTTAACCTCCAACTTTTATGACTGTCCACTGAGGTTAAATACTAACCTCACCAATTGGTTCCATCTGTTAATAAAAGAAAAACGATTGGTATCAATTTTGTTTCAATTTGTGGATCTTAGTATTGGAAGTATACATGACACGAGCTTCCAGGAATACACAGGCATTATAATAGATTGAGACCATTGAAGGTGAAGGGGAGAGCTCACGGAAGCCTTAGAGAGAGAGAGAAGAGAGGGATGGCAATGAATAGTGATCAACCAGAGACTAAAAAATACCTAGATGTCATTCAATTGTATTGAATGTCTGTATTCAATGAACCCCTCCTCATGTAGGAGCCATGGAGGAATAGTAAAGTAAAATCAACTGGTTAGATTCGTCCTCATTGGCACAATAGAATGGAGGCTGATAGGGTTTCTCTTTGAGTCCTACAATCAACACTCAAGTTCTGTCTCATGGGATTCTCCAAAGTAATCAAGGTGATATGCGTGGACCCTGTATTATAGGACTAAGATAGGTGGTAGGTACGATACGAGCTCTTAAGTGTCAAGCAGTTGTTATACATCTCTTGAGATGTCAAGTGGTCAATGCCTCCTCTCCATATCTACAACGGTCAAGATGGAGTTATCCTCGTGCCGTCGAGGACAAGCCTTCATAAATGCCCTTGCCCTAGCCTCCATACCACATGCCTCCTACAGTCCCGAGCAAGGTAAATAAGCCTTGATCCCGGCGTTGGGTGTTTTGGAGTCCCATTTGATAATTTTTAGCAATCTCATGGAGCTATGCAGGTTTAAGAGTTATGCAAGACCTAGTGGAGAGTGATCCTTGGAGGGGACCTCAATCAAATGTGAGGCACCGGGATGGCCTTGGTACTAGGAGATGAAAGCTCCCTGGCAGTATCATATGGTGGAGGACTTCTGGATACGCATAAATCTTCCGATACCCAATGATACTTAATTTTCTATTATAACTGTGGTGTATACACCTAATTTTGCCTCTCTCCTATCTCTCCCACGATCTACTTGCGTCGTTCTCCTGCCATTCATTTTTCTTTCCCATTTTCCTCAGCTTTCCCGCCCATTCTACTTCCTTCATATTTCTTCTCATTCTTAACTCCCTACCCCTCTCTGGTGACTACCGCCGTTGCATCTATCCTGTGCCATATTGGCAACTGGACAAAAATCATGGGTCTGCCACTTGGTGTCTCGAACCACAGAAGTTTTTAGACAATGCAAAATACAAACGGCTTTCTTAACTATTTCGGCTTTCTAAACTAGTTCAAGCCATGGAAACTCAAGGTCAAGTTCTTTTGAAGAAAGAGAGAATGATGCAGGAGCATAATGGTGATGATCAAATCGAGGAGTCGTTAGTAAAAAGGAGTATTTCAAATTTCTAGTCAATGTCTTTTAGTTTTTGGCCTAAGTATTATTAGCCTAGTAGTTGTAGTTTGAAAGTTATGTCTTGACTATCTAGTAAGTTGTCTATTTTTTTAATAGTGGTCTAGGTATTTGAAAGGTCGAGTTGGAAATTGTGTTAAGTCTTGGAAGTGTAATCTTTGTAATGCCTATAAATAGGTGATCTAATGAAATGAAAAGGGAGAGGTGAGTTAATTATTAAATATTGGGCAAGTGTATTTTGCTTGGAGTGAGTGACTTCTCCTATAACCAAGTTTGTGGCTTGGTCGCGTTGAGCGACATCCGTGATTAGTAGATTCGAGTGACATCCCGGGACTATCCTAACCTTGTAGGTCTTGCCTGCATCAAGTACCAATGAAAAGACAGAATGAAAAAGATTACACGCAATATTTACCAAAAAATGATGTTGAGAGGAAAAAAATGGTTTGCCAACATAATCAAACTTGTTTTATTGACACATTAAATTGATGAAAAAGAGCCAAAGCTTGCCCTTACGTTTGACGATTGCTAGAGATATGGTGAAGGCGGTAAATAGAGAATGGTTAAAGAAATAAGGGCAATATTGAACATCTGAACCATAAATATAAAATAGCCTATTGTCTAAGCTCTGAATAGGTTCACTAGGATAGGTGGATTTTAAATGAAGAGAGGAGGTTAATTTTGAATAAAACTGCAAGAGAGAGCAATTATTTAAAGGCGGACAAAGACACTAAAGGGGGAAGATAATTAGAGATAGAAGATATGTATTTCATTGAAATCCTTGAAGAACCAGAACCCTCAGGAAGTTTGTACAAGTTTGAAAGAGAGCTATTATAGGCAGACTCAACACTAAAGGACAAGATAAATTAGAGATATAAGATGTGTTTGATGGAAATCCTTGTATAACTAGAACCATCAGCATTGGGAATGTATCCCAAACCGAATGGGCTGCCCAAACCAGTCTAAACAGATCAATTTTGGTCAATTTTTTAATTAGTTTCGGGGTATTTGGTTTTGAAATACTAACTAAATTGATTTTCGGCTCAATTTTGTTTTGAAAGATTTATTCACTAAACTGACGGATTTCTTGACATTGCTTTTATATCTTCTATCACATCTTACATTTGCTCTCTCTTCCATATACTAGATAACCTGGAGGTGCAACACTCTCCTTACCTTCCTTCTGTACTTCCCGTAACACTAGATAGCACTCCCTTGTGAATCTTTAGATTGCTACTTTTCTAGCCGCTCTCAGCATTTCAAGTGGACCTGAATTCCTTTCCAAACCATATAAAATCTTCATTCTTCCATTGCAAAGTACCCAACTTTGAGGCCCAATTCGGTCACACCATACCAAACCATTTCAATGCAAGAGGGTGGGGTTCGGTTGATTAGAATTGTCGGATGTTTGATATTCATAGATCTACCAGATATTATTTGTTTGGTGCAAAAATTTATCTTTTTAAAACGACCACACTGCAGCATTTTACTGTTTCGCATCGTTATTTAAAACCCACTTAGCTCTAGTACTCAATGTTGAAATATTAAATAATCAATCAAATCTATATTGAAGCTATTGACCCCAAATAACTAGCAGCAAATCCTCTCATCTCAATTCTACTAAGGGATTATTACCTCTAGGTCTAGAAAAGAGATGTCTAATTACCAATAAGGTAAGTCATTTTTTTTATTTACCACTAAGGTAAGTCACTATTTTTTTAAGTTTAGGTTTAGGGTGCACTTTCCTATTATAGGGTTTTAGTGGTTTAGGCACTTTCATAAAGTACCCTAGGATTTAAAGTACCCTAGGATTTTAGGCACTTTCATAGGGTACCCTTGTCATAAGGGTACCCTAGAGTTTAGGTTTAAGGTGCACTTTCCTATTATAGGGTTTTAGTGATTTAGGAACTTTCATAGAGTACCCTAGGATTTTAGGCACTTTCATGGGGTACCTTAGTCGTAGGATACCCTAGGATTTTAGGCACTTTCATAGGGTACCCTAGTCGTAGGGTACCCTAGAATTTTAGGCACTTTCATAAGGTACCCTAGGATTTTAGGCACTTTCATAAGGTACCCGAGTCGCAGGGTACCCTAATCATAAGGGTACCCTAGTCTTAGGGTACCCTAGAGTTTAGGTTTAGGTTGCACTTTCCTATTATAAGGTTTAGTGGTTTAGGTACTTTCATACCCGAGAATTTTATGCACTTTCATAGGGTAACCTATGATTTAGGCATTTTTATACGGGTTGGGGAGTTGATGAGAATTTTTTAGAGTTGGGCTTGACCTGATGGTAATTATCGGATCCATGGGTGACCTAATGGTAAATGTCCCATCTACTAATCCCCATGCAAGTCTTTCAACAATCTATAGGTTATGTTTTGTGGTTCTAAGTGACTTCCCACAAACCAGTAATCATAGGGAGAACCGTGAACTCAATAAAAGAGGTTCCAGCAAATCATATAGAGATTGTCAGGAAACTTATGCTTGGGAACACCAAATCAGATAAATAGCATGAGGAAGAAGATAAACAGAGAAACCCAATTACTATGTTGCTTGCCTGAACAAGTGAGGGCTTATACCGCAGCCTCAATCTTGGAAAGGCATGTCCACCTAAAGCTGGAGAAACTTGAAACAGTACACCAGAAAACCTCTGGTCTTCTTTTAACCATTTCACATATGCAAGAGCATCTTTCAACAGCCCACTGAACTGCACAAGATAAAGAATGAGGAAAATGGCTTTTATCAATAGATTCAATACAAATACTGAGCTGAAGCATAACAACAAATATAATGAACTGAAGCATTTCATCAAAACAACTACTCTACCCTGCAGTAAAGGCATGCTGATAAAATATGTTAACATGCAATAAGAATAACAGCGATCTCACATCTTGGACCCAAAAAGAAATTTTCTAGGACATGATGAAGAGAAGGAAGAGATTGATGGGAGATTAAAAAAAGATCAAGACCAAACCAACTTCTTAAACAAAATCTCCATGATTTCCATATTCGTATAACATTGATTGACAAGAATGATTATGAAAAAAAAAAAAAAACTCTGCTTATTTTTAAGGGAGAGTGAAAATTTTGGTAAAGAAAAGAGCATCTCTAAAATTTTCTGAACATGTAATTCGATTTCTTTTTTGGTAACCAAGGAACCCGCCCTAGGAAGAGTGACGTTGGACCCGCACGATAAACCCGGATATGCAAACCTAGCTGCAAGACCTAACCCCCAACAGAGATAGGGCGTTGCAAGCAGGAGTAGAACACAAGACCTTTGGGTTTAAGGCTGATCCTGTGGGCTACCTTAAACTAATAGGCTAACCCTGACAGGTTAACAGGATACTTCATTATTGACAAGGTTTAGAAATCATCAGCAATAATGCCATTCTCTAGGAAAGTGGTTTTTAGGTTCATATTTGGGATCTGCAGTTACAGTCTTATAAATGGTCCTCTTTAACCTATAATCATTATTGCCCCAATTCACTTCTCACTCAATCATGAAAATATGTAGACGACAGAATAAACCAGGAATTGTTAGTCTGGTTCACTGTCATGTTCTTGCCAGCATATATAGGCAAACATAAAAATATAAGGGCCAAGTATGAAAAGGTGATATGTGGAATATTTTCTACCCCTTCATATTCAACAAGAACCCTATCGCAATATTGAATTACTGCAAATGGGTACTCAAGTACAATTCATCAGACTTACTAAGTAGAAAGTCAAGTGACTAGCCAAGAAGACATCTGCATGTAGTCAAAAAAATTATTTCAACTCAGTGTGAAAGACAAAAAGGCCAACTTATCAGCACCTAAAGAGTCACTGAATGTAGAAAACTATTCTTGCACCATATTGAATGAGAAAAAAAAAAAAAAGATTGAACACTTTGCAAGAAAAAATTAATTCATAGCTATCCCATAAAGAAGTACCTGTGCATTAAACCCTTGCTCGTTCACGTATATTCGACCACGTATGTCAAGACCCTAACAGATCACCACAAAAATGAAACTTGAGCTCATCAGCCAATTCAAAATTATTCACATTTTACCACAATATAAGTTCATATCAACAACTCAAAACCCCAAAAAAAAGAAAAGAGAAACCTCTTAAAGGGACATCAAAGCTTGTCCCAAATGGTTTTATTATCGCTACCAAATCTACTATACAAGCTTGGTTGGCCTCTCCACTCACCACTAATTGATTTTGAGTCGTATGGTATCTAATATTGGAGATTGGAATAACAGCATATGGGCTTTATGACGGATATCAAAACCGGGTGGAAGGTAAAGGACCAACTCTGTGTGAGTTGACAGAAGCACAAGCAAAAGTCTCTCCACAATGGCAGGCTTGTTAGAGATCACAATCCAGAACAAAATAAGAAATGTATTGACAAGAGTCTTAGACCATAGGTTCATTTGCCATTTAAGTTTGGCCAGCCTCTTTCTGGGGTTCTAATGCCACCTTCATGGGAAATAAGACCATCCACCCATGTTTGTGCTACACAACCAGTATTTGTTTTGTTTTACTGATACAGAACCTGAAACTTTCAATGATAAGTCAATACCATCCTCTACCTCCCCGATTCAAATTTTCATGTTAACTAACAGAAAACCAAGAGCCAAATGGACCTGTTGGAAGAACTGCAAATAAAAGCAAAGGAGCCACTGTCACAAGAAAGGCAAAACCAGACACAAACACTGCATCAAGTAGGGCAAGTGATAACTGATAACTAATTTGCTTTTGCTCTTCACGAAAAAACCTGCATGCACAGGGACACGCGTAAAAGCACCAAACATGGAATTCTTTCACCTGACAGATGGAAGGACGGATGAGCCCAAGCAATCACCCTACCCAAGTTTTAAATTTTCTCTAGAATCATAGTAGTTTCTGTGTAAAATTTTAAACATATATAGATTCGCGGCCGTTCGCCCATCCAGCATTTTCCTTCAAAATGTAACACCTGCCCACCCAAGTACTTTTATATATGCATTGTATATTTGTATATCATGAAAGAGCCTCAAACACAATTTTAAATTCTAACTTTACATAGTAATAGTAGAACATTGGGCTCCATTTTGCTTTTGAAATGGATATGGATGCAAAATATGCATTTATGCAATTATATAGGATCACAGTTTCGTAATTGTATCGGTTAATTAAAAGATACAGTATGAGGTAATAATTTTGATAGTATATTTGCAATTTGTAATGGCATACTTGATGCCGTCTTTCATATATTTTATTTTATTTTATTATAATTTTTGTCCACGCAACACACAAATCAGGCGTCCGTCCCAGTTTCACCATCAAAGTCCCTGTGATTCACAAGCTTACAAGGCCGAAGACTATGTACCTTAAGACAAAAACCCGACTTTAAACTCATCAAAGCAAATACTACAACATATATAAATTTACCGAAACATGTGCATTTCAAGTTGTATTTAGGGAATAGAACACATTCAGGATGGAGTCAGGATTTTTTGCGGAGGGGGGACGGGGTTATATAATTTGCTGATATATATACATTTTTTCCATGCAATGGTGAGGTTTTTTGAAATTGTAGTAGGGGCGACTGCCCTACTAGCCACCCCCGGCTCCGTCCCAGCTGATTCAGAGAATATGATATGAAAACAAACCGAAAGAATGTAAAGAAACGAAATAATGGGAGAAAGAACTGGGGGATTGGTTTAAACCTGCAAGAAGGAGAGGTGTCTGGCGACCTCATCATCTGGGTCCTTGACAAAAACGAAATGGTAGAAATTCACCACAATGAATTCATGGCCCTTGTACTCTTCTTCCCAACTGCATTTCAAAGGTAACAAATCCAGAGCACGACCACACCCACATCTCAGTCCTTGTTGCCCAGCGATAAAAGTCAGAAGCAGATCCCTCCTCTTGCTGTTGTTGTTCCTCCTGTTCCTCGTCACTAAGGGAACCCATACACGGCTAGCAGTGGCAGTGATGGTGAAGGAAGTTGAGAATGCAGGCAAGTTAAATGTTAGAGCGTTGGAAGGTGAAAAACTAATCATGTTTGGACGGCAAAGCATGGACGTATCAGGGCTAATTTTCTTATACTTTTTTGGGTCTCTCTCTCCTTTCTCCCTCCCCCATTTCCCTGCTCGTTCCTCTTCGCTTTCATCACGTCCCTCGCACTTTCGTAATCGCCAGGGGATAAGGTATCACCGCATCAGGGATTTATTTTTCAATTGAGAATTCTATAAAATCTTGACACGAAAGGAATAAATTCTACAAAAATTTAAATAAGGACAAATCAAAAACCAATTTTTAGCCAAATTACCCCTAAAATGCGTGGAAGGTGTGTGTATAAATGCGTAAAGATGTATAAAAAAAAAAATTGATTGCGTGACATCCGGGCCGTCTAAAAGTGAGTTGGACGGCCTAGATTAAAACACTTTCATCTCTTCCTCTCTCCAAATCCAGACCAACCAAATACACATTTTTGACAACTCGAATGTGTCGAGGGGCACCACGTAGTACCCTATTTATACCTAAGTTTTTTCTCAAATTTGAGTAAGAAAAAGAATTACACCCCTTTGGATTTGATAGATTTCCACGTGGAAGAATGAAAATGGAAAAAAAAATTAACACTCTGTTCACTTCACATTCCCAAATAAAATTTCAAATTTTTTTTTCCCCATCTCTCATCTCTCTAATCATTAATCACATTTTTTTCTCTACTCATATCCCTCTATCTAATCGTTATTCTCAATTCTCTCTAATTATTACACATCTCTAATTGTTATTTTTTTCCAAAAATTCATCCAAATACTATCTCAAAAATATTTTCCAATTTTTTTTTTCCAAAACTTTCAACCAAACAAAGTATAAGTCTTTCACATATTTAGATGATCCAAGAGGTGAGAGAGGGTGAGACTGCATAGGAACTCCTAAAACACCCAGTTTACTTTCTAACAAGAAGTGGTGCCATTTCGTAAAAAAATGAGGACAAACAAATCATCGTCGATTTTCGGCAGCAAGTGCAGCCCACCCACTCGTTAGGGTATGATTGTACTTACACAATTATATTCCTTTCGTCAAGGCGAAACTAATTCTATTATCCAAACTAACTTTTAAACTTTTGATTTGGCAGCCTAAAAGAGTTTGATCGGAACAGGATGGAAAGAGTTTGATTTCTCAGGATATTTAGACGACACAGTAAAAACCACGCCCATCTCTTTTCGTTTCTTTTATTTTCTCACTGAGAATAAGGTTTGGTTTGGCTAAATTGAAAAAACTAGATTATTGGTTTTTTTGGTTTTGTCCTTATTCAATTTTTTTTTTGTATTCATTAGTTTTCGGTCGATTTTTTGAGATTTCTTAGCTTGTCTCAACGAGAGGAATTTAAAAAGTATAAAGTTATTAGCCAAATTTTAATTTTGTGGATAAAGACAAAAAATAATCAAAAAACTCAAAAAATAGACCGAAAACCAACAAATGCAAATTTTTTTTGAATAAGGACAACACTAATAATCCAAAAAACTAAACTAATTTTTTCAATTTAGCCAAACTAAGAGCAAGTGCATCAGGTTAGCTAAATGGGTATATTAGCTATTTAAAGCTAACCAAAGTGGGGAATATCTGTTGCATCAGCTTAGCTAAATGCTTGGGTATCCCTACCTCAGCTACAGTCCTTGGGCAAATTCACCTACCCACTATTCATCAACAACTATTTTTTTATTGTTTTCCTTCTCTCTCTCTCTCCTCCCCTGCCAGAAGCTATGAACGATGGAGCTCTCAATCACGGGTGGGTTTCTTCGACGGCTAGAAAAATGGACCAATCGAAGGAGCGACAACGACGAGGTGGGTTTCTTCGACGGCGACGAACAACGGCAGTGGTTACAGATACCCAGTTCAAATCCCTCTCTTTCTGCAATACCCAGTTCATTAGTTCCGGGATTGTTCGATTTTTGTATTTCCAATTACCAGATATACTACCATGTTTGTACATGCTCAATTTGTATGAATTTATACTCGAATTGACTTGCTTGAATTTATACTCGAAGATATGTATGCCATATTCTGATCTCCTTTTGCTAGGCTTCGCCGTATGCTACCGTTAACGACGAACGGCGAGGTAACGAAGTTGAAGAAGACGGCGGCGGTGAAGGTTGGGGAAGATGACGGCGACGGTGAAGATTGGGGAAGATGATATACACTGGTTGTATACATATATACTGTGTGTATAATTTAAAAATGAAAAAAACATAGTATTTTAATAAGAGATAAGGTAAAATGGGTAGTGTTGTTGGAGGGTTGAGAGTGACAGGCTAGCTATATGTACTGTGCGTCAGGTTTTTTGGCCAAAAATTTAGACAAATTGTTTGAATAAGGACAAAACTAATAATCCAAAAAATTAAACTAATTTTTTCGATTTAGTCAAACTAAGCAGAGATCACGGCCTTGTTTGGTTTGGTTTTCAAAAACCGGTTTTCTCAATTATTATTCAATTATTACTCTTATTTTTATTTTTTATTTTTATTTTTCTCTCTATCTCTCTCCAATCATTAATACCTATTTTTTAATTATTATACTTATTTCTCCCTCTAATCATTACAAAAACCAAAGCCCAAAACCAAACCAAACACAACCCACAACTTTTATTTTCTTTCCTTTTTTTTCCCATCTCACCAGCTAAGGGGCTGTAAAATTCAAAATTCTGTCGCTCTTGAGTTGATCCCGAGGTGATTCGGAAGATTAGGGATAATTTTGATCTTGAATCTGCAATAGCATCCTAACGAGCAATTTATTGAGAAAAATCTCGATGCTACCTGCGGCGACAAAGGGGGGACCGTCTTGCATCTTCTGTCAAATCGCCCGCTCTTCCACCTCCACCCCTCTTCTCCACTCCGTCGGACTCCTCTCTCTCTCTCTCTCTCTCTCTCTCTCTCTCTCTCTCGTATATGCTAAACTTTTACTGATACGAGTTCAGATCATGCAGGATGAGAAGGTTGTTGCTTTCCCAGACATAAACCCTTCAGCATTCAGGTTCCAATCAACACTTTTTTTTTCTTTTTCTTAACACTCTCTGAGTTCAATGCTTTCTACTAGTAATGTTCTCACTTACATTGGATTTTCCATCATTTGATATTAGTGCTTACGGATGACTTATTTCCTACGACCAGAAGTCTTGCGACTGTGTGCAATATATATATTTGTATTTGGCTCGTTTTGTTGCGTGTAATTGGAATTACTTTGGCTCAACTTTTGAGATTTTTTTTGGGTAATTAAGCGTGAAATTAAAAGGTTAAAAGGGTTAAGCGAATGTACAGCTTACAAGGTGCATATTCCAGGGAGGACGAAACAAAAATAAAGAAAAAAGAAAAAATTGCGTGCTCCCCGGCACAATCCGCCGGTTGTGGGACATTAGTGGTCCTAGCACAACCCGCTAGGATAGGAAACAAAATGGATAAATGGGCACAAAGGCCAACTTACAAAGGAAAAGCCTCTTTTTGAACAGTCTTCCAATTAATGCTTTCACCAACAAACATATGCATGTCTTCGAAATTGCTTTTGCAGTTGGCCCAAGGCCACTATCTGAATGCAAAACACAGCACTAGCACCATGTACTTTCAAAACAGTCCAAACTTTTGAGAATTGGGCTTGGCCAATTCGAACATTGGACAAGATGAGCCAGGATTGAATGAGGAAAATTTTCAAGGTTGGGTGATGATAGGATTGGAAATTGGGAAGCATATGTAACTCGATTGAAAAATGACCCAGAGTGTATTTAAGATTCGAAGCCCAAATTTATTAACCTTCTTTACATGGACAGAACTAAGGCTATCACCAGCTTTTAGTCAAAATTTACCCTGATTTGTAGCTCTATTTGAGATCATTCACTCTTGTGTGAGCTTAACTTTTGCTAAAATTTTGTCTAAAACATAGGAGTATTAAAAATATCTTTACTTCATCTTTATCTTCATCAACCACTCCTAAAGGTCAAAATCCTTCCCATTGCCAACACCAGAGAACCCGTTCAGCCTTCACCACCGCCGTTATAGGATTTCCTGAAACGCCAACACGGGTTACAAACCCCCAGGTTTACTTTTCGAGAGAAATATGACCATGGTGAAGTTAAATTGTCTTGTTGAGAAGCTCGATCACTCTCTGTAAGCTTGAAATCTGAACTCACTTGTTCTCTATCTTTACCTCTGGTGTAGCAATTAATAAATTTGGTATCCTTGATTTGGGTCAAGAAAAGGGTAAAACTATGGAAAGCTTTTTTTGGTTGATTATCTGGCCTCTTTACATGTTGTGTGCTCTATTTCCATGGTTGCCGAGATACACGTGAAAAATATTTATTAGTCTTATATTAGGCGTGGGGGTGGAAGTTCAATATCTGGTTGCAATCAACTATTTTAGCTGTATCTTTGTATTAAGAGAACGCAGAATTAAAGTTTTTAGACAAGTCAAATAAGGTGGGGAGATGTTTTTCCAAGGTTGCTTTTTTTGTCATCTCCTTACTTTCCAACGTGGCTAAACATATAAAACTTGGTCAAATAGTCGAACTTCAGCTGAAGGCTCCAGCTACTACCGAGTGCAGAACGATCATATGTATGTAGCCAGTAGCCTTACCCTCGCATGTTGTAACTTTTAAGTAGCCTTACCCTCGCATGTAGTCAGCTGCATGTAGCCTTAAGGCTCAATTTAGTTTGGTTTGGTTTGGAACCCCAACCCAAAAGCCTGGAGCGGGATTGGTTCTGATAAACGGTGAGATTTAGCATCTGTTGAGTCCTTTCATGGGGTGAGATTTCAAAGGTTGTTTTTGTGTGACCACATTCAATTAGGAAATCTTTCTGGAACTCTATTGAATTTTGTAGGACTAACAACAAAATAATTTTTCTAGAGTATCTTGACTTCATTTACATGACAAGACATGCGCACAAGCTCCTTCCTAACCTTAAATTTTTCATTTTTCATTTTTTAAAATCATTGGTGTGGAGATCATTGGATGGGTTAATTGGATCCTGCTGGAGAGATGACACCATCAAGAAAGGATTTGAGGTTGTATTAAGTCGATTTGGAAAGTAAGAGATTCCATCATGATAGCTTCTTTGATTGGAGGCTGACTTGGGATTTGATTTTGAGCGCATGCAACTTTGGAAAGAGAGACTTATGTGTTCCTAACAGGTGTTGCATTTGTAAGAAGGAAGAACAGTCAATTAGTCATTTTTTGGTACTAAAATGGTTCCAAAGAGATGGAGCATGCTGCTGGTTATTTTTTTTTCATGTATGGGGTGATGCCAGTAACAGTTCCAGCTCTTGCCTCAATGATAGCAGGTGTGTCTCGTTAGGAAGGTGAATAGGGCATGGATAGTGTCTATAGATTCCTATTCAAGAGAAAGGAATTGAAGGATTTTGGAAGATGTATAAATTCCTACTCACAAGCTTAAGTTTTCCATACGCCGTTCTTTACATTTTGGGTGAAAGAGGAAATACAGATCTTATTTGCTTCATCTTCTATATCCTGTGTACGTGTGTGATTTTGTTCCACCTTCACTAAATGAGGGTGAACGTCCCTCACTCTGATTGGTAGGAAAAGTGTGGGGTCCACCACAAAATCAACCCCATTCATTAGCAAAAAGTGTATTAGTGGACTCAACACTTTTCCCACCAATTTGTGTGAGGGTAACGTGAACAAAATCGCACAATCGCACTCCCTGTGTACCATGCAAGCGGCTTCATATGTCATAATTTTCAAAACAGCTCTCTGTTTGTGTCTTTTTAGTTGACTAGAAGTTAATTGTCCATCATTGTTACGGGGTATCCCCTGTGACTCCCTTGGTCAACCAATTTTTTTAATCTTTTGCAGCATTTGAACTGGTATATTCGTTTCTACCAGAGGACATAATATACTTTTCTGTGTGTGATTTTGGCTACTGTCTGATAAATTTGCTCTCGCTGCTGTTGTTGTCGTGCTAATATTAATCCATCCCATGAATTGGTATCTAGATAGGCATTATTTGGTCATTTCTAGGGAGCACATTCCAACTGTCAAAGATCTCCAGAGGAGAACTGAAGACTTCTCATTGGGTAAATAAAATTATAATTAGTTGGTGCTGTCATTGTACTTTGCCTTTTATGTTTCTTAATGTGGATGAGATTTGATATTTCCTTATTCTCCAGTGAGTCACATGTTAAATGTAGGGCAAAATCTATTGCAGATAGATGCACCTCAGAAGCAATACAGGTATTGTTTCTTTGCATTGAGGATTATCCCCCCTTTTTTCCTGTTGAATGTCAGCTTTTCTATGTGCCAAATTGGGTGAGTTTGCAATGATCCGGATTCCTTAAACTACTTAAACAACAAAATCTGAAACAGTGTTGCATATCCAAGTATAATACAGTTTTAGTGTCTGGAAAACCCAAATACCCAGAACGCATCATGCCTCAAACAAAACGGTGAGAGAATATTACACTTGCTTCGACAATTGCCTACTCTATAGGCAGTGGATTTCACCATGATGAAGGAGATTAGAACGTACCCAAAACCCAATGTGTAGACCCAAACAGCCAAACCCTCTAAATTGCTTCTTTCTCTGATGATTTTAATTTTTCCCTTAATCAGAACATGTCTCTATATAGGGCTAAAATGGGATCTTTGTCGTCAATTGGTGGTTGGAGTTTAGGTGCAATGGGTTGATATCTATCAATGGAAGCTGGGAGCTCCAATTTATCAGACTGACAAAGTCAACAGTTATTTGGTTTTATTAATTGGTTCTCTCACACACAAAAACACCTTTTAAGAATCCAAGAACCACAAATACGGGCACAGAGATGACAAGATAGTGACACTTGGTAGAAGTGTTCAGACACTTGGAGACGCATTGAATAGTTTTGAGAACTAATCCAGTTATATGCTTCTATCAAATTGGGGATCATATTAGGGATCATTTATGAAGATGTGATAACTGTTACTATTCCATAAATATTCGAGAACTAAGCATCCCCTAAATTTGTTTAAACTGCATTCTGTCCTCATATTTCTTCCTAGCCTGTAGTGTCCTACTTAAATGAATGCAGTGAAATAATTGGTCACATATATTAGCGTGTCCTACCCTTGCCAGGAGCTTGTCCTCATGTGTTCCTGTCTGACATGGACACGCGAGGCAGATTGACGTGCTTGTGCTTCTTACTTTATGTTGAATCACATAACGCATATTATAAGGATCAAACTTGCTTAGGGGGCGTGTAGTGAGGGGGCTCACTACATGCGCATAGTGAGCTCCCTCGGCCGTCCGATCGGCGATCAATGGTCCTGATACCCAATCATCGACATCTAAACTAGGATTTACAATTAGGATGTTATTTTATTCTTTCTTCACATGTGTTTTGGTACTAAAGAGTTTTATGCAGTATTCTCCTGTCCTTGTTTTAGATTTGGCTTCCACCAACCTCCTGTGAACAGTGTTGATCACCTTCACCTCCATTGTTTTGCACTTCCATTTGAACCGAGGTCAGCAATTAGTTTTGTGATTGTTGTCATATGCTTGAATTTTCTTGTTTGAATCAATTCTACATGCGTAGAAATTCCACAGAAGTCTTTAATGCTTAAGAGTTTAAACAGATGGAGGTGTGTAAAATACTTGTCATTGGGACCACTGGGTGGATTTATTGAAGCTGAGAAGTTGTTAGAGAGGATAAAGCCAGTATCATCTACTCCATTGAAACTATGAAATGATTCATTAATCTTCTGCATGTGGGACTTCAGTCGATCTCCTTTCAAAATTTCATGTGACGTTGTAATCAAGCAGTTGATATATGCAAAGCATTTGTTACCGATCTGGGTTTTCCTGACAACTATAACAGATTTGAGGGGTTTACTTTTCAGCTGAACACATATTTTCAAGATATTTCGCATTATCTGCCTCCCTGTTTACACCCTCCCTTCAATTAACCATGTTCCACAAAATGTGATTGCCGGCATCTGATATTTTCTCCTTGGAGAAGAAACTGCTATAATGATCTTGTTCAACAGCTGTTTCTTGCAAGGAGCTTTTTCCAAAACTGAAAATCCTTTTGCCCTAGTCAGAATTCTCCGGTGACTGGGTTTTTCATTTTTGGCTAGTTTGGTTCATCCCATTAACTCGTTTGGCTCCCCACACCTTCTCCTCTGGTCCCTTTGGCATAGGGGACGCCACAATGGCTCGGCTGGCATTCCCTCAAGAAATGTAGTCGAGTAATCAAGTTCACTGACCTGATTGATTGCGGTAATTGATTTTCAGCACTAATTTAGCTACTATCCATCAGGGATGTGAACGGTCTGGTTTGATTGCTTTTCAGATAATAATTACGTTGATTTTGCAGTACGGTAACTTAATCTGTTTTGTGGTTCAGTAAACTGAAACTGATTCAAAGTGCAATATTTATACCACATCAGAGAAAATTGATTTTCCATGATCAGGAATGGAACTCTGATAAGTGCATTTTTAATGGTAAAAGAGGCGAGACGACATGACATTCCTAAAAATGGATCACGTAGGAAGATAAAAACATTATTTCACCTCCAGGTATATGAAGGAGAGGTCTAATCTATGTATGCACTCGATGTATAATGTAATGTAAAAGAATCGATTGGTTCTGTTATGTTCAGACAGTACTACTCGTACAAATTGTACAGATCGGTTGGTTTGGGAATTGAGTGGCAGAGATTGCACCGAAAAGTAAGGTATTCTTTGCCAGATACTAGGGGAGGCTATTGTAATCGAATTCATCTCTTCTTTAATTTTTTGTAATTTTTGGAAAGATCGACCGTTCTTTTTAGAGATTTGGTGGTCTCCAATTCTTTGAAAAAGACGATGGATTCCTCTATACCGTACAAAAGGTTGAAGAAAATAGAAGAAATATCGCATCCAATCTTTAAAATAGAGTTTCAAAGCTCGAACGAAAATGTTCTAAACCATTGGATTTAAGGAGTGTTATATTAACAAAAAATAATTTTTTTCTAAAAACCGTTAGAGTGTATTGTCTTACGATACATAACATAGAAAACGTAAAAAGTCATTTTATTAAAAATAAAATAACTTTGTCGAAAACTCTTACACCCTTTTGTTGGGACTCTGAGAGAGAGAGAGGGAGAGAGATGACGGGAGTTGTATGCCTTGTGGACATCTCTCAGGTGCACCCACCCCCATTTTCAGACCGTTTCTTCAGTTGTACTCACAACTCGAACCCTTTCCTTCCATCATCATTATCATCTTCGTCCTCAAAACTCAACCGACGCCGTACTCCGGTCATAACAAGGCTAAACCAGCAGGTGACAAACAGCTCTACCAGCACTAGTTCTGAAATCAGGGTATGCGTGAACAGGACCTGCAGGCGGCAAGGTTCAATGGAAACCCTAAAAACCCTCTCTGGTATTGCGCCGCCTCACGTCTCCGTCAACTCTTGCGGTTGTTTGGGCCGCTGCGGCGCTGGGCCCAACCTCGTGGTTCTGCCTCAATCAGCATTTTTCGCCCACTGTGGGACCCCTGCCCGAGCTGCCCGTATCATGTTCGATTTTTGTGGGGGTGATTTGGATTCTTGGAGTAACAGTTTGGCAGCACTTGGTTTGAGGAATAGGGCCGAGGATTTGTTGGCTAATGGGAGTAGCAATGAAGCGGATGTCTTGCTTTCTCAGGTACCACAATCGCCATTTCTGTCTGATTGTTTTTGTGGGTTGGTTTGGGTCGTATATACCAAACAGTACCGGTCCGGAGGGAAGGCATTACCAAGGCTTTTGCTTCGGCCATCAAAATTTGCTAGAAAGAGGGCCCCCAATAGAGATTGCGTAGTACTCCTATTTTTTAAACGCATGAAATAAGGAAAATTGATTATGCGAGCATGATTAGTATTTTTGCCTCTAAGAATGCAAGAAAAGTGATTTTAAGTGATTTTTTTAAAAAACAATTAATGAAGCATAGTTGTTGAAAAATAATCTTGCTTTGGGTAGTTGACTTATCCTTTTATGGTCTTGCTCATGAAATGCAAAAAGGACCCCTTTTAAAAGTTCACCTTGGGCCTTCAAATTGTCAGGGCAGGCCCTGATATGAAAGCTCCTTCCCTAGAAGTTTTATGGGGAGGGTTGTGCGTTAGGTAGTAGACAACAAGCACGTAAAAAACCCTGTCAGATCTTTATGACATGAATCCTAATATGATTATGAGAAATGGTAGGGTGTGTGAACATATAACCCTTGATAGAGCTCAATGAAAAAAAATAAAAAAAGATTCATGTAGCCGACCCATTTTGCAACGCCAATGCTCTGGATGCTGAATGAAAGAAGAATGGTAATGTGCACATAAATCAAAATGATTCTTAGGTCTGCCCTCCCATATGCCTTTTGGCTTTGATTTGAGGGCATGATTCTGCAGTAAACTCGACGGTATAGGGGATCACTGTTTCAGTAGTATTCTGTGAGCAACCACTTTGTGCATTTATTGCCAAAGGTTAGGTCTGTTTCAGTGGTATTCTAGGAGCAGCCACTTTGTGCATTTATTGCCAAAGGTTAGCTCTGTCCCCTATCCATCCCTCGCCCGTACCCCCAATTATTGGGGACTAAATGGGTTATGTTATTGTTGTTGTTGTATTCATGTAGCCGACCTCAATTGATTGAGACATAAGGCTCGTTTTGGATTGGTTTGGTTTAGACTAATTAACTATTGGTGCTATATCAGGATGTAAATAACCGATACTTGTCTTAGTTATTATATTCTGAACTTGATTCTTGTTAGTAACTATGAATCTGAATTCGACTTGTGTAGCTCCCTTCATGTTCTTAGTGTCATTGACTCCACACGTATGAAGGAGTTGTTCAAGGCTGCTGACAATTCCATTTTTCTTATTGGTGTAGGCTATAAATCTTAAACCATTAGGAGGTGTCCATGTTCTCTATAAGGCCAGGTTTGTGGAAGTTATTCTTTTATCCTATCATCTATCTTGTATGAAAGGGACTATATCTTATCACTCATGGAAAACTAAATCTGCTTTTTGTAGTTTGTAACAGATCACGTAACATGTAGTTTTCTCTCTCAGTTGAACAGAACCTTACCATGCCTATCAACATAGTTTTGTGATGTATGCATACTGTCATAGTGATATTTGTTCTTTTCATTTCTCATTTTGTAGTTTATTTCTTTCTTTGGTTTGTAATTGTTGATAAAGGAAAAGGACTAACCAAGCTTGAAGTGTCTCCTCCCTTAACACCGCAAGCAACTTTGTACCTCAGTCTTCTGAGAAGAAATGAGAAGCAAGTTGTCCAAGGTTCAGTGATTTTTATTTAAATATTTATGTAGAAGTTTCATATTTTGATTGGACCATTATATCAAGCGATAAACTATCAACACTTTGGAATAGATTACTTGTTTCAAGCTTTCAAATGAATATTCATTTGAGTTTCTACCTGATGACACGACTCCAGAATTGGACGCTTGTACACATTTAAGACACCAATTGTGTTCTAATTTGACCAATTTTTGTTTCAGTAAAACTTCTGCAACTATTGTTTCACCAATTGGATCATATTTGATCTGATAGGATTTTGACGTCATTGGGACACAGTTCACTTTTTCTGAAATAACCTAACTTTGCCTCACTGTGTAA
Organism: Vaccinium macrocarpon; assembly: GCA_022606695.1. Lineage (NCBI taxonomy): Eukaryota > Viridiplantae > Streptophyta > Magnoliopsida > Ericales > Ericaceae > Vaccinium > Vaccinium macrocarpon. The sequence continues at coordinate 26,416,792 of CM040173.1, forward strand.
ATAGCACTGTCTATTCATTTGAGAAGAAGAGAGGAAAGGAGGAGCAACTATATTGCATGCCAAGGCCGCATTGCCACCCAACACTACATGGCCATCTCTCTATCTACATAGACTGCGTTGGCCATATTGCATTGGACAATATTGCTCGTATTGCGTTGGTCATCATCACTTTGCATTGTTTATGTCGTGTCGGTTCTTTCTGTCCTATACATATTTGTTCCGGAGCCTTTGACATAAATCAGTCAGGAATCCAATGTAATCCATCTGAAACCCTAGTCAGAGGCCTCAAATACAGTTTAGTACTTGTATACATTGGAGACTTGAAAAATGACCCATATTATTTACTCTCAGAGGTGTGTAAGACAATCTTGACTGAAATCTACGCACTCCGAGTCAGAGGCTTGAAAGATGATCTAAAACCTGAATACTTGCTATGGTCACCCTCTATTTCGATTTCTTTGCTCTTCCTTCTCAATTCACCGACACCCTTACCCGCCTATTTTGGTAACATTGTTCACACTCTTGTGGTACCATTGATGAAGGAGATTTTTACTTGTTATTTTTGAGGTGATCTGATATGATGATATCATAGATCAACCCAATTTTGAATGTCAGCCACTAAGTGGAGTTATATAAAATTGGTCACAGAATTGACCATCTTAGAACGTCATAAGTCACATTCTACCTGTAGCCATACCCTCTATCTTGAGTTCAACGTATAACTACAAGAGAATATGTCGCTTTATCATTATATTGATCGTACTTTTTATAAACATCGAATCAAATTCCTAGAAAGTTATCAATATGGAACATGAATTGCTGCATCACCTATTCACAAGTGTATGCACGGACAACATCCATATCAGCAGTGCCAATATTTATTAACACATGTTAGTGCACTATCACGGAAACTCGTGCACACACTAATCATGAAGAGAGTTAAATCTTGGACCTGTGGTGATCTCCATATTTTGTGAACTTGAAGTTGTAGATGATGTTTTGTTTGGTAATCCCATTAGAAGATTTGGGTACTTTTGCTTTTGGAATTTCTCATGAGTTGGTCTTTGATATGGCCCATTTAAAATTCAGTTGAGCGAACTTTTTCCAGGACCTATGGCCGCCGCATGGGCATACTGAGCTAGTGAACTGTATTTCATTCAGGTCTTCTACGAGATTGGCGATGGGCAATATGGCTGGGGCTCTTGAAGATGCTAAAGAAGCTTTGACTATTGCTCCTAAATATCCCGAGGTGAGCTGGAATGTTATTGTTTACTTGGAAGGGCATTAAATTCTCAATGCCTATCAATTGGCGATCATGAATGGAAGACGTGTTTTTCATTTAATTCAGCATGATCTTAAGATGAAAACTATGGTTTTTTTGTACTAGAACTTGAGCTTCATTTGCTTTTATCAATTAATTTCTGTGTCTGGAGTCTCTGGACTCATGGGCGATAGGAAAAAGAATAGAACCCAGGTAGTAGGGTCGGGTGATACTATTCATACGTATATTCTGAGAGGTTGCTTAGGAGATTAAGCACTAATTCTGCATATCGCTTGTGGTATTGTACAATCACGTGGCCTAGCTTTTCATTATGTATAGAAGGTGAACCATGAATCATACAATCTCAACATTTAGTTTGTTCTCTGTCCCTCCCCCAAACCAACTGAATAAGATAAAAAGGAAATGGAAGCTTCCACCATTGTCTGGGGTTAACTTGCATTGGAATTGGTAGCCATGCTGAATAGGATGGTGCGATGACTGCGTTATTTGAAGTTGGCCAATCTCTATTCCTGATGTTCTCTACTGGTAGTTCTATGATTTTCTTTTAAGCACTTGTTTGTTGTGATAAGTATGTTTCTCATCCTGCCCACGACCATTGGAGTTACTTCAGCGGTATCCTTTTGCTTTTAAGCTGATCTTGTTAGGTTACCACACCTTGTATTTTTCACACCAAACTTTGATGCAGATCAATGAAGCAAGAAAAATGTCATGTTTCATATTTCCATGCTAGTGCAACTTGTTTAAGTTCTTTTCAGTTTCATGAGCCCTGAGTAAGTTGTAGTTTCAGCATAACTGGATATTGGTTGTAGCCTGTTGGTACAGTCCATTGGTCGTTTTAGCGGTGTCATGCTCTTGGATCTTATATGTATTCTTTGGTCGGTCTTCAAAGTTTCACTCATCACAGGGCCATGATTATTTAGTTTAAAGTATTGGTCCTAAAAATTGGGATGCCTAGCAGCTCATAACTGCAGTACCTCTTTTTCTTCATAGAATACAGTGACTGCGCGTTTTAGCTGGTCATTTGTACAGAAAAAACATTGGCAGGAGTGAAGTTCTTCTGTTTTCGTTCATAAAGCAGCCAAGGCGCTATTCTTTCAATACTACTCACTTTCCCCAAACTGCATGCTTTATGTCCATAACCCATGTAACCGAGATTGTATGGTTCTAGTAGCGTGAGGATAGATTTTTTTAGGGTATCCATGAGGAACTTTAACCATCAATAGGAATTTATTGGTGAACATCAATTTAGAGACACTATTACTGGAAAGGGCCCTCCCAAAACCAGCTATTTAATGAGGTTAGCAGGGACTTCCATGCCCAATTTAACGACAGGGAAGCCTGACTTGGTAATGTCTCTGGTGGATCTCATTGAGTATTTGGCATATAAAAACTTGTGTAGCACAAGAAATGCAAGCACAAAGTTAGACCATGGATTTAAGTTTGATAAAAATACCACAATGTTTCAACTTTTTTTTATTGAATATTGTTGTTAATGGATCCTACGATGATATTTTAATTGGGTCAGTTTAGCATTGAGCTTAGATTATAGGGACTATCAAGTATCAAGTGAAGTGACAGCCACAACATCCCCTTGGGTTATTGGTGGTTGTTAATTACCAGTTGTCCTAAAAGCTTAAGCTGATAGGAAATGGGCCCAACAAAATATGTCAAGCTATCTAACACCCTCGCTCACATGCAACCCTGTCTGGCACCTGGAGATGCAATTTTTCGTATATAGAGCAAAACAGGATGCAAAGTGGAAAAGCATAATGCAAACTGGAAACAAACACAAATGGGGGAGACTTGAACCCAAGATGTCTCACAATTTGAGTTCTGATACCATGTTAAGTTACAAGTAGTCCCAAAAGCTTAAGCTACTAGGAAAATGGGCCCAACAATGTATATCAGCTATCTAAAGTTGACATCAGTGGGATTGTGATTTTGCAATTTGCAGTGCCTTTTCAGTTGTCGTAGTAGTAACTATCATTAAGTTTTTCCCAGAGGTGAGGATTTAAAGACTGATACATTTCTTGTAACGATACTGGCCTTCCAAATCCGTTGTTGATCAAATTAGGATTGTCGGATTAGTCTCCAGTTATGTTTACCGCCAGATGCTGTACATGGTACGATAGGGCTACACTTCTAGAGATTACCAAACTAGAATGTACTTTTAAAAGCAAAAATTACAAGAAGCAAAAACGTTTATCTCGGTCATTTGTGAGAAACAAATTTCTGGGGGCAGAACGACTTATTTTAAAAAATTTCATCGCCAAATCTTGGCTACGTCCTGATGTTTTGTTTGTCATATTTGATTTATTAAAAACCTTTGGGATCACTTTGGATATGAATTCGCCATTGTAGAACAAATGGGTGCTATGTTTCAGACGTGATTTCCAGAACGTAATTCGAGAGGAAAATTAGCATTCCCGGGTAAACACAGTGTATCCTGCCTATGTTTTCTATGCAGGCACTGATTTTTTTGAGAAAGTATTTGTCAGTTAAAGAAATTTATAAGCATATTTGCATGGTTATAGCACTAATTGTGTTACAATTCTTATGTATTTATTTGAGTTCCAGTGCGGTGCAGTCTTCTTAATTTTTGTTGAACACAAAACTCAGGTCAGGACCAAGAATACAGGCTCCACCAAGTGGTATGAATGGCGAGGGTACAGCCATGGTTTCCGATATTATGTGTGTGCCTCTGAGTGTAGGGCTTGTTACTGCTGTGGATAACTGTAAAGATCGGCTGTCTGTGTAAAATAGGAGTATTTGTCAGGTTCAGAATTTAACGCAAAATACGTCAACTTTTTCAGTACAGGTCTGAGTCAAATAGCAATGGCTCGAAGAACTTCTCTTAACAAACAGTTCATGCGAAGTTCTAACTACGCCTAGTCCTATGTTGTCCCAAAATTGTTGATGAGCTGTTTACCATGCTGTTTTGCAGGCTTACATCTGCCAAGGTGATGCTCTGATGGCTATTGAACAATTTGATGCAGCTGATACTTCCTATGCTATGGCTTTGGAGTTGGATCCTTCCATTCGTCGTTCCAAATCATTCAAGGTGTCATTACATTCTGTGAATTGTGATTGCAGATGCTTTATTTTCTGTCAAATTTAATAGTGTCGCCCCTTTGGACCTTAGAGTCTTAGACATGAAGCAGGGATGAGACAATTGACCTAATGTGACCCTTTTTCCTCTTCCCTTCAATTTTGCTCACCCTTGTCCTTTTTTTCTTTTTTTGCAAGCCTTTGCCTTCTGCAGTTTTTAGGGACAGAAGGGAACTTTTAACTTTCAACAAGGAATTTTCCATCTCATTTCTTGTCTCATAAACGACCCATTTTCTGTTGCCATCGTTAACAGTTGTTATTGGGTTGAGGGCTACTTTTTCTGACGTGGGAAACTGAATGATCTTGCAATCGAAGAGTTCTTGTATTTTGTTTGTTAGAGCAAAGCATTCCCTTAGGCCTCCTTCAGTTGTATGGAAATGATGAAGGATGAGAAAATCAACTTTCTTGCAACTTTCTTAGTGTTTAGTTATCGAGAAAGTTGTGGGACCCACAACTCCGAATTTAATAGTGGGAAATACTTTCATGCAATACAGATCCTGCAAAAAAGTATGAATTTTAGTTTTCATATAAAACTCTTTGTTAACAAAATACAAACAGGGAAAAAAAAAAATCCTTTTCCTTTACTTCGCTTTTCTGAGAGTACATTTCCCATGTAGCATTCTCGATGAATGAACAGAACCTTGGTGAATGACTTATAAGAGGATGATATCGGCATTATTTTGGATCATCATTCCTTCCTTCCTCACGCGGTTTCACCTCTGGGACTATTTGTGAATGCTAAATTCCAAGTCAGTAAAATGGCAAGTCCTCAAGCCCTAAAGTGAACTATGTATGTACTTTACCCATGTGAGTATGAGCAGGCATTTTAATACACCAATCAAATTTACAATTGTGATAATATCCACTATCCAGAAAAACTAAGGTATAGTAACTGTAAAAAAAGCATAAAACATTAACTATCTGATTCATGGCTTCAGTAGTCGAGTTACTTGTTCACATGGTGCCAAATGAAATGAAACCTGATAATTGCACAGTTACAGGTGTTTTCCCGTCAGCTTGGTCACACATGAGGATTGAGGAGGCATGTGGGTGAAACTAATTTGAACTCTCTCTAACAGCTTAAGGTTTGAGAGGACCAACATTATTATTTATTGCCGCATTAGAACTAAATCAGCAGCAATCCAACTACAAACTGTTATTTTATGACTGCGAAATTGATTAGAGGAACTTGGAAGTTTTTTCAACCTTCTTGCATATCCTGTTATTGTGTGTGTGTGTGTGTGTGTGTGTGTGTGTGTGTGTGTGTGTGTGTGTGTGTGTGTGTGTGTGTTTTAACTAATAGCTTGAAACAGTAGCCAGGAGAACAACTTCTAACAATGGTGGATTTCAGGCTCGGATAGCAAAGCTTCAAGAGAAACTCATTGCAGCAAATTTGCCTTGACTTCTGCTGTCTGGCTGAAGTTGTGCATATACATGATAATGGACATGAGAAGCAGGCTGCTTGTATTGCTGAAGGTTTGGGTTCTCCTACCTTTTCGGCCATGTGAAGTTATTGTGGTTATTATGCTTCTATAGATTTGTAGTCCCAAATAGTGGGGACAGTCAAAAAGGAATCAAGGAAGACAATCAAAGAATAGGCTTGCTGTTGATAAAATGAATAAGGAAAAATTCAGACTGATTTTAAGTATTTACTGCATCTAAAAGGATGATTGCAGTCATGATTTCAGAGTCCCAGACTGACACACAGACACACAAGCAAGCACAGTCATAAATTCTCCCCATTTGTACTGTTGAAACTGCGGAGGATTGATCCCTAACCCTTATATCCATTATATTACACTCACGAAACTAAATACTTGAAAATCTGATTAGTTAATCCTGAAGTAGCAGTGACAGTTTGGGTTTCTGAATGTGAAAGCACAAGGATGATTTCAGCAGTGTTTTGTTTACCCAGTCTAGAGGTATTCTAGCTATTTGTGTGTAGGGATGTGACTTTTAACGGAAATCACCCTAGTGATTCATGAATTGGAATTCTGAAACATGATACGCCTTTGTTCCTAAATGGCACATCAAGTGTTCCGGAAGGGATCCTGGGTTTGTCATACATATTGGATCAACATTTCATGTAACATGCTAGAAAACCATAGATGGAGGTGCTTTGGCCAGACAAAATGGTAAATAAAATCGGTCAATAAGTTTCTAGTAGTGTGTTTCACACGGGTAATTTTTAAAATAGTACAATATTTTATTGAAAGGGTATTGCTTGAAAGATATGGGTACACTTAACTTAATTAATAGAAGCCCGCCGCTATTGTACCACAATTTACGTATGCGGCGAACTGCGTTCTTGCTCCCAATACTTTACCAGAACAATCTACGTTCAAAGGTAACATAGGTTTAGATAGGTGAGAAACATATACGCAATTTATTATTTCCGTTCTCCATGGAGGCACTCTAACCCCCTTTGTTTACAGGACAAATTGTGCAGCCAAGGATCCATCTTCCTGTGCTCGTGTTACACTATGGGAAAGAGTCTTTTTTCATTACATAGCTAATCTACAGAGTTGCATAACCTAGTGTCTCTCTTCCAAAACTGCATTGATGCATAGCTCTGCTGACGTACCATTATGAAGAACAAGGTGCCAAGGTATACAAGGAACAAAGCTAGGCATCCCCGTGCATAAGGGCCCCTAGACATTGCCCAAGGAAATTATGATATCCTGTATCAAAATCATAATCTAATATACTTCATGAATTCATTAAAATATCATCTGCTGTCTCCTTTATATGGACTTTAGAATTGGTGACAAATATATGAGGATAAAGATTACCTAACCAAAATTCCTAAAATCCTGAAGCACAATTACATTCTATATTATGAACAATGGTGGCTGGAGGCAGCACCTGATGTGGTGGTGGGGCTCCAGTGGACAAGTGATATTATGTAAATAATGTGCGACAGAGAGCAGCTATTCAAGGCATAAATGGAGAAAGAGAGAAAAAGGTGCTACATCGCATCATGTTAATGGACATTGATGTGCAATCAACATAGTAATTTAATATGGATTAGTCAACAAGCACAAGGCTTGAAAAGTGACTTTATCATCACTAACAAAAATCCCTATAGGTTACCGTTATTTTATGGATAGGGATCCTGTGGTTATTTTGTCTAACTAATAGGGCTCACTGTATAAATGCAAACCTCAATGGGTCAGGGTGTTTTAACCTAGGTATAAACCTGCTACATATTTACCATTCTTTGTGCTTAGGAATTTCAACCATGGTAGAGAGTTGCACAACTTAGGCCCAGTTTTCCAAAAGATGAGTATTTTAATTTGGTGCGAAAAAAATTAAAAAACGATAGACGGAACTACTTTATTTTTTAATTTGAAATATCATGGTGCTAAAATCTTTTGGAAAACTAGGCCTTAGTTATTTAAACTGTGTATCAAGATAAAATGAGAGATCCAAACAGGACTGTCCGCCAGATTTGGTGATATTAGTTGACATCGCCCGAATTGGTACTTAGGGGCAGACCATGGAGAACAATAAAAAATACTAGATGAGGACTTTGTCTTGTTTGATACATAGGTTTTGTCTTGTTCAAGGATTTTAGGAATTATGGTTAGACAGTGTTATTTAACTGTTTTGTTACCATGGAATATGGTTTTGTTAAAGGTTTACCATCACTTTCTTGGCAGGGGATATCTTTACTTCATTAAGTGCAGTGATGCCTATGGTTTTCTGTTTTCTATCTTGTTCTTGATCGTCCTACATCGATTTCCCTTATTTCAATACCATCTCAAAGGAAAAACCAAAAGTATGGGAATTTACCCCGCTGCAACCAAACGGTTTTATATCTGCCATCTATCAAGATGTGGTCTTGAAAGGCCAAATTCTTAAAAATATGACATTGTTGTAATGTTCGGTATATGCATGCGGCATGCGCCAATAGAGCATATTGTTTTGACACTTCTTTTTTTTTTCGTTTTTTTTTTTTTTAAATTTTTAGCCAGTTTGTTGAGTTGGTGAATAGAGTCCATCCATTGGACGTGGAAGTTTCTGACTTATGTATGTGGCTCCTCCTACGCCTAGCATGTTACCGGATGCAGTCAGGACAGTTTATATATGTAGCAAGTTATGCTTGTTCGAGCTACCACAACTGGTCCTAGCAGCGTGGTCTCATTGTGGTCTGGTAACGTAACGAGGTCCACAGGCTTTTTTTAGTTAACTTAGCTGCCAAATATGGTTATTCACGCACCATTTCCTGGTGGTTTTTGTTGTCCATGTATGGAGAACATTTCATGCTTTGTGCCGTCTTGGTTTTGAGGCTTCTTCAGCAAATTCAGGCTCTAGCTGCCAAATATGGTTATTCGGTATTGGTGTTAAGCATTGTGCATTAATGTTCGTTTGCCCATATGGTTATCGGTGTAATACCCTGGTTATTTTCTGTTCTCTTTCTTTCGGCTTTCAAATTCCTCATTTTCTCAGTATAGTGCGAAGCAAAGCCATACTTATGTCCCTTAAATGGAAACTAGAAACCTTCAACGGGCGAAAAGAAGATAAAGAGGATAACCACGGGGAAATCTCCAACACATCACAGTTTTACCATTTCATCAATGTTCTCTCACCCCAAGAGTTGTATGATTTCAGCAGATCATTCATTTTCATGTGTTTTACTTTTGTTGTATCTAATACCCCTTTTTTTTTTGAGCAAACAGAAACATATTTCATTAACGAAACAGAAATTACAAGAAATAAAGGAAAAGAAAATACAAGAAACAAAGGAAAAAGAAAAGAAAAAGATAAAAGTCGCAAAATTTTACAACATAGACAACAGAACCACTGCTCCACTCGGAGGTGGCTGGAGGAAGAAGACGGAAGGATATTAGCGTCCAGAGCTCCACATCTCTTCGTCCCACCGCAGACAAAGCCGCCTGGCGCCGCTGTTGCTGGAGAACCCACAAATCCGGCTTCCAAGCTCGGATCTGAGGGCCAGAGAACCCAAACCGGTAGATCTGGGCCAACAAGGTCCAAAAATGATGGGGTAGTGGGAGAACAATTCTCCTGAGAACGAGATTCTCAACCACCACACAGCCATGGAGGAGAGAGGAGAGCAAAGAAATCCGAGAGGGGAGAGTGGGCTGGTGGACGGAAAAGTGAGGAGGAAGGAAGAGAAGAGGAGGGGGCTGAAAGAAGAGGGGAAAGAGGGGAAGGGGGAGGCGGTGGGGGAGGGAGGGGAAACCCCTATTATAAAAGCAGGAGTTGGGTGTTTTTCTAGTGCACTATTTAAGAGACCAATATGCCCTCCCCTTTCTCAAGTTATTACTCAAACATCCTAAACCCACAAAACAATAGAAGCCCAGTCTCCCCCGGTCATTGCCACACTGTCTCAAACCCACCATTTGCAGCCAAAAAAAATGGGGCAAAAATGGCTGAGACTTCTCATGGCTAATGCACCCTCCGTCACCTCAAAATCACCCTGTAAAGCCACTGCAAATAATTTCGACTGGACCTGCAACAAAACGGTCGCCTCCGAATTTTGAGGTGATATAGATGCAAACATAGTCACAGCCGTCTATACATATTGGTTATCTTCACTAATGTTAGATTCATACACCATATGAGAACCAGATTCGCCCTCTACGATATAAGCGATTTCTGCTAGAGTTTGAGGTCACCAACTACGAGAGCTTTTCCGGTTTCCCCCTTTGCTACTATTGCCATTTTCGCTCTTCGTGCCTGCTCTACAGGTCAGATTGCTAGGACCTCTCTTGGCCATCTGAATTTAACTCTTAGTTTTCTCCAATGAGCTCTAAAATGTTCCTTATTCTACACTATGAATGTAAGGTACGAAAGTTAGAGATGAAATTTTGGAGTTCTTAGGTTTTGAGATGAATTTTTTAATATTTTCGTTGCTTGCTTCAGTGAATGATTTGGATGAAATTGCTGCAAATATTAGTTTTGGTTGCAAATAATTAAGTGATACGCCAGGTGTTCAACTAAATATCCAAGTGACAATTATGGAGCAGACAATTATGGAGCAGAATATGGGTTTTGATTTAGATCCTTACCTTCTTTCATTGTGGGTTTGGATTTGAAGTTTTACGGATTTCTTAATTTAACACAGTACGAAAATAGAGCAACCAAAGATTGCATAAGTAAGGTGTCTTGGCAAAAAAGTCAATAGGATAATTGAACTCCATTTGTATATGAGAATTTTTCATCGCTCTTGTACACTCAATAGTCAATAAAACTTAGTTTATTTCAAACTTGCTATTGTTTTCTTCCCCCACCTAACCTGAATGTATGTTGTGTGTTCATCTATATATTATGCTTCTATGATTGTGGTGAAAGTGGTATAGGTGTTAGGAGTCTAGGAACGTGGCTTCAAATAATCAGGTGACGAGCGTATGTGTTTAGTTGACGTCCCAAGCTAAAGAGTTTACTAGAAGTAACGGTTACACGTCTCTCAATTGCATTTTTGTTTCTTTCCCGTCCATTTTCACACTCTGAATTTTTTCCGTTGAGGGTTTGTATTTTAATGTTTGCTAACAGCTTCATCCTTGGATCCCACTTGTATCCAATGTGGCAATATGTCAAACTCGATTTGTTGTTTGTGGCAATAGATATTTGTGATGTTTATTCTCAAATTACATCCAGTGAGATTTGTTGATACTCTTGGAGCATGTGCATTAGGACTATTATGTTGAATGGAAGACTTCAATTCAGCTATCGATGGGCACAATAAAGATGCAGTCAATAACAAGATGACAATGAAGTCTTCCATTCAATATACTAGTCCATTCTGACTGTTATCATTGTCATCTTGTTATTGATTGCATCTTTGTTGTGCCCATCGATAGCTGAATTTAAGTCTTCCATTCAACATACTAGTCCCAAGCACATGCTCCAACAGTACCAACAAATCTCATTGGATGTAATTTGAGAATAAACATCACAAATATCTATCGCCACAAACAACAAATCGAGTTTGACATATTGCCACATTGAATACAAATGGGATCTAGGGATGAAGTTGTTAGCAAACATTAAAATACAAACCCTCAGCGGAAAAAAAATTCAAAGTGTGAAATTGGACGGAAAAGAAACAAAAATGCAATTGAGAGATGTGTAACCGTTACTTCTAGTAGACTCTTTAACTTGGGACGTCAACTAAACACGTACGCTCGTCACCTGATTATTTGAAGCCACGGTCCTAGACTCCTAACACCCATACCACTTTCACCACAAAACATTCATAGGAGCATACTATAGATGAACACACAATATAAGGTTCAGGTTAGGTGGGGAAGAAAACAATAGCAAGTTTGAAAGAAACCAAGTTTTATTGAGCATACAAGAGCGATGAAAAATTCCCATATACAAACGGAGCTGAATTATCCTATCGACCTTTTTGCCAAGACACCTTACTTATGCAATCTTTGGAATGCTCTATTTTCATACCGTGTTAAATTAAGAAATCCATAAAACTTCAAATCCAGACCCACAATGAAAGAAGGTAAGTATCTAAATCTAAACCCATTTGCTCCATAATTGTCACTTTGATATTTAGTCGAACACCTGGTGTATCACTTGATTATTTGCAACCAAAACTAATATTTGCAACAATTTCATTCACTGAAGCGAACTGAAGCAAGCAACAGAAATAATTAAAAAATTCATCCCAAAACCGAAGAATGCCAAAATTTCATCTCTAACTTTCGTACCTTACATTCATAGTGTAGAATAAGGAACATTTTTAGAGCTCATTGGAGAAACTAAGAGTTAAATTCAGATGACCAAAAGAGGTCCTAGCGATCTGACCTGTAGAGCAGGCACGAAGAGAGAAAATGGCAATAGTAGCAAAGGGGGAAACCGGAAAAGTTCTCGTAGTTGGTGACCTCAAACTCTAGCAGAGATATCGTAGAGGGCGAATTTGGCTCTCGTATGTTGTATGAATCTAACATTAGTGAAGATGACCATAGTTGCATCTATATCGCCTCAAAATTTGGAGGCGACCGTTTTGTTGTAGGTCCTAGCATAAATTATTTGTAGCGGCTTTACAGGGTGATTTTGAGGTGACGGATGGTGCATTAGCCATCAGAAGTCTCAACCGTTTTTGCCCCATTTTTTGGCTGCAAATGGTGGGTTTGACGCGGTGACCAGGGGAGATTGGGTTTCTATCGTTTTGTGAGTTTAGGATGTTCGAGTAATAACTTGATAAAGGGGAGGAAGACCAAAACAGGGTTGCAAAGAACCGAAAGCCCTTCTTTTAAGTTCCTCCTAGATACATGGAAAGTTGGAGAAGGTTTTTTTACTAATGAATCGATATTCAAAATCATTCCATTTGGCTTATAAGTCAGATTGTGAATCCATCGATGTGAGAGGTCTTTCCTTTTCTTTCTCTTTAACTCAGTAGTTAGAGTTTTGCTTTCATGCGACAGGAGTAATTGGTTCAAATCCAATAGTAGGTAAAACTTCTTAGATAGCATTGACTTCGGTTCGGTATCTAATAGATTAGCTAGTTACTCAGGTAGCTTGCTCCAGAACCTACCGTAGTAACATATAGCTACAAAGAACAAGAGCAAGAAAGAAGCCGTCGTTAAACCCTATCTCTCGGCAAGGCTTGTCGCATTCATTATAGAGAAATATGGACTGAAGTAACATTCATACACTAAATGTTCCAAGTGTTTTCAATTACAAAGATTTCCTCTGGACCCATTCCCTTCCTTCCCTCGTCATAGATACGTACAGGACTTATTTAGTAAGGTGCCATGTCGTCCTGTCCACAATGACAACAGTCATCACATGATCAAAATGGTCTTCCCTCTTTGTAGCAAAAGAAAAGTTCCTCTAGTAGGATCCCAGGCTCCATTCATTTTCCAAGAAAAATATTATGCGAGAAAGTTAATGTTGAGAAAAGTGAAATAAAGTCGAGGAAAGGAAAATTTATTTTCCCGTGAGTGTTCACTTGATAAAAAATGTTTTGAGGAAAGTCTAATTGGGGGGAGCAAACTTTTTCACAACACATAATTCTGTCCTTTTTGCGGGATGCATTTTGAGGAAGAGTGAGTCCTAGTGAAAAAATAATTTTGTAGGTCCCATTATTTTCCTGGTAATTAAACATCCCAAGATTTATGGGAAAGTTGATTTTCCCATCTTTTTTTATATTTTCTTGACAACAGAACGAGGCCTTGATGAAAGGAGTATTGGCATTTTCTACAGCGGCAAAAGATTCTAGTCGAATTTTCTAATAATAAAAATCTAGCCTTTAATCGAATACGGGGTATAATCCTTGAGCATTCATTAGATTATCAATATTTTTTTTAATTTGAATGGTTTACTCATTAGTTAACCTCCGCGAAAAGCGAAAATATATATAGTTATTTTCTTTTGTTTATTGTTAATCTGACTTCGGCAACAAATTGCATTTGCGATGCTATTAAATCCAGAAAAAACGGTACATTGATCACACAAAAAAGGACGTCAAAATCCGTTACAACTTGATCTTCTCTCTATCCCTGTTCTTAATTAGTGAACAAATGTAAGCATCAACTGATAATTTAAAAGAAAAAAGTATAAGTGGCAAAATAGCGAGAATGGTCACGCCATAGCCAAGTGCAAAGCTATGCCCATTTGACTCGGCCCACAGGGCATAGAAATGTAGTTCCCCAAAATGGTTTTCATGTTATCAGACTGCGTCAATTTTCAGAAAATAAGGGGAGAAAAATCTACTGTTGATCAGCCATGCCATATCTGCATTCAACTTGTTCCCCCTGTATCAGCCTCTCCACCGCATCTGAGGAAAGGCCAATCAATTCTAATGTCTTCTCCCAAACTTCGAGAGAAGTTTCTACATTGTGGGCTTCTTCAGAAGCATTTGTGGGTCTGCAATCTTGAGATATGAAAGCGCAGACAGGCCACTCATCCGCTTTCAACATTTCACAGTACTCTGGAACCTGGGGATCAGTTGCAGCAAAAAGTGCACTTCGAGAACCTGCAGTGCATGCACCACCACAATGATCACCTTAGAAGCCAATAAGTTTGCACAAAACTCATGGTTTCACAATTATTATCTCAAGACTTAGCAGCCAAATAATTGATCAACCAAATTATGTTCTTATCCAACTAAATATTTACAAGGTCATTCATGTGTCTGATACAGGGAAAAAGGGAATATTGCTTAAAAACTAAACAAAGTGCTTATAGTCATCGACTATTACGTGTAAGCACTAACTGCTACCCATAGTATTTAACGTCATCAGTAACAAAGTGACATATACTCTGATCACTTGCCAAGTCACTTTCATGTACACCCAAATTAATCAAAATATGGTTAGACATCAGCTCAAGTTCTTTAAGGGACTTAATTGGCTTGCAGACTAACTGTTCTCCACCAGAACAAAAGCTACCAAGTTTCTTGATCTAAATTCCTTCCAAAATGTGTTGCTATTGAAAATATTAGCATTCACACCGTTCGATTGACCTCTCTTGGCAGACTCTCCACAATAGACGTACAAAGTTTCCTGCAACAGGTTTAACAGTTTTTCAGAACCAAAGCTGTAAGCCTTTAGGAATCAGGGTGGTGTAATGTCGCAGTACGATACTGATGTTGTTACAGTATCCAAAAGGGAGGGTGGAGCTCCCAGGTTTAAGTTCTTCTACTCAGAAAACAATGTAAAATCCTATTGAGTGAAAAGAAAACATAAAAAATACTTTAAATCAACAGTTCATTAGTATCCCGTTAGAAGTAAATACGAACTTTTCAAATATGATTCCTTCATCATAAACACGGAGGTAACATTTTAAAGGTATAGACAGATGTGCATAACTCAATTTGCAGAAACAAAACAAAAAAAGACCAGCACTCATGACACTCACCTTCTTGAGCATCAAATATGAAGTATGGTATTAGGTGATAAGCAGCTTCAACAATTCTGGGAAGATCCCTTGTCTGCACTTAAAAAAGTTACTATGAGTTACCATTATCTGTGTATGTTGTTGCTGACGATGAAAGCCAATCAATGTCTAGTTTGTCATGTCATACAGGTGTAGCAAAATAAATATGAAGTACAAATTATAGAATCATATGATAATCCGGGAACTGAAGTCATCAGAAAGAAATCGGTATGCTTATAATTTTAAAACATGATCTACTTTTATCAAATTGAAAGGTGCACTCAACTCTAAACCGGTCAATAGGATACTTAAAGACCAGATTTGGCATTTATCTCTTAAGTGGCCTGTTTATTGCATCCTTGGTATCTAAACCAAATTCTCTAAATCCTCTACTTTTATCAAAAAAAGCAAGATGCATCAAACCAGTCAACAGGAACCTTGCCGTCCTCTACAGCTAAATTTTATCAAACACTAGAAAGATCTGGCAAGTCCAAATTAAGAAAAAAATAGTGAGTGATTGTATAAAGCATCAAATGTTTGAAAGGCAGAAGTATAACAATCATTAAAGTAAGGCTAACAACACATGATTGCCATATTTCAGGAGGATAAATATATGAAAGCAAACCAGGAAACTGTCTCTAAAAACTGAGACCCCTGAATTTAAGGCACAGCCAATTACCAACAGTCCACTTGGGTCTACCATCAGTGAGCCAATTTGCCTTGCACTATATTAAGTCCGCTACTAAAAAACCTAATATTGATGATTGTGACAATGCAGAAATACCCAATTTGAGCTAGCCTACAATAAGTTACAGGCCCCCGTCAATAATTACGAAATTTGCACATAAGATCCACAGCATTATTCTGGTTGTACTGGTCAAGCCTCTTTCACTGTTTCATGAGTGTGGTACTTCCTTTCTAGTGGAAATACAAGCCTGTACAAAAGCATATGCAGACACATACTATACTATTCAATATATGTATGGAACAGTTGAAGTAGTTAAAGGAACTTACAACACCAGTTTGGACAATTCCAGGAGATACACAAACTACGCTTATGCCAGCTTCAGCAGGTAGCCGCTTATGGAGAACACTGCTGAACATCACCTGCAATTCAAATGCCACCCTAAGTTTCCATCCTCAGTTGTTCACCACTGTAAGGGAAGCTAATTTGTCTTCTTGAACACCGCCCTAACACACATGATAATATGGTAAAACACAACATAGAAAGGAAAAGGAAGAAGGAGATTGGCTTGACATTAGATCCATAGAATCATGCCAATGCTCTTTCTGAAGGCCATCTTCTGTTTCTCCTTCTAGAATGGTTCCTGGGCTGAGCCCTTCCCATCCCAAGTGGTGACCCAAGTCTGCCAAGCCCGGTAGGATTACACCACCACTTTGGCAATGCCGGCAAAAAGGAGAGTCGAAAGTTTACTTAATAACAACTCTATGATGACTAATATGGTTTCAGATGAACGTGGGGACATGGAAATTGGAAAATAGATAGAATAAGGGGAAGGATAAAAACACATCCATTCTCTAGGAACTAACTAAATTGTACTCTGTAGTCATCGACAGGAGTGGAAATGAGCAATTGAATGTGTTTAGTACCATAGGTGATCCCATAGAACACCAGAGCACTTGGAAATGGCAATGCAAAGACATCAAAAGGAGTTTTCAATGTTTCAACCAATACTACAGGTCATTAGTCACTCCACTTTCCTTTTCAATAGAAAAAAGCACTAAATTACAACTAGGACAAGGGTATGGTGGGATGGTTCAACCAAGGTTCTGAATACTCTGCCAGTTGTGGTACTGTTTTTATCAGTGGTACAGTAGATACTGGTACCGGTATAATTTCGGGTATTATTTCGGATTTATCGGATGTATATTGATTGTGTAATAATAACAATTGCTGTAAAGTCATAAACAGAAAAAGAGTACTGTAAAAACACAACTTTCATGAGGGACAAAATACATTTTCTTTTGCAAATTGAAATTTTCAGCTATTAAGGTGTGTATAATATAGCAGTAAATAATGAGGCTGTCAAATCACGGGAGAAGGTATCCTTTGCTCTTGTTTACAGATTCAACACGAAACCCAAACAGTGTCCTTTCTCTTCTTTTCTGCATTCCGTAGAAGGTATGGTACGCCGATAGACGGTAGTTGGCCAGAAACGACCAGTACAACAGGAAACTGCCTGGTAATTTCTCCAGGACGGAACATAGATGCTTAGGTACTGCTTTTCTTCACAACCAGTAAGAACTGCCCGATATTGTTATGGTATATACAATTAATAATTCAACCTTGGTTCCAACTTTTTTTGAGTGAAGACAACAAAGAAAATAGTGGGACAAAGGAAAAAAGAAAAGAGAAAACGATAAGACAAAGTACAAGGCGGACAAGAAGTCTACAAGGAAATTGAATGTTCAAGGCTGCAGCCTTTTTTTTTTTTTAAGGATTAGGACTCCGGCCCTTGTCCTTTGTCTTTTCCCCTTTCTAGCTCCCCTTCTGCATCGTTTCTCTGATGACATCAAGTGGAGGAGCTAAAGAGGCACCCCGACATACACTATCAAGAAGGTGAGTTTCTTGTTGTTGTGGGGAAAAAAAATGGGAGAAAAAAGAAAAAGAAGTATCAATTTAATAATGTTGGTGCCAGGCTGCCAGGAAAGGGTTGAGATTTGAAGTTGTTAAGGTCCAAGTGATCAACCATACTAACTAATGACTGAGAAAGGGATTATTGCCTAGTTACTGCCTCAAATGTCATTAAAGAGTAAAGAATGCCAGTACATCCAACCAGCCCTTTGGATCCTAAAATAAATAGTTGACAAGAAATGAAGAGAGAGAGAGAAGATGGCACTCCATTTCGTATCTTCTTTGCCATTCGAGGAAAACCCAGGCATAATGTGGTTTTCAATCATAAAAAATGAGTGAAACAAGAAGGAATCAAATACACGAAGGCCAGCATATGGAAGTTATTTATTATCTATTCTCGGAAGTAGATGGTGTAAATATATTCTCGGAAGTAGATGGTGTAAATCAGTAAACAAAATGAAACCAAAAAAAAAATGAAAAAGCCTTTTCAGGTGCTGTACCATAGAAGAACAAAGTGTACCTGAGCCAATTTGCTGCTCGAGTATCCCAATGTACTTGTGTATCTTCTTTTCTTAGAGACAAAATTCATATCTTTGGTGTCAACAAATCCAACATGGTGCATCTACACCAGAAAAAAAAAAAAAAAAAAACTGCTCTCATACGAGTGAGAAAAGAAACTAAATACCATGCAAGGTTCAATGAAAATTTCAACCTCAATTCATACACTACTCTTGAATCTGGATCATGTCTGGTTTATAGTTTCTAATATATTTAAGTGTCTTCTTATGGGGAAACAGAAAAGATATAATTGCATAACTTGGGGGATTGCGACATTCAATACTTTAGAACAAACATGTACTGTGTTTGGTCATCTGTTACAAAGACATACCACTAGGGCTATACTGTTTTTTTTTGGAAATGCACGTGTGTCTAGAAATTATGTGCAACGCCAGTGCTTTGGATGCTAAATGAAAGAAGCATGGTAATGTGCACATAAATCAAAATGACTCTTGGGTCTGCCCTCTCTGATGCCTTTAAGCTTTGATTTGAGGGCATGATTCCGCAGCAAATGTGACGGTATAGGGGGACCACTGTTTCAGTGGTATTCTATGAGCAGCCACTTTGTGCATTTATTGCCAAAGGTTAGGTCTGTCTCCAATCCATCTGTTTCAGTGGTTTTCTGAGAGCAGCCACTTTGTGCATTTATTGCCGAAGGTTAGGTCTGTCTCCTATCCATCCCCCGCCCATACCCCCAATTATTGGGGACTAAATGGGTTATGTTATTGTTGTTGTTGTACGTGTGTCTAGAAATTGACAGGGACATGAGAGTAGTCAAAATTTCAACAACTACACAACATTTACATGCATGCATATATGTATGCAGAAGCATACCAGGGCCATTGCACTTACTGTTAGATTCCAGTGAGAGAGAGAGAGAGAGAGAGAGAGGGTAGAACATTTTCTCATTACTTTTAACAATGGGTCTGTCAACACAGATATACAATACTCACAATATACATGATAAACTACCCTAGGAATAGTAAAACATAACAAAGACACACCTAACTTAACACTCCCCCTCAAGTTGGTGCAAAGATATCTATCAAGCCCAACTTGAATACAATGGGGTGAAAACTCTTACTATTAAGACCCTTAGTAAATACATCAGCTAATTGGTCTTCGGATCTCACAAAAGGCATGCATATCAAACCGTTGCTCAGCTTCTCCTTGATGAAATGCCTATCAATCTCAATATGCTTTGTTTGATCATGTTGAACCGGATTATGAACAATGTTTATGGCTGCTTTGTTGTCACAGTAGAGCTTCATAGGACCATGATCAGGAAATCCCAAGTCACGCAAGAAGGTTTGGAGCCATAAAAGCTCACAAACACCATGAGCCATAGCTCAGACAAACCCTGACTAGATCTAGCTACCACAGACTGCTTCTTACTCCTCCATGTAATCAAATTTCCTCCAAGGAAGGTGCAATAGCCAGAAGTAGATCGCCTATCATCAATAGAACCTGCCCAGTCTGCATCAGTGAAAGCTTCCAATCTCAAGTGACCATGATTGGAGAACAAAACTCCTTTACCTGGGGCAGATTTAAGATACCTCAAGATATGATAAACTGCATCAAGATGACTAGTAATGCAGGTTCATGCATGAACCGACTCCACAACCCCCACAAAGATAGGAAATATCCGTCTAGTGTGAGACAAGTATATCAGGCGACCCACAAGTCTCTGATATCTCTCCTTTTCTGTAAGCTCCCCCACATTGCTACAAAGATGATGGTTGGCCTCAATGGGAGAATCAGCAGGCTTACATCCCAACATACCAGTTTCTTCCAAGAGATCAAGGATGTACTTCCTTTGACAAATAAAAATTCCTTTGTCAGATCTAGCCACCTCCATTCCAAGGAAGTACTTCATAGACCGCAAATCTTTAATCTCAAACTCTTGAGCAAGAAGAGCTTTAAGGCTAGCAATCTCATTCACATCATCACCTGTCATGATTATGTCATCCACATAAACAATAAGAATGGCAATCTTACCATTACTTCTCTTGATGAACATAGTATGATCAAAGATGACTGCTTGTATCCAAATCTCAACATGGCTTTGAGAAACCTGTCAAACCATGCTCTAGGAGATTGCTTCAAGCCATAGAGTGCCTTCTTCAATCTGCACACCTTCCCCTCGGTCTGAGACGATGAAAAACCCGATGGAATGGCCATGTACACCTCCTCCTCTAATTCACCATGGAGGAAGACATTCTTCACATCAAACTGGTGAAGAGGCCAATTTAAATTGGCAGCACAAGAGAGTAGGACTCACACAGAGTTCATCTTCGCTACAGGGGCAAACGTCTCCTCATAGTCAATGCCATAGGTTTGTGTGAAGCCCTTGGCAACAAGTCTTGCCTTGTATCTCTCAACCGCCCCATCAGCTTTGTGTTTCACAAATGAACACCCATTTGCACCCCACGAGGTTTCTTTTCCTCTTGGAAGAGATACTAGCTCCCAAGTGCCATTCCTTTTAAAGCCGTCATCTCCTCTACCATAGCTCCTTTCCACTTAGGTGTCATGAATGCATCCTGCCAATTCTGTGGAATAGATATAGAAGAAAGAGACGAAACAAAAGCATAATGCGAAGGAGATAAGCGGTCATAAGAAACAAATTTGGAGATGGGATGTTGAATGCAAGTTCTAACACCTTTCCTATGAGCAATAGGAGCATCAAGATCATCAACAACAAGATAGGAAAGTTAAGCATTACGGATGAATCATTTGGAGAATCCAAACTGGAGTAGGTAATGGAGGAAAGAAGCATTACCGGATGAATCGGTAGGGAGAACCAAACTGGAGTAGGTAATGGAGATTGGCAAAGTGGCACTGCACATGTAGACTTGCCTTTATTCCTTCGAGAAAAGGTCTGCAAATTTGACCTATCCAGTCTTTCCCGACCATCATGCTTTGCTCCTTCTGCAGGTAAAGGTTCTTTCTCCCCCTCACCATGACAAGGTAAAGGATAAGACCACGACTCAGGAGTATGAAATGTCAACATCTCTTCCCATCTATCATTCTCCCCGAAGAGATGAAGTGGACAAAGGATAAAGGGATTGGTTTCCCAAAAAAGTGACATCCATGGAGACATACATTTTGCGAGAGTGCGGGTCATAGCATTTGTAACCCTTTTGAGTGGGAGAATAGCCAAGGAAAATGCACTTGCGGGCTTTGGGATCCAAATTTTACACTGGGGTGCTTAGGCGCATGAACAAAACACACACAACCAAAGACTTTGGGTGGGAGAGATGAGACCCGAGAACCACCTAGAAGAACCTTAATTGGAGTTTGAAACTGGAGAACACTAGATGGCATGCGATTGATAAGAAAAGCAGCAGTAAGGATAGCTTCGCCCCAAAAGTGTTTAGGAACATTCATGGTGAACAATAGAGAGCGGGCTACCTCAGCAAGATGGCGATTCTTGCGCTCGGCAACTCCATTTTGTTGCGGAGTGCCAACACAAGAAGTCTGAAAGAGAATGCCATAATCATTAAGATATGCCCGAAAAGTCCCATCTAGATACTCAGTCCCATTGTCACTACGGAGCACTTTAATATTGGCATCAAATTGAGTACGCACCATTTGGTGAAAAGATTTAAAACACAAAAACACCTCATTTTTTGCCTTTATTAAATACACCCAAGTGACACGAGAATAACAATCAATAAATGTCACAAACCAACGATAGCCAGACAGGGATGTGATAGGAGAAGGACCCCAGACATCGGAGTGAATGACCATAAATGGTGAATCACTTCTGTGATTGACCGGAGCATAAAAGGAGCGTTTATGTTTCGCCAGCTCACAAGCTTCACAAAGAAATTGACTCCGAGAACATTGTTTAGCCAAACTAGGGAACAATTTTTCAAGAATCCCAAATGATGGATGACCAAGTCTACGATGCCATTGATGTAACAAGGAAAGAGCAGAACCCGTATCTGCTGCAAGAGCTTGACCACATGACAAAGGTGGGCAAACTGGATTAGGTTCAGACTCCAAGAAATAAAGGCCCCCATGTGCTTTGCCCTTGCCAATCATCCTTCCCGTATCCAGTTCCTGAAAGACACAATGTGTAGGAAAAATTGTTACGGAGCAATTTAAGGATTGGGTAAGACTACTAACGGATAAAAGGTTAGTAGAAAAATTGGGAACATGGAGAACTGAGGAAAGAGAAATGGTTGGAGAATAATGAATAGAACCTTGCCCGGAAATAGCAGATAAAGAACCATCGGCTACTCTAACTTTATCCTTACTAGAACAAGTGGAGTAGGAATCAAAAAAGGATGAACAACCCGTCATATGATCTGTGGCACCCGAATCTATAATCCAAGGCCGGGAGCTAGATGCACTAAAAGCACTAGCATGAACAGCAGCAAAGAAATCAGAGGCAGTGGAAGCAGCAGAAGTGGAAGTAGGAACAGTGGTAGATGGAGCGTCAAGCCTAGCCAATAGGCGCCTGAGAGTTTGTAACTCCCCACCGCAAAAAAAAAGGGCTAACTTGAGTAGTTGTTAAAGACTCCATTGTACCAACAAATTACATTTCAAATCACCTTAAAGCGGACCCTTGAATGAGTGGGAGCGTCGAAATTTGTCAAGGACAAGTCTCGGACCTCTCAAAGGTGGTCAAAATCGGTCAAAATGGGTCCCTGAACCTCCCTAGGTCCTCTAGAACCCTCCAGATGAGCTGTTTGAACCTTTTCCTAAGTGATGAACCCTCCAGATGAGCTGTTTGAACCTTTTCCTAGGCGTTGAACCCTCCAGATGAGCTTTTGACCCTTTTTTAAAGCCGCTGACCCCCCTTTTTTGAACCCACGACACATCGACACGGGAGGACCCTGCGGGCTGGCGTTGACCGCGTAGACCGCCCCCACTTTCAAGCTGCTCTGCGTCGCGTGTAACACACTCTCCGCGAGTGGATCTCACTTTCGGCCGCCACGCCACCACCTCCCTCCGGTGGCGTGAGCACCGTTAGATGGTCTCCGTGACCACCCACCCCTCCGCGGCGATCGCCTCGGCGTAGTGAACAAAACCACGTGGCTCAAAAAAGCTTCCCGACCACTCTAAGTAGGGGGTGAAAAAAACGGTGGATTTTGACCAAAAGGAGATCGTCACGACATTCGTTGGGGCTCACGGAGGTCTGTGCTACTCTGCGTTGCTTCACGGAGGTTCTACTACGATCGTGGGCAAATGTAGAAACCCAATAGATCCAGGCAAAAGTCGACAAACTTGATCCTCTCTGATAACGAGAAGGATTTGTCGATCTCTGAGAAAGGCCTCTCCTATACGCGATTGATTATCAAGTCTCAATCACTGGAAGTCATCTACCACGCACCATTGATGATCGATGCTCTGATACCATGTTAGATTCCAGTGAGACAGAGAGAGAGAGAGAGAGAGAGAGAGAGGGTAGAACATTTTCTCATTACTTTTAACAATGGGTCTGTCAACACAGATATACAATACTCACAATATACATGACTAAACTACCCTAGGAATAGTAAAACATAACAAAGACACACCTAACTTAACACTTACAATGGAATTCACATTAATAATCCGGCTTGGAGAACCTCTGATAAGGGACGGCAAAAGTAATATTGAAAGCAGTGCTGGGGCAAGATGATTCACTTGCATGTGTTCTTCGTGTCCATCCTTCAAGAATCTTTGTGGTTCTAAACAAACGACCAAAAAACATCAGGCCAATTAAGGATGACTAAGGTTAACAAAATCCGTTTGCGTAGGCTACAACAGAGCGAAAATGTAGCTAGCTAGTGAGATAGCACAGACTGTGTAAAAAAAGACAATTAACAAATAAAAGTAACAATAACTGAAAAATCCGGTAATGTTTAGCATTAATTCAGCAATCATTATCAAATGGGCAAAGTATATATTTTTAATAAATCATGTATAATCCTGATAGTTACCTCAAAGCAGGAGCAGAGCTAGAAATTTGGGGTAGTAGGGTCAAAACACCTATTCAAGAACTAAATGAGAGAATTTTAGGTCTTGGGCCTGGGGTACTTTTGGTATTTTAGCAGGGTCAAAACAATAACCTCAACCCACAAATTACTCAATACTCTAGTAAAATCTAGAAGTTATTGGATCAAGTGATCCCATTTTTATGTTAGACCTTCTGCCCTTGCCTCAAAGGGCCCACAATACGAAATCAGCTTTTTTCAAAAATCTAACTTCCGGATTTCAGGATATTCCTTTTGCAAACGAAATATGAAGATGAAGTGACTCGACTGTTTGGCTTATCGAATCAAGTCCTGCGATAGGAATGGCAAGTCGTGTGATTCAAATATGATTCTTGATTGCAGCAAGTCATCCCTATGAATCAAATTTTTGGTGTAACAAAATCAAATCGTGTGAGACAGATTGGGAATCTTATGATTCTGATAAAGTGCAACAAAACCCAAATAAGCATAGATGTCTTAACTCCTCATAAGCTGATAAGGTGCCAATAATTGAATGAACATCCCTCCTGTATACAGAGATGTCTTTGTTTGGTATTGGAATGAGAAACCTCAACTTGATCAATAAATTATCAAGCCTAGACTTATGGTTCCTTGAGGCTACAATCGAAGAAGAAGTTGTCAAGCTACACATGGAAACATTTGTTACATCAATCAAACATCAAGTCGGTTGTCAAGCATCGTCCCAGTCATAAAAATAGAACAGCCAAACCCGGGTATCCTCCATGCAGATATGTTGGTTGACTCAACAACCAGGCATTAATTGTTTGGTCATGCATGGTTTCAATAGTTACAACCAGATCAAGAAGACGGCAAGTAAGGGTGCTCCCTAGACGGTCTTCAGAACTTGATGACAACTTTTACTGTATATTGATGCCCTTTAGCCTCAAGAATGCTGGGCAACCTAACAACAGGCCAAGACACATGACATATTGTGCCAAACAGTTGAATTCAACCTAGATGATTTGGTGGTGAAATCCAAAAGGAAAAATCCAGCCAACTCAACTGCACATGAATGGCCCAGGTGATTATTTGGAGCGGCAGCGAGGGAATTCCAAGGATGTATCGCGTGGTTCCCGGTCCAGCCCAAGTGATCACTATTTGAGACATGCCCAAGAGAGAGAACATTTAAGAACTACAAGCCCTCTTTGAAAAGGCCTTTTATCTAAGGAGATCGACCCCAACAAAGACAGAGATCACTAAACTCTTGAACATCCTTTTGGAAAAGATGCCACATTGGACAACACCATCAATCATTCACACATTGAGAAGAGTCATGAGCTCACCACTTACATGACTCCCTTCAGCAAGGTTAGCCGCTTCCCGTTTACATTACCTCCATGAGGAGATCAAATTGGTGTGTTGCTTACTCAAGAAGTGGATTCAGTTCAGGGACCAGTATCTTATAATAGCATAATCTTTCAAAACCCTAGATAAAAGGTCTATTTGAGATTTTTGCAATTACCGTGCTATAGAAAATAAAAAGATAAAATCTACATCCAACTAGACTGTTTTGGGGGTGTTAGGCATTTGGGCTATTAGGGACATCTTACCTATTTACACTCTACTACAATAACAGATAACTTTCACATGGATGCCCAACCATGTAGATTTTATCGTTTTATTTTCAATAAAGCGTAATAGTTCAAATCTCATCCTTATTTGTACTTACCTCCAATGGAAAATATCCCAGCATTATTGATGAGAACATGCAAAGGTGCTGAACGTGCATTCCATGCTTCGGCAAATTTCACAACAGAATCCAATGAGAGAAGATCAACTTCCATCACCTTATGAAGTCACAATTTGAGTAAGTTAGCAATGTTGCAACTAAGCACCAGGTATCAGGAGTCATTCGTAAACAGTGTAAGTTCATATCAATAGCATATGCATAGTGTATCCGTGTAGAGCTTGAGTCTGGCCCCGTGAAGACTCTATTTCCTAATTGGATCTACTTGATCATCTATTTGCATTATCCATAATACAGCCATTTTTTCTTGAGGAAAAATATCTCATTCTTCATAGTTTGTACTCGTATTTTCACTCCATTGTACAGTCATCATCTTTTACTCAAAGAAGCAAGTAACCTCCACCCCAACCTAACCCCCCTCATCTCTTTTTGGAGAGGCAGATTTCCGTAACCAAGTGAGTGTTATCGAGCTTGGAGGATAGCACTTCTCAAAGCTCCAATTGCGACTTCTAGTGAAGTAGAAATCATATCACTTTTAAGTTTTAACTATCTCCAAAAATGTAAATCAGTAGAGGAACTGATCTGTAAAAGGGACATATGAAAGCCTCCAGTTTTAGTCGTTTTAGGATTCTACAAGAACTTAATATTTTCCTTCAAAGAAATGTATTGCCCACATAATGTACCTCAATATTTAGAGGGAGTCCCATTCCAGACCATTCCTCCTGCCACTTCTGGATCAACTCATGAGCTGCTTTTGGATTTCTGACAGCCATTATAACATGAGCGCCCGATTCTGCCAATTGCCTGTACAATCAATAGAAGCAAAACAGTATACTAGTTAGAAAAACAATCCTGTGCCTATTTAAATTGAGAGACAGCAAGATCATGTACATGGATTCTCATAACATGTACAAATTATGAGATAGCATAAGTACTCATGTTGATGCTATATATTTCAGTGTGACAAAAGGTCATGAGTTGAACATTGTTTTCTGAACTTTGATTTTGTGACTACTGATGGTACCTCTTGGATTTAAAGTACAACTCTCACCTTTAGCTCAAACTTGCAAATCCTTGGTATTACTGAAGTTCAAATGTTCAATACCCATGCATTCTATGCCCACTGAACCCCGTGTTTAGCTAATAGATATTCAACCTCTTAGTCATTGGTGGTGGTACATATAGTGTAGAGTGGTCAGATGAACAACACCCTGACCTCTTAAATTTTGCTGACATCTATGTTCAACAATATGGTAAAATGAGGCTTTGAACAACCTGCAGTAACCTCTGGTCTGAAAGGGAGACCATTAAAAAGAAGCTTTGAATACCCAGTCGAACTTTTTGTCCAAATGTAAAACCTTCTGAAACCTCTGATGCAAGATCTCTACCCTCCCGTTCTCTTTGTTTTTACTTTTGTTTATCACAAGAAGTAGAAGAATAGAAGTATCTGAATTACAGAATCATACTAAGCTCAAGTGAAACCCCATAACAATAAGTAAACAAATAATCCCCATTCAGGAGAACGAACAATCAATCTTGCTTTTGGCAAGGATTGAACCCGACCTCCCCTATCGAAGTCTACAAGGATTGTGCTCCTTTTAAACTTATGGACTCATGCAAATAACTTTGTCATCATCAAAGAAGGAATTCTGATGAAATTGTGAACAAATTGACTGCTAAATTTCGTCAAGGCAAATTGGCAATTGGACTCTTCTGGGAATTAGAATAAAATCCAAAATTAATAATTTTCGTTATGGCAGCGAATCAAACACACCAAAAAAGCCATACAAAATCTCTTAGTAATTGAATTAATATAACTGAGCCATCCACAGTTGGTTGATTCGCGGTATATATCTAATCACAAAGCATTGAAAGAACTGAAAGAGGGTAAGTGACAAAAAAAAAGTGGGAACCTGGCGATTTCCCGGCCAATACCGCTGGTGGATCCGGTGACTATACACGTGGAAATGTCCGGTAGAGGAGGCAAAGGCATTGGGTTCTGCAAGTGGCTGGCCATTATCCTCTGGAACAGAATCTCGTATAAGACACACCACAAACCCCTCAACCATTCAATCCATCCCAACCCATCTTTCTTCTTCTTCTTCTTCACCAATACCGTCTCTTCTCTGTCTCCATCTCCATCTCCATCTGCAGAAGCAGCCGCTGATGATGAAGAAGCCATCCTCTCTCTCTGGTATCGTTTCCCCCACCTCTCTCTCTTGCACACTCACTCGGCGTTAAAATAAAAGAAACACTTACTGTAATAAATATCAGGGAAAAATACAAAAAAAAAAACACCGACCTTTGGACTAAGTATTATAAAGACATCTGATCTTCAATAAACATCAACTAAATCCCTTTAATAAACATTAACTAAACTCTGGCCTTTGCATTCTGTTATCAATTAACACCCTCATCCTATTTTCCATCTAAATGCTAACAAAAAGCTGATGTGGGGTTTAGTTGGATACTTTGAGACAACTGGTCTAATATTTGGCAATGACATGGACGTTCTAGCAAATTTTGGTGTGAAATTCAATCACAAACCACATGTGTCAATGGGCCCCGCACTAATCTGACTTAAAAAAAAACCCTTTTTCTCTCCTCCCCTCATCTCTCTCCCCCAAAATGAATCCCCTATTTTCTCCTCCACCTATTCCAACCACCACCTCCATAACCACCGCCGCCGCTTAGACAACATTGGAGTTGGACCTCAGTGTCATCAACCGAATCCGACAACAGGTTTGGAGATTGGGTAGAGGTAGATTGCTTATATATACTTTCAATTTTTTCATTAAATTAAACGGTCCTGCTCTGAAATTTTTGTTACTTTCATCTAAATTTACCTCAAGGATTGAAACCCTTCAGTGAGGTGGTCACTGCTCGCATTAATCAATATCTGATCAATAAAACAAAAAAAAAAAAGATTTAAAAAACTAAAAATAAAAATTTGACCCATTGTTTTTTGGTGGTGGTGGTCATGGAAGTGGTGGTGGTGGACATAAAAGCGGAAGCGGTGGCGGTGGTGGTTATAGAGGTGGTGACTGGAACAGACGGAGGAGAGATGAGAGGATTCAGTTTGGGGGGGGGGAGAGATGGGGGGAGGAGAAAGGAAGAGGGTCTTTTTTAAGTCAGATTAGTGGGGGGGGGCCACTGACACATGGTTTGTGATTGGTTAGTATTTGGACGAAAAATGGGACGAGGGTGTTAATTGATAACGGAATGCAAAGGTCAGGGGTTTAGTTAACATTTATTGAAGGTTAGGTGTCCCTATAATACTCGGTCCTAAAGTCAGGGGTTTTTTTGAATTTTTCCCTAAATATCAATGCGAGAGGCAACCCTAGAGTTTCGATAATTAAACTATTTTCCCTTGATTGCTTTACAAACTAGTAGTATTACTTAGGGCAAAAATGATACATGTACAACAACCAATTTCAACAAGTTTTCAACACATTCACATGGTGTGTGGAGCCTCCCCACACTTGAGTGTGAAGTGTGTGTAGGCTCCACACACCATGCGAGTGTGTTGGAGACTTTTGTTGTACGTGTATCATTGTTGCCTTAAAAAAAACTCGTGAACTGCAAATCCGAACTGAAATGAACCTGTTTGGTTCTTTTTACTTCTTTGCAATGGAATATGATTATATGCGAGCGTGCCAGATAAAGTTTCAATCTCCTCCCTTAGATTAACTTTGGAAAAACCAAATCTAATCAGGCGATTGTGTTTTGTTGGTTCAATTACCACAATTAAGAGGATTTTTCTTAACAAGTGAAAAAATGCAAACCAATAAACTTAGGAAATCAAAGAACAATAAAGAAACAAGACACTTCGATTGATAAATCAAAGATAAACTTACTTCGAAATCGTCTCCAACTTCAAATACAGAGTAACAGAACTTCGAACAGATGATTGTTACAAGAACAACTGAGATAGGGGTGATTGTTACAAGAACAATCGAGATAAATCCTAATCTAATTTCTAATCTACTTCTTAATCTACTTTGAGTTGAGTTCGAAATCCTAAACTACTTTGCCAATGAACAAACCAAGCATCAGTTTTTTTGATAGCTGTTTGTTGAAGATTTGTCTGGGGGTTTTTCACTCTTCAATTTCTTCTATTTATAGACGTTGCTTGTAGTTTGAACTTCCCGCTCTATGAATTTGAATCTAGCTTGCTTCGAACTCTAACTTCCGCTCTGAGAGTTGGCAGTTATTCTTCCTCCACGTCTGAATTTGAATTCTTTCTTCTTCCAGAGGCTTTAAATCTGCACGTTTGCTTAACAAACCCAAATTATAACATGTTAAGGAGATAACTGCCTTCCAAAAATATTCCACATGTTCTAACTGCCAATTGTCTTGTTTCACAAGTTTATACGTGGAACTTGTGTGTTTAACAGTTGATATTATGGTTTCGAAGCCAATATTTATTTTAGCAATGGCTCGTAACTATCAATAACTGCCTTTCTAAATTGAGAAGTAATATGACATCGTATTTAATTAACTTTATCTTATTAATCCAATGTATTTTCATTGACGAGTAATTGCCAACGTTTGACACTTTTTAATTATGTGTCAATTAATTATTGGATTGGTTAATTTTATATGTAAACAGAACCACACCTTGGTTTTTTTATGGGTTCATGTATTTATGTACCATTCGAATCCAAGTTTCAAAAACATTTATAAAAAAAATATTGGTGAAAAATCCGAGATAGATAAGTATTTAGAAGAACGTTATGAGAATAAAACTCCGCCATTTGACATCTTGGGTTGACGGAAGTTGAACTCTTCTAAGTACCCCATTCTTTATGAATTTGATCTAGATGCTTTAGTCATACCCGTCTTCAACAGTTACTTTATTTGTGCTTATTGTATTTTAGTTTCATAACTTAGAGTTAATTTGTATGCAATAGTTTAATTTTTAATCCAAGTGAGCTTCATTGTAGCTCTACAAAATGTCTCTCTTAATCTAATTCCATAGTGATGTGGTATTCTTGCTGCCTGCTACTTTTACAGATTGTTTTTCTGAACATTGGGATTGTAATGGTATTTGAATATCGGGAATGTAAGTTTCTTGCAATGTACTCTAAACTCTTGTTGTGCTTTGGATTTGGAACATAAATTTCTCTCTTTATTTATTGAATGTTAGTTTGATTGAACAAATGGTGATTGTAATGGTACTTAATATTGGGATTGTGATGTTTACTCTAAAGTCTAAACTATTGCAAGGCTTTGACTTTGGAACATAAATTTGGAATCTATTTTTTAGTTTATGGAATGTAATAATCCGTTGATAAAATCATAAACTGAACCATGAGATATTTGATGGTGTTCCGAATTGGACTGTAGACTTTTTGATCCGGACACGAATTACCTTTCCTTGGAATCATGACTCGCGGTTTGATTCTCGGATTTATGCAAATCTGAACCATGTCGGCCATTGACACCCCTAGTATTACTCCGATATGCCAACTCTAATGCCTTTATTACCAAATGACTGAAACACACTTAAATGTCAGGATGAACTAATTAACTTATCATTTAAGAATGAACTAATTAACCAAATCTCTTTATGAAGTGCCCCCTTTCTCTCTCTCTTTTATATTTTATTTTATTTATGATGTCTATTTTTACAGTTCAAAAATATCCATTTCACTCGTACTCAACACTTCATTCCTTCAAAACTTACAATACATAGGATATAAAATGTTATCGAACTAATGTTAAAAACTATAACAAATAGTAACAGAGACCTTTCTCTCTCTACCAAATGGACATTTTTTAATCCTCTGGTGTCTCATTATTCTGATTCCATTAGAAAACCGTGGTGGTAGTGTTTTTTATTTTTATTTTTTATTTTTGTGTTGTTTTAAAAAATAAAATAAAAAAATTCAAACATAGCACACTTATGTGCTTATGTGCATATTTAAAAAAAAATTGAAACAGATTTTAATATCTCATTTGGTTCTATAAACTCGTGCGAAAAGGTTAAGAATTGCGTGCACAAATATATTGGTCTTGATTATTTTAATGGCACGAAAATTTAAAATAATAAAAAGTGCTTCTTTGTTAAACAATAATAAACCCCAGTTTTAAATTTCGCTGGGATAGTTAAGCATGATTTCCATTTGATACCCAAAGAAGTTCTCAAATATGATCATGAACTAGTTACATTATTTTTGTTGTTTCCAATTGTATTACTTTACGACAAAGTGGACTACAAATATTGGTACGTATTTGTCAATAAATTGACGGTAAGTTAAACATTGAATAAAGTTAATATCAAATTCATATTGCCGATATAAATACGAAATCCATGCTTATTTATAAGGACACAAAAAACAATTATAATACTTTTTCTGACCATAATTCAAAGGATAAAAAAAATGCAAACAGTAAAAAGCCCCTTAAATGGTATGGTATTAGAGATGTTACTCATATATGAACATGGGATATGACGTACCTCCAGCTTTCTTATCAAAGAGAGAAGATGAGAGGAAAGAGAATAAGTTTTCCAGACACCGCGATTTGTGGGTCCCACACCGTGTGTTCATTGTGATAATTTGAATCGTTTATCATGTAGAGCTCACATAATAGTGTATTTACGTAGCTAAAGGTTTTCTAAAGTGTTAACTTGAGATTAGAAGCTCGCATGTGCAATGGATTTGAGATATGGTCCCTTGTGTAATGAAAATATGGACATCCTTATAGGCTGATACCGTCTACAACATTTATGAAGAAACTCAAACCTGAAAAGTAAAAGAGTGATTTTCAAAGGACATGTGATTCTATTTTCAAATAGAATTTTGGGAGATGATAACGTGGTCAAAGCGTAATGGTTTTGGAAGATTATTGTAGCTAAATCGAAGATCTCAAAACCCTTTACAACCTTTGTTGGGAGTCCGACCGCAT
This sequence comes from Vaccinium macrocarpon, assembly GCA_022606695.1. Taxonomy (NCBI): domain Eukaryota; kingdom Viridiplantae; phylum Streptophyta; class Magnoliopsida; order Ericales; family Ericaceae; genus Vaccinium; species Vaccinium macrocarpon. Next base: position 26,449,785 of record CM040173.1, read on the forward strand.
GGAGGTTCTATCTCAGCAGCCAAAGCCCAATCCGTTGGGGGTATCCCCGAGCCCACCATTATCACGTGTAATCTAATATACATTGAATGATCCATATCCACTTTAAAAGGCTAAGCCTTGTCAAGTGGTGGCGAGTCATCCAATCAGATATTAAGGCCTAACTCTTTTTCTCGACATTCAATGTGGGACTCTAATATTTCACACATGTTCCCAACAATCTTCCCCTCATATGTGAACCATGCATTGGGCCTAGCTCCCCTTCAATTTGATCGACTTGACTCCCCTTAAATCTTGATTTATCTCTCCAACAATGTTCGAACCCAGAAAGCTTATTTACCGCACCCACTCCATCATGAGGCACCATACTAATTTAGAGCCACCTTTGCTTGCCGGCCAGCGCCAAGACGACTAGAATTTTTCCTCGCCCATCAAGAGTACCCACTCCATCGAGCCACCTTGTCACACCCACCCATCAAGACGCTGTGAATTTTTCACTTTCTATCGAGTTACAATGGATTTTTCCCCGCTCCTCCGAGTCTCTCCGCGGCAAGCCCACAACCACCGATGTTTCCCAAGAGAGTTCGCCCATAGATCGTCGACCGGCCCGGATACTCACTTGTTGGAGTCCGACCGTTTGAGATTCTTCTTTGTAGGCGCAAAGCCCTAACTGATTGGGGAGCATCCGCGGAGTTTCACCACATCACGTTTTAACCCAATATACATTGAATAACCCATATCCACTTAAAAGGCTAAGCTTGTAAGTGGTGAGTCATCAAATTGTATATTAAGGTCTAACTCTTTTTTCTGATTATCCAATGTGGGACTCCAATATTTCACACATGTTCCCAACAACCTTTGTAATGAACCAAATGCCTGAGAATGGAAGTGGTGATTTTGGATTTCTAAGGAAGAAGATTTATTTATTTTTGTATCAACAAGGAAGAAGATGACAATCATGAGCTTGAATGGTGATGGAATTCGTTGATTACAATAGTTCGATACTCTCTTGACAAGCATTGAACACGACTGGTAATGCCACATTTTAGTGTTGGAGTGTTTTTTTCTAAGACTTTATCTGATTTGGAAATCGGCCCATTATCGATATGAAATCCGGAACATTGGACTATACAAATCAACGACTCCTACGCCAAGACCGTGAGGGATTTGGAGTGCCATTCATCGTTGTGATATGAAATTTGGTAGATTGATTACCCATTTCTTTGGGCCCCAAGTCCAAATATTTGAAACCCCAAACTTTTGTAGTTTTGTTCTACTATTTACTAGTAATAACCTGAGCCCTTAGTTTTGGTGCGTTGGATATGTTTTTTTTTGTTCATGACGCTCGATATCTTCATCATCCTCCAAAATCAGGTTAAATGAATCTATAGTTAATTTTTTGATGAATTGAGCTGCTAATTTTTGAGCTCTTGATATGTATGTATCATCCAAAAGAAAATCATGGTAACCGAGCAATATTGACCAAGTTTCTCAAATGATAAAATATAATTTGATAAAACTAATTGTTAGATTTTATTAAATGCAGATTTTGTCATTTGGAATTTGTCATGAGAGAACGGAATAGAATTTTTTTAACAAGACTATGGGAGGAGACCATTGTTGCATAGATGGGTGAGGGAGGTCTACTCGGGACTCAATACGAATGATTCGAACTGTTCTTTAATTGTCAAATACTTTTTCAAGTGAATTTGTAAAAATTCAACTTAACCGAATTACTATAACTGTTTTATCTAAATGCCTAACTTTTATTCAAATTCGTTCAGAATTTAAGATCCTAGAATTTTGAATGAAAATTTGAAAGATCAAATCAAACATTTGCATATATTTGATGGGGTTGATTTTTCTAAGATCAATTAGAAAGAATTATGAATGAATTTGAAAGATCGAATCAGACCTTAACATTCTTTGATTGATTTAAACTTAAGATCAAGTAAAAAATTATTCTGGAATTAATCAATGTCTCAAATTATCTATATGAAGACCTGTAATGGAATTTACAATCTACTCACCCATTTGCGCACAATTTATGCACCCATGGTTTGTTCCCACAATCTGGGTTTTTTTCCAACAAATACTCCTGTATTCAAGCTAGTTTTTGTCCATATCCGATTTCATATTTATAAATGAAAAACTTTTTTTTTTCCTGATACTCATTAAAACAAAAAACACACCCCTTTTTAGAAACAAAAACAAAAAATAGCCCGTTGGTTTGGTTTAGGTTTTGAGGGCGGAGTTATTCAATGTTGAATCTCACACGTGTGTTCTAGATTCGTGTTCAATATTGTCTTAGGAGCATTGAATAATGTCTTGTTCGGAAGGAGATTTTTAAGTAAATTCGTGGAGATAGATAAACAAAAAAATGAAAATAATAATAATCGGTGAGAAAAATCAGGACGAACAAGTTATCGTACAGTTTCTTCCTTTATTTTTTGGAAAATGCTAAACTTAGCCTTTGGGGTAGGAAATAATGCATAAAAAATGTATTGATATTCGAGAGAAAAATATATCAATTTTTTTGTGAAAGTATATTAATATTCTCCAAAACTTTAGAGTATTGTTTTATTTTATTATGGTTAGCAACACCCTTGTTTTTTTTTTTTTTTGTTATTTTTGGAGTCTCATTTTGCGTCACGCTCGCGATCTTCGTCCAATTAAATTCCCCTTTCTAGCAACTGTTACCAAACCTTAATTCCAATCTTTATCCATGGAAATCTCACTCCGACTCTACTAACAACGTCGCTCTGCACACTTCACTCGTCAGCCGATACCATTCGACGATCCATCCATCCGTCAATCGATCAGCCATGGTGGGCAAAACGGAGGCCACCAACGGCACCGGCAAATCACCACCTACCCCCGCCGCCGCCGCCGCCAAGCCAGATCTGCTATCAACATCCTCCGCCTTCTTCTCCGACTTCCTGAAAACCCTAAAACTGAAAACGAAGCAACAAGAGCTCCTAATCCGAGTCGCAATCCTCGGCCTCGTCTACATCCTAGCTTTCTCCACCCGCCTCTTCAGCGTCCTCCGCTACGAGAGCATGATCCACGAGTTCGATCCGTACTTCAACTACCGCACCACTCTCTTCTTGACCGAGAAGGGGTTTTACGAGTTCTGGAACTGGTTCGATTACGAGAGCTGGTACCCGCTTGGTCGCATCGTGGGTGGGACTCTTTACCCTGGTTTGATGCTTACTGCCGCGGTTATCTACTGGTCTTTACGGTTCCTCCGGTTCGCGGTTCATATACGGGAGGTTTGCGTCTTGACTGCGCCTTTCTTCGCGTCGAATACGACTATTGTTGCGTACTTCTTTGGGAAAGAGATTTGGGATTCTGGGGCTGGGCTTGTTGCGGCCGCGCTCATCGCCATTTGCCCGGGTTATATTTCCAGGTCGGTCTTTTTTGCTTTCTAGATTGTTTAGACTTTATTTGGGAGTTGAGGCTCCTTGACGTGTTGGATTTTTCTGGCTTGACGTAGTTACAGCATTTCCAGCCCTTACAAATAAAAGTTCGAGTAAAAGCTTCATCTGATATGAATCACTTCAATGGACAAACTATAATTCAACCAAAATTTTAAGTAAAAGCTTAATTAGTGGCATACTTGTAAAATGGGAAAAGCAAACAAGCTTTCAAAATAAAAAATTTGAGTGAAAGTTTGAGTCTTTGTTAAAAATTTGGGTAAAACTTAACGTGGTATGAGTTTGAGTCAAGCACTGGCGTGAGTTTGAAAGGGCTTTTACTCGGACTCAAGTTCCGGGTTAATTGAAAGGTAAGGGCTGGAGATGCTCTTCCATATTTTTGGCGTTTAGAGAGGTGTATAGGTACTATTTATTGTGGGCTCTCTTTTTGGTCTTTTACTCTTCACTCTAATTTGTATGTGGGTGGCATCCCTTTGAAGCCTTTTCAAAAAATCTATTACCTGAAACATCTCCAGGTCTGTGGCCGGCTCTTACGATAACGAAGGCGTTGCCATTTTCGCATTGCTGCTCACTTTCTACCTGTTTGTGAAGGCTGTGAACACCGGCTCACTTGCATGGGCTTTGGGCTCGGCATTTGGCTACTTCTATATGGTTTCAGCATGGGGTGGTTATGTTTTCATCATTAATCTCATTCCACTATACGTGTTGGTTCTGTTGATCACTGGGAGATATTCCATGAGGTTGTACGTTGCTTATAATTGCATGTATGTGTTGGGAATGCTGCTCGCAATGCAGATTCGATTCGTGGGTTTTCAGCATGTGCAATCTGGTGAACACATGGCAGCCATGGGCGTGTTTTTCTTGATGCAGGTATTCATTTACTTTTTGTTGATTGTTTTAGTCCCCGTGTGTGTTGAGTCTCCCACCCGGGGACCACAAGCTGTTGGGTGAATTCCGATTGTGGTCAGGTTGCTGACTTTAATGGGTTTTAAGTGATTATCGCATTAATGATTGATTTACGACACAATGCAATAAATGGAGGAAAACTACTTCTCTGGCTTAGTTGATATTGTTCCACTTCGCATTTTTCTCCATCAGTCCATCTAACTCAAACTTTGATTTATTTATTTATTTATTTTAATTTTAAAACAATCAACTCAACACAAAACTAAGTAAATAGGAAAGGAGAAAATCGACTATGTACAAAATCTTGTTTTTTCATTTCTTTAGTCCCACTCAATATTGGTATTCTAGCAATCTAGCCTGTTGTAAAAACGAATGGATTGCTTGAACAATCTTTCCTCGTATTTTGTGATCTCATCTGAATTTGATGGTCTGTAACAAATTGTAAGGTCTGATATTTGAAAGAGTGGGAGCTAAGCAAGAGAAACACTTGATAGTTTTGCCTTGCATTGCATTCTAGACAGATTAGGCAGGGCCACAGGGGGCTATGGCCCCTTGTGGTTTCACTAATATGGATGGTCCGATCTTTCATATGAATTTTTTACTTTGAAAAGTGCAAGATCAATTGCCATGAAATCAGTTACCAACGTTATGGAAAGTCAACTCACCTTGTTTTTTTGTGTCTACATGGATGATTTGTAGACATTTGCGGTAAGAGTGAATTTATTACAGATTTGTTTGCATTTAATGCCCACCATTGAGTTAGTGCTGGAGGATTTCCCCTTTAATGGCTTCATTTGTCATTTCCACTATTGTTGGGAATCTTTTGAATTTTTTTTGTATCCATTTAGAATTCCAAAAAATTGTTGGTATACCTTTCATTTATCGAAAGAGTATGCTACTGTCTTCTGCGACTATCTACTGACAAACTTGAATATTTTGTTCAGGTGTTTTATTTCTTGGACTGGGTGAAGCACCTTCTTAATGATTCAAAATTGTTTCAAGCTTTTCTGAGGATCACTGTAACCACTGCAGTTGGTGTGGGTGCTGTTGCTCTGGGAGTCGGCACTGCATCTGGATATATCTCACCTTGGACTGGTCGATTTTACTCTCTGCTGGATCCAACCTATGCCAAAGATCACATTCCCATAATTGCTTCTGTTTCTGAGCATCAGCCAACAGCGTGGTCATCTTTCATGTTTGATTTCCATATTTTGCTTTTCCTTTTCCCAGCGGGTCTGTATTTTTGCTTCAAGCGGTTGTCAGATGCCACAATATTTATAGTTATGTATGGTCTCACGAGCATGTATTTTGCTGGAGTCATGGTGCGGTTAATTCTTGTTGCGACACCTGCAGTATGCCTTATAAGTGCTATTGCAGTCTCTGCCACTATAAAGAACTTAACTCTTCTGGTAAGAGCAAAGAGCAAGGTTGCAAATCCTGGTGCTGGCAAGGGAGCGTCTAGTTCCAAGGCTTCTTCTAAGGTGATGTTTATACCTCCAAACTTCAAAGTCAATAGTTTTTTCATTGCCTTGCGATAGGCAGCTCTATTTTGTTTTTGTTTTTTTTTTTACTTATGTATAATGATGTTGAAGGAGAGGCTATGCTCATATAGGAGAATGAACTGGAACTTATCTTATTTTTTGCTTTTTTGCTGGATTCCTTATCTAACGGGTGAGAATGATTGAAATGATATCTATTATGTCACACCTCCCTTTGACTACTGTATTCATTACTATTTATTGTTGCTAGTATTATTGTTTTATTATTGCTTTTCTTCCCGGCTGAGGACTATGGAACTAGACACATAGGTCTCTAACTACTATTACAGGGACATGGCCACTTGCTTGAACTTTACCAAATGGTGGTTGGCCACGTGGTCTTATCTTTTTTGTTATGTTGTTTATTTCTTGGGTTTTCTTTTAGTATAAAGCAAAAACTTTTATGCTAACGGTGTATTGGACAAACAGGGTTTGCCGGATCAATCTATGCCTTTCCAGAGAAATGGTGCTATCGCACTTCTTTTTGGTGCTTTCTACTTGCTCAGTAGATACGCAACCCATTGCACTTGGGTAACATCAGAGGCATATTCATCTCCCTCCATTGTCTTAGCTGCAAGGGGTGCACATGGTCAAAGGGTCATTTTTGATGATTACCGTGAAGCATATTTCTGGCTTCGGCAGAATACTCCACCAGATGCTAAGGTGATGTCCTGGTGGGATTATGGGTACCAGATCACTGCCATGGGAAATAGAACCGTGATAGTGGATAACAACACCTGGAACAATACACACATCGCTACTGTTGGAATGGCAATGTCATCTTATGAAGATGAAGCATATGATATAATGAGATCACTGGATGTGGATTATGTTCTAGTTGTATTTGGAGGTGTCACTGGTTATTCTTCAGATGATATTAACAAGTAAGGATTTGATTCTTGCCAAGCACACAGCTGTAAGAATTGCTTTGTAGTCCTTGGAAGGATGTGCTTTGTGTTGAAATGTGCCTTGTACGGTTATAGAAATAGAAAGACTGAATTGTTTCTTTTAGTAGGTTTATTTCCAGATGCAAAAGCTCTTCCATTAAATTACTTGGTGACTAAAGTTACTAGGTGTGCACTCCGTGTCTGTCTCCCTTTTTCCTTCGGTATTTTGAGTTGTTTCATTTTAAACAGCGGATTGTAGAATTGGACTTTTGGAAAATTCCCAAGAAGGTCCTGAGTTGCCAGTAGGATAGTTGCAGACCATTTGTATATGAGATGCAAGAGCATCTGATGCTTCTTCTGGATATGCTGCTTAGTATTAAAGATGATAACAGAAATCTGTAGAATTTGGTGCCTGGACCGTACTAAATTTGCTTTGTTGCTACCAAGCCACACATTAATTTCTAGATACCAGTAATAAGCTTTCATATACACTTAGTACTGCATTAATTTGTTCTCCACTTTTTATTCAAGGTATTATCAGCTCTATTGCTCTATTTACTTGTGGGCCCTCATATTTAGCAGACTGGACCTGTCTTTGATGCTATTTTGATCATACACTGAGACTATTCATGTTTTCCTAGATTTTTGTGGATGGTGAGAATCGGAGGCGGTGTTTTTCCTGTCATCAAGGAACCTGATTACCTTGTCAATGGTGAGTATCGTGTTGACAAAGGGGCTGCTCCAAAGATGTTGAACTGTCTCATGTAAGTCACTTCAAACTACTGAGTTGGTTCTACATGTACATAAAGTACATTAAGTAGGCATTTGTGAAAAAGATTCTGTGTTGTGGTTTTTTTATGAGTAGAGTATCAAGAAGCTTGCTGTATCCTGTCCTCTCAGCTTAAAGAAGGCTAAAATAAATCCATATTTGCAGATTACAATTTACAAGTCATTTGGTCGTAGGGCTTTTAATGACTATTTCTCTCCAATTCAAGTTTTTTGTCAGACTGGATTCTACTGCCCTTGTAGTATAAATTTCACCAAATCTGGAATGAGCTTGTTGCAGCGTTAAGTTATAGTTTCCCAATTAATGCACACACATAAATGCACATCCATAATATACATATAGAGCGGATGTTTTACGTAGTGGCTGTTTTGATATGCTTTTTGCTAGGACACAAAGGTAAATGTTTTTTATGGTTCCAAAAGTGTACATGTGACAGTTTAGTCCCCAATTATCAAAGTTTTTTGGTCCTCTAAGCTATCAATGTATTTTTAAAGGTACCCAAACCCCACCCGGCAAGGATTTCGTAATGGCACCAGTGCTCATTGTGGTTATTTGCCTAGACAATTTTTGAAAAAGAATCTTTACAAATGGCTGTGTGAACCGTGGCATCAATTGTAAACACTCATACGAATCTATATGTGGAGAATCATATCGAGTGAAGTAGAATGAGAAAGAAAAAGAGAATCAAGAGAATCTCTGTATTCTGCCCACTGCCTCAGTCCCTTCTAGACCATCCCCCACCCTAGTACTTACTACTAGCTCCACCTAAAGAGCTCCACCAAATACTAAACTTCTCTCCACTAGAGCACCACAACAAAATATCAGCCACCTCCAAAGGCATGACCGCTCAAGGACACCGCCATGACAAACCCTGTAATTACTTCTTGCAGGTTAGATTCACCACCCAAGTTAGGAATTGATCTATGTGAAAGGTGTAGGTACATGGAACCAAGTCTTAAAGACTTCAGGAATAGGGTGACTTCAGGAGCAAAGGTTTGTTGCACAGCTGCTAGTCTTAGAGGCCCAGCTGAATGGTCACCCAGCCCTGAATTCGACCACTGACTGGATCAGACACATGGCCCAAGTTGCTCGGGACCGACCTTGGATTGGAGGCTTGAGCTCAAGAATTGTCTGAGAGTCTGAACTCCCCTCGGCTCGTACCACTCTCCTCTTGGAGAGAGAGGTAGATTTACTGACTAAAGGATGACTCCTTGAGATTTGCACCATAGCTACCGTACCTACCTACTGGGGTGTTCCACTAAGAAACAACCAGTTTATTTTTAACCCCAAATCTACTCCATTCTGCTAACAGAAAAACTCCAACAAAAGCCAACCAATTCCACTAACCTAAAAAAAAAAAAAGAGAAGCCAAATAGCAAAAAAAAAAAGAACTGGGTTAGTGGAAAAAAGTTGGTTTATTTCTAAAATGAAAGATCCAAAAAACAAAAAAAACTGGGTTTGTGGAACACCCTCTGAATCTTGGACTCAGTGATCTACTCTCACCCACTACCATTCATTCATGCAGCCCTCGAGTCCCAAGATACGCAGCCCCACATCTCTCTCACCTTTGACTGGTAGGTCCTTCAGGCCTAGGGTCTAGGCCACAGCGCTAACCCCTATCTTCTGCCAACCAATTAACGGCCTTCCATTCCACCTCGGCTTCATCAGCAGACTTCAGCCTCTATGACATTTGACCTATGATACTTTTTAAAATCATAGGCCTGATCTGTAGGCTCATAGGCCTTGTCCCTTCATCTAATCACCTTGGCGACCATTGGGGGCCTGCCACGTGCCCTTCACCTAGCTGTCCCTCAGGGTTACCTCCAACTATATTAGGACACTTGTGTCATCACAAGCCTGCATCTCAACCTAAGCCCTTTTATCCAGAGAATCTCACATGAATGTCTTGGTTCGTCTGCGGCTGCTCGCTCGCTCTCTCTCTCTCTCTCTGTCTCTAGAATCTGCTTTGGGTTCTCTCCTCCTCTTCCTTCGGCGGCCCGAGCCTTCAGCATCTCATTGGTATCTCGGATCATCTTAGGCCTTCAGTTACACACCAAAGTTAGACTCTTTGTTGCCACATCCCCACTATTCATTAGACCTTTTTTGCCTTAAGGCTTATAACACCAAATGTAATATATCTAACAACAATGAAGGATAAAAAAAATTGGTAGAGAAGAATAGAACACCTAAAGCCTTTTTACAAATATAGATCAAGAGAGTAACTGTACATTTGAATGAGAGCCTAAAGGCTTGGATTCTTAAGTGAATTTCATCTACTAAGGACAACCTTATTCAGGATAATGCAAGGAAGACTGTGCTGAATACCGACGTTAATAACTAGATCATGGTACACTTGCAGCAGGGTTTACACGAAATTGGGAGAACTGAAGGTTCATGGCAGCAAGGGACTATTACTAAGGCTATTTTACTGCAATGTTGGTTCCATAGTAATGGACTTTATACCTACCTTGCACCTACTTGGCCCCCTTCCTTTGCTCAAATTCATACTTTTCAAATTTCGCATGAATATCTTTCATAAATGGAGCCATATCTTCTGCCTTGGTGTTTCCCTCCCTTGAAATTAATGAAGTAACGAAATTCACCACCAAAACTGAAGGAGGTGCAAAAGTTGAGCAGAAATTGTGCTGTAAAAATTGACTTATGGTGTTGCACAATCCGGTTCTCGAAGTTGCAGATACAGAAGTGAAGATTTGGTTTTAAAATGTCCCCATTTGAAGTCAAAATGCTAGGCTAGAGTTTGTGACTTCAGATCTGACATATTTGGGAGTTGCTCCCTTTAAGACCCCATCCCTGCCATACCTCTCAAGACTCCTCTTTCCCTAAGGGGCTCACTGCGGTTATCCAAACCGTTCATCTCATAGATCCTGCTGAGACTAACAATTGTATAGAAATTGGCTTGGTTGGACATCGATGAACACACTAACCATTTGTGTCTTGTTTTATAAAATGGGCAGTAAAATTGATATGATTAGTGAGTGTGGCCATCAATGTTCGATCTAGCTAATTTTTTTGCATGAATGTATCTTATTGGGCTCAACGAGATGAATGATGTGGATTGCTGTCATGAGCCATTTGTGATCCACAAAGTGGGATCTTGAGGGGTATGGTGGAGATGGGGAGTCTTGAGAGGAGCTGTTCCCGTAATTGTAAGCTAACGAGTGCTAAAATAAAGGTTTAGGGTTTAAAAAATGTGAAATAGCAGATGCGAATCAGACTTGGATAAGCTTAAATTTGAATATGTGCTCCAATTCGAATAACTCTTACTGATAGAATATTGTTTGAATCTTAGGTCTAGGGTTGGAAATATGTTGGGCTTTACTTACTGAGGTCAGATTAACAGACGAGGTCTCAAAATGGGTTCCACTTTATGGGGTTATATTTTGGAAGTTAGTCTTTGAAGAAGTGAATCGAAGGGTATCTCAGTCATTTCGAGTGAAAATAAGCTTCAGCAAGATTTTCCATCGAAGTTAGGATTCTAGAGATTTAAGGGGATACTCGGGTGGGTTTTCTGGCAAGAGCAAGGGTCAGATTTGGTTCTGGTACCAAAATGATGGAACAAATCAAATGGATAGATTTATTAGGGAGATAAAATTCCTTTAAGGGATAAGAGCTGTGCTCTCAGATATTCTCTTCACATATTGATAGAGGTACTAAATGAATGGTCTAAGGCCAAGATAAAGGCTAGTGCACAACTTAGAGGAGCTGCACGTCACTTAGCTAGGTACAACTAAGAAAAGCCTAAACTGAGGATTTGATACCATGTTGCATGGTCTTGGATGAAATTGAACCCCAAAAGCTAGCTATTGCCTGGGGGCTGCTCATTCATTTATGAAGCACATTATCAGTTGCCGCCACGCTTGTATACTGCCATACTGCACGTTGCTTTTAAAATCAGGCAATTTATAATAACTGTGCCCCACAGTTTATACCTAGTTGTTTTCTGTGGTGTTTGATGGTTGGTGTAGTGGTTTCCAACATGTTCTATAGTGTTGTTCTTTATCTTAAGTTTACTGGTATGTTCAAGGACCATACCAGTAGAATTACTGATTGGTTATTCTTCTTTATCTTAAGGATGGATGATTCCATGTAACGCAATTACGCAATGGACTTTTGGTTGATACTTGATCGTATGGAAGGAGAGTGAAAGAACTAAATTCGTGCACACAAAGCTTTTGGGTTCTTTGATTAATATATGTAACTGAAGGGGAATATCACATGAACTTAAGTTTTTATGTGTATAGAATATTAGGTCCATGTTTTCCTGTTTGAGGAATAAATCTGAGATTATTTAGGTAAGGGAAAAGTTTCAATTGAGCTGTGTTGTACTCCCTCCGTCCCAAATTGCTTGCTCCTTTTGGGAGTGTGTGCATTTTGCACGCAAAAAATAATGTACAAGCATTAATTTTTTTTTCAACAAACTTTACACCAATTTAAAGATCTCATTGAGAAGAAAAAATTGGTGTAATTTTTTTCCAAAAAAAATTCTCAAAAACATTTATTTTTTGCTTGCAAAATGCACGCACTCCCAAAAAGGGCAAGCAGTTTGGGACGGAGGGAGTATTGAATTAGCTTGTTCCTTATGAGAATATTGGTATACTTGTTTCAGGTCTCTACGTGGTTATTTGATCTTTTTATTTTTAGTAAAATATAGGTGCATTTGTGTAAGGCTAATGGTACTTCTAGGAAATAGGAGGTCATTAATGGGTAGATGTTATCCCTTTATATTGTTATGATGTGTGGAATTAGGTAAAATTTAGATTAAAAATGCAAAACATGGTGGTGATGATGATCCGGAGCTATTGGCAAGGAAAAGGAATTAAAGTGCTTAAGAAAAACAGTCAATTTAGCAGTTGTTTCCAAGAATTGGATCATTGAAGCTTTGTTTCCAAGCTTTGGATCAAATTAGCAGCTCTGTTATATCAGCTACCTAACTGCCTGGAAATCAGCTTTATTAACCTATTTAGAACTCAGTTTGTTTTCTTGGTCCATTTATCTTCAATATGACATACTGAATATTGATTTTATGATAAACTATTTGATCTCAACATGTCTCGAGGACAAGTTAGGCAAATCATTTGAAAGTACAAGGAGTTCGTTGGAGGTGCTCTTGATTTAAAATTCACCTTTTGTCCCATCTCTACCTTGTTTTATTTATAACGCGGTGCATCCAGTGGGAAAACAAATCTTAATGTCCCATGTACTGTTCTAATCAGGTACAAGCTATCTTACTATCGGTTTGGGGAGCTGACAACAGAATATGGAAAACCTCCAGGGTAAGTGTCATGCTTTCTCTTTCTTCTACATAAGTTCTATTTGCTTCTTTCATCTTTTTCTGTATACACAGAAACTGCAAAATACTTGAGAAAATATAGAATCTGCTGAACGTTTTAGCTGTCTACTCTAGTTACATGTGTTTCTAGGAATATTGGGTTTGCTAAGAATTTCTACTAATTGTCTATTGATTGAGTATTGAATTTCGACTCAATAAACTAGATTTATAGAGTGATCATTACTAAAACTTCATCAAATATAAGTTCGGGTACTAGTTTTGCAAATTCCCATCTTGTGGCATTAATACATAGAATTCATTATCAACAGGCAACCTTATTTATTATTATTTTTTCCAATTTGATTTTGGAAATTTTGATCCAATATGCTAGTCACATGGAAGGACATCATTCAAAAAACCACATTAATAAGTATAAGCTCAGCATCAACAAACAAGCAAACAACCTAGATCCAGATTTATTGAAGTGTGTTTCATGGAGTTTGGTTTTAAGACTTGTCATACATGTGGAAGAACATGAGTATTTCATAATATCATAGTTCCGAGACTGCATCAAAAAGTGAAAATATTATCTAATGTTCAAAACACGTTGACCCCTCTATGTGCCATAAACTTTAAATCAACACTAACACGATCTCCTAACAACTCCTCAACCATACACACTAAAGGGCAATGTCCAAGTTAAACATGCTTCATTGAATACCATGAATGTATGAAGGTGGGTAAAACTTAAAATCATGAAAATCCACATGAATACGTGCTATTTGCAAAGCTTTATTACTACTTAATGGAACAGGTAAGTCTCATGCTTCAATTTTCACCATGCATTACTAAGGTTCCTCACTTCAAGAAGCTGGAGCATTCAAAAGGGTCCCTTGTGCTTTAGAGAACATGAATAAGTGCTCAAGTCCATATACTAATTTAATCTCCTAGTGAAAGAAACTGAATCTTGTATTTGTGATAAAATGAAGAAATGCAGAAAGACGAAAATAGAGTAACTATTTTGATGGAGAAGGAAGTAAAATTAGATGCATCACTTGTTTTTAAACTGAAGAAGACATGTACATGAACACTAAAGTGGTGGAATCATCCATACTTTAGAGCATCCACAATGGCCTAATCAAAATCAAAAGGTTGCTAAGGTTAGCAATGTTTGTTAAATAAAGTGCTCATATTGGAATAACCAAACTTAGCAACTGAAGAAATTTTGGCCCTTGGATAACAAAAACTAGCAACCTTTTGGCAATAACCAAATTTAATGGACTCCACATCTACCCAATCAAGTACACTCACCATTACACAAAATGACAAAACCTTCTCTCTCTCTCTCTCTCTCTCTCTCTCTCTCTCCCCCCTCCTTCTCTCTCTCTCTCAACAATGTTTTCAAAAATTTATTTTAAAAACTAGTTTTTTAAAACTGTTTACACAAAAGCTTGTAAAAACTGTTTTTCCTAAAACCTGTTGTTTTTCTAAATTGTCCTTGCTTTTCCTGTTGTTCTTGAATGGAAGAATCCAAATAGTTGACAGAATGAAATATTTTAGCAAAAATATTGCTCAATTTTGACACTAGGGGGCTTTTGGGGTAATTTGATCTAGATGTTTTCTTTTTTCAATTCCTTTATTGAGGACACATAAAAAAGGTGATAGCACAAATAGTCTGGTTAGAAATTTTTATCCCAACGCTTGGGCCTAAATTGTTTAATCCTTAAGTGTTAAATAAAAATCTTCAATATTCCATCTTTTTTTTTTTGCTCAGTAAACAGCAGTATTGTCAGTTATAGACTTATAGGTTAGTGAGTTTTGAACTCTAGTCAAATGTATGAGAGTACATGATGCCTACCACTCGGCCACCACTCCACTAACTTTAGTATTCTATCTTTGGCGAACAACTTGATAGTATTGTTTATGAGTATTATTTATTTCCTCTAATTTTATTTTATTTTAGTTTTGTTTAAATCACCTTGTACATGTCTTTTTAATTTTATGAGGTAGAAATTTTACACAAAATTAAAAATGTTTTTGATGATATCTCTACTATAATAATATTATGGTTAATTCCACTGACCTCCCCTGAGGTTTGCGTTAATGCCACTGCCCTCCCCTCTGTTTTCTAATATTTCGCTGCCCTCCCTTACTTTACAAACTATTTGGCAGATACCCCCCTTGCTGTTAAAAAAGGCCTAACGGGGTTAAATTTGATGGTGCATTGACGTTAATGTCCTTAAATTTAAACTTTACTTTATTTTCTTTGTTATTTAAGTTTATGTTACATAAAATTTTTACAAGGTGTGAAAAATAACTTGATTATTTACTTTTTCTTGGAACTTTTTTTCTTTGACTCAAAATTAGTATTTTTTTTAAAGTTCCCATAAGATATATTTCAACATTTTGATATAAAATTATCAATAATCACCTAAGCCTACTGCTTGCATTTTATTTTTACTTTTTTTCGCTTCCGTTTTCTTTGTTCAGATACAAAGCTCTAACTAGACTCCTTTTTCTTCTCTTCTTTTTTACATAATTTACCTAACCACGCTTTCTCTCTTTTTTCTTTTTCTTTTTTTTATTAGAGGTAATAGTGATCTAAAATAAATATGCACATGCTTTTAGGAGAAAAAAGCATTTCGCGCGCACAAAAAAAAAAACTATTAGCATGAATTTTTTTGGATAATTTGTTCACACCAATTAAAGGATCCCATTGAGAAAAAAAGTCTAATTTTTTACAAAAGAAAAAAATATTAATACATTAATTTTTGCGTGCATAATGCAAATGCAAGGTTCTCAAAAAATAATGTATTTGTGAGTCTTTTTTGGGGGAAAAAAATTAGACTATTATTTTTCTCAACGGGATCCTTGAATTGGTATAAACAATTATCCAAAAAATTTCATGCTAATAATTTTTTTTGGGGTGAAATATTTGTTTCTCGTGAAAGGGTGTGCATATTTATTTTCGACCATTATTACCTCTAATGCAAAAGAAAAAGAGAGAGAGCACAGTTAGGCAAATTATGTAAAAACGAAAAGAAGAAAAACGTGTCTGTTTAGAGTTTTAGATCTAGAAAAAGAAAAAGAAAAAGAAAAAGAAAAAGAAAAGGAAAAAGAAAAAGAAAAAAAAGGTAAAAAAAAAATCTAGCAATGCAAGCAGTGAGTTTAAGTGATTATTAATACTCTTATTTTTATTATGAAAATGTTAAATTATATCTTATCGGAACTAAAAAATTGAAAAAAAAAATTAAGTCAAAGAAAGGAAAGTTGCAAGAAAAAAGTAAATAATTAAGTTATTTTTTCACTCCTTTCAATATTTTTATATAATATAAACTCAAACAAGAAAAAAGAAGAAGTAAAGTTCCAATTAAGGGATTGACGTCAATTCGCCATCAAAGTTAACACCGTTAGGCCTTTTTTAATGGCAAGGGGGTATCTTCCAAATAGTTTGTAAAGTAAGGGAGGACAGTGGAATATCAAAAAACAAAGGGGAGGTCAGTGGAATTAATGCAAACCTCAGGGGAGGTCAGTGGAATTAACCCATAATATTATTGCCCAAATTACTTATGTACAATATGTAATAAAATGTTGTAACTTGAATCAGTATGTTTTGTTAGTACTTGTAATTTTAGCATCACTTTGAAGTTGATTTTTTGTTGTAAATTTTCAGTGAAGACACATACTACCCTGTGCTGACCCATGTATGGCCCAAGAATCCGCTCAATAGACCTGTTCATTTGATCATAAGAAACTGCCATGTTGTCTCTAATATACTTGCTATCTAAGCAGCGCCAACAGGGATATGACTTCACCATGTATATTTTTGAAAATAATGGAGGACACTACATGTTCAAGACATGTTAAATGATCATTCATATCTTAATTACATTGGAGGATAAAACAAATTGATGAAAGATTAAACATTTCCTTATCATGGATGTCTTCATTTACATGTGACATTACATCATTCAAATTCCTCCACACATTATTCAAGGTGTTCCAAACTTCCAACGAAGACTCTTTTATTGTCAACCATGAATCATTGTAATCTATCAGCCATTAACTATTACAAAAAGAGAACTTTTGTTGGACTAGAACAGACCATTTTTGTTGACACTTGACACGTGCGACGCCCTGTGGGTGTGCACAGACTGTCCAGAACAGTTCTGGAATGTTTCCAGAATGTCTGAATGAATTTTTTTTAAAAACATGGGATACTGCTAATTTAGATGATGTGTCCGATGCTGGTAAGTGAGCTGCGGCCTGTGAAGTGTTGTTTTACATTCTTTAACTGTTTGGTTGATGGCAGGTATGATCGAGCAAGGGGGGTTGAAATCGGAAATAAAGAAGTGAAACTCGAATACTTGGAAGAGGCATTTACCACATCTAACTGGATAGTTCGGATATACAAAGTTAAACCACCCAACAATAGGTGGTGAGTGACATGACCTCTGGCGCCATTGTCCATCCTGGCTTGTTTTCTCTGCAGGGCATTGAAAGAAAAGTTGAGCTTTGAAATCTCCTAGTCCTGTATACATTTTGAAATAGACCCATATGTTTACTGTTAAGAGTTTTTGGTTTTAGCAAACTAGGCTTGTATAATCGAGAATCCTTTTTTGGAATTTCATGGTACCTCTTTGACAAAGATGTTGTCGGGGGCTGTGGCTGCTGAGCAGAATTGTAGTTGAATTGATTATCGAACTAAGAGTTTCTTTTTCGGCTATCAAATAGTTCTTATCCGGAGATTTCGTGGTGCTTTATTAGTTCCTGCTGTTTTAAGGTTAACTGCAGTTGGTCACAGATGTGTGCTAGTACAAGATTAGATTTTGGTATATGGCTGCACGTAAATGCTGTGGCGGGGAGCATGCATTCGGCTTCAAGCACTCTCAACTGGGTTTTGTTTTGTGCTGCTTTCATTATCATTCTTTTGGAGCAGGCTGTTATAAACACTGAGATGTCCTCCTTTTCCTCGAAGGCAAATTGATGTCCTGTAAGGGCCATTTGGGAGAGGGAATAAGAGTGCAATTTTGTTCACCCTCCTTAAAAAAGGGTGAACAAAACCCTCCTTTATATTGGTCGAACTGGTGTGGGTCCCACCATAAAGGGATCTTCTTTTAAAGAGGGTGAACAAAATTGTTCTAAAAAACTTTGGAGGTTTAATTAATAAGGGGGCTTGAGAATGGTGTGGTACAAAGGAGTAGTTAAGAATTGCGTTTTTTTAATCGCCTGTTTGGTTTAAAGTAGTGTTGTCAATTCCATATTGGGCGTACATTCCGTACGGGCAAAAAAATGGTTCATGTACCTTGGTGTTTCTTGCCAGCCTAAATATTGGCTCGTATCGGGCGTACAAGCCTGTACCAGTCGATACCAGACTCGTACCAATATTGGTTTATTTTTCTCTTGCTAAAAGAAGTTTGAATTTGAAAAGACACAACAAAACTTGGAGTCCATATTAATTGCGCAAATTTGTAATTAGGACTAATGTTAATTGCGCAAATCTGTTATTAGGACTACTGTTAAGGTATATACAAGTACTAGAATTTGTTTTATTTCTCTACTTTAAGTTTTTTTAATTGTACATACATTTATTAAAAATATATAATGTATATATTGAGGTTAGTTTGGAATGGCACCGAGATATACACTGGTACTAATACGTATAATTTCAATAGAGAAAATAGTACGCTTGTCGGTATTGGATTGATAACTTTGGTTCATAGTTTGTGGAGGTGCAAATTTGTTCACCCTCACCAAATGAGGGTAAGCAAAACCCTCATTTTGATTGATGGAGAAAGTGTGGGATCCAAGAAATCATATTACTTTTTGGTTAGCATAATATCATTTTGTGGTGGACCCCATTATTTTTGATAAGCATGACATCATTTTGTGGTGAATGAATCTCAAACCATCAATCAGAGTGAGTTCATTCTCATTAGGTGAGGGTGAACAAATTTACACTCGTTTGTGTGGGTGCGTACGATTGGGTGAATGAAAAAAATGTCAATTTACTTGCTTACACTTTAAAGTTTCTTTAAATGTTCAAGTTGTTTTCATCGTTAATCAATAAAGATCTAGCAAAAAAAATTGGAGACTATAATTATTCGTTGGTATATAGTCAACATTCATTATTAATACTCAATGGACAAATATAATTTCAACTAATATAAATATTAATTGAATTACTAAAACATAACCCTTTTGGGGGGTGGAGAGGTAATGGGGAATGGAAGCTAATTAACAAGAAAATGTACCCTTTGGTTAAAATAATCAGGGTATAGAAGGGTCAATAATCCTGGAATAAGCTAATCCAAGCGTGTTGTGCCTACCAAAGGCAGGATTCGGGTGGATCCGAGTTAACTTTTCCGGGCAATTAGTATATTCGGCCTCACACTATGCCATGCCGAGTTGGACAAACACGAGTGCAACGTTTTTGTTTCAGAGTGCATTGGTGTTGCATACAAGGTGCAATGGTATGTCATTCAGGGTGCAATTATGAGAATCTCTAAACAAAAAGGTTGATCTTAACCACACATTGGCAAGCCACTTGGATTTACATGGGTGCAATATTTTTGTTGCAGAGTGTAATAATATTTCATAGAGAGTGCAATAAAACTCTAATTAGGCTGCAATGCTGAGAATCTCGATTCAAATGTTAATTTTGACCACACATTGCCAATCCCATTTGGATTCACTTGGGTGCAATGTTTTTATTTCATAGAGGGTGCAATAGAACTCCATTTATGTTTCAATGCTAAGAATCTTGATTATATAGGGTTTTCACCCTTGAGGGGTAATTTTGTCCACTAATATAGTGGTGCCGCTTATATGCAATTATTCTTTTCCTTGTCATCCATGCGGTGATTGCCAAGAAGTGTACCATGAAGATGGGATTATTAGCCCGTCTTACCACTGTCCTCTAATATCCCCATTATTTTTCAAATGAATTGATTGTTTACAAAATTTACCTGACTGTACCAGTTATAGTTGCACCCACATAAAAAATCTTTTCGAAATTAAAACTCATCAAATCTTATCTTTGGGCAACTATGTCGCAAGAAAGGTTGAATGAAAAAGACACGGTGGCTAAATTTGATTATGAGAGCTTAGTTACAATTTTTTTACCAAAAAACGCAACAACAATGACGTTTAAAAAATACATTTTGAGTTATTGGAATGATAATTCAGTTTTTTGTTATTTTAGTATTGAATACTGTTACTTATCAAAAAATAAAAATAAAAACAATTGTATTATTTTCCTGGATTGAATACTTGTAGTATGGTCTTTAAATATATGTATGTTTCTATATACAATTGTGAATTATCAAACGGCCCCATTAAAAAAAAGTTCGCAATCGAACCTGAAAAACTAAGAGCGGGCCGGTACATCTGTATGCTTAAACCTGTATCCAACTAGGAAAGGTACATCTATACGCGTAAACCTTTTTCTTTTCACAAGTTTTGTTTGTCTTAGACTGCTACACATTTTATAGTATAAATACTAGTATTTAATCAGTGTTTGGCTCTCCCAAGTTACCTCAGTAGCCAGTAATAGTTGTGTCTTGCATCAGAAAACTTGATTTTCTTTACCGAAATACCATTTCATCAATTGATTTTTTCAGTAAAATTAAAAAATAATTGGACTTGGTCATTTGGTTCACATAATTGATCCCAAAGGTTGCAGAGGCTTTCAATCTTGGAGTCCTGCACTCTTTGTTTCCCTACTGTCTTGTGATCTCTTTAGTCTGCAAAAAACATGGCTGCGACCTTAGTTGGAGAAGCACTTCTCGGCGCTTCAGTTGAAATGCTGCTTGACCGTTTGGCTTCCCAAGAGTTCATCAACTTCTTCCGGGGTGGAAAGCACGATGAAAGTCTCCTCAAGAAGCTGGAGTTGACATTGCTGGAACTTAACAAGGTGCTGAATGATGCAGAGGACAGGCAGATCGCTGATACAGCTGTGAGACGTTGGTTAGACGAGCTTAAAGATGCTGTCTACCACGCCGAAGACTTGGTGGACGAAATTGCTACCGAGGCTTTGCGGAGCAAGGTGGAAGCCGAGTACCCAAGGGGTCAAAAAAGGTTACGAGATTCTCTGATCTCGACTTTCACTTGGTTTTTTGACCGTGGTATGAACTCCAAATTAGAGGAAATGATTGACAAGTTAGACCCTTTTGTGAAAGCTAAAGATGTCCTTGGTTTGAGAGAAGTTGCTGGACAGAACAGGTCTCTCAGGTTGCCAACAACTTCTTTGGTGGATGAAGCATATATTTATGGAAGGGAGAATGACAAGAAGGAGATAATGGGCATGTTCGGTTTACAGCTTTGCTCTAGTTTTGGGGCATTTCTGTTTTGCTGACATCATCATTTTTTCCACTTTTTTCTCTATCTCTCTCCATTTATTACATCTACTTACATCATCAAAATTAAACCAAACTAAACTAAAACTATTAACCGAACACAGCTTGTTGTTCTCTAGTGAAGAAAGCAGTAATGAGATAGATGTGATTCCGATTGTCGGGATGGGTGGACTGGGCAAGACCACCCTTGCTCAACTTTTGTACAATGATGGCAGTGTGGATGGGCATTTTGATAAGAAAGCATGGGTATGTGTCTCTGACGTATTTGATGTTTTTAGGGTCACAAGTACAATTGTCGAGTCAGTCACTGGGAAGGCTTATGATACAAAGGACCTAAACTTGCTTCCAAGTTGAAGGAATCATTGAGGGAGAAAAAGTTTCTTATTGTCTTGGATGATGTTTGGAATGAGAACAAAGACCATTGGGACATCTTGATGACTCCTTTAAGATGTGGAGCACACGGGAGTAAGATTGTTGTTACGACGCGCAATGAGGGCGTTGCATCTATCATGCAAACTGTTCCGATTTTTGGTTTGCAGGGATTGCAAGAGGAAGATTGTTTGGAGTTATTTTCCAAACATGCATTTGAGACAGGAGATTGCAATGCACATCGAGACCTTGAAAAGATTGGTACGGAGATTGTGAAAAAGTGTAAAGGTTTGCCCTTAGCCGTAAAAACACTTGGTGGTCTTTTGCGTTCAACAAGGGATGTTGAGGAATGGAATGCTATATTGAAGAGTGATATATGGGATTTGCCAAAGGAAAAGAGCAACATCCTTCCAGCCTTAAAATTGAGCTATCATTATCTACCCTCCCATTTGAAAAGATGTTTTGCTTATTGTTCTATATTTGTTAAGGATCATGAATTCTACGTGGAGAAATTAGTCTCAACTTGGATAGCAGAAGGTTTTGTGGAGAAGCCCAAAAATAATAAGACAAAGGATGAAGGTGGTCATGAGTACTTCCGCGAATTGCTTTCAAGGTCATTTTTCCAAAGGCCAAATGCTAACAAGATTTGTTTCGTCATGCATGATCTTGTTCATGATTTAGCTCAATATATGGCTGGAGATTTTTGTTATAGATTAGAGGATGGCAAGGCACAAGGTAATTCTAAAAAGGTACGCCATTTCTCGTACGTTAAAGGTCGATTGGATGGCTTTGAGAAGTTCAAGGAAATTAAGGATGCTAAGTATTTAAGAACTTTCCTAGCACTAAGGCCACCATATCATTACGGAATGTTGAGCAAAAAGGTTTTGGATGAGATTCTGCCAGTACTGACACGCGTACGATTGCTTTCTTTGTCGGGATACAAGATTGTGAAATTGCCTAATTCAATTGAGAATATGATGCATCTACGCTTTTTGGACGTCTCCTACACCCAAATCAATCAGTTGCCCGAATCAGTTTGCGTCCTCTATAATTTAGAAACATTGTTGTTACGTTGTTGTCATCGTCTTACAACTTTACCAGCAAAGCTTGTAAAACTAATTTCATTGTGTCACCTCGACTTACATGGAACAAACTTAACAGAGATGCCAAGGTATATGAGTAGGTTGAAAGATCTCCAACAATTAACTACTTTTGTAGTGGGAAAGTGCAGCGGGTCTAGTATTAGTGAGTTGAAACAACTACATAGTCTCCGTGGAACAATCTCCATCTCAGGTTTGCAAAATGTAACATGCGGCAATGATGCATTGGAAGCAAAGATGAGGGTGAAAAAGAACCTTGAAAAGTTAGCGTTTGAATGGGGCAGCACAACAGAGGATTTACAAAATGAAACAGATGTACTTGAAATGCTAGAGCCTCATACAAACTTGAAGCAGCTTGAGATAAAAAACTACGGAGGCATAGGATTTCCTACTTGGTTTGGAGATCAATCATTTTGCAATATGGTGTCATTATGTTTGAAGAATTGTAGGTCCTGTGTTTCCTTGCCACCACTTGGTCAAATGCCCTCTTTGAAAGAGCTTACCATTGCAAGAATGCCCGGAATAACCAACTTGGGCCATGAATTTTACAGAGAAAGTGGTTCTTTAAGCAAACCATTTGAATCTCTACAGATTCTACATATTGAAGAAATGATGGAGTGGGTGCAATGGGTTCAATTAGATGTTGGAGAGTTCTCTCAGCTTCAAACGCTTCAAATAATCAACTGCCCCAAGTTGATCGGAGAGTTACCGAAGAAGGTGCCTTCTCTAGTGAGACTTGAGATAAAAAAGTGTCCAAAGCTTGTGGCTTCACTTCCGAGGACTATTTCTATACGCAAGCTATTGTTGGAGGAATGCCAAGGGGTACAGTTAGAGTGGCAAGGTGTGTCTTTTGTTGAAGAATTGAAGATGTCAGGGTCTGAAAGATTGAAGGAATTCGCAAGTGAGTTGGTAACACTTTCAAGTCTGAAGAAGTTGGAGGTAAGCAAATGTAGTATTTTGTCATTACCAGAAATAGGGTTTCCGCTCAAGCTCATGAGCCTTTCTGTAAAGGATTGTGGGGCAATGCAGTTCTCTCCGGGGGGAATGATGTGCCTCATGAACTTGAAAGACCTTATGGTTGAAAGGTGTCCGGAACTAGTGCTCCCATTACCAGAGGAGACGAGCCACTGCAACATGTCCCTTGAAATTTTTTCCTTGAATGGGTGT
This sequence comes from Vaccinium macrocarpon, assembly GCA_022606695.1. NCBI lineage: Eukaryota > Viridiplantae > Streptophyta > Magnoliopsida > Ericales > Ericaceae > Vaccinium > Vaccinium macrocarpon. The sequence continues at coordinate 26,473,620 of CM040173.1, forward strand.
GAGAGTCTCAAATCCCTTCCACTAGGTTTATTCCCAAAGCTTCGACATCTAACAATTCACGGCTGTATAAATTTTGAGACCCTGTTGATTCCAGACGGGATTGAAAACCAAAATCCGACATTACTCAAGTACCTTTGTATTAGTTACTGCAATAATATGGTATCGTTTCCTCGGGGAGGAATACCTGCTCCACAACTATCTAATTTAACGATTTCGAGTTGCAAGAAATTGAAGGCTCTGCCACAACAAATGCACACCCTCCTCCCATCTCTTCAGTCATTACGGCTATGGCATTGTCCAGAAATTGAGTCTCTTCCAGAAGGGGGTCTGCCCTCCAAGTCGTCTTTCGATCGAGGATTGCGAGAAACTTGTTGGTGACCGTAGAAATTGGGGTTTGCAAAGACTGCCATCTCTCAGAGAGTTGTCACTGTCTGACAAAGTGGTGGAGTCGTTTCCAGAGGAGGGGGTGCTGCCTTCCACTCTTAGATGGCTCTATTTCGGAAATATGCCCAATCTCAAGTCACTGAACAGAAGGGGCCTTCAAATTCTTGGTTCTCTCAAAAGAATGCAGATTTGGGATTGCCCTCAGCTCAAATCCTTTCCGGAAGAGGGGCTTCCCACTTCCCTCTTTGCGCTTATAATTTCAAGCTGTCCATTGCTGAACCCTCGTTGCAGCAGGGAGGGAGGAGAAGACTGGCATAAGGTTGCTCACGTCCCTCTTATAGTGATGGATGGTGAAGCAATCTTTGACCAACTCCCTCTCGGCACAATACGCCCAGGCGATTTTGATGCAATCTCTGCTGCTATATAGCCAGGGGAAAAAGTTCTCTCTGTACAGGTACTTATGCTGCAATACTTCGAAGAAAAAAAATTATTGACCAGTCAGTTTTCACTCCGTTCATGTTCTGATATTAATTCTCCAGCTAGTCAATAATTAATCGTTCACTGGAATACTTGTTTGGGATACCTAAAAGTCCATAAATCATTTTTTGTAGGAGCATTTGGTGACTTCATTCAGTTTTAGGTAATGTAAAAAAAATGTTTGTCTCAACGAGAGGAGTTCTAAAAAAAAAAAAAGTCTGAACTTGTTTAGAAAAACTCCACCGAAAAAAAAAAGCGCAAAGTTTATTTTTCCTTAGTCCTTGGTGAATTTTAAAATAAAAAAAAATCCGTGTTAACTTTAGTTTTGCAATTCATGTAGTGGAATTTAATCAAGAAATTAAAATTTTTTACCGCAAGCCAGAATTTATTTTCTAGAGACCAAAAAAATTTCAGAAAAGTTGAATCTTTTTGACATCCCAAACAGGGCTGCCTCAACAATTCAAAAAAAAAAGAGTATGTGCTTCCACTTCTTTTCCTACCGTCATGATTTGTTGTTTACTTTTTCTAGCACATAACAAAAAATTGGTTTGTTCAAGCAGTATTATGGATTGATTCAACCCCAGTTCGAACTACAAATACAAATAACAGTGAACGCAATTTTTTGCCTCCATTAAGTTTCTGAAGCAGATTGGGAACAAGATGAACTGGTCCATTGTGAGATCCATTTTTGTGACGCATTGTTAATTGCATGCAGCTGTCTCATAGCAGTAACACAACTTAATTGTTCTTGGTGTACCTTATGAAATTGGTCTAAATTATGTATCATTCGGAAGTTACGTTCATGAGTTGAAAACTCAGGGTCAAAGACATGGCGAATACGAAAGAAGTAAAATAACTTGAGAAAATTAGATATTGTAAGCCTATCATTCATTCTCTTAAAGATTGTGGTGTTTGCTATTGAAGTTGGTGCGTGTTTAAGCATATATGTTCAATATTTTTTCAGGGTCAGGCATATTCAATTCAATTCGCACTTTTGTGTGTGCTGATTTTGCTAGTATTGCTACTTCTGATTAGGCCATGGGTGCTTTCCAATATACTTGTCTGGTTTTTCAAGTTACTGAGTGAGGGATTTAGCTGACTGATAACAACTAGAGAGATGTACAGGTATGAAGGGTTGATCTATCATATTTTTGTCTGCACTTGAACTTTGTATTCCTTTTTGCCTTGTCAATAAACTTTTCCTTTACATAGATGGAAAAATTTAACAAGGGAATTTTTTTCACAAAAGGGAAAAAAAAATCCCATAAATCAGCAGAGAATTGCTTTGTTAATTGGTCTTATAATGGTGCATTTCACATGGTGCACTGCTGGGCAAAGCAAGGGCCGAGTTTTCTAAGGAACAAACTTGAAGTTCGCAGCGACTAACACAATCCTAACTATTCAGACCCTTCCCTTGGGTTGTTGAGGTAAGCTGTTGGCAAATTTTATGATGCCACCCCAAGCTTATCAGTTCAAAATGGGTATTTTGATGGTTTTTTTAGAGTTTTCTACGTTAATCTGCGAAATGAAACATCTGTTCCAGCTTTGTGTCACTATCCAAGTCTCTGGCTTTCGATAACTTTCAGTTACAAGCAGGGCAAGCATACGCTGCTGATCCATCCAGTTTTGGCACGGTTGAGGCTCCTCAACATTAGTTCCAGGTGCTTAACCGTTTATCATTTTCATGCACACAATTTCCAATATAGTACTGCGTTTCAGCAACTGTCTTAACTCTCTTAGTAGTTTGTCCCTTCTTTATTCCGTAGGAAACAGTGACTTCGCAACAGGAAATTACCAACAGTCACTTGGCTCTTCTTTTCCCATAGAAGCCAGCACCACAGCCTCAAATGTTTGCTCCATCCCAAGCACCTCAAGTTCAACAGGTATTTACATTGTTTGGTTTAATTCCTCTAGGAAGTACACAATTGCTCACACTAAAAGAATCATGCTATTTGTTAGCTTGCTTTGCTGAAAGATTTTTGTTCTTCCAAAATGCTTAATGATTCATAAAAGTTTTTGGTTTGGCTATAGATCAGCCAGAAAAAGAAAAAAAAAAAAAAGAAATCTCCACTTGGAAACACATACAACTCTAATAATTGTTTTCCAGAGCTTCTGGGGTTTGCGACGATAATAACATGAACCTGTTGTTCCCTAGTTTCACTTAATGTTCTCTCCAATGGTCATTTAATATGAAGGAGGAAGGAATTTATGCACTCTGCCAGTAACCCCTCAAACAAGCAGCTGACGGTGGGTTCTCATCTGTATCCTGTATGTTTGTTTTTATGATATTAATCAACTGGTTAAATGTTGCATTGCATATACTGAAATTTACTCTTTCATATATTTTTTCATGGAACAGCCACCACCAGTTATCAAACAGGACCTCCTGGTGGTGGTTCACTTGGCCCAATTCCATCTCAAGTAGCTCCAGTTTCTGGACATAAGATGCTCAGGTTTTGGCTCCAACCCCTGCACGGGTCCAACACAAGCCTACTTTGCCAGCACAGGTTCAGCCAACCATAACTTCTGTAGTTCGCCCACCCATTGTACGGACAGTTGATACTTCAAATGTACCTGGTAACATGTTTCTTTTCGTTTTGCTTTATGTTTCGTGATATTTTAATCAGACTCGAGGCTTAAAAGGTTTCAATCCTTTATTTTGCAAATGATACGCTTTCAAACATGCAGATGCGAATTTTTTAGAAACCTGTGATTGGAACCAGATAAGGGATAAGTGCTAAAACTATGTAACGATACAACAAAGGATAATTTTTAAGAAAGTGCAATTTCAAATCTTCATATTTTGGGGAAAATGAAACAAATTCCATGAGGATATTGCCTCATATTGTAATGTGTGTTGCTTATTTATGAATAATGTGCTTCATCCCAGCAAAGACTTGACATTATGATCCTGATGCGGCTTTTAAATGAGACATCAGAAGCTCTGGGACGTTCATGTTCAAATCCAGCTAGAACCAGGAAATCATGGATAATTCCAGGAATGGGTGCTTGTTTTACTAAGCTTAACAGTAGGGACATCTCTAAAAAATCCCCCGAAAAGCTTGTTCAACTTCCTCAGTCCTTGGACAATGTGATATCAGTACTGCCCTTCAAATCCAGGTACTACTCCTACCTCAGTTTCTTTACCATAAATCAAAGTAATTACAATCATTATAACCCCATTATAATTTTCATATTTCGTTTTGATCCTTGCATTTATACTGCCTCGCACAGGTGCCACTTATCAGTGGAGACTAGGATGAGTGTTGTCTCTAGCTTGCTAAACTTGAACGAATAAGACTCGGAGGTGTGAGATGAATTGGACCGGTAATTCCACCCAGCATTATAATTGGAGTTCAAAATTCGTCACTTGTGGTGCTATGCCGGGACTCAGATACCTTTATATAAACAAGACAGCATTTTCAGATATTTTACGATAGCTTGTGGTTCCAATTTCATTCTGTTTTATAAGCATTGAGCAGGTGAAAGTTCTCAGGACATTTGTGGACTTTGCTGATTAGTAGTGTTCAGAAATACTTTTAGATATATGCATTAAGTCATAATTTTTTTTGTTCATAGTCCATACATTAAATTGCTTTGGTGATTACCTTCCAACTTCTGGAAGGCTGTTGATTTTTACTTCTAATGAATATGGAATAAGATCAATCCCTGTTGTGGGGAGCATGTTTCTTTTTTGTTGTGATCTCTTACTGGATCCACTTCGATTGTCGAAACCTTTCATTTTTTAGAGCTCTTTGAGATCACTGAATGGCCAGAAATCCATGTTGCTCGGATAGCGACTAACATAGAATTGTTACAAATTTATCTTGATATAAATGGGTTTGATCAAACGTTAAAAAGTGTGTTTTTGAAGATAAATCCATTCCGTATCCGTAGTAATCAGTATTCGGTCACTATGAACTTTGGCATGATCTATAGTATGAGCACAATCATTGAAGTGTGCTAAAAAAGGGTCCATAATTGGGCAAACTAGGCAGTTGAGATTCGTTTTTCTTTGTTTTCTTCGAACATGTTTCTCCTTTGGATCCAAAAGTCACTTCAGCCAAATGTTAGAACATTAAACACGTAAATTCATGTTGTGAATTTAAATTCAGTTTTGATATCAGACCCAATTGATTGGGTTGCTATATTTGATATGGCATAACAATTGAGATTTCTAATACCTTAATATCTGCAACCTTAAGTCACCCCACCACATACTTTTTACATAAAGTGGAATTGTTTTATAATGCCTGTCGAAGTATGAGTGAATCTTGAATTTAGTGCAATGCATGTCGAAGTTAGCATAAATTCGTAAAAATTCAAGTAAAGAGTTACTTGATATTGATTGAGTTACTCAACATGGGGTCGTTTCTTGCAAATGTGTCATGAAACACGAGAGATGAAGAGAGAATTTTGACATTTGTTTGTGTCATGTCATAAAATGAAAAATTATTTTATGGATTCTGCATTGATTTCTGAATTATGGGGGAACTAATGATTATAACCTCTGTTTTCACTTCTTTAATTCTTGTTTCCACTAAACCCGTCATTGACGCTCTAGTAAATAGTGAGTAACGAGATTATATTTGGGCATGAGAAAAGCTAAGAATCATATCATAGTTCACTATAAAACGAGAATGCAAGACACGAAGCATATGGTACCAGACTACCGGCTGTCCAAATGTTCTTTGAAAGGAAAGGGTAAAAAATAGAAGCCTGGCAATTAGATTCTGCACATCCAATGGTTGTACCGCATATCAAAATTTTCGCAATTTTGCAAGATTGACTAACTATTTTCCCCTTAAAACCAATCGCTTGGTAAAGCAATCACAATTAAACATGTCGGTTTTCCGATCAACTGAAATCGACGTTAACTGGTTGATAGTCAAAACTCTTCTTCAATTCTGTTGCAGCCATCTAATCCAAAAGCAACTTCTCCTTCGTTGCCCAAGTTCTGGTTTTAGTCGCTATTTTTGCCGTTTTCAAGCAATTGCCTTTCCTGTTGCTGTTGCTCTGTAAACATCAAAAGGCAATTATAGAATCGAAGTAATCCTGTTATTGCGTTATTGGTAGGATGATGGACACAGTTTTTCCATATGGAACATAACGATGCATGTAATAGTGGATGACAAACAGTCGCAACAGATCACTATTAGCTGCAGAAAATATTGAACAACATTATGACGGAGGTACTGTTCTATTCCATATACGTCCATCTGGAAAAATAGCAATAGGGAACCATTTGCACCAAACAAACTTACCAAAATCATATCGAAGTTCGTAAAAAAAATTTAACCAACTCCCCCCTAAAAGATGCACTCTACTTCCAAAGATTTGTAAACAAACTACAGAAAAGTGCTAAAAAACGTTTCAATGGATTTGGTTTGTGTTTCAGTGGGAGAGAAGCTGGAAAATTTATTACTTGCTCTTGGAGCAATGCCATTTGGTGCTCCAAGGGCCTTTATCACCAAATGAGCATGTGGTAAAGGCCCCTGCAGATGGTTTCAGCCTTTAAGCTTGGGAGTTGGAATTAGAGACATACATGCAACATGCTATTTTTTACATGCATAATCATGAAGGGGGAGATGAATGATTTTATCATTTTCCCCCTTTTTTACAGAAACATTCAACTTTTTTCACCTGAAATATCATAAAACTGCTTTCTTTATAATGCAATCGAGCTTATTCAAGCTGAACTCAAGCCAACAGATTTCAACCAGCCTAACTCAAAGGATGGACAGCTCCACTCGAGCACTTTTTGGGGGGTGTCCAGAGCGTAGTTGGGTCTATCACATGTTGGACTAGAATAGCGAGGTTGCTAGACATATCTGTCTTTCTCGGATCTGGATAGACAATGGAAGGAAAGGTACCCGGGTGAGCAAGACATTACAGAGTGCCACAAATTAGTGAACAAACAAAATAAAGGGTTCAATGACTTCAATCTAATGAAGAGAAAACTTAGGCTTTTGGTTTTGGTAAGGAGGCGTTTAGGGAAGTACGATTTGATCAATGCTGATGGACTAGACTGTGGGGACTGGGGGTTATTCATGAGCAAAGGGGCAACAAGGAAGGTGGGATTGTGAAGCAGAAGTCTCTTAGGAGGGCAAGAAGTGCCAAGAACCGTGGCAGAGCATTTTAGCATATATTCACCATCATTGTAAGTAGGTTGATCTGACTTTGTTTAGGGTTTTTACATATGGCTCACATTTGGTTTAGGACAATAATTCTGTGTATTAGGGTTTTTGTACTAGGTCTAGGACAATGGTCAGAGTTCGCTATTTTGAATTATATTCCTAAAAAAGAAACAGAAAAATAGAAACATAATTTTGCAGATGAAACGGGGGGGAAACTTAACAAACCAGATAATGAATGATGTATGCATAATTTCTAGTATTGACTAGTGTTCTATTTTGAGAACTTGGGGGAAGATTTTGAAGTGTCATCTGACAATTTGAGCAACCTTACCTCCCAATCTACCTCCCTTCTCTTGAATCTTATAGTGTTTTCAGAGATCAATTATCCTAAATGGAGATTTTAAAATTTCTGCTTTACCTTTTAACCTTTCGACTTTAAATTCCAATAGTAACCATATACCTGCACAATAGATTTTAAAAAAACTTGCAGAAGAAACAAACAAAGGGCAACCTAAAGACAGGAATAGAAAAATGTGCCCAGAAACACTTTATCTACTGCCACAACATGCAACAAGAACGACAGATTTATTTGTTCATGCAATAAGGAACAAGTAGAACAGAGAGTCAAGTACCATAGCATTACATGTTCTCTATGAGTCTGAAATCAGAAGCAATTATCAACTAATGACAATCACTTACCCACAAGTTGAAACATAGCCTTTTGCGTGCGCTTTTCAAGCTTATCAAGCTTCTTTTGTACATCCCTTCGAAGGTCCCAGTTCGGTTTCTTTGGAGCAATGTTTACAAATGGATCCTGAATATTGAGGGAGTATGTGAAAAAAGAAAACTGAGAGTAAAAGATAGAATGCTAAAAAGCCATGGGATATGACAGCAAAGATAAATTAAAGACCTCTTTCTCCTCCTCTGGTACAGGTAATATTGCAACAGGGTCTTCAAACTTCGGTAGAACAGGTGCAGCAAGCTTACCCTCTTGAAGTTGCTTATCATGAGGAAGGTAATTCCGAAATTTCATATTCAGATTGCTGCAAGTAAGAAGCATTCTTATACAGTGAGCCTTTGGAAAAACCAAAACACACCCAAAATACAAGTAAAACATGCATACATGTTAGCACCATAAACCTGTATCGTAAATATAATCCATTATGTTCTTTGCTCTCCAGAGACTTGACCCCTACAAGTCTACAACCCAAGGGTTCTAGGCGCCTTTGCTCAATTGTCAGACCAAAGACGGTGGGGGCCTAGTTCTATTGACTCTATCCTTTAAAAAAAGCAATTTTTTTACCATTGTTAGCCATGGAATCTCACCCACCCAATACTTAATGTCTGAGGCAGGATCAAGATGTAACCAAGAAGTCAACGGCCCTGTTCGTTTCCCAGTTTAGTTTTAGTAATAGTTTTGATGACATCATCATTTCTCTCTCTCTCTCTCTCTCTCTCTCTCCACTTATTACACCTGATGACATCATCAAAACTAAACTAAACTATCTAACCAAACACAGCCAACATAATTGTCATCGACTAAATGAATATTCATGTCATCAATTTCCATTAGGCGGATCAACTGAGCCCCTTCACTGTCAAAGCTTCAGGGAGGAAGTACAATGATATATTAAAGCATATGCCACAATGAATTTCCCAGAATGTATAGATAGACAAGATTGTGAAGATGGTGACCTCATAGCTAAAAATAATTTGACTACTAACAAAATCCATGTTCACTTGAGGGAACCCACAATAAGGTGATGACTAAATGAAATACAACAGATATTGTTTGTATTTCAGCCATAAGCATGTGAACCCAGTGCAAGACCAAATATTTTAAAATTACCGCAATACAATTCGGAACATGGTAAGTGAAAAAGTCAGAGGCGCTTCCGAACAATTACCGTCGAGCAATAGAACATATCAGTAATCAAATGGCACATACAAGAGAATTCCAGAAAATAAAGTCTTGTAATTGGCCATTTATTTAACTCCAAAATTTATTTCATGATTCCAGCATCCCATGAGAAAATAGGTCTCCTGAATCAAAACTGAGCCCATTCTTTGAGGTACATTTTCAGTTTTTTGCAGTACCTAATTCCAAATCATCAAAAATAATAAAAGCAATGCATAAAAAAATCTAGATTCAAGCATTAAGCAGGTCATCAAACAACTATATGGTAAGAACAACTTTTCATCAACAGGACAAACTCACCAAAAAAAGGTTACCAACTCTATTATCGCATAAGTCGGGTATAAGCCCTTGCTATCAATAATCAGTAGGCACCCAGTGTGCTGTTTGGCTAGAATATTGAGGTAAACCAAAGAGTATCATCCAGATGAGAGTAGCCAGCCAGACATTTTTACTCACCAATAACTTTGCAGTTTCCAACCGACAAGGAGATAACTATCTTCACGCTAAGAGGTGAGAAAAGATCCAAAAATACACAATCCCCCAACCGACTCAATCCAAACCAAGATCCAACAAACAGTTTCCAAACGCCCATCAGTCGGCAACTGCTCTACGGACTTTAAAATTATGGATACATTGATGAGCAAGAGATGGAGAACCAGTTAACCCGCAACAACCCAATCTGACGAAGAAAATGAATAAATAATGATGCTGTTCCAAGTGCCATGAATTGGATACTGAGATTTACAAAAGTAAATATATGACCTCTCTCCAGGTCCTCTCATAGATCTGCCATTTAGTTTCTCCACTCTTCTGTATCAGATGTATAAATTTGATACATGGGTTTCAATATGGAATCATTGGCTAACAATTTCATTTAGGCTACTTCTGTTAATCCAATCTGAAGGACTCGATCAACAATCCATGGTGGCAACATGTTCAAATTTGACCCAAATTTCAATTGATAATGGTTAATTGGTGATGAATTTCAATCCTAAACTTTCAGTTTGGATGCCAGATCAAGGGAAAACGCAATCCAGACCAACCAGTGGACACCTGTACTTACAGCAACAACCCTTAAAGTCATCCAAGGCAGAATTTTCATGCGCTAAAAAATGGAAAGAAAGGGTTGGCTTCCAGGTATTACTATAGCTATTGTCTTCCTTTAATCTTTACCTTCATGGTTCATATTCTTGTGACTCTTATCCCATGCTGTAAATTTTACTTTATTTTACACAATGAAACAATATTTCTAAAAATTGGACCTAAAGTGAACCGGAAAAAAGACCATGTCAAGGGTCGTTGATTCCACCGTGGAAAAAAACCCAAGTCAAACCATGATGTCAGTACAGTCAAACATTGACGTAATCTGCATCACAAATACATTTAAAACTATGTAAAAATAAAGTACTAGTAACATTTTGGAAAACACCTAGATAACCTAACAGAAAACTTCAAGTAGATGTACATTAATAAGGCATATTTTTATTATCTTAGCGTGAAAATATCAAGCAAATTGTTAGCCCTTAACGGCTTAACCTCACCTAGCACCATCATGTCCCCTCATTTCAAATCAATAAAAAATGGCAGTAACTTTCTAGTAAAGTGGCTAAAGGTCCAGTGGTTCGGGATTTTGCATGCAGAGGGAATGGTTCCAAGTTCGACACTTATCAGTTATCACGCACAACATTAGCTACTTACTTTCCACGTTTGCTGCTCCGTGTGGACAATAACTAAATGGTTTCTATGAACCACCACAGGTTTTAACGAGTCTGCAGCACAAGTTGAACGGTTTGAGGCTATCTCTATTTAAAAGGTTTCCTTGAGTCGTCCACACATGAAATTGTACCAGCTGACAGTCCATCCGGTTGAACCAACCAGTCCCATATAGTTTCCAAAACATTTTGTGGCAAACTCAAATCAATTATCATTACATATGTGAGGCCAAAAATCCCAATCTATGTTTCACACAATTTTTAGAGCTTCGAGGAGCAATTCTGCACAACACCGACCTCAACAAATGAAATTTAAATCAAAATCTAGTGCTCATAATTGACAAAATCATCAATGCCAACAAATTAACAAAACTGAGCACATGGCATGCATGCTTTACAATTTGTAGGGAAAGAATAGAGGATTAAGATCTCACTTTTCTTCATCATTGGTATCAGCATCAACAGTTATGTCATCACTTTGCTCTATGGATTCATCCTCCAGAGCATTAAGAAGGTCCTGGGCAGCTTTCAATGCTCTCAGCCTCTCCCGTCGAGCTGCCGCTGCTTGCTCTATGGATTCTTCTTCGCCACTCATGGCTTCACTTAGATTCTTTTACCCTGTATCCTACACAATGTTTCAAATAATGCTTCAGGGGTACACGGCAATAGTGCCCCAAATAATCTCTAAAAGTTGATGTGGTAAATAAACAAAAGCCACTGATATCATTACTTACGCTTCCAAATTACCTCAGGCTGTCCTCAGTGGATATAATTTCATCAATCTCATTAAGTGATATTGAAAGTCTTTCAATACAGCCCATCAATACCAATTATCAATCTAAACTGAAACTATTCCATCTGGCATACCATATAACATCGTGGTCGATTTTTAAGACACCAAAATGTGGCTCGTTATACAAACTACAAATTGGGGGGGGGTTGGAGGTTAGGTCCTGGTGGTTCAGCTCTCTAATTATCCAAGGAGAATCATCACAAAAATCACATCAGAGTCTTAGACAACTGAAGCAATCAATGAAAACAAACTAAATCACAACAAAGAGCTTTTCTATGTTTGCTCCTGGGTAGGGATAATAAACGAACCAGACCATTATGAGTTTTAGCTCGTGTTCGCTAGTTAAAAGTTCTTTTGAGATTGGTTTGTAACATACACAAACCGAGCTTGAACGTCTTTTTGAAGCTTTTTAAGCAGTCAAACCAATCTCGAACAAACTGTTCAGCCCCTTCGACAATAATGTCTAAACAATTCAAGCTACTCCATACCATTTCGTGGTTGGCTCAACCAAAGCACGTTTGAGATCGGTTCGTCTTATAAACACGTTGTGCGGGACTTATGTGGCAGCTTTGGGTTTTATGGTAGTTTTTTAAGTGATACCCCACTCAATTCTGGTATACTTATCCGATTTAATTGACAATGATTTGAAATTTTTAACATTACTTGTAGTACATCAATACATCGTCGTCAAACTTTGAAGAAAACATTTAAAAACTACAAAAACCGTAATCACACATCTTCCTTAATTACTAATATGATAAACTCACTAATATCGAAATGGGAAAGATAACAAGTATTTAAGAACTACTAGACTGTTTTGTTGATTACGAGTGAAAGAATCTGTAACTGAATTTTCCACCTAGCCTTTAACATTCTCACTACAAGAGTCCCTTAACTAATTTCCTAACCAACTCCTAATTTTGCTTTTTAACTCCTCCAATCAAGTTTGTAAGACGTGATGTTAACAATACTTCAGTCTCCAAAATGATGACGATAAAGATAAGGATAAAAGTTGTTGATTGAGAATTTTAGTAGAATGACAAATCACATCTTGTTTCATAATGGTATTTAAACAACTTCTTTGTGTCCTTGACCAGTATATATATTACCAATGCTCTCCCAAATTATAGTAAGTACTAATATTCTAGTGACATCTGTTTTTGTCTTTAAGTTTTTAAGAACTAGTTAGATAAGGATACTGATAAGCATGAAATCAGTTGATTGGAGACGTTAAAAAAAAAAAAATCAAATATTCAACTACCATAAAACCCAATTCAAGCTACTCGAACATATTTTCAAAACACGTTGTGTTTTCAAATTGAACAATCAAATATTCAGCTCCTTCGGTTCGTTTATCAGCCCTAGCCCTAGGAACCCTACTGCCTAATTGAAAATCGTTGTGCGTCTCATACACACGCACAGAGAGAGAGAGAGAGAGAGAGAGAGAGAGAGAGAGAGAGAGACCTGTTTCGTATCGTCAACAAAGCCTCTGATCGATCGTTGGAGCTGCTGAGCTTGGTGCGATTCTAACACTGTTTGGAACTTTGATAAACAGCCCTTTCAGATCCCCTGTTCAAAATTATATACACCGCCTGTTTCGGCTTAAAATAATGGATCGAGGGGAAATTTAATGGGCCAAATAAATTTTCAAGTCAATCTGAATGGATTTAACTGTCGGTTACTCCTTCATCCCATAAAATTTAGTCTCTAGAAAATACTAACCTATAATTTTTAAACTAAAAAATAATATATTTTTCATAATAATTTTAGATTTTTTTTTTGCACCATATCCAATGAGATCTATCAAACAAGATTTATACTGGATAAAAAATTATTTTCGTAAGTACATTATTTTTTAGTTTAAAAATTACGCGTAGTTTCGCATGGATCAAACTTTATGTAACGGAGGGAGTAATTTTTTGTGTACCTATCATCAAGTGAATTTGAAGAGAATTTTAATTAGACATCTTGTTACAATATTATCCCCAACCTATGAATTTTAAATCTTTATGATTCCATCTTGTAAATAGATGAATGGTCCAAAGTGCCCTTACCAAATTATTTATTATTAATATTGTATCTACAATAATTTTATTTTCCTTAATTATACAGATAGGCGCTGTTATATATCTTCCTATTTCAATGGGATTATTTTCCTTAATTATCTAATCAATCATTTCATATTTCAATGGGATTTGTTTGTGCAACACCAATCACTCCTATTTCAATGGGATTTGTTTCTGCTAAACCAAGTTTGTGCAACACCAATCACTCCTATTTTAGTTGGATTTGTTTATGCTAAACCATCTTTTGAAAATTATCTCAAAAAAAAAAAGATCTTTCGAAGCAAGCTGTTTTGGAAATTCAGAAAATGCAGTGGGAACAATTGGAAGGTGATGTCTCAAAATTGTCGTTGTTCCTTTCCCCTGCGAACGGAGCCTCTGCGATGCCGTTTTCTCTCGTAATCGAACAATCTCTATTGGATTCCATCGTCACGATCTGTTATGCCGACTTCCAATATTGTTATTTTTCAATATTGTTATGCCGAGTTGCCCATAATCAGTGGGCAAGGTGAGTTGATCTTCAAAGATAACCCATTAAGGTTTCTGGAATTTTGAGAAGGTGACAAGTGGGAATCTAGAGGAGGATTCTTTGAGATTATTGGCTAAACTTTATTCAACGGCGACAGAAAAACCCAACGAGTAACCCTTCAAAAGAACGAATCCGACAATGGCAAAATCAATCTCGACGGTGACAAAAAAAGGCAACCACGGTGGTGGTTGGTGACTCATTGGTTTGATTCACTTGACTATGATATTGTATAGTGGTAGTGTTAATGGGTTCCAAATCTTGCTAATAACGATATTGTTTTTCTGATTCAATTGTTCGTGATCTTCATAATTTTTGCAACTTCCAAGTTTCATGGTTAATTGTTTTACCATGTTAGCTGATTCACTATATTTCATGGTTCGTAATGTATTTTGTACAGTGGTAGGTTATTCGTATAGTGGACATGGTTCATTAATTTATCATGTTCTATGTATTTATTATATTTAATTTATAATTTTTTTACATGATCTAACATGGTTCTTTAATTTATCATGTTTTTTACGTAGTCTAAGATGATTCATTAATTTATCATGTATAGGTAATTTGTACGGTGAAAATTGTTTTTAATTTATCATGTTTTTTACATAGTCTAAGATGGTTCTTTAATTTACCATTTTTTTTTTACATATTTTAAAAGATGGTTCATTAGATCAATTATAGGTTATTCATATAGTGAAAATTATTTTCAATTTGTCATGTTTTTTTTACGTAATCTAAGACGGTTAATTAATTTATCATATTTTTTACATAGTCTATGATTGTTCAATAATTTATCATGTTTTCTGTGTTCATTGCCATAACAATTTTTTCATGTCACGAGAAAGCTTTTATATTTTTTATTTTGTTTTGAGATTTTAGGTGAGAGTAGGAGAGAAAAGATTAAAATAGAGAAAGATTTAAAAAGCTATGAGATAGTGATTGAGAAAAATTAGGAAAAAGATTAAGGGAGATAAATAGTAGGAAAATTAGGGTAGTTTGGGGTTTATTTAAATTTCAGGATGAAATCATAAGTATTCAAACCTCATAGGATAGAATCATAATGATCTTTTTTGCATGGGATGCCTAATTAACTCTCCCGAATTTGAATGGATTACACTGTCGGGGTAATTTTTTGAGTACCTATTATTGTTGTAAAAAAAAAAACCCTAATTATTAGCTTATTCGGTTAATAAGTAAAATCAAAATTTAACATATATTTTCAATTATTTTTGGCTAATAAGTTAATAAGCTCAAATTAATTGAATCATTGAATTTCAATAAGCCAACAAGCCATAATTAATTATTTTGTCAAAACAGGCCGTAGTAATTACTAGAAAAAAATATATAAAGAAAATTTTGTATCTGCTCAAAATTTTAAATTCTCTCACCACTTTCTTTTCAAACCAAAGAAATTCCAATTTTGCACCCAAAAAAAGGAACGGAAACTTTTGTTTTAATTTTTGTTCCTAACTTCCAATTGTTTGGAACACATAAAGAAGTGGGGAGGGGGAATTCCATGAATTTTCCTTCCATTATTTGGTTTAAAAGGAATAAAAGAGAAAATTATTATTTCAAGTTTCAACCCACTTAATCAATGTATTTTTTCCCGACAAGTTCAGTGTAGCTTGTTGGAAGTGGGGTGCTCGAGGTCGCCCTCCTGGAGAGCACTCTGAAGATCACATTCGAGTTGTTCAAAAGTGTTTTGAACGGTTCAAACTTTTTCAGAGTTTCTCTTCCATGGATTGTTCTATAAACAAGTCCGGATTGAGATGGATGGCTCGGATGTGCTCATCACAGACATTTTCCGGTGGTGATAGGGTGTTAGAGTACCCATGCAATGGCGGCCACCGTTGGAATTCCTGGTCAAAATATACTCCTCTATAAACTAAAAGTACTAAACATTCATTTCTAAATAATTTTTTTTTTTTGTTTTTTCTATTTTGTATGAATTTGTTTTTAAATGTTCCTCATAGATCCCTTTTCAATAATATCACCGACCAAAAAGTTTGTTCGTTGCACAAAATGAGAACTATAAAGAACAACCTCTGTCTCAAAGAACTACTTCCATCCCGAAATATTTGTCATACTTTTAAATTCCAACATTTTATACACAATATACAATGGTACCCAAAATTTGTAACTTTTCAATTTTGTCTTTCATTAGTTAACTCTAATAAAATAAGAGTTAATCAAGTTTTGAATCTAAATTGTCTTTCGAAAACCGGAAAATCTTGACACTAATGTAATCAGAGAACTTTTTCAAAAAAATTGAGCACACATTAAACTTTTAAATTTTCAATTATTCTTCTTTTGACCTCATTGTTTTGATTGTTAAAAAGTATCTCAAGGGCAGAAATGGAATTTGCCAACCTTCCTTTGTTGAAATTTTAAAATTGGTCCTATTTTTTTTTGACAGCCAAACAAAGAAAGTAGAACAAACTTCCTGGGACAGAGGAAGTATTTCTTTATATATATATATATATATATATATATATATATATATATATATAATAAAAAAAAGAAAGTTAAAATTTTCCCACAAATTTATGGATACCAAGAAGTTTTTAAATTAGTGACAAATTATTAATTTTTGAGCTAATCACTCCAATGCCCCTCTTATAAACCTCAACAACAAGTAGCATTAATCCTCTTGTTGTTTTCCAAATGATAAAATCAACTTATTTGCTAAAAATACATTAATATATGTTCATTTATCTCTAACGTAATCTATTAAGTAATTGTATAGGCCGGACACTTCATAAAAGCTGAAGGGTTTATCATAACATTAGAAAGTACATCGGATCAACTTGGAAACCTCCAAGGTGTACTACCGAAAGGTGACATTGAAGGGACCGTTTGGATGAACCTAAAGAGTCTACCACTTACAAAGGAAATAACGACGGCTCCGTGAACGGTCTTGGCAAAGAGCCGACACCTCACACGTTACCATGCTATACTCCTTGATTATTATGTTTCCTTCGCGGCACTAGGGCTCGGCGAATAAGGTCGAGGTCCATCCAGGGGTTAAGGGAAGTGTCTATGCCAAAAGGTGATTTTCTAGGCTGACTCAGCACAAGTGTGGTGCATGTGATCAACGAAGCATGTGCCAATAATTGTTTCCAATCATGACAATGACGTTAGCTGAACGATCTATTGCACGTGTCTTTATTCTAGTGGAGGCATGTGCTCGTAACAAACTCATTCGCATACATCATGGTGACATCGGTCGAGCAGTTAACTCATGTGCTAGGCACGCACATACTTGAAGGGCAAGTCACTCACTTCCTATATAAGGTAATATTCATTCAAATAAAGGTACCCACAATTGACACTTTCAACCCTAGATATGAGTTCTTATTTCTCCTTCTTCCTCACACACTTACTTGACCGTTGGAGTGTCGTTCTAGATTCAACGGTCCTATTTGGTACTGACACGGGGGTTACTGCGCGCAAGTTAGGAGCTCAGGTGAAGGGGGAGATCGTCCAGTCACCCAGACAATTGAAGGAAGGCCAATAAGAGAAGTTGTAGCCCCATAGTAACAATTTCAAATGTGATTTTTGAGGTTTTTCCCTCAGATGCTTTTGATTTCTGTAATAACTACCAGTACAAATGTATTATGCAATTAGGCTTTACACCTTCCGCTATTTTGATGAATTACATTGTGCTAGGGGTACAGAAACAATTGTATAGATTTTGCATAGATTGGTTGGGGGGCCCACTTTTGTGTCCCCAAAACTCACCCATTTCATTTTAATTTTTAAATTAACGGTTCGGATTTTCCGTGTGAGATCCAAAAGCAGTCTGTGTTCAGCGATTAACAGCTCAGATCAATTCAGCCCCCTCCCACCGCGCCCGCTTTCGACTGCATAAGTGCCATCTCTCCACTAGATTTGTCGAAGTGTTCTGGTCTTTTCTCGCTGTGGAAGACTATTCTAAAAGATAAAAGATCTTCATACTTGATGGCGATTTTCCTGTATGACCCTATCTAAGTAGTGGTCTGATGAGAGAATTATAATTTTCGAAAGAGAGATGCTAGGAGTACATCTGGACGCAACATCAAACACAATCTCTCACATATACGTAGATTCTGCATAATGAATGCTTTACGTGTATATAAAGAGTTGTGTTCGGTATTGTATTCGGATAGCTGTGTTTTTAGAGGTTTTGTTTTTGAAATTTCGTGGAATCCTTTACCTACGTGCGCCTACTGCCAAGTACCAACAACTTCCGTCCACAGATTTGGAAATTGGTTGTCTTTTCATATTCGGAGTATGTGCTAGCCACGAAATATGTTTGAGCAGTCAAAATTGCAAATTGGGCACAAACATGTGGTACCAGTCTAAACGGGACGCGTAAACACTCGAGAGCCACATATCCTCACAGCCTCCGTCAAGGAATAAGAAAGGGGGTAAAAACTGATGGGGACATTTTTTTATAACCACCACAATCTTGTAAAAGAAAGTCTTAAATTCTAATAATATGAAAGAAAAAAAGGAAAAAAACTTGAACACTAATGCTGGAGTCCTACCACCCTATGACGGACACGTGGCACAGCAGTGGTTTGGATCTCGTCCCGAGCTCGAAAACGTAACAATACAAACAGCTTATCGTCTAGAGTCCGACGCGAACGATTAAGTTATTGGTGTAACACTGGTTAATAGAGTTGCAAACAAGTCGAGTCGAGTTAAGTTGAGTTTTGTTGTATTCAAGCTTGTTTATTAAAATTGTACTGAGCTCAAGCTCAAGCTCAAACATAGTAAATAGTTAACGAGCCAAGCACAAGCCGAGCCAGACTCAGGGACGGATCCAATGGGGCATGCGGGGGCACGTGCCCCCGTTGACCCCCACTTGTCGATGTAAAAAAAATTTGATTTTGGGAAATAAGTTTCGTATATATATTATTTGTGTTGGAGCCAAATAGTATAATATCGTGTGGTTTGGTGGTAAGGTGTGCTCTCTCTCCAAGTTATAGGTTGCGGGTTCAACTCCTAACTCTTCTTTTTTAAGCCTCAAAATTTAAAAGGCTATAGGAGATTGTTGAGGTTTGAACCATAGACGTTTGGTTCCAAAACCAATGTCTTCCCTCTTGCTATTAGACAAACAACATTCATTGTACAATAACTTGATAGTTTTATTATGTATTTTGAACCTATAGTGATAATAATAATTCCCCTAACATTTTTTTCCTAAATTTTAATTTTCTCCCTTCTTTTTAAGAAAATGGTACAAAATCATGCGAAAATTGTTTAACCTAAATATTTTTTTAATTTTAGAAATCTTTTACAATGGTGCATAGCCTTTAATAATTTCTTGCCTAATATTAGGTTTAAAATCAATCTTACACAATTTCTTGTCCCTAACAAAATCGCTAACTAGGAAAAAAATTACACGATTACAATTAAGAAAATGCCCCCACTGAGTTGGATTTTTGGATCCGTCCCTAGAGCCAGTCGAAGCTTGGCTTGAGCCCGACCAAGCTTGTTTACGAGCCAAACGACAAACATGTATTCCTACTTGCATAATAGAGAAAGTTTTAATTGCGCATGTACATTTGTATTAATTATATGTTTAACCTACAAGAAAAAGGCTCTACTTCGGTATAGTGATATAATTATCTATAGTTTTTGAATATTGTACATCAACATATTACTTTCAATAAGAAGCAGTGTAACATTCTCCTATTAAAATAAAATGAGTCTTATTGAGCCTATCATGATTACTTTTAGGCTTATTTAATTAATTTTTTGTGAGCTCGAGCCGAGCCGAGCACACTAATATTTAAGCTTTGTTTATTAGTTTTTTTGCAAACTTAAGCTTAATTAAATCTTAACGAATCAAGCTCGACCAGATCCAAAAAGAACTGAACACCAAACCGTTAACAGCTCGGTTCATTTGTAGTCTTACTTGTTAATGTAGCCCTAGCATTATACTAAAAATATACTGTTGATATTTTGGTACATGTGTCCAAAATCACCAAACCCACCCTGCCTCCTCCGTCATCCTTATGAATACAAATTGCAAGGGTTATTTACACCTGTACATATCTGTGCTAAAGTCAGGTTAGGCTGCTGAAACCCTCGTCCGTATTTCTCCTCCACAGCCAAACCAAATCCAACGCACCCCTCCTCCATAGCCAAAACAAATCCACCTGCTGTACATATAATTTGTTGTTTTCCTGTATTCTTCTTAGGGTTCATCATCTTCTACCCACAGATATTGTTCTCGCCCAGTTCTGCCTAAACGGTACGTTTAATTGATGCTGTTGTTTACATTTATGGGGGTTAACTTATGCATGTTTGATTGGGGATTTATGAGATGATGATTTGAAGAGTGATTTTTGCAGTGGTTTAGAAATGGCATCGGCAACTGTTTTCCAGCCTTGTTCGCATGTGTTCGCCCAATCGGGTATTTCAATATCGGATGGACCCAACTTTGTGCGATTTGGTTCCAAATCGTGTTTTTCTGCTGCCTCGGCTAAGGTATTATTCATGAACCACATCTCCATATAAGCTTTTATATGATATCTGTCTTTCACCTTTTGATTGCTCTGGGGCTTCTTTTTTTTTTTTTTAATGGGCTTTTCTTGGTCTTTTGTGGGACAAACTCATTAAGTTTATATCTCTAGTTATGTGATAGTATGCTTATGTTATTAGCTTTAGAATGTTCTTGCTCTATGGGTTTCGGGCTTTCTCCCGTTTTGTTATTTTCTGATTGATTTATGGCTTGAGAGTTATCATTGCCTTTAATTTGTTTGGCCGAGCAGACCTTATCGGTTGGGGATTGCAATTCAGATTTGTTCGTTGTCGTCCGGGAATGAGTTCAACAGTAGTAGTAGCAATGAGAAGTGTTTCATGATTTATATGCATAGTAAGATAAGAGAATCATAAACTGTGAAGGAAAACTAATGCTAATTTTGATCAATTCGACGAGGAAGACGAAGATTGTTTCGTATTTTTTTTATCCAACAATCAACTTGACGAAGTAGACTCACGACACTCAAGGAGGTTACACCTGTTAATTTAACAACTATATGGTTCTTCTCTTCTGAGTCCTACCAATAAACCTTTTCGTTATGACACTACGGGCTGGTTTGGGTGAATTGGGAAAATTGGTTTTTTGGTTTTTTTAGTTTTGTCCTTATTCAAAAAAAATTTGTATTTGTTAGTTTTCGGTTGATTTTTTGTGGTTTCTTGGCTTGTCTCGACGAGAGGAATCTAAAAAGTATAAAATTATTAGCCAAATTTAAAGTTCTATGAATAAAGACGAAAAATAATCAAAAAAACCGGCAAAAAAAATTGAACAAGGACAAAACCAAAAAACTAGTTTTTTCAATTCACCCAAACCAACCCTAAAATTGTGTACTTATAACTCAGGAGTAATACAAACAACCAAGCTTTATATACTGACATTGGCTGCTGAAAACAGTCGTAGACTCGTAGTGTTTTCTGCATCAAGCACCTAGATGGGTGTTTGAGTCACATGCTTCTGCCTCTACATGTGAACCTCTCTATATACTTTGGATTCCAGACCATGTGTTTGTGTGATGACCCCCCTTTTGTGTGTGGTATTTTGTTTTATTATCTGTAAATTTTTATGAGATTAATAAGAACTGTAGATATTTAATGATTCATGCTATTAGGTTCGCATTGTGCTCCATCAAGAAAGATTTGAAGTGTATATTAATCAGCAATGTTACACGAGCTCAAGTACGGGGTTGGGTATTGGTATATGTCTGACTTGTAGATTCAACTTATTGTCACGGCCGAAGTTCAAAACTCATTCTTCATTACATCTGTCTGTTAGACAATTATATATGTAGCTTATTTGAAATGTCTGAATTGATCTTCTCGCAGAAATACCCTGCTGTTTCTAACTTGAAGTTGAGGGAAAGAAGAATGGCATTTGGGAGCAGGAAATTCTCTGTAATCAGGGCATCGTCTTCTGATTCACTGGAGCCTGCTGCTCCTTTTGCTCCCCTTCAGCTTGAATCTCCAGTAGGGCAATTCCTGTCTCAGATTTTAGTCAGCCACCCCCATCTTGTCCCAGCTGCAGTGGAGAAGCAGCTTGAACAGCTTCAAACTGACCGAGATGCTGAAAAACAGGAGGAGCCCTCTGCTTCTGGTACTGATCTAGTATTGTACAGGTTAGTAAGATGAGCAGTGATATACTGGTAATTGACTGTGTTTATTCTGCGTACTCTTGAAACTGTGATCAAGAATGACAGTTTCGCGTATAGGGTGATGATAGTCAACACAAACTTTCCTTTTCTGCATGTCTAGTTTCTCAGCTACCGAAAAAAAAATAGATCATGATATTAAAGTTAGAAATAAGTTTGTTGATGGGTTCTGTAAATATAGGAGAATTGCTGAAGTGAAGGCTAATGAGAGGAGAAAGGTTTTGGAAGAGATACTTTATGCTTTGATCGTGCAGAAGTTCATGGATGTCAATGTTTCCCTGTTACCTACCATAACATCGTCCGACCCATCTGGGCGAGTTGACACGTGGCCTGCTGAAGACGAGAAGCTTGAGCGTTTGCATTCTCCTGAAGCCTATGAGATGATCCAGAACCACTTGACTCTCATACTAGGAAATCGTTTGGGAGATTCCAACTCTGTAGCCCAGATAAGTAAACTCAGGGTGGGCCAGGTTTATGCAGCGTCAGTCATGTATGGCTACTTCCTCAAGCGGGTTGACCAGAGGTTTCAGCTCGAGAAGACCATGAAGATCCTTCCACGTGGGGTAGTTGATGAAGAGATCAATGTTCAAAAAGCTTTTCAGGGGGAGATGGGAAACAGCGGGACTGGAAATGAGGACTTGCCGAAATCTGGGCAATCTCACCCTGAAGTCTCATCATGGGCTAGTGACGGCAGCTCCCCTGGGGGTTTTGCCCCTGGGATGAAGTCTTCACGACTAAGAAACTATGTGATGTCATTTGACGGGGATACGCTTCAGAGATATGCAACCATAAGATCCAAAGAAGCTGTTACCATCGTCGAGAATCACACCGAAGCATTGTTTGGTAGGCCTGAGATAGTTATTACCCCTGAAGGGACTATTGATTCTTCCAAGGATGAACTCATCAGGATTAGTTTTGGTGGTTTGAGGAGACTTGTTCTGGAGGCTGTGACTTTTGGCTCTTTCCTCTGGGATGTCGAGAGCTATGTTGATTCCAGGTACCATTTTGTGATTAATTAGTTAAGCTTTCTAAAGTCGATACATCCATGCCAAAGCAAACCGATTGGGGAGGCCAGAACTGACCATCATAAATGCCACAACCGAATGCTACTCTTGGGGGATGTCCTGGTGCACGAGAACATCCGTCTGTATATAGTTTGGTGCTCTATCGATCGATGTTAGTCGTACAGAGTTGAATTTTTGTTTGTGGTTGACTACCCTGTACTGGACAAGGTCCTGGGTTCTGGCATGTTAACAATGTCGATGTTCCTGTAATTTTTTCCCTCTATTTCTAGTAAGTACTTTGTTGGTGATCATCTAAGACTCTGTGTGGTAATAAGAGTTCTTGTGGCTGCTAATGGCCTCCGTGAAGCACACGCTTTTGATTTACTTAATTTCTGGGCAAGCATTCTTGAAAACTTTAGTACTGGTTCACTCTGGTAAATGTTGTGCATTGAAATTACGGCAATCTCATTCTTCCTAGGTAGGTACATTTGGATTGAAAGGAACAACGCAAATGTGCCATTTGAACGAGATATTGTTATGCATGCACATTATGATAAAAAAAAAATATCGGGTACAACACTATTTTAGTTGCTACGACGCATTATAATATCTTACATTTATTTCCAAAGAGTGAAAGTGGTTATTATCACAATATTGGAGTATGAAGAAAAAGCCGCAACATGAAAATGGCTCAATGCACAAGGATTCAATAATGCCCAATTTTGCTAAAGCTAAAGATATTTTCAAAATTGAACAAGAAGGTACGTAATTCCTTAATGTATTTTTTCGTAATAGTTGTGGATGACATTTTAGGAATGACGAGTCCCAAACTTATTCACTCAATCAGGCTAAGTTTCCCCTTTGATAAAATGAGAATCCCATAAAATCAATGGGTTGATTTTAGCAAATGAGTATAACCATTTGCTAAAATCTAGGGATGGCAATTACCTCCGCTCCATCCCCGCCTCCGACCTCCCCGCCCCGATCTAAGCAAGTAATCCCCAATCTGATAAGCAAGTGGGGCGGGGATGGCATTTGCTTCCTCCGATCCGTTTTAACTCGATCCGACTCTGATTATAGTTATTACTAATTTTTATATGTATATATCAATATACATTTCGTTAGTTTGGTATTATAAGAGCAAAATACTTGATAATAAATCGCTATTTTGTGTCTTTGTTTACTTTGTGATTTTTTTTTTTGAACTATCATTACGTATCAATATCTTGTTTTCTTGTAACATTTTAAAGAACAAAATTATCAAAAAATTATACGGCAAATGTGGACCCAATTTATCTCCAAATCCGACACACCTTCGATTTCCTCTACTCCGAGTCCGTCTCCTAAAGGGGCGGGTACGGGAGAGGAAAAATCTAGCTCCGATCTGACCCGTTGCCATCCCTACTAAAATCAACTCATTTTAGCAAATAAAAATGTGTTGATTTTAGCAACTATTTTCATCATTTGCTAAAATCAACTCATTGATTGGTTTGTACTTTTGTAATTGTTACTGGAGGTGAAATGACAAATGTATCACATCAATAATATTATTGCTACAAATTACAAATCCAACACCACAACCAATCAATTATCTTGCTGGCCGGAAGACTATTTCAACAATTTGTTGTCGACATGTACATAATCTAAAAAAGAGAGCCAACTAGATATCGCCAAAGAACAAATTTGCAACATGTGAAAACTTGAAAAAACATAGGTAAGCTGCCTTTTTACAACAAAGCTAAATTTGCTCAATGAAGCTTCCACAAATACCCATACACGAAGAAAAGGGGCTTGCCAAACATTTCAGCATCTAACCTGTAAAACGGCTAAAGGGTAGGGAAGAATATTGTCATACTGAAAGGAAATGACTTCACCAGGATACAAAAGCTTGCCATTTTTAAGAAGACAATCACCGATGGCGACGCGGCGAAAAAGCTGGGGATTGATTAGAGAAGCTGATGCAAATTCACCACAAGAGATATGGACGTCGAATACGCCGGAGGGTGCACCCCATGCCTCGTTTACGATCAGGACATTGAATTTGGGTATGTTGCGAGCTCCGAACCCTGATGGCCATTGATATATTCGGATTTCGGCTCCACAGCAATATCCGGCTGCTGAAGATCCCCAGATAGCATCATTTGATGAACCTGCAACAACATTCATCCACAACTCCTTCTGTCACTTAAATTTTGCTCTTTCCGTCTCATATTATTTGTCTGTTTTCGAAAATTGTGTCATTTTTCAGATCAAAAAATGAAGACTTTCGTGAATTTTTTTTGGATTTTTTCACACCAACCAAAAATTATGGACGAGAGTGGTTTACTTTTGTGTCCAAACAATGGCACTATTTTGAAAATGGGATGGAGGGGATAGTTCATCACTTAGAGCCTTCCAACTTTATGAATCAAAAAATATCATGCATATCCTTTTTAAAAAATTCTCATCGATTTGAAGAACAATTGAGATCTTTAAATTTGTATAAAAATTTATGTGCAAAAATAATTTATGATTTGATCTGAAGATTGACACGACAATGCGAGGAGACTTTCTTTGATAGAGTAAAATTGGGACGGATGGAGTACGTTCATATATGAAATGACGAAAATAAGCATGCTCAAATAGTTTATTTTCTTGATATGCCCGATTGTTTTCTCTGGTTGTTTTTTTCATAATTTGTTCTACAAGTAAAGAAAATTTCAAGGTTAGATGTACATTGGAAACGATAAGACTCATTCTACTCTTTTTCAATAGGTTCGAATTTATTTTTCAACTGAAATCATGTCTTCCATAAACTTTATAGCCAGCAACTTTTTCACTGTTTTCTCCAATTAAAATTCTCAAACAAGGATTAATTATCTTTGAAAAATCAACTCTCAAAAGATGTTTTGAAAATTAAGCTTTCTGCCAAAAAAAATAAGAAAGTGTTTGAAAACTGCAACCTAACGATGGTATATAAAAGGGGACATCTGATAAAATTGAAACAATACAAAGAAGAACTCCGTAACATATATACATACATGAAGTGGTAGCTGACAGCAATAGGGAAACCAAGATAACTACACAGTAGGAGTAGGGTTTCGCCATGGTGGCTCTCTCCGTTCGTGCACCGGCCTGGAAGTGTTTGAGAGAGAGAGAGAGAGAGAGAGATTCCTTTGAGTTTGGATGGATATGGTGAAGTAGCAAGGAAGAGAAGTGGTGAAACATGTGTGTGGATCTTCACACGGGGGTGTGTATTGGTGTTTGCCTGTTTGGCAGATGGAATTAAATTTGGTGTTATTTTGAACTTTCATGTGTGTGTTGGATAGCAAAGTAATAATGGATGTCCACATATGACAATATGGAATCAGTTGTCCATGTATACCTAATACCCTCATGTTTTCTCTTTACACTTTTGGAGTATTCATCGAGTATTCATGGAGCACCGTCACGTGGTAAGCTTCTACTTGCAAAAAGTCACATGACAGATATACACTTACGAGGTTCGCTTGGATATGTGATAGTGGAGGGTCTTGTGACATTATGTGGCAATGCTCGAGAGACAAATATAATCTTTCTCACAGGTGCATTTAAAATTAAGCGGCTCTATTTCTCCTTAGAAACACACGAGTGGAAAATGAGAACATGGGAGAAATCGTATGTATTTCCAAAAATGAAATATAAGCATTAAGGATGAGTCTAAACTAAATTCATTATTTTTAACTAAGTATTAGTGTTGAGTGAATTTTATTAGCTTTTCCTCATTTATTTTGAGATTAATTATTCGTCTCGAATAAGGTGTAAATTAAAATAGGAAACTGATGGAAAAAGTACATGGAAGATAGTACTAATAATTAAAGACACTAATATAACCTTTCTAAACTTTTTGCCATTTTGAGCAAATCTTTTTTTGGGGGGTCATTTTTTTACTCTTTAGGAATCAGCTTGTAAATTCCAATGATTAAAAAAAAAAATTGGCATGAATTTAGCGAATTTCACTAAAACAACCCTAAAAAAACTTTCTGATTTTTGGTAAAAATCGCCTTGCCCCAACCGATTGTTTCTCTATGGAAAATGGGGAAATTAAATACTATGGATTAATTTCAAAAAACAACTTTAAAAGCTTAATTAATATTGGAAGGTTAAGCACACGAATGCTCATAATTAATATTTACTTTTTCCCCCTCCAAGCATTAAAAATGGATAAGAAGTAATGTGGGCTTCCCTTGAATACTTGTACCGCGGAATTTTAACGTTAGGATGTTTATGAAGATGTTTGGGTCATTTAATACATTTAAGTTTTTGATATTTCAAAGTTTAAACACACTCCAATAAATTTTTTAGAGAGAAATTTCTCTGTTCACAATGGTCTCGCACCTCACTGGACGAATTATTCAGACCTGGGTTGTTGCTGTGTATCCTGTGCACATCAGGTGCTGTGCAGATTTCGGGCAATCCATTGCTAGGATGGATGGCTTATATTTCAAACAAAAGAGAAGAACTATTCGTCTGAACAATTTGTTTCCAATCTGAACCGTTAAAAATATTTGTGGACGGCTGTGATTCTACGCAACACCTTTTGTGCACAAGTTGCACAACAACCCCCTGCATCCTCAATTATTCTATGGTCTTAGGGTACCGTGACGTGGCGATGTGTCAATAGATACACTTATCAACCACCACCAAGACCTTGAAACTACACCTCCTTTGGCTAGGTCCAAAAAAATTGGTTTTTTCATTTTTTTTTTGTTTTTTCTTTATAAAAAAAAAAATTGCATTTGTTAGTTTTTAGTCAATTTTTTTGTAGTTTCTTAGCTTGTCTTAACGAGAGGAATTTAAAAAGTATAAAATAATTAGCTAAACTTAAAGTTTTGTGAATAAAGAAACCGTTTAGATAGGCTATAAACGGTTCATGAGTGGACTTGCCCTTTGGGCATCTTCAACCCACCCTTCATAACTTCATTTTTGCCTCTATTCCTCCATTTAAGAGGAAAACTTCTCCCCAACCCATCCTCCATTTCTCCCCCCATTTTGGAGGATTATTTTTCATCCTCCAAATATGGAGGATCACCTTTATTTTACTATTCATCCTTTCCAAATTCCTCTTTTTGTCCTCGCCCTCCAATGATAAAGCCAATGTGTTTGAGAAATGGAGGAATGAAGATCATTGGGTTGGAACTCACATGAATAGTGAAGTTCTTCAAATTCACTTTTTGGATATAAAATTATACTGTATTTTGATCCTCCAAAATAGAAGAATAGAGGTTATTGGGTTGAAGATGCCCTAAGGGAGCATCTGTTACGGGAGCCTTCAAATCCCACGTGGCAGAGCAACGACTGTTGTTCTAGAAATTAAGATTAATTTGGAAACTTAGTTTTCACAACTTATATTCAATTAGATGCTAAGGATTCGGCAACCAATCTTAACCGCTATCCTATTGGATAAATTAATTATTTTGTTTTATTTAATATTTTTTGATACAGAAACGACACAAAAGTAATAAGTGGTAAAGCCTTTTCTCGTTTGGTTCACTCGTTTTAATAATCTTTCCTTCCTTGTGATTGTATCTCCTTCGTGGAGCAATTTTTCAGTGCCAAATAGGTATCACGCGACTTGGGCCGTCCATTTGGATTTTGGATGGTCCGGGTAATGGAGAAAGAAAGGAGAGAAAGAGAGTTTCAATCTGGTCCGTCCAATGCACTTTTTAACGGCTCGAATGCAACATTCAGGTACCACGTAGGTGTTTACATATAAAATTAACCAATCCAATAATTAATTGACACATAGTCAAAAGTGCCAAATGTTGGCAACTACTTGTCAGCGAAGATACACTGGATCAATCAGATAAAATTGAGTGAATACGTTGTCGTATCATTTCTCAAACTGGAATAGCAGTTATTGGCAGTTACAAGCCATTGTTAAAATATAGATTGGCTTCAAAGCCATAATATTAACTGCTGAGCACACAAGCTCCACGTGTAAACTTGCAAAACAAGGCAATTGGCAGTTAGAACACGTGGAATACTTCTGGAAGGCAGTTACTCCCTTAACATGTTATCATTTGAGTTGGTAAATAAACGTGCAGATTTAAAGCTTCTGGGAGAAAAAAGAATTCAAATTCATACGTGGAGGAGGAATAACTGCCAACTTTCAGAGTGAAAGTTAGAGTTCAAAGCAATCTAGATTTAAACTCATGGAGCGGGAAGTTCAAACTGCAAGCAACGTCTATAAATAGAAGAAACTAAAGAAATGAAAAGCCCGGACAAATCTTCAACAAACAGCTATCAAAGAACTGATGTTTGGTTTGTTCATTGGCAAAGTAGTTTAGGTTTCGAACCCAGTTCGAAGTAGTTTAAGATTTTGAACCTAGTTCGAAGTAGATTAGGAAGTAGTTTAGGAATTAGATTAGGATTTATCTCGATTGTTCTTGTAACAATCACCCCTATCTCGGTTGTTCATGTAACAATCACCCGTTCGAAGTTCTGTTACTCTGTATTTGAAGTTGAAGACAATTTCGAAGTAAGTTTACCTTTGATTCACCAATCGAAGTGTCTTGTTTCTTTATTGTTCTTTGATTTCCTAAGTTTATTGGCTTGCATTTCTTCACTTATTAAGAAAAATCCACTTAATTGAGGTAATTGAACCAACAAAACACAATCGCCTGATTAGGTTTTGTTTTTCAAAATTAATCTGAGGGAGGAGATTGAAACTCTCTCTGGCACGCTCGCACACAATCATTTTCCATTGCAAAGAAATAAAAAGAACCAAACACAGTAGATGAAATTTTTTCGCCTTCGTGGTAATAAAAACGGTTATTACGTATTAAAAAAGTTAGGAAAAAGAGTTCATCATTTTTTTTTTTATCAGAGAAAAGAGTACGTCATTGTTCATGAAATTTTACTAGTATTTTCACCCAAAATTTGAACTTGGGAAGAAAAAAGGGTAATTGTGGGAGATGCCTCTGAATGTCTAAAACTGCAGTTTGAGACTTTGAGGGAGTGCAAATAGAAACCTCTCAAAGTACAAGGGTTCAAATTGTCATTTTTCGGGTAACACATAAACGAAGTCCCCCCGCGTTACCTCCTCTACGATTCCAGCCACTCCATCTCTTCTCCTTCTCCCCCAAACCATGCCTGCAAATCCTTCCCTCTTTGTCCGCCACCCAACCCTCCTCCTCACTCTCTCTCTCCGCCGCTTCTCTCTCTCCTCCCCCTCTCGTCCAAGTCCCACATTTACGCTTCTTACAACTTACTGTTCTTCTTCTTCTTCTACAGCTAACTCGAACGACAATGCCCGGTCCGGCCGGTCCGGTTCACTCTCTTCTATTCCGGCCCATGACCTTGTTCAGAAAATCGACGTCAATCCTCCCAAAGGCACCAGAGACTTCCCTCCCGATGACATGCGCCTCCGCAACTGGCTTTTTAACCACTTCAGAGAGGTGATATAGCACTAATTTTTTTTTTTTTGGGGTTTTAGCAGGTTTATTTATGCAATTAAGTGTTTTCTATACAGTTAGGTCCCTTAGCTCCTCGGTCTTGGAGGTGTGCGTATTACCTAACATTAGGTCCGTCTCCAATCATCCCACCCATATCCCAAATGACTGGGGACTAGATGGATTCTGTTATTGTTGTTGAGAGTGGTGTAGCCTGAAAATTGGGTCACTGAGGGCACAATTCATAAACGCGAGTATTTTTGTTGTGAAAAAAAATCTCTTCTTAAGAATCTAACAGGTCTTAATTTTCATTTGAAATGATTATCGTTTGACTTATATTTTATGGACAGACGTGCCTTTTAATCTATTTGGTTGTACTCCTTGGCTTCCAAGGGGTAGGTTTGGGGTTCGAGTCAGTGGAGATTTGGGGTCTGTAAACATGTAGTTTCGAGGCAAAAATTCAATGAATTGAGACTTTTTTTATGAGTAATTAGTTATTCAGTGGCTCTAGGCATCACCATGTGATGCCATAACTTCCTTCTTCATTACTTTTTTTGGGACCTTCATCACATATTCAGGTAAAACTCATATTTAGTCTTGAGTGCCACATAAATATGCGCAGGAGAATTACATTATAACACCATGTAATGACCCTCCAAGAGCGCTAATTAGTTTTTTCGTATAAAAAGAAAAGAAGAAGTGATGTACCAATTTATATTTTTCTACCAAAAAAAAAAATCCTCCCAGAAGTCCAGTGTGGGCATGTCCACATGTGGCTCCGCCACTAGTTGTTGAAGTATTTTGTATACAGTGTACACTTTAGCTAAACCCTTGGGTTGGTCTGATGGTCTTGGGATTTAGTGGTTTGCTAGGTTCGAAACCTTTAAGAGGTGCTATCAACCCCGCCAGTCCAGATGGGGCTTTACTCTGGCAGGCCCCACTAGTGGATGGTGGATTGGTCTCCATGATTAGTCCTAGCTCAGATATATAATAGAAAAAACAGAGAAGAGAGAAGGCTTTGGCTAACAAGTTCCCTTTTATTGCCTCCAGAACTAGATAAAAAGTGCAAGAAAAAAGATATATTTTTCACAACGGAGTACAGTGATGAAAATTTATGCAGCTGACGAAGTTTGGTTTGGTTTCCTTTAGGATATGTGAAGGATAGTCTCATATTTACAACAATTATTCAAATAGAAACTGATGGCTCCTAACCGTATATATTGGGGCTAGGTGCTATGGATTCAAGGTTTGCGGTTTATTTGGGGAACGCGTGTCTGCGGTTAGACCCCATGGAGTCGGTTTCCCTTCATACAGTTTTCCACCTATTTAACAATACAATTTCTCGCTCAAGCATTTGTCACCATTTGCAAAGTGAAATATACCCTGCCATTGTTTGGATGTAAGAATATACGTTTAGAGGTTATAGAAGTTTATTCATATGAGTGATTTGGCTTGATATTGTGCCATTTGGTTTTTGCAGGAGCTTATGTTTTCTGAGTGCATAATGACTAATGAGTTTATAATGCTTTGATTTATTGGTTTTTGAGTTATTTAGGTTTCTCAAATGTTCACATTTGAAGAGGTTGATTTCCCGGTTTTAGAGTCGGAGGCACTTTTTATAAGAAAAGCTGGGGAAGAGATCAGAGACCAGGTTTGTCTTTCGTGTTGTTATTTACAAGCCTCTTTAAGAATTTTTCATCTCCATGCCTGAATCTTAAAATTCTAGGCCCATATATAATTGTTCCAAAGCTTGAAATAACTGTCCATAAAATTGAAAGACACCAAATCAATTTCTAAAACCGTATCGAACCTGTGTATTAATTTACTGCATTGACTGCGACTAATTTGAAATAACTGCTCAAATTTTCTCATAAATATCTGCTGCCACAAGGGTGACTACTGTAATTGAAGTGCCCTAGATGGATATCTTACTTGGTTTTTTATCGCAATACAAATCCTAGTTATGCCATGGTTTGACTGATGCAACTAAACAGATTTGTCTTGTTGGATACCACGACTACCATCTTTTATATTCATTTATTGTTTCATGCCATTTCTGATTACAAACATGATGGTTTATTTTCTTACAAATTTCAGTATTGGAGTTCATTCAAATTTCTGAACACTATTCCTTAATTGTAGTGAGGCGAATCTCTTTCTATATATATGACAAGAATTTTGCAAGTGGGAATTGCAATGTTTATACGGTTATACCATTTGTGGAACTTTAATAGTACTTGAAAGATAAGTTCATTCAAATGAAAGTCAAGCTTGTGTTATTTTCCCCCGATGAGATAGGGGTTTGTCATTCTTTATTTTTGCAGCTTTACTGTTTTGAGGATCGAGGAAATCGTCGAGTAGCATTACGGCCTGAACTTACTCCTTCGTTGGCGAGGCTTGTGATACAGAAAGGGTAAAGCTCTAATATTGTGGTACTTGTGAACGCCAGTTGGCCTTTCTTTTTTGCTAATTATTCTTATAAAAGACTCTTGTTTTGCTCTAAGAAGCACGGACACTCTCCCGGGGTAAACGAATCCATATCTCGAACGTATCAGACACTGATATGCTCAGATACGTTCCCTATATGTGTCGGATACGTGAAAACAGGTATCCGAATATTTAATTATTTTTTCTGAGTCGGATATGTTGTCCGATACGTTCCGACACGTTTCCATGTCGTGTCCGTATCCGTGCTTCTTAGGTTTTGCTTATCATAAAAATTGTTCTTTATTATTTGTGTAGGATTCAGTTTTGGAAAACTAGCTGTCCGCTGTCTATGTACTTATTGTTATTTATGACTTTTTGTATCCTGCTATAGATGCCAGTAATTGCTCCATTTTTTTTTTCTTTTTCTGTCCAGAAAATCTCTATCCCTCCCCTTAAAATGGTTTGCTGTTGGGCAGTGCTGGCGATATGAGAGGATGACTCGAGGGCGGCGGCGCGAGCACTACCAGTGGAATATGGATATCATTGGTGTACCTGATGTAACAGTATGTGAAGTCATAACCACTTTCAATCTGCATATTTTCACATTTTATGCCAATTATATTTTGGATTGCTTTTGTCTGTATGCACTTTTCCTATTTGAGTTGTTCTATAATCTCTATTCATCAATTTGGAGAATTCCTGTGTGTGGACAATCACCTTTAATGGTCCAACTGAAAAGCATCTACCTGTTATTGTGTTTCTTTATAATGTTCTTTGAACGAAATTTCTAATTTCATTTATGGATGTCAAGGGGTATTCTCCCATTGGAATTGTCTTTCCTTAGGACTCCAGGCAGACTTCTAGAATTGGAAATATGCATGTTTGATAAAAGAAAAAAAAATCTTCAGATACATTTGAATTCCTGTGAAAAACCTGAGAAATTATATCTTTTTTTTTTGGGTAAAATAAGAAATTATATCTTGCTGTGTTAAGATCAAGAAAAAGACCATGAGTTATTGGGTATCCCTGCTCAAAGATTCCCAGGAGTCCAGGACAATAAAGGATGCGCTGTTCCAGGTTTTGTTTTGCTGTAATAGTTTGTCCATACTCTAGCAGCTAGCCTTTGGTGAACGTCTAATAGGTAAGGTCAAACTCTTGTTATCCAGTGGGCCTTTCATATTCCATTGGATTGTATTCCTCAGGAAAATGGCAAATTAATAGGCCATGAAGAATTAGGTCAATTGAAATGTTCGACCTTCCAGCTGCCAAGCAGCCTTTTGCCTCACTGTTTTTCAAGAACCACATTTTTGCAGGGAGAAAAAACTTTCCGCATGCACTTATTTATGTCCTTTTGGACAAGATAAAGAGATTGGTCCAGTGAACTTCTATGTAAACAGCTATCTTAAACTGGCTCAGCAAGCTATGTCACAGTTTTCCTTTTGCATTCCCTCTCTCTTCCCATCATTGCACAGATTGCTTACTCCCACAGATTAAATTTGGTGTATTGCCTGACTTTGTTCATACTTTTGAGTGTGATGATTGAACATTTCTTCTGATCATTCACGAACTTGACCTTTTGCTCTAGGCCGAAGCTGAGCTTATTTCTTCTATCGTTACCTTTTTCAAGCGGATTGGGATCACAGCATCAGATGTTGGGTTTAAGGTTTCAAGCAGGAAGGTGAAGTTGATTCCCTTTTTCTTGTGAATTTAATAGTCTTGAAGCTGGAGCACCTCCTCACCTATGTTTCATTTCCCTATCACTTTCATATGATGCTTTGCAAAGCTGTGTTGTTCAAGCTTTATTTATGTTTATTAATTCAGGGTTCTATAAAATTGGTTGAGTTCTAGTGGTAGCTTTTTTTGGTTGTCTTGAGTCAACTTTTTTCATTTAGGTGTTTATTTTGAGAATTGCAGGACTAGTTCATTATTTTAAGTCAAATTTATAAATGGTTTTGTTAAATGGCTTCATATTTATTATTGTGCACATTTCCTACAAGCTTAAGCTTTTGGGATAATTGGCAACTTCATATGGTATCTGAGTTCTAGTTACAAGACGTCTTGGGTACAAATCTCTCTCTTTGGTTTTGTTCCCCATTTTCGTTATATTTCTCTAATTTGCATTCTCTTGTAGTATGAATGGATGTTTGCATCTCCATGCACATGATGGGGTTGCACGTGAGTGAGGATGTTAAATAACTGATAAACAATGTTGGGCTCATTTCCCGATAGCTTAAGCATTTGGGACAGTTGAATGGTATATTATGATATGGTTTGTAGGCAGGAGAGAAGGAAAGGAGGAAGAGAGAGAGAAGACTAAGGAAAGAGGTAGAAACGTTAACAAGCATCTACACTCCACAATGTATTTATATCAAGATACGAGAGAATTACAATAATACCCTAGGTAACATAAACAGAGTTAAGAAGTAAATAAAACACTTCTTAACAGGGACAATTAGTATCCTCTCTTTTTTATATGTATTCGCTAACATAAGCTGAAGAATTTAATGTCTGAAGCAGAATAACCATCAACACTCTAGAGGTGAGTTGCTAGTCCTGATATCTAGATGCTGTAATTATTGGCTAGATGACCATATCAGCTAATATTGACAGTATTTGCCATTGCAAGAGTTATACAGAACAGCCATAGGTATCGTATCCTATCTCTCTTTACTTGGGGAGATTTTGGGCCTCCGTTACCGATATTTACCTCCTTATCAGTCGATACGGTGAGAGATGGGGGCCGTAATATGATTGTATCAGTAATAATGATACATATCCTGATATTACTAATTAGAACCCAGGCCAATACATAGGTGCTTACCGGCCAAGTTCCCTGCTGTGGACTAAAATTTGTGTGATCCAATCCCCCACTCTTTTGGGTGAAATTATTGATGTGAAGGAGAAGGACCTAAAGGAAGGTCTACAAGACTTATTTCTTTTGAGTTGTGGCTGAAGAGTAGTGGAAGATTCTTTGGGATTTCAAGGAATAGATCAGAAAAGAGAAAAAAATAACAATGTAACCTAGGAAACCTGTCCCTAAGACCCTTAGACATCTCATGCCTAAGAAAATAAAGGCATCCCCATAAGTTTTTTCGTAGTCACAATCTAATGCGACTAGAATATAAGTTTGGTACCCAAAAAGTACGTTGATGATGTCTTTTTAGTCTTCTTTCATTCCTATCAATTTGTCCCCAGTGTTTAAAATGTGAGTTTATATGGTCCGCAAGACCAACGCCATCCAAATTTTTTTTTAATATATAGGGGCATTTTTGGAACATTATGGACACGATGTCGGAGGTCAGGTTCCGGTGTTGAATAGGTGTCAGACAACGACACTCTTTGGACATGTGTCTGATGATTAACGCAAAAGTGTCCCATTTTTCTCAATGTTTTTCATTTGGTCCCTCCACACACACTCTAAAAGTGCTTCTGACACTCTACGGACGCTCATGAGGTATACATGGTTATTGGTTTTACATATACCTAATTAGAGCCTTTTTTTTCCCATCCATATAATAGGATGCATAAATATTTATTAAAATCGTGCCCCCAGTGTGTCGTGGTAGCCTATTTGTTAAGAATTGCATGTCGAAGTATCAGTGTCTTGTCGCCTGTCATGTTGGTGGCTTGGTGCTACATAGATTACACCTTCTGAAAATAAATTGAGAAAATGCCCCTAGACTTGTACCCAATAACCCAAATGTCTCCTAAGTACCCAAACTTCAATTTGGCACCCTAAGTTGTCAAAGATTCATCAATTAGACCTCAATATCAAAGTCCTTCAAATTACTACTCCCTCCGTCCAGATTTGTTGGTCCGTTTTGGGGATTCCAACTTTTTTTCCATTACATTTTGAGTTTGTTAATTTCCTATTTTATCCTCAATCCCTCCATTTAATACTCCCTCCATTCCAATTTGATAGTCCACTACAAAATACGTGCAATTTTCAAACTAAAAAATAATGTAGTTGCAAAAATTATTTTTTTTATCAATATGGATCTTGTTTGATAGATCTCATTGAGAACTTTAATATGGTGCAAAAAAATTTAAAAAATGTAAACACATTATTTTAAAAAATTAGTTTTTGTGTTGTTATTTTAAGTTTTAGAAAATTTGCAAAGAAGTAAATTGTTCATACTTTATGCTTTGACTTTTGAAAATGAACAAACATTTTAGGACTTGAAAAAGTATGTTTCTAGACTAACAAATCCGGACAGAGGTAGTACAAGAATTGGTTCAGATGGCAACGATGTGGCAACTTATTTTTTTCCTGTACCCGAACACATTGGATAATAGCCCCTTGGCCCCGTTGTCTTCCCT
This sequence comes from Vaccinium macrocarpon, assembly GCA_022606695.1. Lineage (NCBI taxonomy): Eukaryota > Viridiplantae > Streptophyta > Magnoliopsida > Ericales > Ericaceae > Vaccinium > Vaccinium macrocarpon. The sequence goes on from CM040173.1 coordinate 26,510,970, forward strand.
TCCTCTTCCTCTCCCTCTTCCATTCACTGCCATTCTCTATTCCAACCGCCATCACCTGCAACCTTTGACATCGACCTTAGTTGCAGGGAGAGGGTGTGAGGGAGGGGGAGGGGGAGCGGGGGTATGTAAAATCTCCCTAGGTTTGTTGGGAGCGGGCGAGGTAATATTTAATTAATAAATATAAATATATGACTAAATTTATATATGTTTGTATGTATTGTACACATGTTTTATAGCGAAGGGAGCGTGTATATAAACATTTTATATGTATAAACATGAGTGAGAAATGACATCCCAATAGATTTTTTACGCCAAATATATGGACTGAACACGTAGATAAGTAGTAGAATACGGAGCAAAAAGATAGAGTCCTAAATCTCTTACTTCCTTTTCTTTTTTCTTTTTCTTCTTTCTTGCATATATTTGGAAAGAGAAGTGAGAATTTTGTCCTTAAGATTAGTGTGGAATCTCTCATCCTCTTTTGGAGTGGTTCCCGTCTAGATGGGAGCGAGTTCTCAAGCATCTACGGACTGCACCCATTTTAGAAAGATCTTGCAACTAAGCCATCGACCACTACCCCCAGTTGGATCAATATCACAGATCTCTTGTTTCACTTTATTTTATATTATCATCTGGATTCTTGTATTACAAGGAACTTAAACAGGCCAATATTGTTACCCTATTTCTTTCTCTTTACAGGTTTTGCAAGAAGTTTTACGGTTCTATTCCATCCCAAACGAGTTGTTTGGCAAAGTTTGTATCATTATAGACAAGGTCAGTTGCAAATCCAAAAAAAAAAATGGATGCTGCCCTTCTCTCCCTGTTTTTCTTCTTTAGATAAGTGCTGCCGCTTCTCTTCCGATTACTCTTTCGATGTAGCTGCAGATATATTTATATGGCCCTTTGGTACCTTAGTTTTTGGCAAATTGCACTAAGGAAGCCAGTATGGATTCGAGATTGTGAGGTGTTCCTCTCAAAGGCCACTTCCAGACCAGATGAACTAATGTCTAGGATAAAGCTTTAATAGTTAACTAATGTTTTCCAACTCTTAAGTTCGTGGTGAGGGTTAGACCTTTCATCCTTGGTATCATAGGAACTCCTAAATTGAACTGATGGGCATATTTTGTAGCTCAATTTGCCGTTTTAGACATTGTTGGGAAGGGGAACATTGCTTACCTTTGTTAAAAAAGTTTTCCTTGAGTTCTGGATAACTTTGCTCATATCTTCGGAGATAAATCAGTTACAAGTTCTACCAAAATCATTGACTCTGGTAAATATGTTTCACTTGAGCCCCTTATCGTACCGTACCTCTATTTGATCTGCTGTTCTTGCTACGGGCAAAATAGAAACAAGCCCTAGAGTCATAATGTATATGTCAATTTAAATTTGTATCATTTATGTACTTCTGCGTGAGAGCTTCAATTAGTTTGGTGTCGATGTCGTAAAACTCATGGTTGGTTGTTCCTCCTTGCATAAAGATGAATCCCAGTTCATTTTCTATTTGTTCCTTTGAACTTTTCTGATATAGAGATGGTATTGTGCTTTTGTATCCGTTCTCCCACTTTGACATATGAAATCGATTAAATAGATAGAAAAGCTTCCGATTGATGAAATCAAGAAAGAGTTGAGGTCTGCTGAGTTATCAGATGAGGCTATTGAGGAGCTACTACAAGTACTCTCTGTCAAGTCCTTAGCAAAGTTGGAAGGTTTGTTGTTGAAACACTTGATTGAGTTGTGACCAAACACTTTTTGTAATGTTTTCCTGTCGAGCTTCAGTCACGAACTTACAATTTACACTTTTACTTCTGTTAACTGTATCATTTATCATCGTAACCACGTTTTCTGGTTATACAGCCTCTACATGCACTGTTCAAATGTTTACATCATTTACATAATTGTTGAACACTAGTAGGGAACAAGAAATGTGTTATTTTACAATGTTGTAACACCATTAGTGCAAACTTATAACGATCAATAGTGACCTGAACATCTCAAGTAGAGATTCCTGTGTTGGCTTCAGCTTTGTAATGTTTCTGTGTTTTTTGAGTGTGTGTGTGTGTAATTGTGCTTCTTCTGTATATGCTATGAATGGCATATTCATCTTATGTAGAGAAACTTGGAGCAGCAGGGGAAGCAGTTGCTGATTTGAAACAACTATTTTCACTTGCTGAAAAGTTTGGATATTCTGAGTGGATTCAGTTTGATGCATCTGTTGTCCGTGGTCTAGCATATTACACTGGAATAGTATTCGAGGTTAGATTCAAATTTCATCATTTTCTTTTTTCCCTCGGCAATATCAAATTCCCTATTAAAAAATGCAGAACCGATGCGGTTCCCTATACTGACGAATCTTCTAGTTAATAAAAGCAGAGAAAGAATACATGGAAAATAAAAAATGAATCGTGTTCTGCTCGTGCGATGTATAACACTCCCGTTTTTAGTGCCTTTATGCCTGAATCCCTGATAGCTGGTGGAGGAGGCTGTTGTTGTTAAGTAGCAGCCACATGTGGGATGGCAATGACATTGATGTCTTGTAGTAAAGAATGATACTGTCATGCATGACGAGATACATGGTATGTGGCAATTACTAACTCACCAATATAAATTGGACGGGTAGTCAGTGAGGGAAGTTGGCAATTACAACATGGTTGGTTAAAGAGCCTAGAGATCATTATTCTAATTTTCTTCCTTGTACAAGCTATTTTGTTTATTTGGGGCCCATAATTGGCAGTCACATACACAACGCTAATTACCGGTATGTGCATGAAAGTAAAATCTGCCAATCCTGTTGTATGGACTCATGGAACAGAGAATGGAGTCGCTTGATGTTAAGTTACCAAATGTCCCAAAAGCATAAGTTGTTAGCAAATAGGCCCAACAATGCATGTCAACATTATTCACAAAAATTGAAGTGTATACAAAATGAATGGCATATCTTGTGGATTAATTTTTTTTTTTTTTATGCCTTTTTTGCTTTACCTGCTAAGTGCTAATGACTATTGATGTCAAAGGGATTTGATAGGGAAGGGAAGCTGCGAGCCATTTGTGGTGGTGGGCGGTACGACCGATTACTTTCCACTTTAGGAGGTGAAGATATTCCTGCCTGTGGCTTTGGATTTGGTGATGCGGTAATATTAGAAGTGAGTTCAAGCTTATTCTAATTCGATGGATGCGGTATGTTTAACAGGATATGATAAAAACAGGGTTGTTTAAGTTTGTACAGAACAAGAAAGCATATCACAAGCAGAAGACTTGCATATAATCTTTGTATTTTTTTGCAAGAGCCCGTGTGTGTGCTCACACAGGCATGTAGGCAGATGATGATTTAATTTTGTATTGTGTTGAACCACCCTCAGCATGTTTTTAATCAGAAGAAGTACCAGCTTTATACCTTGACTGATATTCTTTTCCCTATCAATCAGAATGATGAATGTGAACTAGCTTATAATAGAAGAATTAGAGTAGTGCTGCACCAATTGCACATGCATAACCTGGTAGCTATGAAGCACGGGTACCCCAAAATGTTGCCGTACGAGTACCGGGTACAGCTTCGGTATGGAAAAATACATACCGGTATGCCAAAAACATATCGGGTACAGCGCTAGTACAGGATGGGTAGGTCGATGGGTACAACACTTGTATGTCTGTTCTCTTTTTTTTTAGGTATTGGAAACTTAATTGTTAACGTTAATAATTACATTTTTTCCATCCTATTCCTGTTTTTTATTTGTCTTCACTATACTTTCCTATTTGCAGAAGAACTATTTTGAAGTACCCACACAAAAAGCATGGAAATTATAAGTTTAATAAGTACAAGTGGGACTCTATGAATGAATAAAGCCATGTTTTTCATAGCACGCTAGAAATAGAACAAATAATATAAAAAATATCGGCATACCCCACATTTTTAGGTTTTTGCCGTATCCTGCACCCATACCTGAGCTTCATTGCCTGGCAGGCTAGCAGATATGCAGCCGTAAATCTCCAACCTTGTTTTTTGTGAAGTGGTACTTTGACTGAAAATGATGCTGCATGAAAAATCACAGATGCTGGCTGTATTTGTGGCCTTAGTTGTTTTGATTTTGGAATTTACGGAAACCTTGCATTCTGAATGGTGGCAAATTGGCCTAGTCTTTCGGCTTGGCAGAGCCTCTGGTAGTACTGTGGGCTGCAAATGTGATAGCTTACTCCGCTGACTGTCTTGTTTAGGATATTTTCCTCCATTGGCTTGAATTTTAACTGTATCACTTCAAAATTTTATTTTTTTGTTGCTTATGTCTATTACGTAATTACCGAGGGGCTTCTGTTTCTTGCAGTTGCAAATTTACCTTCTATGTTGAAATTCTTTAAGATGGTTTTGTTGGGTTTTACATTTGTCTCTAATCTTTCATTTTGGTTATGCTCAGCTGCTAAAGGAGAAAGGACTAATACCAGAAGTAGGTCAGCAAGTTGAGAATATTGTGTGCGCTCTAGATACTGATCTTCAAGGTGCAGCAGCTTCTGTTGCTACGATTCTCAGGGAAAAAGGCCAAAGTGTAGATTTGGTGTTGGAGAACAAACCACTGAAATGGTACACAATCGTTAAAATGCCTTCATACGTTCAACCATAAACACTATTACAATTCTCTGATACATGGGGTTTTTTTTTTCTTTCATCGGGTTCTCTGATACATGGTTACTTCATATATCCTTGTCTTCCTCCTCTGGTAGGGTGTTCAAACGGGCAGCACGAATAAATGCGCGTAGGCTGATATTGGTGGGAAGTTCTGAGTGGGAAAAAGGTGAGGTTTCTGTAAAAAACCTTTCATCTGGTGAACAATATCAAATCGAAGTTGACAGGCTAGAGTGAAGATCATTTTTGGTTCCTTTGAAACTGTTGATTTGTTGGACAATGTGTATGGTCCATTCTTTACAAATATGTTGCTTGTCTTAATGACCTTATCCTACATAAGGGTAAATTTTGTACTGTAAATTCAGATCCAAGGCAAGGCATCTTAGCTTCTTTTTTTTTTTTTCACATTCTAGTGCAATCAAGTTACTTAAACTTCCTCTATCATCGTTTACTGTCTGCCTTATGGTCCGTATGGACGTGACTGTTGTCTATGAGCTTGGTTTAAACATTGAAATAATTACAAGTTCTAAAATATTCATGCTTTAGAATATCTTTTCACTAATTCACTATCTCTAGACGATTCAATGCATGTCCCTTGTTTTTATTTTACAGAAAAAGAATGAGTCAAGGAAGAGGAGCCATAATTGCTTAATTGCCTAAGCTGCGTTAGCCCAGAGCTATAGCTCGTCATGCAGTCAATTTTGGCCCACTTCTATTTTGGTAACTAATTGAACAAAAAAATTGTACCGTACGTATGTAATGATATAAGGCTGAATTTTGAACTCAAAAGGTTTTTATTCTTAGAAATGTGATTTATCTACGTTTTATTCATAAAGATTTTTTAAAAGATCCCATTTTTTATTCTCGCTAATTAGGCTGGCCTGAGCTGTGTAGCACGTACAGAAGAGGTCGAAATGACTGTAATCGTTTTGTTTTGCATTGCCCTCTTATCATGGCATTATGCGGATGCCAGTTGCAGGTGGTTCAACAGAATTGGGTGTGATGCAAGATAATCAAATAAGTAGTAGTAATGGAGAAGAAAGTCTTCGGCTTCGGAATCTGCATCTAAAGGAAGGAAATTCATTAAACATCCACAGTTCGGCTATCCAAAATTTTGATGATGGAAATTTTTTGCATCCACTTCTTCGGCCTCAGGCAACAACCGCAGAACAAACCTGAGACCCAGATCTAAGAAAATGGTAGATTTGTGAATACAGATCCAATCCGGAATTACATTAACAAAGCGAAGTGAAAATTTGATCCTTCTCCTTTCCCATTAAGTTGGAATTACAATGAGATAGCCATTCACATTACTTTACTTTTCCTTAAAAAAAATCAACAATTAAATTGTTTTTCCTGAACCATTCGTTTACTTCAATTTTCCTGAGACTAACTTCCCCAAGATTCCCAATAACCGAATGGAGCGTAGGAGTTTTGCTGCTCCGGAACGAGACCCAACCAAAACAAGAAGAAACCAACCCGAAACCAACCCAAAAAGTGTCACGTATTAATTTCAGAAAAAAGCTACTACTGTAGTCAACTTCATGCTGTGAGTATTCCCGAGGGGCAACCATCCAAATGCGCCAAAAAAAATTTAAGCGAAAAAAGTATCAAAATAGGCATAGTGTTAATTTTGCTGTCCAAAACTGTATTAGAGTACCGGCCAAAAAAAGGTGTCGACCCTACTTAAACAAGACAGAAAATAAGAGTGGCACACATACAAATGTCATGTTTTCGTACCATAAGTAGACATGCAGATCAGAGTTGGCACCCAAGAAACCATTCGGGAATGCCACTCGGCAAAACGAAAAGCAAATAAAGACGTCCACAAACTAACATACTGCTAAACATTTTCAGTGCAAGCTGCGCAAAATTCCATGAAGATATCCGCCGCTCATCACAAGGGACACAAGGGATACAACACCAGCTGGAAATATCTTCCCCGACTTCTTAAATCGAGAACCCATCACTACCAGAAGAGCAGCAGAAATGCCTGGAATTAGAAGAAATCAAAGAAAGGTGAGACCATGTTTAACCAATGTTGAGCATACGACGATGCCGGCCGTTTTCATTTCATGAAGTCCCCGGCAGAGTAAGGTTAAATTAAGCCAAAGGTTTATCAACAGAAGGACAAGGCCAATTAAGCAACAAATCTAGTTAAAAGGGGGCCCCTTACACGAGGCACCATCACATAAATGTCAGCATAACACACAACAGTAATCAGCTGACGCTTCTAATCGTGGCAGCCATGACGCGGATCAAAGAGCTAGGCAGTCGGCATAGCGTCCGCCATGTCAGCTGATGTATAACCTACCTAGGGAGAAGTAAAGCGACAGAGTATCCAAATGCCTATAAGAGAGCAGGTCCAAGAGGACTGAACACTCCCTGAGCAAAAAACTCTCTACACATTAACTTTGTTCTTAACTTCTTTTGTTTTCTGCTTGGTTGAGTTTGATCAACCAAGTCTCCTAGTCCTCGATGACTTAGCTATCGGAGTGCTCCCAACGAGCCCCCATTGGTCAGTGAGTACCTGACAGTTGCTTCTTTTGCAGGCAACAGAGATTAGAGTAGGATTAAAAAGTGCAATAGAGTATTAATCCTGTAATGGGACGAATTTAACCCGCTGCGGAGGAAAAGGTCCTTTATGGGGTAGGAAGACGAGTTCCAGATTTAATAACCATGAATGCAAAATAAATGAATTTTCAAGTGGAATAATTCGCAGTATAATGTCATCAGAACAAGCACTAAGGAAGATGGGGGTTACCCAAACCACATACGCATTGGGTTCTATAACATGGGTTCAGGTGTGGGTGTATATCTAAGGGTCAGATAGGTCAAACCTAGAAATCAAGGATACAAAGATATAAATCCAAATTTGGATACAGGAATGGAAGTACGGGAAAAAATATCATAAGAAGTACCGAGAAGTGTGTAGTGCTGAAACTATCATAACCAGCTATAATTACAATATACTGCATACAGGGGGAGAATAAATTAAGAGTATTTCAACTGAAAATCAAGGATATTCCTAACACTTAACAACATTGTGGGGGAGCTCAGAGCATGCCTACTGACTCGGGTCGAGTCCCCAATACTTCAGAGTATAACCAGATGAGCAGTGCTTGGAATGTATGGTTGCAATACAAAACTGGTAGGTAGTTCTGCCAAGGGTGTCAACTGTCAACTGGCTGTGTGGCTTTGTTTCTTGGTACGTCTCTTGGTGATTCTGTGTGTGTTATTTTGTTTTTGTTTTCTGCATTATTTTCCATAAATTAGGTGGCAACTTGAGGAACAATAGAATAATCAGCTATAGTCAATCAATACGCCATGTGACAAATCTCAAACTACTTATATTACATGGACTTGGGTATGGATGTTGGGTGAGGGTAAGTGTCTAAGTATAGGATTCAAAAACTAATTTCATTTCAAAGGATGCAAGGACACAACATACCGAATTCTTTAAAAAACTCATGCATCATTTCTATTTTCTAGCTTAAATCATACCTACAGTTATCTTAGAGCTTTTCATGCTTATCATAGGAGTTCGATGAGTAGCTCGTGAAAAATTCGAGTTATAAAATATGCTTTCTATGTAATTGTTTGGCTAAAGATGTCCAATACGGATCCCATAGCCTTACTCCAAAGTCGAGTGCCCAACACGGGTACTTAATCCAATTTCAAGGATCCTTGTAACACTGCCAACTACATATGCCAGACTTTGCCACATCAATTATTTACCCGACTTCTATTAGGAAAAGAATAATCTAGAAATCCGATTCAAGAATCAAAGATCCTTTTCTGTTCCATATTGTTTTGCCCCCGGGAGAGGCAGTGCATTTTGCACACAAAAAATAACATGTTTACGAGAACTTTTTTCAAAAAAGAATTACACCAATTTTTTCTTCTCAATAAGATTTTTAAATTGGTGTAAAGTTTGTTGAAAAAAATTAATGCTTGTACATTATTTTTTGCGTGCAAAATGCCCGCACTCCCATAAGGGGCAAACAATATGAAAGGAGAGAGTAATACTTAAAAGGGAAGATAACAATATGTAACTCAAATGAGAAGAGGGCATCAATAAATAATTTACAGCAGCTGTCATATCCTGTAACAGGCTGTAAAAAATTGTGACAGACAAGTCAGAAGTTTTAATATACATTCATGCAGAAATCATAGAACTCTATAAAAAAAATTCTTACCAAAACCAAGAGATGAAGCAAAAGCTGGTCTTGTGGGAAGCTCAGTATAAATAAACCCCAAAAGCAATGCTGACAATCCACCAGCTGCCAATGACTTCAGGCTACCACTCTTCAAATAGCCCATAACTCCACCCACTGAAAAAAAGAAGAAAAAGAGTAGAACCTGTCAGAAAATAGATAGAAGCCAATAGACTAACAAATTACTGATGTTCAGGAGAGCTTACGCTAGTATTTGTGTTATTTTACTTTCTTCCAGACCTGGATGGCATCGTGGAGAGAAAAATATAGATAGATATTCAAACTCCTACAAATATTTGCTATATTTTCCCAACTTTTCCTTCTCCCTTCAATTATTACATGCCAGACCAAAACATAAAAAAGAAAGAATTCATTCCCTGAAACATTCAACTACCTTATTGCCCAATGCTATCGAAACATTACCATAAGTCTGAACAAACAAATTTTGGATAGCTATTCAATTTGAACTTGCTAAATTTCTGAACACAATACAATTTGAATCAGCCTTTGCACAAAGCTCAAACATCAGGTATCCCTGAACTCATCTGCAAACAGGCTTCAACTTAAGAATTATCTTTGATGCAGCACCTTTGTGCCTTATAAGGTGTATTCGGAAGAAGTAAGACAGGCCACCATTAACGAGGCCAAAATGAATAAGGTAGTTCCTGTACGTTGCGAAACTTTCCAATCTTGTGGGGAGGATAACTTGCAAAGGTGTATTATTTTTTCTTTCCTGCAAATGTCAACAAAGGAAGCCAATCTGCGGAGTAGATTTTCTCATCTCAATCATGTGCCTAAGCAATCGTACATCTAGTAAAACGCAGAGATCATACTCTCTAGTCACATCCTCTGCTTGAACCAAAGATAGAAATGCTAACGGTCATGACATTGCAGTTATACCTTTAGTGAGATAGTGATTAGCTCCAAGTACAGTACCTACTACAAGACCAATCCCACTTAATCATGACTCTTCTATTTTGGGAAATTCCAGAATATTTTTTATTTTCATCAGGTAAATTAAGACTGCTAATCAACAACAAAAACAAATAAACTAGGAGGCCAAGACCCTCAAACATGTAAATTCACACAATCAACAAAGCTCAAACAGCAAGAGAATCACATAAGATAGAAGGCGAGTATAACTAATCGGTTTATAGTGCCTTGGGAGTATCCAAAATAAGAGCATCTCCAGCCCTTCCTCTTCTTTCAACTTAAACCCAAAGCTTAAACAGCAAGAGAATCATATAAGATAGAAGGCAAGTATGACTATTCAGTTTAGAGGGCCTTGGGAGTATCCAAAATAAGAGCGTCTCCAGCACTTCCTCTTCTTTCGACTCAAACCCAAAATTCTACTCTCCGTTGGACTCGAACTTTGAGTAAAAAGTACCCCACTCCACTCAAACCAACACCAAATTGTGTTTTACTCCCATTTTACTAAAAAGAAATGGATGGCTCAAATTTTCACTGAAATTTAGCCAAGTTCACAATGCTGTTTTCGTCCTCTGAAATTCCAGTCGTGCAATTAATGAAACTTTCATTCAAATTCATGCTAAGATTTGCTGGAGTACGTATTACTTATTTAAATTCATTCAAATTCGAATAAAAATACCAGCACGGGCTAGAGATTCTCCAAGTACATAACGAGAACACGAAACGAAAGCAATTACCTCCGACTAGAGCAGCATACGCCAGAGTCAATTTCTGAGACATAGACATCCCGCCCTTCTTCTTAATATGATCGCTTTCTTCCGATCCTCCCTTAGTCTCGTCACCACCGTTATAATTATCGCCGCCTCCGCCTCTACCGCCTCCGCCGTCAGCCCCACTCCCTAAACCGCCGCCGCCGCCGCCGCTCGTATCTGGTTCGATCTCGCTACCAGGTTGTTTAAAGGCAGGCTCAACCCTAGTAGTGCCTGTGGTAGAAGTACACTTGAGAAGCCAGTTGTGATGTAATTGGTGCTGTGGTTGAGCGCAAATCGACGGCGACGGCGAGAGTAGGTAAGACCGGGTTGTCGACGGAAGGGCGAGTGTAGAATTGGTTGAGATATCGCGACGGAAATGGCGAGGTTGGGGCAGTAGAAGAGTTGACTGGGAAACTCGCAACAACTCACCTATCATCTCTCCGTCTAGTTTGTTTTCCTCTCCCTACAAAAATACCAACATGTGTTCAGTTGGACCACCGCCTCGAGTATTCTACAATCACAAAATAAGAGCGAGTTTTGCAATAGATTTTTTGATTTTAACATCTTAGATTTTATCATCATTTTTTACAAATAGATAAAAAAGAGGTGAGTTTATCACATTATATTATCAACAATTATTACCACACTAGATTTTATCTATTGGAAAAACAAAGTGATTTTACTACCCCTCGATAAAACATCAACTAAAATCAAATTTCTCATTTTATCTCATAAAATCTATTCAAAACTCTTTCCTAAATTTTTTGGTTTTTTTTTTCTTCTGGCACGACAGATACAATGTGGTCGAGCCTCCCAATGAAGCTAACATAAATACTATCCAAATACATGGTAGTTGAAAATTGTATTTGGACCGTCCAAAAGTGTATTAACGGCCCAAATCGAAATCCTTTCTCTTTTATAATCTGAACCGTCTAAAATCGAAATGAATGACCCATACCGCTCAGAACTGAAAAATTACTCCTACAACCACTCGTTCCCGTGAATTGTGACTAACCAACATTGATGTTGGGTTTTAAAGTGATTCAGAGCATGAAGCGGCGGTGTTCTTGGGACTACTAAATAATTACTCCATGTAATAGGAGTACTGTGTATGGAACTACAATCAAATACTATATTACTCCCTCCATTTCTAATTTTTTGTCCCAATTGCCCCTTTTTGCTATCCTAAAACTATTGTCTCAGTTCTAAAATAATGGACAAAAGTGGTGAGTGCATATTATTACTCTTATTTCTTGAAACTAAGGACATGAAATGATGATGATTTGAAGGATAAACGGAGAAAAGAAAAATATAACAAATGCAATGATGATGTTCCATAATAAGTTAGAATCTCTGAAAGGATCAATAAATTGGGACGGTGAAAGTATTATACAAGTGTCGTGCGTTGTGATATTATTGAGGAAATGCCCTTCTCAAATTAATAAAAGAAAGGAAAAGAGAAGAGTCCAAAATATGGAAGAAATAATTGGAAGGTTCCAGGAGGTTAGAGAAAGATGGAGAGTCTTGAAGGTTGCCAAAGATTTATTTTTAAAAGATGCCCAATTATCCTATCAAATAAAATCTTATCAGGCATTGTTCCACTGTAGATAGTGGTGCATTGTAGTTGAGGGAGGAAATATCTCAAATAAAATCTTATCATCTTCAAGATGTTAGAAATAACTACATTTTACCCTTTCAACTATGACAAATTTTCGCAAGTTGTGGCTAGCTCATGCGGTATAACTCTTGAATGTCCCTGCATCTTGGGATCTTGTCTCATGCATCTCGGGATCTAGTCTCATTGCCCCCTCCCCATGTAATAGATTAGGGAAAAAAAAAAAAACTATCACAAATTTTCATTTAAGCTTCACTTTAAAAATAAAATAAAAAACCCTACGAATTTACTTCATTTTCCTGGGTTCACACTTCTCACCAACCTTCGAATTGTAGTTTTTGATCTTACATCATTCTTTCAACAGGAAATTACGTTTCACGGGCATATATATGGGGTAACAAAGTTGTGCATTAATAGGCGCATTTTTTTTTAAATAACCTGTCACATGGTAAAAGAAAAAATAATTGCACATACAAGACATGGACTGAAATACTGTTGCACCTTAAATCAAAATTTATTGTACTCTATTTGAAACTATGTTGTACCTGGGCAAGAAATGAAAAGATTGCTTCGTGAATGAAACATTGCACTATCTAATAAATTCCATTATACCTTTAATAGAACTACATCACACCGATTGAGGACAACTTGGCAGTGCGATGTCTTCATTTTTTTTTTTTTGGGTGTTGTAACGATTGCTTTATAAATATTTTTTAAAAAAAAACATTACACCTTAAATAAAAAATTATTGCACTTATTGTGGAACTATATTGCACTTGAGTGTTGACAACTAGGATTCTATTGTGATATCTAAACCAAACTTTTTGTTTTGAAAAATGAAACGATTTTTTCCGTGAATGATATAATAATGTTGCACTGGCAGCTCTATCCTTTGCTATGGGTATTCACTTGAACACCCATGTTCATTTTTGGTACTCACTTGGGTTTTAGATTTTGAACACCTAACAGAAGCTCACACATTTGTTTTATATGCTTAAGGTAAATAGATAGGGACCAAAATAATCATATTGAACTCATTGGAATATCAGTAAGGGCATGATCGATTCATTCAGTTTTTATCTTGTGAAATTTAGAGTCAAATATTAATCAAGTCCTTACAAATATCCGAATTAGTTAATTATTTCCTGGAGCTATTACAAACATGTTTTAATCATACTGAACGACTCCGGTTATTATCGCGGGGCTTTGATTATCTTGTGTCAATTATTGTGTGAGTGGGAAAACCCCCACAACGGAAAGTTTAAATTTGATATCAACCTGCATTCATTAGCTTTGAGAACTTAAGTTTTTGATTGACAACCCTCATAAAATTTTCTGGAGCCGCCACTGTAATGTTGCATTGTCTATCACATTGCATTGCATCCTTAATGAAACTACATTGCACCAGATTGAGGAAAACTAGACAGTGTGATATTTATTTCTTTTTTCTTTTTTGAAACTTAAGGATTGCTTGGTGAATAAAAAGTCATTGCACCTTAAATAAAAAAGTATTTTGCACTCGTTATGGATTTATATTGCACCTTCAACAGGGTAAGGGGATTTTAATTCCAGGGGTACTTTTGTCTGGCAAAACTTACTATGCCATGAATATGGAATTATTTTTCCTCTTACCACGTCATGATTCCCGAAAATATGCTCACCCCATAAACCACTTAAAAATGCAATTTCCCCTCTTTGAATCAATTCTTCATTGCTCCTTTTTAAGCCATGGTCCCCCAGGTGTTTGTGTGAGTTGATGATAATTCTACAAGGAGATTTTTGGATGCTTGAACTGCGAGATGAGTTCATCATAATATTTGATTTTATTAAGCAATTTTTTTAGGGTGCTCTTATAAGAGTGTCCATGACAAGGGGAGAAAATTACAATTTTTTGTCGTGTAGATTGATCTCCCAACATGTAAAAATGTTAGAGGCGTGAAGCTTGGGAAATATGGTAAATAAGAAAAATAAAAGTTTGGACCCACGTGAGAAGAAGAGGCAAACACAGTAGCAGAAAAATAAGGAAAGCACAAAGTAGAGGGACGTTGTGTGTGTGTGTGTGTGTGTGTGTGTGTGAGAGAGAGAGAGAGAGAGAGAGAGAGAGAGAGAGAGAGAGAGAGAGAGAGAGAGAGAGAGAGAGAGAGAGAGAGAGAGAGAGGCCATGGCTTGAAAATAAGCAATGAAATTTTGAAGAGAAAAAAAGACAATTGAATAAAAAAGCTGCAAATGGTTGATGTATAAAGTTAGATGTGAAAGGCCAAGAAAAAAAGAGGATAAGAAATTCATTTTTATTCAAAGATGGGTAGTTTAAGTGGTTGGAGCAAAAGACTTGAGGTTATTCACCTCCCACCGGTCACGAAATTGAACTTTGGACCGGATGGTTGGGAGAGGGAACTCTAATTTGACTTGTACTTCTATTAGATTATTAACCATCAACTCATATAAAAGCTTAAGCTGTTAGAGAGAGGATAACTTTATTATTTATATCTTCAACACAAGAGGACAACTTTATTATTTACATCTTCAACACGCTCCCTCACATGTTGTCATGCTCACCTCCATAAGCGGGCTAAACCCGTGTAAATTTTAATCATTAGGGAGGTGGTGAGGCACGGACACACGATCACTTGCCTACTATGATAGATTGATACCATATTAGATAGTTAACCACTTACTCATCTAAAAACTTATGTTGTTAGAGAGAATGATAACTTTATTATTTATATCTTCAACAACTTCGGTTGGAGATTAAACATTCGGGTCCCAATTGATCATGGGGTCGCTACGCCGGTTCAATTGAATAATAAAGATAAACAAATAAAAAACTTGTCAAAAGGTAGTTGAATAATAAAATGTTATGGTTGAATGGGGTAAGATGTAAGTTATCCTTATTTAATATATTTTCCCCTTATTACTGGTGTAAAGGTTCAACAATAATTCATAATTCAAGGGGGTAAGTTGTAGATTTAAAAGTTGAGGGTAGTTAAGTGAAAAAACAGTGATAGTTAAAGGCAGAAAATGTAATTAATCCAATACATTTTCTCAAAGAACTGTAAGCAAATGTACACTGAATGTCAAGGATAGTCGATTATTAGAACAACAATCAGAATTAGATGGCCCCTTGAGTTGTGCTTTCATTTTAGAATACTCACAATCTCAATGAGTTGGGGGAACAAGGCCCCTAGAGGCAATGCTGTAGCGGTGTCGTGAATAAAAGAACACATAATGCAAACAAGGATACGATACAACTAGCCTTGAGCTGCAAATAATCCTTCAGAAAGAACGTCTTCCAACAAAATATCACCAGTAAAGCAGCAGCACGTATTCAATCGCTCCTTTCCATCCATGCAAACTTACTATTGACCAGATTGATGAGCACTACTTGGGCATGTGGATGACACAGCGCAAAACACTTTCCTTCCCCATGAGATCAAATGCTCTGTTAATTTCCTCAAATGACAGGTTATGAGTGATAAACTCATCAATCTGGATTTCCTGCGCGAAGATTTGAAATTCTAAGTGAAATCACAAAATGTTGTAAGCACGAATGTACCCATACGACATCATCAATCATCAATAATAGGCCAGGGGAGGAATAGAATCAGGCTTTTCTTCCACTTTTTCCTAGCTTTTAGGCAGCATAGAGAATCTCGTAATGGTAATCATGCTGATAAAAAAAAATCACGCAGACAAATACATATCACTGAGCATGAGTTTTGATAGAATAGTCCTTGGAAGGCAGCCACGGGGAAGCAGTGGGGAATATCAAACATTTCATAGTCCACATGGGTTTCTTGTGTTCTTCGTGTTTTGAAGTCCACATGGGTTTCTTGTGTTCTTCGTGTTTTGAAGTCAATTGATCCTTGGATCAAGTCCTATTATAAGTGCAGTATAATGCTAGCTGTACAGCTGTCATCTAGAAGTCATTGATGAAACAAGGTGCTGCATAACTAGAAGGAAAAAAAAAAACTAAAAGCAATAACAAGGTGCTCGGGGTTTGGGTGCCGATGTTTTGGATGTTCCCCCCAGCTCCCTTGCTAAGTTTCTATACACTTTGTTGTTTTTCTTCCCCCTTTTCTTATATATTGCTTGTCTTTGCTGATCAAAATAAATTAAAAAACTAAACAATATCAAAGCGGTTAATGCACCTGTACTTACCCCCTTAAAGTACATGTCTACTAATAATGGAAGATCAGACTTAGGTTTCCACCCTCCAAAAAGTGAACCTCTCAATGTTCTTCCAGTAAGAAATAATCCATAGTGAGCTGTTACCTCTGGCTTCACTTTTGGGACACCAAGGGTAACAGTCACTCCCCATCCCTACAAAAATAAGAAAGAACAGAGAAAAAAAAAATGATGTAATGACTAGTGATTGATGGATAGAATTAATGAAGGAAATGAATAAGAATATCACAGGACTTACGTCGCAACATGACTGTAAAGCAGCAGTTACCATTCCGGTGTCACCTATACATTCAAATGAGTAATCTGCTCCTCCACTAGTGATACGCTTAATAACCTTGAGAAAAATCAAGTAGTAAGAATTCAACAACAGCTTTTGAACTTCAAGCATGTGCACTCGTTGGTGTGGTTGCACGAGTTCAGACTACGGAAGCATACGAATGGTTTCAGGAAGAAAGATTTGTAACAGGAATTGTTTCCAGAAAAGCAAGAACTGGCAAGGAGATGTAAATGCATTCTAGAAATGATTCATAACTCCAACCACCTTGGTGGATCTTATTCTGTTACTCAATGTTATATTCACTCTTCCAAAAACATTAGAGCTTATACCACCTTCAGTATAAAATGTGGTCTTTGTTTGAGCAAAAATAAGGACACACGAGAAAGGCGCATAGAACTTACTAATTTGTAATTGAAGTAGAAGGAAGTGCTTTTCTTTCGTAGAGATGAAGAGATCTGAAATCCAAAGGGGTAGAGTCCGACAAGAGCTCACCACTCCCTTCAGATCTATATAATACTTGTACTCCAAAACTCCAGAGAGAGAGAGAGGTGGTTTTACTTTATTGCAAGGTGGTTATACACTTATCATGATGAATTTTAGAAAGGAAAAAAAAGAACAGCCTAGATACCAAATTGGCTATAAACAAAATTGTAACTTTATTTGGATGTCAGTTTGTTTGAACTTTCAGCCACCAAGGTGGATCTTAATCTGTCTCAGGCAATCTTTGTTACATCTCATATCGTCTTTATAAGATCAAATTGTGTTCTAATTCTAATTGTTTACGGGAACAATATGAGATACCTGCTGAATTGGTTCATCATAGTCATTTGGGTTGATAAAATCAGTCACTCCAAAAATCTTACCTGCAACAACAGAGAAAATACATGGGCAATCTAGAGAATCACTAACGTAGACGATAACATTTTGAAATATAAAGAGCTGAATTTATGGTACCCTTTTCACTCTTTTCCGGATTAGTATCCACACCGATTATTTGAGATGCTCCCCTTAGTTTGGCACCTTGTGCAACCTATTCGCAGAAGAAATTATGAATGGACAAAAAGTTCTTGAGATGGGTGACTGCTAGAAAATCTCAAACATGCATAGGATTAGTTCAACTACTTACAGCAAGGCCAACAGTTCCAAGACCAAAAATGACAACAATTGAGCCTCCAGCAATATCAGCAACCTTCCAAGCTGCACCCAGCCCTATTATCATATGCCCAATCATTAGTGTTTTCATCCACCAAAACAAATTACCCATCAATATTTCCAAGGAGACAGGATGAAAGAATTCATGCATTCATAGACCGATCCCATTCTAATTTTGACCTCATCGCTTAAAAAAAACACTTGTACAAAACCAAAGGGTATCCCTCCCATTTTCCACACAAAAAAACTTGTGTTGGTGGTCGGTGGTGATGCAGTCTGACCATGGTCTGTCTGAGAATTATGTCATGAGACAGCAATATATCAGCAATCAAAAAATAATCAAGCCAACGCTCAACCTTCAAAAACACTGAACAAAAGAAATCCCATAAAGGTAACCTATCTGTCATGTTTACACCAAGTAAATCCACCTAATCAACAGCGATGTGAGCCCACCCCATATTATACACCATATTCTACAAAGTGAAGTTACAGCAGTGGTTTTCTTTTATTCTCTCACAAATTATGCACCTCCTCCACCTATGGAAACAGAAAACACTCAACCACAGAACCCATACTACATTTGATCATCAACTTTGAATATGAAGATGATCCATCAACGATTCCCACGTTTCCTCATACTTATAACCTAAGTCGCATAATCATTCAAAATGCCCTATGCTCTCAATCCTTGCACTGCGCTCACAC
Organism: Vaccinium macrocarpon; assembly: GCA_022606695.1. Lineage (NCBI taxonomy): Eukaryota > Viridiplantae > Streptophyta > Magnoliopsida > Ericales > Ericaceae > Vaccinium > Vaccinium macrocarpon. The sequence continues at coordinate 26,529,415 of CM040173.1, forward strand.
TCTGAGTCCTTGCTCTCGCGAATTGTAGTTGCTTGAGATTTGTTTCAAAGACGTTTTCAATTTCGCGCTCACGCGCTCGCACACAAATTATGTGACTCAGCTTATGACACCAATTTGAGTATATAACCCCCTAGAAGTAACCCCTGCTAGATGTCCATACTTCGAAGGATGTTGAATAACATAATTATTCTCCCAGCCTTAAAAGCCATTCCAATATAACGAACCTCCAAAAACTCCAATGCGCAAATTCCATTCAAGCCCGAAAACCCTCTATTCACCACAAAAACAAGCCTCATGTAGTCAGTTAGCCATTAGTGTGTAAAAGAAATATGGAATCTTAACTTTTAGTTCATTTCCTGGTCTAGATTTTTGACCGATACAATCTAACAAGCATATAAGCTTAAGATTCAAAATATCACAGGTAATAATGACAGTCCACAGGGAAAAAGACCAAGGATATTCCTGGAGCTCAAACAGAGGTAATGATGGTACAAAGCAAGGGTTTTGCGCACACACAGGAAAAAAAGAGAGGACTTAAATGTAATCTTTACTAGCAATAACTTTACGTACGAAAGCTTACCTGCTGCCACTCCACAACTAAGAAGGCATATTTTCTCAAGAGGCGCGTTTAAGCTGACTTTGACAGCACAACCGGAGTGCACAACAGTATACTCACTGAAACTTGAAACCGCACAATAATGATAGATGGGCCTTCCTTTTACAGTAAAGCGTGTCCCTTGGTCACTGTGCATTACACCTCTTCTTTCCAATCCAAGTACTTGGCAAATGTTGCTTTTGCCAGAGGTACAATGTCTGCATGTCATGCATTCTCCAGTAAATAGAGTAAGCACATGGTCCCCCTCTCTAAACTCAGATACTCCTTCTCCCACACTCTCCACAACCCTGCAAATTACCATTCTGGAGTCAGCTTCTTACTTACTGTGAACTTTAGGGGCAAAAAGCATTAAAAAAACTACTTTTCACATAACCAAACTTCTTGTTGAGCTGAAAAGTACTTCAAATTATAGTTAATTTGAACCTAGTCTAATTTAGTCTTATAGAGGGGTCATACTTATGCATTAGAAATGCCATGTGTAACATGATTTGTCATCAATGTTCAATACAACTTAGGATTCAATATCAGGGCAATTATAGTGCTGCATATCTCATGCCAATAACCAAATGAACGATTCAAAAGCACTTACAACTGTGTTGATGAAAGAAAAAAGTAGCAAGAAACAATTAATTGTTTGGGGTGCAAGGACCTCAGCTATTAATTGACAGGGAATCCAAACTCAACAACACAAGTTCCATTTTCTAAAAGTAGCATAAGCGATGAGCCCTTCCATTCCTACTCTTTCCTGACTCATGGACGACATGGAAGCGAAAAAAGGGGGATCTTATTTGGTCCAGGTTTCCATGGAGATGCAAGTCCTCTTGGGTTTGTTGATTATTTTGCCTCTGTATTATTTATTTATTTTAACAGGGGAAGTGTGAGAATTTTACTTCTTTTTTATTTTTAGTTTTACAGTTTAAGTACGAGACTTTTACAGTGGAAGGTTGTGAATGATGGGGATAATTATTGAAAAAACAGCCAAAAGTCCTTATAGGGAGGTTATGCTCGTTTGGGTTGGACCGACGTGAGGGTCTACCTAATATTGGAGTGGCCGGTAAGGCCTCTTAATAAGGCCAATAAAGGAAGGAAGTGCCATAGATCTGGAGCCATAATGCAACATCATGAAATGGCTCAGCGCCACATCTCCTTACACATAATACACCAACTGGCTCTGCTGAGTTTGTTCGTAGTCCAAGTATAGCATCAGCTACTAGGATCATGTGTCATCAAGCAAAATACTTTATGTTATCATTTTCTTCATAAGTAACGACATCGCTATCATAATTGTTCATTTGCATCTGTAATTGGTTTGGTTCATTAAACTTTGACTTAAGCAAAAACACAAATCGATATTGTAATAGAATGACGACTGTTACAGACAATGCTATAACCTAGAGCTCCATGTTATCCTTAACACCATGGTAATCCATTTTCCGTGAATAAAGATCCAGAGAAATTAGTAGATAATAAGAAGACTTTCCATGTTTCAACTCAGTTACCGCACAGTACTCTAACATATGAGTTCTAAGAATGGCCCAAAGCTAGATATATTTTTTGAATTATTTTATTTACTCAGCAGCAAGTAACATCCATAGAAGATGAAAAAGGTACAAACAAGGCAAATGAGGTCCACCAGATGAAAATACAAATGAAAGGAGAAAAAACAATCAAAGCCCCTACCTCCAAGTTAAAAGTAGTCACACAGCGCCCTCCAAAGATAAGAACAACAGAAATCTCCTTAAAAGAAGGAAGGAAGGAAACAAAACCTAAATATGTAAAATCACACACATTTTGTCGAACTATGCAAAACTTCTGCAAGGTGGCCTATGGCCTGTAAGTAAGTCTATTATACTAAAGGAAAGAGAGATAGAAATAACCCTGCAGCTTCATGGCCGAAAATCCGAGGAAAGATAGGAGGACTTGCCTGCAAAACAAAAACAGGCATTGTTAGACAGCCATACTTCAATGTTTGACCTGTCACGCAATTTTAAAGGGCAAGAAAGGACGTTAATGAGCAAAAACTAAGAAGCGTTTGTGGTACCCAATATAGAATGTAATGAAACAAGGAAGAAAAAAAGACCAAACAATGCAAGAGAACATGAAATTTTGAAGTGCTTGCGCTACAATAAGTACTCTAAATTCTCCAAGATAAAAAGTAAGATGCTTTTGTCTAAATTCATCTCTGGATTTGCTAACAGAAGTAGATTAACTTCATTGCTTGGTTTGATGTCAAGTAGATAAGGCAACGGACAATGAGTTTATGCATTGACAATAAATCTGCTTAATCCTTTGCTTCAGCCTGTGTCAATGTGTCTTTAATATTCAATTACAGAGTCTTGCTCATGGACCATATCGCTAAATTACGTAATTAAAATGAAAACTTTCACCACGTAGATGAAAATGTCTTAAGACAACCAATTGGGTGCTAGTTGCATCACTCATTTTGAATTTTCCTTTTCTAGCTATAGTTTCTATATAGGCCATACTATTGTTGAAAGGTAGATTTGATGGTTATTGACCCCAAGGGCGGGTCTGGTGGTGATCCTGGAATTTAAAGAGTTTGCTCCCTCTTAATGTCTCATGTTCAAATCCTTCTAGTGCTAGCAACTCTTGCAGGCCTCTCCATGTAGTGTAGCTTTAAATGGTCCCTTTTGCTGATGGTGAGGCAGTGGGATTGTAGGCTGCCACCTCCATTTCAATAAAAATATACAGAAAAATTGAAAAATACACTGAAAAAATTGAAAATTTGTCAAAAATTGGGGGGAGTGCGGGGGCCGAACACCCCCCGCACACCCCCCCAGGTCCGCCCCTGCAGTTTGCTAGACAGTTTGATTGGTCCGGTGATTAGTCGAGATGCGTGAAAAGTGGCTTGAACATCGCGAGTCATCAAAAAAATATTCTTTTCGCGTCCTCTTTTCGTTGTCCTATTGCAAGACAAGGATTGAGGGCACATGTAATGTTGATTGTGGTACCAATTTAGTGATTTTCACATAACTAATCGCTTCAACATTCTTCCAAAGATACAAGTGGAGTGGTAGCCAATTGGTAGACAGCTGGTACCACACACTCCCATACATTTGACTGGGTTCAAACCTCGCAAACTACAACTAGCGATACTGACCTTCCCTTTGCCATATAACAAGAAATATTTTTCCAGAGACAGAGAGAGATAGAGAGCCCACCAGAGATTGCCAAGCGGTGAGATCACTGCGACAGAGGGAGGTGCAGACAACCTTAATCCGTATCTCCAGCGGCTGAGGTGGGCTCACTTCCACCTCCTCCATTACCAATGGCTCTCCAGCTCCCCATGCCACCGCAGCTGTAAATTATCATTAATTCCATATGCACCCACATATCAATTCGCCATCATAATACATGGGTATTTATAAATGTAAACGAACATAACAGTAAAATTTATATAAATCTTTGAAATGAAGAGAAAATTCAGGATACCTTTGCAGGTAATGACACCAGGCTGCGGAGTCGACATTTCCTTTTTCTATTCACACAATTTTCATACAAAACGTGATCTGCTGCCGCTGCTGTTATTGATATAATTGGAGGACTGACAACTTGAGCAGTAGGTAGCTGGGTAGGTACGGACGGTGGAGTTCAAATTCACCAACCCCATTTTCATTTCATGGAATAGAATACGGTTGGATTTGTCAAGAATAGAATAGAATACCCGACTGGGGTACCGAAGGAGGGGAGTTTGAAAACAGTAAGTCTATCCGAAGGGGATTCAGAATTGACCCCGAAAGTGTCAATAACGGTTCAATTTGGGTTATTGATTTTTAAATTCTGAGTGTATTTTTTGTATATGTAACTGTGTTGGTTTGAAAATGTCAACGTCCAACAGCGGGGCATACTTTTGCCGTTTACTAACAATTTTAAAATTATTTTGAGTAAATCACTTAGACACCCGCTGAACTATACTTCTTTTACGTAGACACCTATAAAACTAAATTAACCTACGACGACACCCCTCAACTATTTAAAACCCAATTAGCCCTTAACTCCGTTAAAAAAGATGACTCAAAGACCTCTATGCCCATGACTTGAATTTCGTTTCCAAAGCAGACCCCTTCATCAAAATCCTAACTTCCATCAGACTTTTCCCAATCGGTTAATCTGTATTGGGAGGGTAAAGAACCAAACTATAATCATACAAATTACAAAACTCTGAAAATGTGAAGGTGGGATTCTCACAAGAATTATGAATGACCATTACAACTATAGGGGGAGTTTGGCTAAATTTGATTTTTTGGTTTATTGGATTATTTGATTTTGTCCTTATTCAATTTTTTTTTGCATTTGTTAGTTTTCGGTTGATTTTTTTGAGGTTTCTTGGCTTGTCTCGACGAGAGGAATCTAAAAAGTATAAAATTATTAGCCAAACTTAAAGTTTTGTGAATAAAGACAAAAATAAACCAAAAAACCAAAAACCAATAATCCAATTTGGTTTATTTTTGTCTTTATTCACAAAACTTTAAGTTTGGCTAATAATTTTATACTTTTTAGATTCTCGGTTGGCATGCCTCGCTAAAACCTCAAAAATCAACCTAAAACTAACAAAAAAAAAAAAAAATTTGAATAAGGACAAAACCAAATAATCCAATAAACCAAAAAAAAAAAATTTACCCAAAGACCCCATAATCATCATTCACCAGTTTAGGTGAAATGCCGTCGTATTGGGAGGGTAAAGAACCAACCATTCCTTCCTAAATTAGTACAACTATACAATCATTACCTAAAGTGTTTCCAAACAGACCACAAATGAATTGCATTAAAATCTAGAATCTCCTAATTGAACAGAAACCCTAGAATGATCATGGAAAAATCGAAGGGAATCCAGAACACTAAAAATATCTGATTTCTTAAAAAAAAATACCCATGGATTCAACTAGTAAAGACCCAATTCTTCACATTAAAAAAAAAAACTTGAAAATGGTCGTGTTGATGGTGATACCACACATGTTCCTGTAGCGCGACGTCAATCTTGTCATCCTTCTTGAAAGCTAATATATATGGGAGAGGATTCGGTTAGAACTCCCTCATTTTATAAAATGCGGACCTCCCTCCTTAAATTTAAATGGTCAGGATCCGAACCGTTGGATGTGTTCAAAATGTTTTTCGAGGGCCTACGTGAAGATTCGGCAAAAAAATTGATCAGGAAGGGCTTCATCCGAGCAGTTTTCATGAAATATTTATCCTACGGTTTGTTATAAAAACTGCTCGAATGAAGCCCTTCCCGATCATTTTTTTTGCCGAATCTTTATGTAGGCTCTTGAAAACACATTTTAAACACATCCAACAGTTTGGATTCCGACCATTTGGTCGGGAAATGGTCGGGAGAGGGGAGGTCCGCATTTTATTAAAATGCAGGAGTCTGAACTGGATCCTCTCCCATATATATATATATATATAAGAGAAACCAAAAAAGAAATAGATTCAGATCTAGGAGTGAATTGGGGTCTGTCTTTGGGTTGGTAGCATTTGGGGTTTGCAGTTTAGGAGTAAGCTATGGTGGTATCTATTTGGGGTTGGATTGTGAGGGTGGTTGTGGAGGTGACCAGGTTCACGTTCATGGCGGTGGCGGTATCTTTGGTTGTGGCGTTTGGTCGCATGTTGGTGCTATTATTGTGACCAAGTAGATAAATGAGTAAAGATGAAGAGACGAGGAAGGGGAGGTGTACCACGACTGGTGTTGCCACAAAATTGAGACTCGTAGCTTAAAATCCATTTTAATGGCAGATTCGCTAATTTGATATTATTAATTATGGAAGAAGGGTAGTTTGATATTATTATGCTCTGACGTGACATTTAATTTCAGTTTGGTATGAAGACTTAGTAATAATACTGAAATGTAAGGAAGGGCAATATTGGAAAGAAAATTACAGTTATTAACAGAAGTGGACAGAAAGCTAACAGAAGGGGTGTAGGGGGTAACGTTAAATAGATGAGGGGGTGTCGTCGTAGGTTAATTTAGTTTAGGGGTGTCAGGGTAAAAGAGGTATAATTCAGGGAGTGTCAAGGTGATTTACCATTATTTTTTGAAAGTTCTCGCAAAAATTCAGCTCAATTGGATAAATGTAATTTTCAGCTGAATTTTTGCAAGGAATTTTAGAAAGTTATTTTAAAACTATTGAGCGGTTTGAATTTTTCGCGTGGGACTCAAAAATAGGCCCCAGGGGCCATTGTTCGTTTTCTGTAATTGTAGATTTATTGGAATAGAATTGCACTTTTTTCAATTTACGCCCTAAACTAAAATATCTTTATATGACTCTAAATTACGCCCCAAATTACCAATGCCTTATCATTTTTTGTAATTTACCTCTCTTTTTTAACTATTTATACTTTATGATCTAATTTTGGAGGGATCCATTGTCCTCCTTTAGAGATTTAGAGACCAAAATAGAGGTGTGGGTCTCCAAACTATCTTGGTTTCTTAATCTTTAAAAATTCAATGGGTCACTTTAAAAAGTACCAAAAAAAAAAAAAAAAAAAATAGAAGGATAATTTACAAAATCTTCCTTCAAGATGTCACACGACTCATATCCCGTTTCCGAAATGGAGATACCGTATAAAGCTTGATAGGATATCGCTCTAACTAATCTCCAGCCGCTTAATGAAAAAGCATATCGCAAGACTTACATCACAACTTAAATAAGATGCATTCTAGAAATGACTACTCCTAACACCTTGGTGGGTCTTATTCCGTTACTTTATGTTAATGTGGCCTAATTCCTAAGTCCGAAAAACTTTGGTGGGTCTTATTCTGTTAGTCCGAAAACCTTGGTGGGTCTTATTCTATTAGTCTACGTTAATATGGACTCTTACGGGCCATTTGGATGGCGTATTAGTTTTGGAGGGATTAAATAGTCAGGGGAGATAAAATAGTCAGAGGGATTAAATAAGAAGGGCGGACCCACAGTTAAGAAAGAGGGATTAAATAGTCTATGGTTTGGATGAGGGATAAAGAAGGAGGATAAGAAGGGTAGATGATGTAAAAATCAGTTAAATGACTATTTTGTCCTTGTGAATGCCCATATTAAATTATACATTTAAATAATGATATAAATGCAAAAATTAATTTTACTATACTTAATTTAATTATTTTATATAAATGAAGAATATTAAATATTACAAGTATATATATTTTTTGTTTCTAATAAATAAAAAATTAATTTTATTATAAGTACTAGTTTTTTTTTGTTTTAATCATATGGGGTCATAATTTAGGGGTTGATGGAATTACCCAATTAAATAGAGGGGGTAAAAGTGTAATATTTACCCCTAAAATAAATATCCATCAGAGAGATAATAGTCAATCTCTCTTCTATCTTCTATCGTTTGCTTCTTCTTCTTCTAAACCCAGAAGCACCGACTGAGCAGCAACGGCGGCGGCGCAGAGGACTGGTTCGACGGCAGCTCTCCGACGAAAACGACGGCGATGGTCCAACGACAAAAACGACGGCGATGGTCCGGCAAATCCATACCCCAGATACGGTTTTTTTTTCTTTTTCCCCGATCGTTTTTATTTGTTGTGAAATTCTAGATCTGATTTTTTTTTTTTATTTTTTATTTGTTGGTTGTTGTGGGGTAGTCAAGTAATTCAACCATCCTCATCCCCCATGACTAAACACAAGCACCTCCCCCCCTCCTTATATTTAGTCCGAATTCTCCCGCATTATTTAGCCGGCGGCTAATTAGTCGGGGTGGGTTTTTTGTTCCCAAACCATGGGCTAAACAACCCATCCCTCCTCATCCGGCCAGATTGCTTCATCCATGTTCTTAATACAGCATCCAAACGACTCCTTAGAACTTATATCACATTCGTTTTAGCAATGAATTCTTTTAAAGGGATTCTGAACTTCAGCCACCTTGGTGGATCTTAATCTGTAACAATCTTGCCATTTACAACCCAATATGATATTATAAAGACAGCATGAGATGTAATAAAGATTGCCCGTTATGACTTTATTTCAGCTCACTAAAACAATTTTAGTTTGACGAATGTGTTCTCAACATCCCGAAATGAACAGCACACATATAGAGTAAAAAACAAATCTTTCAACAAACTCCTACTTACTAGAAGCATTCTTTTTCTAAGGTATCAAGAACAATTGAATGGTGAAAAATTATCATTTTGTTACTTTTACTCAACAGCGTAGTCACAATTCCTTGATTTTGGTTAAGGGATTGTTGAATCTCTACCCTTTTTTTTTTTTATCAAAAGAAAATGTTCACATTCAAAATAGCCCAGCAGCACTTACACATTACTCCATCCGCAAATACACTGAAAAATCTAGACGTGAGCCCTTGGCTCTCCGACACATACTGCAAGACGCAAACAGATCGGATGTGTAAAACAAACCGGACCCAAGCCGGGTTTAGTGTGAGTCGCGGATGAAGGAGAGAGAGCTCCTTACAAATCATCTAGATTCCAATCAGATAAGCAACTTAACATCGATGGGGTCCACAAATTTGCTATCTAAAAGCAAACACCGGTCCGATCGTAGCTTGAGGAGACACTGGTAGACAATACCCCTCAAAACCACGAGCAACGGGGGCTACCCCAGGACAAATCCTCGCTGTCACGGCGGACTCCGGGCGTGGAAAAGTAGATGCTGGCGAAACCGACCACCCATGCACCACGGCGAGCACGATACCAAATCCGTTAACATAGAACCAAATGCACCAAAAGAGATTATTACCCACCACCATCACCCACTAGATTTGAAAAAACAGATCAGTACCAAACCGGACTAAGAAAGCCAGTAGAAAGAAGAACAAAAAGGCATAGCATGAGAAAACTAGCCTATCACCATAGACTCTTCCTTATTAGCCGCCACCATCCAACTGACACCGCATGCCACCACTGCCTCACCGAACTGAACCAGAAAGTCAGATCTACCACGCCGCAACAAACGCCATGGGAGCCGACCACCTAAATCCAAGAGAAGCAAAACCAGGGGAAGTGAAACACACTGGTGGGGGGAAGGAGGGAAAAGAAAAAACGGGAAACAGAAAGGGGCGGGGGCCGGCGGCAAGAGGAGCGTTTTCTAGAGAGATGTTGTGGTTTGTTGAATCTCTGCCTTGGAATAGAAAAAAGTGCAAGCAAACCGAACTTGCATAGCAAAGCTCAAGTCTATCTCAAACCCGAAGCTAGAAAAAGTTCCTAAAATAGTAATGGACAAAAAGTAGTGTTTACAATTTTTACTCTTACTTTTTGAAGCTATGCACATGCAATGTTGGTGTTTTGAAGGGTAAAAGGAGAAAGAAAAAATATGACAAGTTCGATGATGATGGTCCCCTAATAAGTTGGATTCTCTAAAAAAAGACCAATAAATTGAAATGGAGGGAGTACTTGGCAGCACCCCGTACTCTTCAAGCTATTGAGTACTGACATAAGAAATCATCAATTGATTGACATAGCAAAAAGACTCATGTTCGTATGAAAGATGAGCATCTTAAGCATGGTCCAAGATCAGATAACTCTGCTACTGCTCCCATCAAGCCTCCTAATCTGGAACTGTAAGCTGTTTAAACAAATTATGCTCCTCCTCCACCTATGGAAACAGAAAACATTCAGCCAAAGAACCCATAGTACACGAGATTCTTATCAAAAAAGACAGAAGGATATATGACCAGCTCCTTCCCGGCCCTTCGCTTCTAGCAACTAACTTCTGCCGCTACTCCTTGGACTTGGAAGCAAGCCAAAGCTATCTTGAATCAATCAATCAATGATTGAAAAGAAATCACTTACCGAGGAATGGAAAGGAAGGACAGGTTGGTTTGAGGACCCGTTGGTCAAAGGAAGATGGATCCATATTCCGAGATGGAGCCGTATGACGCAAGAGTCTCACGTACAGTTCTGTCCCTCAACTTTGAATATTATGATGATCCTTCGACAACTCCCACGTTTCCTCATACTTATAACCCAAGTCGCATACAGTGGCGACTCCAGGATTTTTACCCAACACTGATAAAAATAAATAGCATGTCCCTGATGAAAAATTGTATGCCCCCCCCAAAAAAACTCTAACTAGGCAAAAGAGACATATCCATTATATCGTTTGACAAAAAAAAAGACTCAACATATTATAATATTTTACAACGAGTCTTCATAGTTTGAAAGTGTTGCACTATAGCTTCATTATTGATACTCTTAAATAGAGAGAGAGAGCAAAGAGCTTTCATTCAACTTTTTCTTTTTTTTGACCAAACCCCACTTTGCCCTTATATATATATATATATATATATATATATATATATATATATATATATATATTATATGTTGGGTTTTAGAGCCAACTATCTCATATTCTCATTGGCTTTAAAAATCCACCATGTGATATTATATCCATTTATTTGGTTTTGGTTTGTTTTATTTTGTTAGGACTATAACAAGTTTGGTCAAATTTAGTTAAATATATTTATTTTAACCTCACACGAGTAACTCAGTGCTGAAAATACTAAAGAAAATATAATTTATATCTAAAAAACAAATTCAGTGCATTTTTTTGACTCGCTGGGTATATAGTGGAGTCACCCCTAGTCGCATAATCCTTCAAAATGCCTTACGCTCTTGCTCTCAATCCATGCACTCTTTCTAGAGAGAGTGTGTGTCAATAATGAAGGTTCCCCTTCTCAACCCCCCTTCCCCTTCTATTCCTCGATTCCTTCTTCCCTCCTTAGATCTATTCCTTCCTTCTCCCTCTCAGTCACCCTCCATGCCAACATATCTTCTCCTCTACTCTTGGCTCTAACTCCATGGATGAGAGGGGTTGAGGAAGATCTCCCTCCCTCTCCTCCATTTTTGGGATCTCGGGGGACCAGATCTCAGGAACCAGTTCTAGGTTTAGACTTGGGCTCCGATCGGCTTCGATGGCGGTTCAAGTTCTTTGGCAGCAGCGGTGACGGCGTGAGCGGCTTATTTGGTTCCGATCTTCCGGTCCAGATGTGGCCTTTGCAGCGGGAGTAAGCATCTAGGCTTGGACCTATTGACTATCCACCCTCCGACGGGTCCAAATCCGACATTGTTGTTTTTTCTATTTTTTTGCTGTACTTTTCTTGTTTTTTTTTGTATTTCTGGTGTTTTTGTTTTGTACTGGTGGACCGGTAGTGTCCATTTATTTTCATTTAATAAATATATGTTTTTGCTTGCTCAAAAAATAAAAAAATTCATGCACTGCAATCGTGCTCTCATGAATTGTAGTCGTTTGGGATGTGTTTCAAAGATGTTTTCACGTTCACAATAGGGCTTCCGCTCTAACAATCACACACGAACTATGTCACTTAGTTTATAACACCAATTTGAGTATATAAACCCCTAGAAGTAACCCATGCCAACAGAATTTGATGGAACATGCCTTTAGACGGCCATTCTACTAAGGGGTGTTCCACTAAGATGGTTTTTTGAAAAAATTAGTTTTTCACGGTTTTTTATGTGATGTATTGTGAGAGAGTGATCTATGTCAATTTTTGAAAAAAACAGTTTTTTGTTAATGGAACACAGGTAAAGATGTTGGATAAAGAAATTACTCGAAGCCTTCAAGAGCTGCTTTCAAAAGCTATTCCAATATTACCAACCTCCAAAAACTTCTATGCGCAAATTCCGTTCCATTCAACCCAGAAAACCCTCGGCTCACCACAAAAACAAGCCTCTGGTAAGGCATATTTTCTCGAGCGGGGCATATTTCTCTTGTTATCTTCTCCTCCCCACACTAATGGAGTTCAGTTCAAATGGCTCTTAACAAGCTTCAAAAACCCAACAACTACTCTCTTCTTCTGTTTGATACTCCCCTATCCCTGTCCAATTGGAACGACAAACTCAATGGCCAATTCTTACACTGCTCCGCCACAGCCGCCGCCCTTCTACGCCCTATCCATCACAGACAAACCGCCGAAGGACAACAAGTGCGCTGCTTGCTTTACGGTAACTCTCTGTCCTGGTCTCGTCTGCTTCATTTTACTTATGATTATAGTCTCAATCGTAGTGGTCGTCAAATTCCAAATCTTTTGCCACACTCCTCTCCACCCTCTCTCTTCCGTCCTTTACAAGAAATACTGCAAACCCTAGCCCTAACCATTACTGCTAACGAAGATTTTTCTATTATTCAAATTCTGATTGGTATTCGACATTTCAAGCCCTGGCGATCAACCCTAGTACTAGTGGTGGTTTTTGTCGCATTTCAGACTGATGGGTATTCTGATTCTGATTGAAATTCATCGTTGCAATTCCAAGCCCCAAATTTTACTACTAGAAGAGATTTTTGTAGTTTTTCGTGTAGGTATTCAAATTATGGGCAACTAGCCACAAACTTTACCACTAGAAGAGGTTTTTGCGTCATTTCAAAATGGGGGTGGGGTGGGGTTCTGATCCTAATGCCGATTCTGAATTGGATAGTGAGAATATTGAGAAAATTGAGGAGGGAAATGTTGAATCTAAGGCGGATTCAAAAGAGGTGGATAGGGTATGCAAGGTGATCGATGAATTGTTTGCTTTGGATCGGAACATGGAAGTGGTTTTGGATTCGTGTGGGGTCAATCTGACCCATGATTTGGTGGTGGAGGTTTTGGAGTGGTTCCGCCATGCAAGGCGGCCAGCATTTCGCTTCTTTTGCTGGGCAGGGCAGAGGGCAGAATATTCTCATGATTCAAGGACTTACAATAAGATGATGTTTATACTTGGGAAGACTAGGCAATTTGAGACAATGGTGACAATGCTTGAAGAAATGGGTGAGAGAGGGTTACTCACGATTGAGACGTTTGAGATTGCAATCAAGGCCTTCTGAGAAGCTAAAGAGAGGACGAAAGCAGTTGGGATTTTCGAGTTGATGAAGAAGTATAAGTTTAAAGTTGTTTGCTTGATTCTCTTGGGAGAGCAAAACTTGGTAAGGAAGCTCAACTATTGTTTGACAAGCTGAAAGAGAGGTTTACACAGAATTTGAGAACGTATACGGTTTTGCTCAATGGATGGTGTAGAGCGAAGAATTTAATGGAGGCAGTGAAGTGTGTGGAATGAGATGATCGATAAAGGTTTCAAACTGGACATTGTTGCCCATCATACAATGCTTGACGGTTTGTTGAGGTGTAGAAAAAGGTCTGATGCTATCAAGTTGTTTGAGGTCATGAAGGCCAAAGGCCCAATCCCTAATGTCGGAAGTTATACAATCTTGATTAGGGACTTTTGCAAGCAAATGAAAATGAGAGAAGCCGTTGATTATTTTGAAGAGATGGTTAAATCTGGCTGTGAGCCAGATGCTGCAGTTTACACATGTTTGATTACGGGGTTTGGGAATCAAAAGAAGATGGACAAATTTTAGTCTGTTGACAGAGATGAAAGAAAAAGGGCACCCACAGGATGGGTACACTTACAATGTGTTGATAAAATTGATGACAAATAAGCGAATGCCGGACGATGCAGTGAGGATTTACAAGAAGATGATTAAATGTGTTTTTAAACCAACAATCCACACTTACAATATGATGATGAGGTCCTATTGGGAGACGAGAAATTATGAGATGGGTTATGCAGTTTGGGAGGAGATGAATCGGAAGGGTTGCTGCCCGGATGATAATTCTTACATTGTTTTAATTGGAGCGCTTATAAGGCAGGGAAGATCAGAGGAGGCTTGTCGATATCTAGAGGAAATGATAGAGAAAGGAATGAAAGCTCCTCAACTTGATTCCAACAAGTTTGCTGCTGATTTCTCCAGACCTGGAAAACCTGATATATTACAGGAGTTGACCCAAAAGATGAAGTTTTCAGGAAAATTTGAGGCCTCCAATTTCTTCTCCAAGTGGGGTGAGATGATGAAGAAATGAGTTAAGAGAAGGGATCCTGTTTAAAGTGGTAGAAAATGTGCAAATAAAATATTTAGTCTTTGATTTTGTTAAATTATGCGCATCATCTTGGGTATTCTGCTCAAAGTTTGAGGGGAAAATTGTTTTGAAGACTATCATGGGCTCTTGATGGCCATTATTCGATCGAAGACTAATGAAGGCCCCAAAGTTAAAAAGGTTTAGATTGTTTAAGGGGTCAATCTCTCTCAAATTTTATACTTTCACAATCAATGGTCCGGTAGTTTTATTTATAATCCAGACCAAGCAAAACACTTTTGAACGGTTAGGAGGTACACTAGGGGATGCAATACAGTAAACTGCACCAGCTAACGTACCTGCTCGCTCTAGTAATTAATTTTGACTCTAGCAAAATTGGATCTGTTAGTTGTTGTTTCTTTGACTGCCTTGGTCGTTCTGATCAATTTTAGTACTCTCCCTCCCTCCAAATTTGAAAGTAGAATTCTCTCTCCTAGCTCTAAATATGGAAGAACAGGTAATTGGTTGAAACCTTGCATGAAAAGATACCATTCTCTACCATTCATTCATTCGTCCTTGTGAGAAACCCCCGCAAAAAAGTCAATCAACCTCTACCGTCAATTATATATTTCCATATCTCTCTCTTCATCTCCTTCTCCCAACATCGAAAGGGAGGAAAAACATTAACAATAACAAAATCATGGCTTGGCAAGGTGCCCAAGCTACGTCCACGAATCGTTTAGCTTTGGCCCTTGCCATAGCCGTAGTGATTTTGTCTCCAACCACCATTCTTGCAAAGGGTGGCAATGAATCATCGACGAAGAAGAAATCTTCGGTCATGAACGTGATCGATGGATGCTGGAGGTCGGATCCTAATTGGAGGCACCATAGGCAGCATTTGGCTAGATGTTCGGTGGGGTATGCCGGAAAGATGACTGATAATATTGGACCAAATGTGACACGCTATAAGGTGACCGATGATGGGGATGACGCGTTGGATCCAAAACCCGGAACCTTGAGGTATGGAGCGACGATGATTAAAGGAAAAGTGTGGATCACTTTCCACAAGGACAAGCAAATCAAACTTCAGAAACCGCTTCTGGTTAGTAGCTTCACCGCCATCGATGGCCGAGGTGCCGATGTTCACATTGCAGGTGGTGGATGCCTAGTGTTGCTCGGGGTATGTATGTTCACGTACCACATATTTTCCGTTCTTCTCTCTCTTTATCATTTCATGTTGTTTGGACATCAACAGACGGAAAATTCTGCCAGAAAGTGTTTCATGAAGCCATTGCAATTTTATTTTGTCAACAGGCATTAAATCAAAATCATCTAAGGATAAAAACTCAACACATGATGGTAGTTAATTTCAATTACCATTCGGAAAAAAATACTCCCTCGGTCCCAATTTGTTGGTCTTGTGTGGATTTCAATTTTTAAATTGTTCAAATCTTTCAATCTATAATCTTTTTAGAAATTTTAAAAACTTTTTACAATTTTTAAATTGTTCATATCCTGTGTTGGTGTTTTTGTTAATGATACAGGGGTGTCATAACGAGAACAAAAAATTTAGAAGTAAATTTATGTATGTATCAGGTTGCGGACGTAATCATCCACTTATGTATGTATCAGGTTACGGACGTAATCATCCACGGTCTAAGAATACACGACTGTGAGACACAACAGGCAGAGGAGGTAATGGGTCCAGAAGGGCACTTAGTGAGGCTAGATTATCCAGATGGAGATGCAATTTCGGTGATCTCGTCGCGAAAGGTGTGGATAGACCATAATACCCTCTACCAATGCGCGGACGGACTGATCGACGTTACTCACGGCTCTACCGACGTCACCGTCACGAACAACTGGTTCAGGAATCACGACATGGTCATGCTCCTGGGCCATGACGACGATTATACCCAAGACCGGAACATGAAGGTTACTGTCGCCTTCAACTATTTCGGCCCTGATTGCAATCAACGAATGCCCAGGTACGTTACGTGCTCCCTACCTTAATTTAGATGCATGATTATTAGTGTTACGTACGTTTACCTTCGTATGAAAAATTCATTTTTCAGGGTTCGTTATGGATTTGCACACGTCGTAAACAATCTTTACCAGGGTTGGGGTTTGTACGCGATCGGGGGGAGCATGAAACCAAGCATCAAGAGCGAAGGAAATCTCTTTATTGCACCAAATACAGACTTAAAAGAGGTAAATAACAATTCCGTCGATCATCAATAATTTTTTTTAAAAAAAAAAAAATTTGGGTGGTTGTTTTCCAGTTTTTTCTTCCACAATCAAATTTCAACATAAAAAAAAAGAAAAGAAAAGAGGAAGGATTGTTGATCGAAATTGTCACGCCAATTACTTTGCAAGAATCATGTATATGAGTTTCTCATTTGATCAAATCAACCGTTGATTTGATTTTAGGAGATTTTATGAAATGAGAAACTTGCCTAGAACACTCATTTTCCTTTGCAATTCTTATCATTACCAACTGCAAACTCGAATAAATCGATTCTCAGGTAACGAAGAGGATTAAGGGGAATGGACCAACTGGTTGGAATTTTGGATCGACGAAGGATTTATTTGAAAATGGAGCTACCTTCACTCAAACAAGTGATGATGCTGCTAGTATAGATCCACACTACAGCCGTCTGCAAGCCTTCCGAGTAGAAAAGGCGACATCCGTGAGGGCGTTGACATGGTCGGCCGGCGTCTTACGTTGTCGTAAAAGATCCCGTTCCAAATGTTGACAAGCAAAATATTATGCTGGGTTTGGTCAATGATTCATTTGTTGGCAGATTTGTCTTGAGAAGAAATGCAAGAAAAATTGTGTAAATTAAAATATTTTATCTCGTTATCAATTTTTGGAAGCGTTCACAGATTGAAAAGCCAAACACAACTTTACTAGGCTCAGAACTTGCCATTGCTAAATTACCCACCCAAAAAAAAAAACTTGCCATTGCTATCTTTATAATGTTCTTCATTAAATCAATGTCTTCAGTCTCCTCTTCGATTATCAATTGATGGGTGAATATTTTAAATTTGAACTTTCTCTGTCATTTGAGCAATAAATACAAGCATTGAGTCATTGGCTGACCTTAGTTTTAAGGTCGAGCTCTCTTTGAGAGACAATATTGAAAAACCATAGTAGAGATAAATAAACAACTTGATAATGGGATACAGGGAAATATGTGTTTTGTTAATGAAATTGCTACCACAAAAAGCTCGGCTTTTTGAGCTAACAAACTATGAGTATCCATATTAGACAACAATAATAATTGCAATAATTATTTTAGAATATCTTTAATAGAGGTTAAACCTACTAGCTAGGTACAAGAGCTCGAGTAGAAAAATGAAGTCCCTCCTAACGGCCTGTTTGAATGAGATGTTATAGGTGACACAAATATAGAGGGTGTTATTTATGCCCAGACCCACACATATGGAATGGTTTATCAACAAAAAAGTGCAGGGGTGTCCATAAATATGACCCCTAATACCCCCACTAAAATTACCATCCTACCCCAATTAATACCCCCACCTTACCCCAATTTTGCTATTGTTTGTTGCTAGTGTAATTTGGGGTATTTTTTTGGCTTTACAATAATTTTTGGATAAAAAAATAAAGTACTTCTGCACGTAGTTTTTTATTTTTTTCCACCAAATTAAACTACCAATAGAGATCACTTATAATATAATTTATTGGTGGGCAATTTCTATAAAGAAAAATGAAACAAATTTCCCGTTTGGCTTTTGCTGTTTAAAAAAAATGTCGTTCAAAAAGAAAGAAAAAGAAAAAGAAAAATGAAACCAAGATAACAAAGCATGGGAATGCTACCAAATATACATGTCTTTTAATTCAATTTTTTATTTAACAAATGGATGTGTCCTAGTTCATAAAATACATCAAATAAGAGTATAAGTCATTTTTCAGTTGCTTTGCATCACTTAGGTACTAAATTTTCTACTAATATAGTAAAAAATTTGTGACGTATAAAATTATACTACTTATGGTATTGTGATGTGAAAAATGACAAATTTTCTACTGTATTAGTGTAATCCAAAACTAGTGTCAAGGGCTATTTTGGGAATTCAACAAAGGTTAATGGCTTACCTTATTAATTCTCGATACTCTCACTGATGACCAAGTAACAGAAGGGTGCTTTTGATACTAAAATATAAAACTTAGGAGAGGTCAGTACTATTTTTGTAACAGAATGGTGCTTTTCATACTAAAATATAAAACTCAGGTGAGGTTAGTGATATTTCAGATAAAGTAGGGGTGGTCAGTGTACAAGTCAGAAAACCTTAGGAGAGGTCAGTGTGATTTTACCCAAAATAAAATGGAGAATTCTCATTAACTCCCTCTCCTACATGGCATTTTAATTTTTTTCTCATTTTCAACTTATTTTATGTTTTAGAAACCCTACCAACCGTTTCCCAAACAAAAGATTTTTGAAATTGCCAAACAAATAATTTTTTCAAATCAGAGTACTATCCCAAATATCCAAAAAATAAAATGGAGAATTCTCATTAACTCCCTCTCTTACATGGCATTTTAATTTTTTTTTCTTTCTCATTTTCACCTTATTTTATGTTTTAGAAACCCTACCAAATGTTTCCCAAACAAAACATTTTTGAAATTGCCAAACAATTTTTTTTTTTTCAGAATCAGAGTACTATCCCAAAAATCACAAACCTTACACATCGAGTCTATGACTTTTTTTTAAAAGTCACAGGGCTACAAAATTTTCCTCGTTATTATGTAGAGTCTTGCTAATCCCTGGTGAAAAATGATACATCTATATAGAAAATGACAAGCTAATTTTAAATTGAAAAACTTCGGGGAGTTTTTTATTTCAATGCATATTCACGAATATCAAAATACTTATATGGATATTACAGTAAGAGCATCCCCAATGACATAATCAAAACATCTAAATAATCAAAGTTAATAATGTTTGTCAAAAAATTGGCTCACATTGACATAATCAAAGTTAACAACCTTAAAGCCAATAACCAAATTTTGGCATTTGGATAATCAAAAGTAACAATATTTTCTCAATACCCAAAATTCAATAACCAAATTTTGGGGACCACACCCTATTTATAAGTTTTTTTTGACAAAATGAATTCAAAAGCAACAACATTCTCTCTTCATTTTTCAAATATTTCTTTCAAAACTCAATTTTTTGCACTTTCCCTAACAAATTTGAAATTATCAATAAAAAAAAAAAATTGAAAACATGTTCAAGATTGGTCTCATTTTAAAGGTACCATGGATATCTTTTAAATGGTATTAATATTATAAAAAGTATATGAACAAATTTTAAATTGTGCCTATTTTATGAATAAAAATAGAGTGAGTAGTAATTTTTTTTTTATTATGGACACAAAATACCATTGTGACACTCCACATTGCTAACTTTATAAATGTCTTGTACGGATAATCAAAGTCTAATGTGGCAACTTTTGATTATCCAATTTTGGTTATTCCACTAGCGATGCTCGTCACTAGTGGTATACTCAAATATGGATACTCATATATTGTCACATCATATTTTGAGTATTCATTTCATGGGTTTATAAGTTTGAGTATCTACCCTTCTACAATGGTTCATTTGTATCCATAATTGAAAAAGTACTGTTCACTATATTTTTATTCATAAAATAGACACAACTTTAAATTTGTACATATATATTTTTATAATATTAGTACCATTTAAAAGATATTCACATTACGGTTAAAATGAGATCGATCTTGAATATATTTTGGTAAAGATTAAAAATTGATAATTTCAATTTTTGAGAGAAACTGCAAAAAAAAAAAAAATTGAGTTTTGAATTTAGTATTTGAAAAATGGAGAGAAAATGTTGTTACTTTTTATAGGGTGTGGTCCCCAAAATTTGGTTATTGAGAAAAATTGGTAGTTTTGAGTATCCAAATGCCAAAAGTTAAGTATTTGTAATAAATGTTATTAACTTTGACTATATATCCAAATACCATTGTGAGTCTCTTTTGTGTACCAAAATACTCATCTTTGAGTATTTTTGTGTTTGAGTATACCACTAGTGATACACTTTTTTTTTTTTTGAAATATATGCACTTTCTACTTACATGGGAGTTTCTGATTTCCTATTTTTACACATAGAGAACCCCATAAAATTAATGTTTTCCATGTACTAAAATAGAAAATCTCATAAAATCAACCAATTGATTTTATCGGATTTCCCATTTTAGTACAGGTAAACTCCTCTTGTTATCCTCCACATTTGGGCTTATGATACTTGTACAACCATTGCATCTCTAACCATTTATAACCCCTCACATACATGTGGGTCCCACATGCATAAATGGTTGGAGATGAAATTGTTGTACACATAAACTTGTTCTTTGGCCACCATTTTGTATCTACAATAAGTTACCGGAAAATTGAACTGAAAAACTTCTAATTTACTGGAAAATGGAAAATTAATTTTAAATTGAAAAACTTATACGGTAGTAATAATACAAAAACTGTTTTTGATTGTGGCAAAACCTCACTGCATAAATAATTTGTATTTTACACATGTGTACAAGCATTTCATACACTTAAATTTTGATATAATAAAAAATAATTTTGACATTAGTACTACAGAAACTTCTAATTTAGTGCAAAATAAATTTTAACAAGAGTATTAAAATTCTAGGGTTTTCATTGTAATTGACCAATTGTCGCATGATACATCCAATTTCAACACAGATCAAAATGGGAGCCAGGCCAAAATCTTACCTATAAATCTCAATAAAATCGAGCAGTTACAATTCTCCCCCTCTCTGTGTGTTCGGCTCCATCCCTCGATCGCTCGCGCAGTCTCCTCTCCGTTTGCTGCTTATTTTGAGTAATTTAGAAGCTTAAACGTATCTGTCTGGGTTCTAGACCTGTAATTGTCGCAGAGTACATTCATTTTCTACGCGATCAGATTCAGAACCAGCCTAAAATCTTAAATCGAACAGGTAAGATTCCTTCTCTCTCGCGTCGTCTCTCTTTGTTTGCTATTTCTTGTGGGTAATTTAGATGCTTAAACATGATCTATTTAGGGTCTAGTAAATAAGCAATCCTAGTTGGAGTATTGGGGTGTCCGATCCAAACCCCGAAATTGAATCAATTTCAGTTGTACCTGAGATTCAATTTTGGAATTTGTATGTATGTGATTGAGATTTATGTTTCGGATGTTGGATCATAAGTCGGTTGATTTGCACAAAATTTCGGATTTTTTGGACTAACCGGTTGTTTTCTTTCGTTTGATATGTAGATCTGGATTACCTGGGAAATTGATCTTGGTATCGTGGCTGAATAGAAGAAACAGGGACCAATTGGAGATCAGGGTTTCAATTTCATTTTTATTTGGTACTGCATTGGATATCTGGGCTTCAATTTCATTCCTATTTGGTTGTGTAATTTCGTTTTAACTGGTTCTGCATGGCAACTCCCGGGGTACCTAGACCGGGCAATGCCCCACCTTATTACAACCCTAGTTCTCTTACTGATGGTATGCAAAATCTCCAAATCAACCGACCCACTGGACAGCCAGTATCAGGGGGCCCTAGACCTTCTCCCCCGTTAGGACAACAACCGCCACCAGGACCATTTTCTTCATCAGCTCAGCGGCCTTCACCATTCTTCGGATCATTTCCAAACACTCGTCCTGGCCTGCCCCCACCAGGTGTCCTTCCTAGTGGTCCTCCACAAACTACATTGCCCCCAAATTTAGCTTCTAATAGACCTTCTGGACCTCCTCCACCCTTTGGGTCGAGGCCTCCACCTCCTGGCTCATTGCCTTCTGCCATCAGCACTTCTGGTGTTCCTCCTGGTGCTTTCCCGTCTACAGGACAAGTTTCGCAGCCCAATTTTAGTCCTTTTGCATCGTCCCCTTCGACAACGGGTCAAATTTTACCTCCTTCAAGCACTCCCGGCCTTGCTAGTAATGGACCTCCTTCGTTTGGATCGGGTGCATTGCAACGCAGACCCCAATTTTCTTCAGCTGGAAGTCCACCTCCACCACTATCATCACGGCAAGTAGGTCCTGCACCACCTGTGTCATCGTTCACTAGGGCCCCTTCTCCTGTTCTGAATATGCGTCCACTGCATGGAAGTCCTACTGGTGCGTCAGGTCCTATGCAACCTCCTGCACCATTTTCAGCACCGTATCCTTCAGGTGTGCCACCCCCTTTAGGTTCCTCGCCATTTGCAGCTCCACCTCAAGGTGTATCTCCTCCTTCAGGCTCTCCATATGGTCCACAGACATGGCAAATGCAACCCCGACAGGTATGGTTTCAAAAGCCTTGATTGTATTTTGTTTCTTTAGTGTTCATTCTGTTGGAGATCTACTGCTTCACTCAGGATTTTCTTGTGACTTATGAGATTGATGAGGTGGTTTGTGCACTGAGCAGTTATTTAACGACGGACTCAAATTCCTTTTTTCCTGCTATTTTCTTTTTGTTCTAACAGGATTTTGTAAATGACCGATGCTTTATTTTTCTGTTTTACTGTATTTGGGGAGAACATTCGAAGTTTAAATAGGACATATTTCATCTTGTATTGACAAAATGTAGTCGATACTATCATCACTAATCTTGTGTGTGTGTGTGTGTGTGTTTGTTTTTTCCTTTTCAAACTAATGGTAACTGTTCTAGAATAGAGGGCATGTTAGAATGTGTTGATGGTGAATCGGTGATATGATGGAATTGATCAGAGTTTTAAAAGGCTCAATGTGCGCCAAGGCGCCATGGTCCCCTAGAGCCTAGACTCGTGCCTCATCACAGCGAGCGCAGTTTATTTGAACAAGGAGAATTCTAATATAGGCAAAACTTTCAACGCAAGCAAACACTTTTATAAATTTCAAATATCATCATAAAACATAGTATTTCAATGTTTAAACCACTAAATACTAAACAAAACATATCAACTTGGTAAGATTTTGTGGATTAATTTTGTCCACATACTTCCAAGCAGGGTCTAATCTATTGTTTTTACTTTCGGACGACATCTACAATCAACATATTGAAAAAATGTAGGAAACAAAAATCAGTAATCAGAGCAGGTGAGGCAATTGAAGAAGAGGACGATGACGACGAAAAAGAACACGAATTCAGGAAACAACAGGGCATTGAAGGGTAGGACAAATAGAGATGGTGAAGAAGAAGAAGAAGAAAGTTACCTGGAAGGCTGGAACAATTAGAACTTCGATCAGACTTCAGAGCTCCTCTCAAGACTTGGTTGGCTGGTGCTTCGTTTTGGCCTTCTACGGTTAATGATCAGAGGCTCAGAGCCCTTTTAATTTGAAGGGTTTTATCTGGTGCATTGGCACATGTTTTAACCCTCGGACCAATGGTTAGGATGCAATTCTCGCCATCGTTATACCTACACAAGTTGCCCATAAGTCATCCCATGACTTCTTTCAGTAAGAAAGCAAAGGCCTATTGAAGACCACATGGACCCCCGGCACATGTGGCACAAATGAGTTTCCTTACTGTCACCTTATTTCTTTTTTCATTACATGAGTACTTGTTTTATGTAGATGTTAAACAAGGTCTTTCAATTTTTCCTGTTCACTTTTATCTTGGATCTGGAATCTGAATTCAGTGATGTGTTTAGGTGGCTCCACCTATGCCTGGTTCTCAACCGCCCAGAATGTTTGGGATGCCGCCACAACCTCCAGATCAATCAATGGCGACTATATCGCCTGCTATGGGACATATGGGACAATCTATGGCTGGCCCATCGAAGATCGATCCCAACCAAATCCCTCGCCCTGTACCAAGTATCTCAGTGATTCTGCATGAAACTCGTCAGGGCAACCAGGCCAACCTCCCTCCGGTATCTATCTGGCTCTTACTGAAAAGAAGGGATTATATGTTAATCAGTGGCAAATGCACAGCATGATTTGATAAACACCGAGAAGTAAAAAACAGGACATTGTTGCTGTTTGTTCTTTCATTGTTTTATTGTTTTTTGATGGTTTTCTGTTCTTTTCTTTGGAAGCCTGCTACAAGTGATTATATTGTCAAGGACACTGGTAATTGCAGTCCACGGTACATGAGGTGTACTATCAATCAGGTCATATTCTTATTAAATCTAAAATTGGCATACATAGAATTTATCTTTTCTTATACATCTTCATTTTATTCTTCTTATGTGTATGTTCAGGTGCCGTAGGTTATTATTGCCATGCTAATTATTGACTGTGTGCTCTGTGACAACCTACGTGTTCTGAATTAGTTTCTTTTGTCTTTTGAGCAGATCCCATGCACCGTTGATCTTTTGAACACATCTGGAATGCAGTTGGCTTTGATGGTCCAACCCCTGGCCCTTCCTCACCCATCCGAGGAGCCCATCCAAGTAATGCTTGAATTTTTCTTCTTATTTTAGGTTTTTATTCTTTTTTTCTACTTACTGTCTTGTCTGATCTTTGTGTGCACGTAAGCACCTATGTCTATTCATATGTTAATGTATTTTGTCTTGGTAAATAGATCTATATGTTTTTATTCCTCAGCCCCCCTCTATTCTGTACGTGTATTGACTTCTCATTTCTAGCTATACATGTGAGTGAAGTGTTACTATAAGTCATAATAAAAAGGAGAATTCTTCTTAGCTGTGCAATATAACTTACATATGTACTTGTTACTCTATAGCTTGTGGACTTCGGAGAAAGTGGTCCTGTACGATGTTCTCGTTGCAAAGGCTACATAAATCCGTTCATGAAGTTTATTGATCAGGGAAGACGTTTTGTCTGTAATTTTTGTGGTGAGTATAAATGATCCTCTATTTTCTACCCACCTGTGCTGTGGTGCTCTATAGCAATTTATTCCTCTTTTTGGCATTCTATTTGCTTACTTTATTCTTGCTATCATTAGCTTGATCTTAGTGGAGGAATTACAAGCTGTCTTTGGTTATGGGAAAACAACAGTCTACAAAACCATACCTGAGTAAAAGCTCTCTTTGTTATCTTTTACTCCAATGGGAAACCCATTATTTACCCAAATTTTACTCCGAACAAATTCAAAATCCTTTTAATTTCACTCTCCCCTCACATTCACCCCCAAAATATATGCCACCACCTTGACCATTGCCTTTCAATATCGCCATCGCATTTCTCCGAGACCAACACTGCCGCCTGCTACCGCACAGAACTCATACCACCGTCGACCACCAAGACAACCCTGATCTGTTTGAGGCATTCCTCCACGACGAATCATGACCTTCTTCAAATCTGTTCAACCAGATTTTCGTCAACCACCAGCTACCACCACTGTCGATCACAAAAAACTAGGCGTTGAATATTTGGTATGAGATTTAGGTCTCCTTGATTTGGGTAAAAAAAGGTTAAAACTCAATTTGGTATGGATTTGGTTAAAGGGCTGGACTCTGGAGTAGGATTTTGGGCGTATGTACTAATATTTTAAATTTGGTTCTAGGTTTTAGTAAGGGCATTGGTCATCTTTTATTGATTACTAGTTTCATAATGGTCCAAGTGACTTTTTTTTTTATAATGTTTTTTAAGTATTTTTTCCCTCCCTCTTTGTGGCTCTGCGAACAATATTCTCCAGCTGTTAGGATTGTCAAACTGTAACCTATGCTATTCATTTTGCAGGATATACAGATGAAACTCCGTCTGACTACCAATGCAATCTAGGTCCAGATGGTAGGCGTAGGGATGCTGATGAAAGGCCGGAGCTATGTAGAGGAACAGTTGAATTTGTTGCATCTAGGGAGTTTATGGTTGGTAACATATAAGATTGACTGCTTATGTAACAAGGTTGATTTGCTCGTTTACTAACTAAAAACATGTAGCATTCCCCTGTGATGCGTCAGCACTGTTTCTTGTTGGCATTGGACTTTATACCCATAATCAACAAAGTCAAAGACTCAGAACTCTTCCAATAAAAACATTAGCAAGAACATCACCACTGCAACTGTAAATATATATTATTGAAAAAAGTTGAAGCTCATGTTGTGAAGTGTGCCTTTTGAACTTACAAGCCTTCATCTGCTGTTCCAAAAAAAGAAAAAGAAAACTTAACATTTGTTCATCCATTTTCTTGGGGTCGAACATATCAATACATTTCCTTGAGTTAATTCTATTCAGTGTCTTTATCCTTAGTTGACTTAAATTTAAGTGGAGTGATTATCATATTAACTTCCCATTGGCAGAGTTATAAAACAGGGGTAAAACATCACTTATGTAAGGGAAACTTATAAATGGGAGCCTTTAGCTTTCAGATGAATTATAGCTAGAGATGCAGTATTTTTTGAATGTACACCTAATATCTGTGCCTTTCCATGCCAACATCCATAGTCTGAATCAACTGACTGGCCTATTCCATGTAGCTGATGTGATTTATTTATGTTGGGTTCAATCGTGAGAGCTCTTAATGTCTTGATGCTAGTTTTTATTGAGCCTTTTCTCAGATTGTTGAGCTCTCATGTGGCAGAGTTTGGCGGACTTGAAAGTATTATGGTATTATCACTAGTATTTGTGTGACCACCCTGAAGCTTCCCTCTTTGGGGCCTCCTAAAACCTACATGTTATCAGCAAAAGCCACCTTGAAGGGGTGAACCCAGACATGGGGTACTATTGTTGAACTGAAGTTAGGGTCACTCATCATATGGACTTTTCTTTTATTAGGGATGGATTATGATAGTCTAAAGACACTTTTAGCTGATAGAATTTGCGTATAAAGTAACAAAAAAGCTGCAATTCACTCTCGAATGAAGCAGAGGATAGGCTTGGTTAGCATAATTGATTAATGTGGTGCATACTTCGTAGTTTGTTCGAAATCTTGTGGCCAGTTAAAATTAAAAACATAACCTAACCTAGTTATTTTGATGAAATGTTAACTGTTACACCTTGAGATTAAAGTTACCTTATAAACTTGCATTGGTGGGTTAAAATCAGCCACGACTTGGTTAAGTAAACTAAATCTTACAACCTCTCGTGTCTAACCGTAACACCGGGGGGACAGACGCTGCACTGGGCCCTGTATTTGCTGAATAAGTGCCTGACTTGGACACAGTTTCAACCTACCTTGGCATGCCTGAACCTGGACTAGAACTAGGTGAGAAATCCTTGAAGATAGATCTCCATAAGGTTGACTGGTATTACATAAGTTGGTTAAATGGATATCCTTGGAGCCAGAATCTCTTTGTGTGTTTATTTGTGTTTCTTCTGTTGGCTGGTGTTGAACAGCTCACCTTTCTTTTTGTCATTGGGATTCATTTGGCTGCAAAGTTTGCTTACGCTGATCATGAATTTCACACCACCCTTTTTTTTTTTTTGTATACTTATCGGCGGAGAAAGCAACACCATTGATTTTGTAGCAATCATTAGAGTCACTGTTTGTCACAAGTAAGCTAGGGAGAGTTTTAGCTGTAATTCTGCTATTTGGAAGGTATTTGCTTATTGGCCTTGTTTATGCAACTGAAAGTGTAGGTTTTAAAGCAGGATTGCTCAGACTGATAATATATCTTTTGGCTTAACATTGCCATGATATCAGCTGCATGCTTTGTTTATACTACTTTTTTTTTTAAATGCCGTTGGGGAATGGTGTAGTTCTCTCACTTTCTTGCCATCTTTTGGGTACAGGATGACTAATTATTTGTATCTTATCTTATTAACAGGTCCGTGACCCAATGCCTGCTGTGTTTTTCTTCCTTATTGACGTGTCCATGAATGCCATACAGATTGGTGCCACTGCAGCGGCTTGCAGTGCAATCAGCCAAGTTATTTCTGATCTTCCTGTAAGTCCTATTTCTTTCTCGGTAAAAGGCAGTAATGTTTCATTTTGCCCACTTGCATGGGTCTATGAGTCTGCTAATTTCTAAAAGATGAAACGGGCATTTTGTGTTTTCTTGATGCTCGTAATACAGCTTGCAAGTTTGTCTTCTTGAGCTGTAGAAACTGTATTTACTTATTTTTTTTGAAAATATTTTTGCAAACTATCTGAAATATCTCATACAGTGATGCAGTAGTTTTAAGGGTCTAGTTGTCATTATGTAGTAGTGTAGGGGTCCAAGTGTCATTTTATGTCTTTCATGTAAGGGGGTAGTATAAGTAGTGTAAGGGTCTTTCATTTTGCTAGCTTTTTATCATTTTTAGATTATAATTATCAAGAGTTTCTTTGTATCCCATTTTGGGAGTTTCTCTCTCTAGAATATCTATGGTTTATTTTGGTTGCATCATTTTGGTATCAGAGCACTGAGTTTTGATCTTGTCCATTGATCTCACCTGAATCTTGCCGGAACCCTACTCCTCGCCAGAATACTCACCGGAGTACCCAAAACACCTCATTCCACTCGTTTTCTTCAGATCTAGCCATTGCAAAGGCTGAAAACCCATTTACAAACCCTTTCGAACCCCTAATCGATCATTTCGACTTCAACCGACACTGTTCGAAATTGAATCTCGATCATCCATACACCCAAGACCCTGATATGGCTTCAAACGACCTCGAAAACACTCAAAAACCCACCTCGTCGACCTTCGATCTGTCAACTAGAAGGCTGTTCAACCTTCAATCTGTCGATTAGAAGCAGTTTCGACCTCAGTTGAAGGTTGTTAGACTCATCTCGAACTCGAATCTTGCTGTATGATGCTCGAGTCACCTGACTCAGGCTTGAAAGGCACTGTACAGCACTTGACATCACTGTTTGCACTTGATTAAGGTACGAACAATACTCTACAGTACTCAAATCCTACTGTTCAGTGCTCGAAATGGGGTTTTGGTTCTCAATTCAGTGATTTCGAGTTGACCCAGTGAGTTAGGTTTGATTTTCTTTGAGTTTGCTATGATTTTGTGGCTGATTATTGTATTTTGTGGCTGTTTATTGTGGGTTTGTCGTCGTTTGGGATTATTTGTGTTGATTGACTGAGATTTGTTGAAGTTTGGGGTCCCAATTTAATGAGTGTTGCTTAATTTGGGTTGATTTTGGTTATTAGAGTGATTGTGGGTGTTGTGATGGCTCATAGAGGAGGTAGAGGTAGGAGAGGAGGTCGAGGTAGAGGAATTTTGGTGAACAATGGTGAAGAGAATGTGTTTAGCAACCAATTCCATGAGATCGATGAGTTGAGTAAGCAAGTTACTACTTTGATTGAGGAAATGCGACACTTGCAACCTCCAACCAAAGGTAGTGACTATATTAAGAATACTCGAATGAAATTTGAGGATTCTTTGTTAGCTCTGCAATTGGCGAGAACAAAGTTGAGTGATAAGGAACTTCCCAAGTTTTGTGGAAGTCCACCGGAATTTGTTGATTGATTGAATTCCATTGAGAGTATTTTCGAGTATTATCATGTTACTGAAGAAAAGAAGGTGAAATAGGTATATAGTTGCCTTAAAGGGAGAGCTTCAGATTGGTGGACACAACTCAAAGTTAGTCGACAAGGGAAAGGCAAAGAAAGAATTAGAGATTGGTATAAGATGAAGAAGAAGCTCAAGGAGGAATTCTTCCATTTCCATCATCATCTAAATGCCAATTCCTCGTCTAGTGTTGGTAAGAGAAAGCCCTTAAGGGCTGGTCCAACTGAAAAACGACCTTTAATTGACACTTTAGAGGCTAGAAACCCGTCACTTAGTGGAATATTCGAATGCTTCAGGTATGGAGAACCAATTCTCGAGTTGCGAGTTGGTGAAAAAGTTTATGAGCATGTTCTTAATTTCCTCTCTGTTAAGGAGGTAAGAGAATCATGTTGTGGTGATGATCACGAGTATGAGAATGTTCCCATTTTTGATGAATATCCAAGCGAAAAACTTGAAGGCTATGTACATTTGATATTGAAGATGAGTATGAAGATGAGCCCATCTTTGATGAGTTTCCAAGAGAAGAGTTAGGGGAGTTTGAAGATGGATTTGGAGATTTTTCTGTTCTTGGAGGTGATTATGAAGACCTTCCCATTTATGATATGTGCTCAAATGAGGACATTGATGGTAACAATGACGAAGAAGGACTTGAAGACATCGGTGGTAATCATGAAGAACAAGAAATGCTTAGCCTTTCGATGCATGAGCCTTACCATTTTTGGGAAGATACTGAGTAAGTCTTGGAGGAGAGTTATGACATGAAGATTGATGAGTGTGACTTCGAGATTGAAGATCACGCACAAGCTTATGAGAATGATTTAGACACTCCACAACTTAATGAAATGTTTGCTGAAGATGGTTCGAAAGTGTTGCCTCCCGAGTTTGCCCTAGATGTTCAAGTTTGTGTTGCCTTGGTACCCAATCTAGTTCAAGAGTTTCCAAAGAGGTGTAAAGAGTACTTGAGGCAACTTATTGATCCTTTAGGCATGGTCTTCAGTCAAGCAAGCTTGGAATATGATGTGGAGATGTCTTATTTACACTGTACAATGAATTGTTTGAGGGATGCTTTGGGAGTATGTGTTGAGTGCTACTTTGAGGATATTTTGGTTCATAAGGGGCAAACCAAATGGGTGACCTATTCGCACACGAGTATGGATGCGGTGAATGTTCATAAAATGAAGCTCATATTGAAGATGGGTTATTGCATGAGGATGACGCAGATCAAGGAAATGCAGCCACATGCCTACTTTGGAGCTGCATAATAAATACTTCTATAGTTCTATGTTTTCTTTATTTAGTTGTTTGAGTCGTGTTGTCCTACTGGAGGACAAGTTTTCTTTAGAGGGGGAGTCCTGATGCAGTAGTTTTAAGGGTCTAGTTGTCATTATGTAGTATTGTAGGGGTCCAAGTGTCATTTTATGTCTTTAATGTAAGGGGGTAGTATAAGTAGTGTAAGAGTCATTTATTTTGCTAGCTTTTTATCATTTTAAGAATATAATTATCAAGAATTTTAACTCTTTGTATCCCATTTTGGGATTTTCTCTCTCTAGAATATCTATGGTTTATTTTGGTTGCATCATATAGTATTTAGGGGCACTCTTGCATCATATGTACAGGTGCTAGAGCTTGGCTTTCTTATTGTCTTGCTGAGTCTTAAATATTTTCTCTGTTATCTGAGCCGCCTCCGGGTGAGGTTGCTGCAGCTACTGAAACAAAGTATTTGTCATTGACGTGGTGATTTCCTTCAGGATGGTCCCCGGACAATGGTAGGTGTCGCTACATTTGACTCAACAATCCATTTCTACAACCTGAAACGTGAATTACAGCAGGTAAGCATTTTGTTAGAAACGGTTCACGTCCCATATTCAGTACTTCATTTTGAAAATATTATGTCTTTACTTGTAAGTTTTAAGAAGCACAGACATTAATAAGAGTAGATCGTGTCCATGACGGACGCCAGCACTTGTGGGACACTCCCCAGTGTTGGACACTTGTTTAAATGTGTCCATCAGATAAACATACACGAGAGTTCGAAACATGTCAAGTATGGAAATAACAACTAAGTGATTTGCTGTTAAAATAAGAGTGATGCATAATTATATAAGTTAACTGTTCATCGTTGGATTTGCTACTTAAGGGAATTCCTGGTCTCAAATTCATAAGCTTCGTTTAAGAAAAATAGTAAACATAGATCATGGGTCATTTTTTTTTTTTCACTTGTTTTCCAGTCCTTTGAATGTACAAATGCTTTCTTATTGTTTCAATTTGATACAATCTGAATGTATAAGTCATGCAAAAAATCAAATACTATTTTGTTGTGGAATTTGTTGATAGGTTATTTAATGACATGTTTCTATCATATTGTTTGTAAGTTGTTTAATTGTGCACTTGTTTGTTCTTTGCTTTGTAGCTGTTATATAACGATACTTGTTAAATCATCCAACTTCAAACCCAAAACTAATTGGCAATAAGTGGAGAGGCCACCTAAACCCATATGCTAGTTTTGGAGGTTTTAATTAAACAATGTAGGACAAAATCTAATGTGTGACCCCTTACCTATACGTGGAGAGCTAATCAAAGAATCTCTAACATTTGGATCACTTTACAAAACGAGATACACTTATGGCACAAACATCAGCGCAATGAATCAAGAGTCTTGTCCAAAAGTCTCTTTAAGCCTAGTTGTGATACCATGTCAGAGCATCCAACTCAAAACTAATTGACAATGAGAGGAGAGACCGCTTAGGCTTATATACTAGTTTTGGAGGTTATAATTAACCCATGTGGGACAAACTCTAACAATACTTATTCATGTTTCCCATCTTGGTCCATGGAGGGAGGAGTTTGAAGATGAGTTAAGTATAAAATTAGACTCTCAATAGCCCTTCCTTTTGAGTTCTGTCATAAGCTTGGAGAGGCATGACTTGGGTGTTTGGATGAGTGAGGGAGGTCGGATTGGTTCGCTGATGGTGGGTAATGTTGAGGAAGAGTCAGCATGGGAGGGTTTTCAAAGGGGAAGGGATTGCGGGATGGATAACTCTTGATGGAGAGTGGAGGATGGAATCAAGGTAGGATGAGGGTATTAGGAGAAGGCGGGAGCATTTTGGGGATTGGGCAAGGAATGGAGTTTGTTCCTTTTTCAGGAGGATGAATTGTTACAATGTTCCATTAATTACATTGGCACAACGAAAAAGGGGAAGGGGTGGAGTAGGGGTGGGGGAGGGGTCAATCTCATAGCTTCCTATGAAGATTAAAACAGTAGTTGGAATGTCAGAGGTTTGAATGCAGGGGGACAAAAAAGTGGCAATCAAGTTATGCTTTATGAGGAAAGCAAATGTAGTGTGTTTACAACAAATCGAGGAGTGATTTTTGAGGGAGATGGTGAGGGATATATGGGGGCAGGTGGGTGGATTGGGTGCATTTGGATGCTGTAGATGGGGTGTGGGTGATGTGGGATAGGAGGGTGGTTGAGATGGTGGATTGTGAATGTGGAGTTTTTTCAATAACATGGAGGGTGGTTTTGGGTGGGTATTTTTGGTAGTTCATGGTAGGTAATGTTGGGAGATTGGTGTGTTGGGCTTTTGGTTGGGACTTAGTTGCAGGAAACGCCTAAACTGAAGGCGCTTCTGGACAAGAAACGCGATTCTGTACGGGAGCATGCTCCCGCTGAGACGGGATCGCCTTCTTAAAGGCAAGGTTCTAAAACTCGCTAGGCGCTCCCAGGGCGGCCGGGCACCTTCTAGCTTCCAAGGCCAAGTACTCAGAGCCTAGTCGGGCAATCGGTCAGGATGGTTGGGATAGTCAGTCTAGTCGGGCTAGTCAGGAAGGGTCCTTCTAGCACCTAGGTGGTCAGTACTCGGCCTTCTAGACCTTCTTTTAGAACACTGCCTAAAGGAGATTGGAGCTTACGATTACAGAGATCTGAACGAAGAAGAAAAATCTGTAACGAAGTGCTGGGTGACATGTGTCAGATGATTTCCACAACGTGCGTGATGTTCTCGTCGATGTCTGTTAGATGATTCTGACGATCTGCTCTGAGTTTTCTTATTCCGACGATGTCCTTTTGAACATTCCGATGAGAGTGTTTTTAGTCTTTGGGATGCAGATGATGGAAACAGTCAAAAGTTCGAAATTTGATTGTAAGAATTTTTACCCAGTGTGTTACAGCTGTTATCACCTAATCTTAGCCCAACCATAAAGTGCCATCTGTTTTTCTTGGCAAAAGTGTCGTCTGTTGCAAAGCGAGTAAATGAGACATTGGGACTCTTCATTTTTCATCCTCTTTATGGGTTTGTGTGTGTGATAGCAGTGAATAGTTAACAGTGAGCCTATTTATGTTTTGTTTTTTGTGTGGTGTTGGGGAGTCCCTTTTTTTCCCTTCTTTTCTTTAAATGGATATAAAGAAATAAAAAGCAACAAAATATATTAAGTATATAGGAGGATAAAATATATTTTAATGATTGGAAGAATATGAAATATATAAACAAAATATATACAGACACTCCCAACCTAAGGAGCTTCTAGGTACCTCCGCTCCCCCGCTCCCGCTTCCGCTTTGTGCAACCAAGGGTTGGGAAGCCCCTTGTTGGGTAGGGGGTAATGTTAATGTGGTGTGTTTTCCGCAGGAGTGACGGGGTTCTGAGTTCTAATCAGTAGAGCAATGTGAAGGTTTTCTTCTTTTGTCAGTGAGATGGATCTTTTTGACTAAAGATTGATAGGGGGCCAATATACTTGGTTCAGTTCTCAAGAGGCCCCTCTTATGTCCTGTATTGAGAGTTCCTTGATTTCTACCAATTGGGAGAGCACGTTTAAGACGTTCTTAATTATCACTTTTGAGCCGATTTCTGATCACAGGCCCGTCATGGTGGTGGGATGAGACAGGGGGCGTCACCCGTTTACATTCAAGAAAATTGGCTTAGGGTGGAGGTTTCCAATGAAAGGGTTGCAGAGTGGTGGAGTAGCTTTGCAGTTGGAGGCACACCAAGCTTTCTATTGGCGAAGAAACTGAAACCTAGGAAACAGGATCTGAATAAGTTGGAAAGGGGAGAGTTTGGGAGATGGTGATTGGAAAAAATCGAATAATAGACAAGATTGTGCAGGAAGAGAACTTTTGGAAGAAGAATATGAGTCTAGAGTCAAGGCGAAAGAAGATTTTGGAAGGATTGCAAAAATGGAAGAAATCCAGGCACCTGTGGCTGCAAAATGGGGACAGAAACACTAGGTTCTTTACAGTGGAGGGTTTTTCATTGCAGAAAGTTATGGGGTAACAGTAACCCCATGGTCTTGTGATTATGTGTTAAACTTCGATTTTAAAGGCTTTGCTGCAATAACAACAACCGAGCTCTGCGGAGGTTCATTGTACGTTTGGTTTATGGGTTCAGATACAAAGGATTGCTAGAATTTGATGTTAAAATCGAATACTTTAAAGAGTATTTTGTATGATTTGTCGTTTGGATTATTTTTCTGTTTTGGTCTCTTTGATGGGGATTCCTTTATTTTTTATTTTAAAGACTGGAAAGTATTTGCACATTGTGCTCTTGTTTGCTTTGGTCTTTTCTACATTGCATTTGATGTTTCTGGACCTCGTTCCCCACTTAACCTATTGCATCTATTATCTTTAACTTTTGAAGTTGCCGCCGATAAGAATAAGAGGATACATGATGCAATGTGGCTGAAAAGTTTAGAACATAGAAGAACAATTGGCTTTTAAACATTTTCATTAATGCTTATTTATTTAAATCTATTGTCACAGCCGCTGATGCTTATTGTTCCTGATGTACAAGATGTTTACACTCCTCTTCAAGCCGACGTCATTGTCCAACTTTCTGAGGTGGTTTTTCTTTATTATTATTTTTTGTTTTCTTAGTACAGCTGTCTGCAATTACGTGACAGATTTTTTAGAGAAAATGATTCTTTTAGTTTTTCTGCCTCGAGGAATTTGTAATAAATTTTACGTATTTTATTTGTTTCGAGGATTCAGTGCCGTCAACATTTGGAGCTATTGCTAGAAAGCATCCCCACCATGTTTGAGAATAACAGAACAGCTGATTCGGCTTTCGGTGCAGCAGTCAAGGTTTGTAGAAGTTTTTTGGCGATTATATATTGTTTTATGAAAAACTGCTCTGGTGAAGCCCTTCCCACTCAGTTTTTTTTTTAATGATTTCTTGCATGGACCATTAAAACACATTGAACGGTTGGGATCATCAAAATTCAATTGGGAAATGGGAGTCACTTACCGTAGCAAAGTAAGGGTTCCCATATTAGAAGGGGGGTGTGGCTTCTTAAAACTGGCACACAAATAAATCCAATGCATGTGGTTTCGACGAATTGGTTTGACCATTAAAGAGGCAATCAATTTATGTAAGCTACAGGTTAAAAAGGTTTCTAATGCCTTTGAATTCTGTATTTCGTGGTCTTAACTCATTGATCTTTTGTCTATTGTATGATTAGGAAGGTTTTCCTAGAAACAATCAAATAATTTTGCATTAGCAAATATACTACAGAGGAATGACATGAAGGGTGTAACCTTGCATACACTATGTACTTTGGACTATGAAACAATGGGAAAACCCCTGTATATCAGCCAAAGAACAGGAGCCAGAAAATAGTGATGTCAGCATTTAGTTTCAAGGCACATGTTGGGTTTTCCTTCTCTCAAAAGATCTAAATTTCTCTCCCTCCGGTGCACCATATTATGGACAAAGACAGAACGTCCCGAAATCTTCCTATTACCCCTTCTTCGGATAACCTTTATGCCAACAAGATGGACAATTTCATTAATCCCGGTAGCTGTACCAAAAGTGGAGACTCACAATCTCCAAATCCGTTCGCCACTGTACGATGGAATGGAAGCCACATACTTCTTTTGCATTTACTTGGCCCACAATCCATCTAGAATTTTTCTCTCTCAAATTATGGATGATAAGGAGAAGTTCCCTCATTCCTGTCCAAAAATAGAAAGCTACCTCTGAAAGAGCTGTTGGTCCTTCATTGACATCAAGAGCCGAGAGCTGTTGGACAACACACTTGTTTCCATGGGAAACGACCATCTCCTCTGAGACGCTTTCAATGATAAGAAGCCACTGTGAACTGCCATTTTGGCCTCCTTCCAAAATCAAAGGACATTTCTCTATGGCCAACTGCTTCCTTCCTTTGGACAAAGCTGTCTTTCAAGTTCAAGGTGGTACTATTACTAATGTTCCTCCTCCAGCCCATCCCGAAGAAAGTCCCTCTTTGATTTTTCCAAGTCTACAGGCCCTGTTTTGTGAGTTGGGTAGATGAGGACAAAAAAATTGTTAAAAAGCTAGAAAAAAATTCCTATTTTAATCTTTGGCATATAGTGCTTCTTTCATGATGCAAACCACTTCTGATATGTCACCTACTTGAGTACTTCTTGGGGCTGCGAATGAACTGAGCTATTTGCTAGAAGCTTGAGGCTTGGCTTGATAAGGTTGTGTTCAATCTCAGCTTGTTTAAGTTAGTAAACAAGCAACAACAAGAATTTAAGCTTGTTTAGTAAATAACCTGAGCTTGGGTTAGCTGGAGCTCGACTGTATGAGGCTTATGAGTTGGGAATTGTACTAATTAGTGAATACACTTTATTCATAGTGTTATCACTAGTTTAGCATGCTTTTACTTACCATTTGGAGCAGCATGCATATAACAAAAGGATACTGCAACTCTTAAAGAGAGTTTTCGGAAGTTATAGTGAAAAAAAGAATTATTGTACAGTACTAAACAATAAAGATGTTAATTGTAGCGAAAGACTTGTATAAGAGTTTTAACGTATGATTACTTTAGCTCATTAAGGCTCTTGCTCGACTCAAGCCTAAGTTCGGCTTGAGCTCAGCTAGTTAATTTTTCATTGAGCCCGAGCTCGAGCTGAAACTCACTAAAAACTTCAAGGACAAGCCTGAGCACACTAAAACTTGGGTCTGCTCTTTTGCATCCCTAAATTGTCGCAACCACTCTACACAAAGAATTCCAATGGGAAAAAAATTATGTCTGCAAGCTTTAGAAGGTAAATAAACAACTTGATATCCCGAATTAACAGCCAAAACTTCTAAATTCTTCACAGAACCTGCCAAGACAATCTCACTCTTATCCAAGTTAACAAAATTCATTTCATAAATCAAAACTCCAGATTAGCTTCACGAAATATACTAGTGTTATCCATGACAAGGAAATCGAATATGGAGACTTGCTTTAAGAAAATATGATATGCTAATCTTGAGTACGTGAACATATGTCATGGCATGGAAGTGCTAGGATGATAGATTGTTGTACCTGCTACAATACATACTTCAGTTGCAATGATTTTGGTCACTTGAATTGGTTCTGATCACCATTCACTTTTTGTAAATAATTTTTCGCTTTTACATAACGTAAAAGTGCTAACATGGAGAAATTACGGCGTTCTGGTATATGTTATGGGGTCACATGCATATGGTTATTTCAGGATGTATATGTCTGATGTTTTATGATTTTAGTTACTTGAATTGGTTCTTGATCACCTTTTTTCTGCCTTAGGCTGGTTACTTGGCAATGAAGAATACTGGAGGGAAACTTCTAGTATTTCAATCAGGTAAATTCATCAAGACATCAACTTTATATTGTTCAATTTTCTATGAAATTTCTGGCTACATCTGTTGCTTGTAGCCAAGCTTTTTAATTATTTTTGTGAATGTATGTTTCTGAACAATGAACATGTTAATCTTTCACGTAATACTAAATTTAAAGGACTGGAAAATACTTCCTTGTGGTTTGTATAGTATTTTACTGTGACAACATAAAGACATCTGAGACTGTGTGTGAAAGAAAAGTGCTAGAATAGGTGCCAGCTTGACAAAACGAATGCGTAAGAGCTGAACACCAAAATGAGCTCACCAATAAAGTGTCCTAGAAGGACAAATGATATCGTAAAATGTATTATACACAAATAATTAAACTTTTGAAACTATTAATTTTTCAACTTTAGAATAGCTCAATAGAAGTATAGAGCTCCTAAACTTGTGCCTAATCCTTCTCTTGACGAGCACCAAATGATGCACTATGGGGCTATGAGCCAAAGCGCAACCTTGCAATGATGGACCATGATATATCCGCAAGTCGCCATCTATTCCTTGATGCAACACATACCACATGTATTTCACTATTCTAAATCCTTTCTTCATTATATTTTTCCATGTTATGAATTGAATCCAAGGTTTACAACTGTACATCCATACGAAAATTCGCCTTCTAAGGACCCTTGATGTCCTAATGATCTTCCAAGAGAAATTCATCGCCGATGTTCTAGAAGTTAATAGATTCACAATCTAACCAAGAATAACCTGCTTCTATGTTTCCACAACAACCTAAGCCCCTCCGTTACTTGGGATATCAACTCCGTTTTGTGGTTGTATGAAATTCAAGCACAACCTCCAACTCCTTTTCATGCACTTCTAAAAGATAATAGTTTCCCAGTCCCACAAGGCCTTGAGCTAATCAACTACTCACACGTCGTTGTTAGCAGCAATGTTGCGAAGTTTCGGGGAGGCCACTGCAAGGGGAAATCCTTTGCACAAAATATCATGCCAAAACTGAATCCTCCTGCGATGACTAAGCTTGAATTTGATATGGTTAGCAAAGTCGCCGTTGGTGCTTCCTTTTCTAATAGCTTTCAACACCTTCACTCCATTAGGCTCGTGCCTCTTGTTAGAAACTCATGCTCTATTCTTGAAACTGTATGCGTATTCGATCACTCTCCGCCATAAATGGCCTTCTTCCTCTACGTTCCTCTGCAACTACTGTCCCATTAAGGCCTTATTGAAGGGCCAAAAAGGCAGATTCCCAAAGTTCCCTTCCTCATTGCAGTATGCACTCCCATCCTTCCTGCAATGTGGAATTTGAATTCCTCTCCCAAGCTTCGCCCATAAAATTATCTTCTCTCATATCGATCTCTTTTCAGTTGATGCTGACATATAGACTAGCTGAATCATCTCAAAGTAGTGATTTTTCCGCCCTAATAATTCCAAGACCAGCCTATTCTTGAACCTCTCAATCCCATTTTCTCCTGTAATTGTTGCTTTGTGAGGAAATCCAGGAGGGAGATCTAAGAAGGTCCTAAATAGCCTGGCAGGAGATACCCTACTCTAAATCCCAAAGAATCTGCCAAATGTATCTATTTTGAACTTCACCTGCTGAAATGAGATTAATCTTGGTAATGTTAATTTCCACCTTATAAATTGCTTCATAGCAAATCAAAACACCTCCTAAATAACCTAGTTGCTCCTCATCCAACTCACAAAAGACGATACTATTGTCCACAAAAGGCAGACCATGGCCCACATGTCTTCACCCCTTGAATCAATCCCTAATGATTGGAAATTTATAAGCTAGAGTTTAACGATTCGAGGATGGGAGTGAGGTCTGTTACTTTGGCGCTTTACAAAGTCTAGGATACAAAATTCTATGTTTCTTATAGAGTGGACAAAATATAGGTGTATGGGAACAAATTCTTTGTTTCTGTGTCATGGGCGATCAGGCATCTCAGGTCATGTTCTACTTTGCATTCCTTGACGTGGGTGGTGTGCTTTTCTTTCTGGTGGCAATGCAACAACCAAATGAAAGGTGTTACCACTACGTCTCAACTCCTTAGGATTGATCTACGGAAGCCTATCCCGTTGGACTCAAAATGGGTTCAGTTACTGATAAAAACTACATAATCCTACCCTATCAAATGCTTAAGAGGATGTGAGATGCTATGCTCCTATTTTGTTTGATAACAGTTGACGATATAAGCTGGAGCACTTGAACTTGTATGGATGTTGTTCAAATGACCAATTTCTCTTCTCCTTTCTTGTGAGAAGTTAGTTTTTCCCTATTTTGTTTAAAATAAGACCATCAATTAAGTAGAAATACACACAGGTCCATCGCAAAACCAAAATCCTGAAGCAATAAAGTAAGACTTGAAGAAACTAGGAACTAAGACTCGAAGAAAATAGGGAAACCAAGGGATTTCAGTCAGTCCAACAAAGAAATGCAGCCGAACAGCCAAAATTGCAAAGCACTAAGGCAATATTAGAGCTATGAGGTAGAGGTTCACACGAGTGGGAGACCAAAATATTGTGTCTTTTTTCAGAATGGAATTTTGAAGTGGGCAACAAACTTTCAAGAGCAAGAGCACCTTCTAGATCCTGCCGGAGTGTGGTAGTTCATTTTATGCCATAGAATAGTCGGTAGAATGAGTTGGTACTACTAATCTGCACAGTAGAGGTATTAGACAAAGTTTCGATTCTAGTTCAGCGACTAAAAGGCTGAGTGTACGTTACTTCCGAATTAATTTTTAGCGTATTTCAGTAGAAGAACTAAAGAAGT
Source organism: Vaccinium macrocarpon (assembly GCA_022606695.1). Lineage (NCBI taxonomy): Eukaryota > Viridiplantae > Streptophyta > Magnoliopsida > Ericales > Ericaceae > Vaccinium > Vaccinium macrocarpon. The sequence goes on from CM040173.1 coordinate 26,570,559, forward strand.
GTTAGTTTGATTTAATGATTTTTCGAAGTGAAATTTAATTGAAAATAGAAAATTGTTGAAATTAATAAAAGGACAGTGCAGGGATTTCAATATTATCCTCCCAGCTCTCTGTAGTACAAGATTTCTTCCTCTCTGGCAGGAGAATCACACTCTCACATCTCTCAATCATATCCAGGATTCCAACCATGCTACCCTCTAGGATCAAACTAGACTTTCATTTGGTTTTATCTAGCCGTAAGATTTTATCCTTTGATGTTTGATTTTGACTTATTAGTCTAATTGCGGGCACCAAAAATTTGTGCATGGTGACTCTACGTGGACATTGAGAGTAAATATTACTGTGCTCTAGATGGATGTAAATTTCTTGCGTTGTAGGTTTATCTAATCCTACCTTTCATTGGAAAGTTCTTTCGTTTTGAAAGTGCGCTTCACTTCGCACCAACTCTTTATATTATTTTAGTCATTCTATTTCATTGGATCTTTCAGATCCGTATATTTGCTACAATTGTGTGGACATAATAGTTTGTAGCCAGCGTCAACGGATTTGTTGGGTTTTACTATTTGGGTTTTGTTCTATGTTGTGTACAGTCTTACCATCTGTTGGTATCGGAGCCCTTTCTGGTAGAGAGGCTGAGGGAAGAACGAATATCTCTGCTGGAGAGAAGGTATGTTAATCCTACAGTTGTTTGTTCGTTACCTCTTTAGGTCCATCGGTGTTTTCTATGATACTTTCATGCTTTCCCTTGACGTGGATGGTGACGTAGGTATGGGTAACTCTGGTTGCCTGTGCAAAGGCAAGGATGTGGACTCCTTTCCTGCATTGGTTCAACTTCTGAAGTCCTCCATTTCACGGATGTGTCATGTGTCATTGAATTAGAACCAAGAGTAGGCATCCAATAGCGAAGAGTTCCTTGCTTTTCCTCTAGTATTCTTTCCATTTGTTTTATGACCACATGAGTGACAGATAAAGGGTGGTTCTGACAATATTTATCGAACAGCTTCTGACAAAAATATTGCGTCAACCAATTTGGAAGTTTTTTGTTGGTTTTGAATTCCATGGGAGATAATGATCAGCCCTGTTGTTTATCATGGATAATTGCCAGTAGCAAGAGTTGGTAGTTAAATTAGACTTGCTCTAGTGAAATGTTTTGAAGAGCACGCCCAAGTGCCATGTAGCTTATAGTGCTTCACAGTGATTGAGGCTAGGCGAGGGTGAGATGCTCCCTTTAGGTTGAAGCGCAAGGCACTGGTGGTGGCGGCTTGCTTTTCCTTATAGTCTATTGTCATGATTTGACCGCGGCCATCAGTTTTGAGTTATAATAAACATCTGGTAGCCCAGAAAATCGGTTATAGCTGTGTATTTCTAAACCTTGGGTCTGACTGGATTGTGAAGGACCAATACCTTGCAGAAGCCCAGGTGATTGCTTTGTGTCGATGCTATTTTATGCTTTAGGAATGGTGGCCTTGTAGGACTACATTACTTGTTTTGTTTTCTAAGTATTAAAGTATGAAATGTTGGGGTTTTTTGGATGTCTTACCCTTCTGGTAATCTGAATATGGGCTTTGTTGTATATTTTATCATTTTGGTTGAAATTTAGCACTCGGAATGTTGTATTTTGTTGGTTTTCCATGAAACCATCATTATGGTTAATGTTTGAAATGTGGAGATTGTCATCATTATTGAATTATGGATTTTTTGTCTGTGTAACTTAGCTATCGCTATCCTTCAATGAAACCATCACCTTGCCTCATTGCCTCGTTTTGCTTTTCACCTTTGATGACCATTATTATTCCGCACTGCAATTCTTATTGGGCAATACAACTGTAATGATATGACACTGCTCCAGTTTGGAAATTCTCGGCACTTGGTGGCTGTGCTTTCTGTTAATGACTACCAGACTACTAGTCCATCCTTTTGTGTGAATTCTTCTTTTTATGTCTTACCTGTGCATTACGTCCAATGGATTATTTATCTGTAGAGTCCTTTTGAGTTTTAGAATGAAGTGATGATAGTGCTCTTTTGGAGAGCTTGTATTGTTTGTCAATCCATTGATATGTTGGAATTTGTTTTATATTCACACACCCTCGTACACACACACAACCTCACCCTGCTCTTCCTACATTGTCTTTTTTTTTTCTCTGGAGAACTTGGGGTGTCTCTTCTTTTTATTCTGGTGAATCTCTCCATTCTTCAAGGTGTTCTGATCTTGTAATATGGTGTTCTTTAAACTGTGGAACTTTAGGAGGCCCATAAATTACTCCAACCAGCAGACAAAACTTTGAAGGCAATGGCGGTTGAACTTGCAGAGTACCAGGTTCGGTTTGACTGTTTTGTTTTCCTATTTGATTTATTTTTGAAGTCTCCCCCTGATTGTTTGTTGAGACAGGATTGAAAGTATGAGTTTCCTTTGATTCGATCTTACTATTTGTTCAGGTGTGCGTTGACGTATTTATTACCACCCAAACTTATGTGGACATTGCTTCAGTTTCTGTCATCCCTAGAACTACTGGAGGGAAGGTATTCACCAATTACTCTTCTATTGTTCTAGCCTAATAGTTCTCACTTTTCATATTAGTGTTGAATGTTAGTTGCAGTTCGGCCCCTTTCAAATGGTTCCTTTGGGGGCAGGAGTGCTTACATTAACCATATCATAAAATTGAGGTGACAATGCATAGGAACATTCATTTTCTCCCACCTACCAAGCACTGTGCCTTCAATTTCAGCATATGCATCTCAATACTTGTTATTTTTCAGAAATCAGAACGTCTTTGATCTCTTCAAACATATTATCCTTAACTTCATATATCACCCCCATAATTGGACCATCTTTTCACACTGCGTTATCATCAATTTATAAATTGGCTTTGGGATGTCAATATTTATGCACCTCATCCCAAAAATTGTGACTCCCAATATATCTGGTAATCAAAATAATCAAAATCACCATTTGTCTTTTACTTTTATCACCACTCTTCATCAATCTTTCCAACATTCTATGATTTCGGCCAAAAAAAAAAGAACTTTTCCATGAAGCTAGGATGATTTATGAGATGCTTTGGTGAGTAACAGGAAGTCAAAGCTGTTTTCGAACTGTGTAGCCAAACAACACAGATTTATTGCAAATCTAACTACATAATGGCATCCTCTTTTCTCTCTGTGTCTTAATTGAAAAGTACTTAACCAGATGTCATAACACTATCACATGCTTTCTCTCTTTGGACATTGATGATGTTAACTAAGTCCTCTAGCGGCTAAAAAAATCTCTTCCTATTGGATATCCCCGAACTTTTATCTATCCATGGTTTGTGTGTTTTAATTCACTTATCTGCCATTTCTACATCTTCTCTCAAATTAAAATTGGAAAGCTGTCATTATGCTATTACTCTGTCCATGGCGAACACCACGCACACTGGTTTGATTATTATCCGAACCCTTTTTTCTTACTCCTTCTTTCCCAAAACAGTTCAATTATGAATGCCTCAGGTCCCCTCTCTAGACAGGATCATGGACGGAAGGACCATGTATAGACCGCTACTTCAGGAGCTGGTATTACTAGTATCAGTTCATATGAAGTATATTAATTACTTTCATTTCAATATCTATTATGCAAGGATTCCATTTTCCCCTGTAACGTGTGTAGGAGAGGACTATAGTGTAGGATTTGGTCGATTAATTGAGAATTTAGTTAGGCTTAACAACAAAAATGACTAACAGTACCCATGCAATCTCCAATCGATTATTATGACAATAACAGTACCCATGCTCGTTACTTTGCTTCTTTCATACTCCTGTAAGACAAGAAATATTTAGCAAATGGATATTTTAAGGCGTGGACATCAAGAATTCCCCCTTCCTTCCAGGTGTATTATTATTTCCCTTTCTCTGCTCGTTCTGATTCTGCCAAGCTTTACAATGATCTTCGATGGAATGTCACAAGGCCCCAAGGTCTTGAGGCAGTCATGCGCGTAAGATGTAGCCAGGTTAGTTCTTGTATTGTTGGTTTTGTTTTTTCATGGACAGTCTTCCGCATTACAGTTAGATTCTGATATTCGTCTTCCTTCATTTTAGGGTATTCAAGTTCAGGACTACTCTGGAAACTTCTGTAAGCGAATTCCAACTGATGTTGACCTACCTGCGGTTAGTATATCTTTTATGAGATGCTTGTTCATTTGGGCATTACTAGATTATTTTGTCGTTCTTGTGACTTGCCTCTAAAAGTGTTAATAATTGCTGCAAAATGTTGAAAAAATGATATGTTATTGGCGAACTGTTGCCATTTTAGTCCTGTCCATTTTATTTTATTTTAATTTCGTCCTCTAATTTAGTTGTTCATATAAACAGCAATCAGTGTTGTGGATCAGTGTCAATATGGGTCAGTGTGGACCATGTTTTTCATTGTTTTGCATTATATTTGTACACTTTTTGTGTGAACAGTTTTCAAGTTCAGCGACTTGCCCTAACATTCATCTAGCTGGAAAAAGTTTTTTTGCTTTTATCCTCTAAACCATCCACATTTTTTTCTTCTTTGTCCTAAACCATTGAAACCATCAATTTAGTCTCTCAACTATCTGATTGCAAGCAATTGAGTCCAATTGTTAACAAGACTTCACTTTTTGGACGAAATGTCTATTCGCACGTATTTGTGCGCACATATTGCGCATAGATCGCTACATGGGGCCCACTTCGGGGTCCCGCATGAACAATCCAATCTATTCATTAATTTTTAAATATGTTTTCGAGTAACCTTGTTAAAAATCAGCTCTATCGGATAACTCCAAGTGCTTGATCTTAGGGTCCAATTTTTTTTATTAAGTATTTAGAGTTATCAAAAATTGGAAGATTGGATCAAGCACTTAGAGTTATTCGATTGAGGTTTTTCCATGGCCATTCGAAAACATATTTTCAAATTAATGAATAGCTCGGATTGTTTGTGTGGGACCCTAAAGTGGCCCACACGGAGGAATCAATGCGCATAGATATGTGCGCGTAGCAAGGCTCTCTCTTTTTCCGCCCAAAAAGCGAAGCCCCCCGTTAACGATTGGACTCGCTTGCAAGTAGATAGGTGAGGGACTAAATTGATGGTTTCAATGGTTTAGGGACAAAGTAGAAAAGATGTGAATAGTTTGGGGGATAAAAGCAAAAAACGCTCCTCATTATTCTTGTCTTTTTCCTAAATGCTGATGCATAACTTTTGATGGTGTCAAGTAGATTTTGCTTCACTCACAGGTACTGAATTTGCCCCTTCTAATTAGTTACCCCTTGTGCAGATTGATTGTGACAAAACTATAATGGTAACTTTGAAACACGATGACAAACTGCAGGATGGCTCAGAATGCGCTTTTCAGGTAAAACTATTTTGGCTCATTAGCAAACCTTAACCATTTTTTTCATTCTGACCCTTTAAATATGTAACACAGTTGTAGTTTGATCCCTTTTGTGCATTTTATTTTCAAGTGTGCTCTTCTTTACACAACTGTGTATGGCCAAAGAAGAATACGAGTCTCTACCTTATCTTTACCATGCACAACTCTGCTAAGTAATCTGTTCCGCTCAGCTGACCTAGACACGCAATTTGCTAGTTTCTTGAAGCAAGGTTTGCTCTGGATCTTTTATTTATTTATTTATGTTTTTCAATAAGTGCTTGCCGAAGGCCTGTTTAGGGGGTAGGCAGCACCGCCCTCTTCCAATTATTTTTCAGTTTATTTGTCTCGATTTGACAGAAGAATACTGATGATTGTTTTCTGTTTAACCTAACCTGTAGCGGCAAATCAAATCTCTTCCAGTCCACTCCCACTAGTCAGGGAACAAGTGACAAACCTTTGCATCAACATCCTGCACTCGTATCGTAAATTTTGCGCTACAGTATCGTCAGCAGGACAACTTATCCTCCCAGAGGGGCTTAAACTTCTACCTCTATACACCCTTGGTATTGCTTTAAATCCATGATTATCTGAGTGTTATTTCTTGTTTTTCAAGTTTTATATCCTTTGAGATCATGGAAGTAACTCGACTGTCCACCCTTTTCAAAACCTATGGGATTTTTTTTTATCACAAAATGGAAAGTTTAGGAACACACTGATTTATTACAAAGATTTGTCTCTAGCCTTGAGAAGGTATAATCCCATTTGGGTTCCGTTGCCTATGTGCTATAACAAAAACAGTGCTTTGGTGCTTCCCAATGGCTATATACCGTTGAACACAAACACCGGATATGGATTTTCTCCATCCGTTTATATGCTGAGCAGTATCCCAAGGGATTCCATATCTCACCCATATCCCAGGGATTCTAGATCACATCTTTTTATCTGGAGTCAAACAAACGAGATCATTTGGTTAACACCTGCCTGCGCTAATTCAAGTCGTTGGAACTTCTTTCGTGTAATTCTATGATAACTGGTACTTAATAGTATGTTGGTGACTTCGTTTATGAGAACTATATACATTCCATGTTCTGGTGGTTGGAGTAAGCTGCTAACTTTATTTACTTGTCATGCAGGTAGCTAATATACTTGAGATGTTAACTCGCACTGTCTGTTTCGCAGATGGTTTTATTCATTTGAATTTTTAACTTCTTTTTGTCATGTTTCATTTCAGCTTTGGTTAAAAGTATGGGATTACGAACAGATGGGCGCATAGATGATAGGTCCTTCTGGATCAGTTATGTTTCTTCTATTTCTACTGCTTTGGCAATCCCACTGGTGTACCCCCGAATGATGGCCATTCATGAACTTATGTCGAAGGTATGTATTGGTTTTGTTAATGTCTACTGGATTTTCTTTAATGATCCCAATATTCGTGGTGCGGCACTGCCAAATTAACAGGAGATGGATGGATCACTTATACCTCCTTCAATCCCGCTATCTAGTGAACATGTGAACGATGATGGAATATATCTTCTTGAGAATGGGGAGGATTGTTTAATCTATGTTGGGAATTCTGTGGATCCTGATGTGATGCGTCAACTTTTTGACATTTCCTCGCTCGATGAAATTCAACCTCAGGTGCTCTTATTTTATTATCATACACAATGTTTATTCAGCAGCATAGCATCATTAATTGTCTGTTGGGAACACTATGCATGTGTTTGAGGCCTGAACAATCGTCAGATTGAGGGATGGTGAATGATTATTGTATTGGAATCCAAGATGAACTGAAAAGTATCTTGAAGTCTGGATATTTTTAAATAGAATCCTGGTGTTTCTGAATAATTTCCAAAGAATTTTTCTATTCCCTCTGAGTAAACTTATGGTCCTGATTGAACATCCTAGATCTTTCCATGTGCATGCTATAGTCTGATTCTTTGACCTTTGAACCAACAGTGTTACCAAATCGTAACTACCAAAGTTTTGAGTGCTCAGATTTTATTTCTCTGCATGTAGAATCCCAGTTGCTGGAAATTGTGTCGGCTGTTCTATTAATCCACTGGATGCCTGTTACTAGTTAATTTATTGTTTCTTCCTTTTGCCTCAGTTTGTACTGCAGCAATATGACAATCCACTGTCGAAGAAGCTAAATGATGTTGTAAATGAGATAAGGCGCCAAAGATGCTCGTACCTCCGGTATGGCTCATGTTCATGGAAGAATGTCATTTTATCTGTGGAGTGTCTTACCTTCCCTTGAGGAAAATAGGAATTCCTATTTGTCAGACTGCTCGATACTCGTTCAGATTTTATTTTATTTTATTGATTGGCAAAGGAAATTTCAACATCAGAAAGTGTGACTCATTCGTATTACTGTTCAATAATTTGCATTTCCATGTTTTTGCAGCTTCAAATTGTGCAAGAAAGGAGATGCATCAGGTCAGTGCGTATCTAATAAATCATTTTGTACTAAAACCAATAAAAAAAAATTCTCCAACAGTTCCTTTTCTTCTATCAGTTGATTGCACTTTGATGTGTATTTCTTGGTCATCTCTATTTTGTTCTTTGAAATGCACAACAAATGGTTGGTTTGATCGCTACCTATTTGCTTTTAGTCTGATATAAAATTTGTTATGTTGGATCCTCGAGTTGTTAATATTTTTGCTTGAACAGTAAATAGTATGCTTTATACAAAATACTAAACAATCATAACGTTTAATTTCTGAAGTTCAGTGGATCTTTCTTTACCTCAACTATGTTTTGTGCTCATATAGAAGCATTACATGAAATTCCAACATCAGAATGTGCAAACATCTCCAGCCTGTTGGATTGTGCACGTTTTGCAATGCTTTTAACAAATTGCACTTGTATAACTGACTACCAAGTAAAAGGCAAAATTTGATCCCACAAGTTATATGATTAATTTTGCTGGAGACTGCTGCCTGTAATTTTGGAAACCTAAGGCTAAGTGGCTTCTGGGTAGTTGTCTCTTGCCTGTGGGACTACATGGTGCGTGCCACTTGACTACCACTCCACTCACTCTAAGAACGCATCTGTCTCAGCATGCCAAAGAAAACCATTTTCAGAGTGACAATCTCTTTGAAACTATACTCAGTTTGCCTTGGTCCTAAACTTTGTGCACTTAACAAGCTTCTTGCTACCTACCAATGAAAATGGCTCAGTGCAAGAACATTTTATCTAGAATTTCTATATTTATTTATGTTTTTTTAATTCACTCATGCCTTTTTTTTCATTTATTTTCAGGGATGCTGTTCTTTTCTTATATGGTAGAAGACAAGACCCCCAACGGTCTCTCCTATGTAGAGTTTTTGGTACATGTTCACAGGCAGATCCAAACTAAAATGCCTTGATCATGTGTAGTTAATTTTGATCACAATTTTCGGTAGCGCTATTTGTTGGGGGAACACTTTGGAGATCATGGCAAATGAAAACATACGCGATTCTGGAATTCGGCATAGTGGCCTTATGGGTTGGTCTTTTGATGACGAGCAATCTGAGACAAGTTTTGGAATAAGTGTTTTTGGCCTGTTTTAGGGAAGTACTAATACTTGAGAAAGGTCGGGCGTTGTTTCAATTAGTACACATTGATGTGTATTCTTGGATATTTAGAACTTATCCCCTTTCACTTTTTTTTTCCTTTTTTTATTTTTCCTTTGTTTGTTTGTGTGTAGTATAGAGCCGGGGATCATATCATACAAAAAAGTTTGTTAATCAAATGCAAAATTAGTGTTATTCTTTTTGTTTGAATGGGTGATGTAAGGATCCTCTCCACATTTCCATATCTCGTGGGGCTTTTAACTAGATCTTGCTTGACAACACATTCATGAACTCATCCAATTGCTGGGAACTAAGCCAGCGTTACATTTAAATGATACTCCCTCTGTCCCTTTTTAGTTATTAAGTATTTCATTTTGAGTTGTTTCGTAGTAAGTGTGTATTTTGAAAAGTTAATATTTGTACAATTATTGTTTTGCTCTTTTAAAAAGTTAATGGATTAACGGGTAAAAGTGGTGGATAATTTTGGAAATTGAATGTAAAAATTGATGCGAAATGTGTAAAGTGGAGGTAATAATGTTGATATTTCTTTAATAAGTTTGGATTTACAAGGCAACACATTAGGGATGGAGGGAGTACATTACTGAGCTACTCTTTTTTTCGATTAAAAAAAGGGGGAAATCTAAAAACCGGTATTTTATGGTAAGGGGAAATCAATAACGAGGAAGGGCCTTAAAAAAGTATGGAAGTGGTCTGGGGGCCACTTCAAGATCGATTTGTAAGATGACCCAGATTTTAACCTTTTTATTAATGATAGCTAATCTGAAGATCGAAGAATCTACGGTTTCTTTGATTTACGAGGAATAAAATATCCTAGCTATTCGAGATATTGGAATAGCTACGTTAAATTCGTTGGATATACCGATTTATCTCATAAACAAAACAAATTGTTCACTATGATCTCTTCTATATGTACAAACCAAATTGTTCCCTACGATCTTATGCTTTGAATTGGTAAACTTTTGCGTTAATATTGTCCGTATCGTCACTGTGTCAAATGTTTTGGCCTGTAGTAATCAAAATCTGGTTTCGAAGGCTTGTAGTCAAGGATGGAGCCAGAGGGGGACAAGTGGTAGCGGTTGCCACCACAAGATTTTCAAAAAAAAGAATTATTATATAGAAAATAAATTTTTATCCCCGAATTATGTAGACTCGCCACCACTAGATTTTTTTAATCTTCATCCTCATGATGCTATTTGTCTTTTTATTTTTTAATACATATTTTCGCCACCACAAAGGTAAAAATCTGGCTCTGTCCCTGCTTGTAGTGTAGTAAGCTCACTCCACCCTTGTAGTGAGCAATCATGGCCGTTCATTCGGCAATCAACGGTCCCAATTAAATGCAATTATCCTACATGTAAGACACTTATCTTCTATGTAAGATAATTCAGACTATTGATTGCTGAATGGATGGCCATTATTACTTACCACAGGGTCTCCAATTCCTCAAAATCTCGCCTTCAAATTCATTTTCTGGCTGCAGTTGATTCTCAGGCTCTCTGCAACCACATTGTGGAGCCCAACTTTTGATCAGAATTGAAGTACCCAAAAAAAAAAAAGAAAGAAAGAAAAATTGCGAAGATGCAAATCCTTCAACTAAACAGACACTAATAGCAACAAATCACCATATCGTCGAATTGTCTATGCTGTACACTGTACATTATAGAAACATGATCAAAAAGCCAAGCCCCAATTAAGAAGGCAGAAAAAGAAAGATATTTACTCGCACTACGGCAGCAAAAGGACCGAATAAGAACTAAACGAAAGAAGACACGATACAAAAAAAGAATGAAATGAATATATCATCAAACCAAACAATAATAAATAAATATAAAAAAACGATTGCATTTCATGATACACATCTTACAAGCAACGGAGAAGATGGATTAGCCAATCCCGCGTGTATTGCTTTCAATATTGCCACAAAGTTGAATAGACCATCTTCAGAAAACCACTTCAGATTCCATGTCAGAGTGGCTGAAGCTGATTTTTCCCAGGTGAGTGCGGCATCCTCCTCTACCTTCACTTCCTGTGAAGCACAGAACTTCGATGTTTCACGTTCCAGAGACAGGGTTAGACACCACATGTCTCGGGTGTCAATGACCTGAAAAAGGAGACCAATTTACCTTTGCCTGGATTCACTGGTAGGAGAATGAAGTACTTTTAAATGTCAGATATCAACGACATACATTTGAGGAAGAGAATATATTCAACAGAAAAATTCAAGTATTTAACTATTTGCCCGTAAGTAACTAATATCCATAATTATAAGGTCCAAGAGAGCATAATCAGATCGATAGTGCTACAATAACAACAATAACAAAACCCATCTAGTCCCTAATAAATAACACATCATCGCAGCCCACAATTATTCTCTAAGAAACACAAGAACTGCGTCTGGCGATATAATCATTAGAAAGCATAGAATTACAACTCCGGAGCAAAGATGAAACCATACAAACGGTTTTCAAAAAGGGTTCAACAGTACACCATCTCAATAATGAGTACATTTATCCTCAACTAGTTAACTAAGTCTACATACGCATTTAGCAAGTAAGCAAGGAAACAAAAATCCTACAATAACTGCAGGGCAAACAAAGGAAGGGGCCAAAAAAAACAGGAGTTAACTTCATACAATAGAGCCGATAGCATTCATTGTCGGGAGTTTCTCCCCTTCTTTCTCTTTCGACAGGCGGTTCATGCCCAATAAGCCAACAAATTTGTAATGCAATACAAATTCTAATGAGCATATTTACCATTGAAATACCTGCTTCAATCAGTTGCTTTGTAGCACTGACACGCCTAATTGGTCACCATATTCGTGTCAGATCAGGGGAGAAAAATCTGGGCTGTCCAAAACATTTTCGGACAGCCATGATGCACACTAGGGCACCACCAAGTGGTGCCTGTTCAGCACCCAAAAAAAAATCCCATTTCAAGGGTTAAAACTTATAACGAACTTATCAATTTTGGCTCCTCTTTTTTTTTTTTTTTTTCTGTGGAACATCTCTTAACTATGTAAGCGTTGTTATTTTGTTCTAAGCTAGTGATGGTTTCCTTTAGTTTTGGGTATTTTGACGATAAAATATGCATACTAATAACTAAACATATAAAAAGCTTTTGTCATGTCCATGTCCCCAGTTATGCAGAATTGTTGAATTACATGTCTTTATCTATTTTGGTGCTTCTTGACTACATGTGTACTGGGCATTTAGGAGGCCCACAACTTGACGTCTACCATAATCAATGTGGAAGCAAATAAATCTAGGAATATCGCTTTTATAACATTTTTCGCTAATCGCTATTTCCTGTCCAACTATGCAGATGACACGGAAGTCTCTCTAAACACTTTCCAATGCTGACAAAAGATAAGTCATCAGAGGCCATCTCATTGGTAATGATCCCAATTTTCAACCAGTGTCATCGATGTTTCCTGTATTGTAGTTTTCCCACTTTATATACTACACAAATTCATACTAACGCTACAATAGTCGAATCTCACTCATTCTCAGACAAAGGTTAAGAATTAGAAAAGGCTATAAGCAATGTCAAAAACCTCAAAACTTATGGAAAACAAACCAACAATGTTGACTTTGTGCAGATGATCTAGCACAATTTGTTATGACTTCGCTGCAAATATTGTCTAGCACCAAATTTTACGAATAATTTCCAGCTTGCTAAACAAAGCTCATGTGAGCTTTCCTGTGCATATAATCACTTCAATGAGGACAAAATGACAGGTTGCTATCAACTGAGTTTCACCAGGTTAAATGACAAAATCTGATTCCATACAGATGGCTTGACCGCTATGTTATTTTGTACGGTTAGTTTTCTAGGTTTACATGGTAAGGTTTCAAAAAAGTCTATATAGGACTAAAGTGCTTCATTAGAGAGAAGTCAAGATGTGAGAACCTTGTGTGCTAGTTAAGGGCTTGCGCCCGCCACGTATCTGTCCCCACTCCTTCCCTCTCATCTTGACTTCCACTTGGGTATTCAAGCCTGCCAAGTCAATCTAGGATTTTCCACCTCCCCCTTTCTCCATTTAAGCCCCAACATAGACTCTCAATTTCTCCGTTTCCTTTTTGTTCTCTCCCCCCTTCAATCGTCTTTGTATTGTGAAAATGTTTATGAAACATAAGAACTGCAGTTAATTTATTTGTTGCTTGTCTTTCCTCATACATCAGTTAATATAGCAGAAGGTAGGTTCATGGACAATGAAACCGGAAGATAAGTTATCACATCAAATGAAGAAAGCATCCCAAAATATGATGACTTCTGTAAGCTACCGACAATTTCCACTACGGAGTACAAAACTAGCAATTTGATATCGATTTACACCCAGGGTTATAAATCTTGGTAGCGGGATACATATCACTATCGGTGATACACAAGTACTATCAGTATTGGAGGTCCAAAATTGAGGTACTTATTAGACACTGTTCAGAAGAATCAGAATCCTTGCACCGTCTTAATAAAGAACTTTAAACTTGGATACTTAAAAGAGTAAAAATTACCATCTCAGAGATATCCGCAATGGAACAACAAGAATCAAGCATGTAATATGGAGAAGATGTGTCATCAGAAAGAAAGCCAAACTGCATGAAGTCTTCAATGCACACAACCAGATGTGCTTCAAGAAAAAACAGTGACCTTGGAAACCACAAATCTTCTGCTCAATTTGAAAAAAAGAAAGTTATGAGATTTTCTAAACAAGAAAGTCCAAAAAAAAAAATGATGTATTATAGAAAAAGGTTTTGAATACTATGCTGTCAGTTATATTATAAAAAAAAACATTTCAAATTGTCACGAAAAATAAGGGCTGAAGTACACTGTCGCTGTTCCACAAGGATAGTAGCATAATGTCAGCGTAGTTACCATGTTCTTCACCTGCCAAGACAATAATACAGATTTGACACGGCTTCCTCGCAAGTCTACGTAGTTCTGTTTCCTAAAGAGTTGTAATAACCTTTAAATGTATTGATGGTGTGTAACTGACTATATCTACCACGTGAACCTCTCTGCCACACTTCATAATCTTTCTTCTTTTCACAGTCTCCTTGAACCTTAATGATCCAAGACTTCCCCATAAAAACCTCATCTTATGAATCCCAACTTACTCCTAATAACATTTTCATTTATTTCTTCTCTCTTCAATTTTTGTTTAAATTTTTACAGGGACCATATTCACTATATGGATAACATTCCTAAAAGATGATTGCAGACATCAACCAGTCCAAGATGCTGAATATCCACAAAAACAAACAAGTAGAAGGAAGGGGAAGATAGCATGCCTCTAATATTCTTGCGTGAAAAAAGAACCATTGAATATTGAAACAAGCTCGTTTTTGAACCTCCAAGTACATGTGTCTCGAACCTCTCAACCTGAACCTGCTCCAAACTGCCATTTAAATTTCCAAAACTCTAGTTCATTATGAGGTCAGAGTACACAAATAGATTCAAAACTGCTAGTTACAAAGACCAGAATTAGCCTCAAGTTTCCAATGTGAGAAGGCAGATCTTAGAGGATCACCTTCTTGTAGAACAGTTTAGCTTCCTAAGATCTGAATCAGAAGAATGCAATAAACATAGTAACTGCCTTGATATATGAATACTTCTGGTAGGCAATAAATATGTTGCACCCACTCCCATGCATATCCTACCACACAAGGAAAAAGATGTCATTTTTAGGAAAGTTAAAAAGCCTAAGTGTTTGGTAGAGGTAGTTAATTCACTAACCTCAAAATCTGAAGTCCCAAACCGACTAACACCTCTCTAACATCTTCAATTTTGTGGCAACCCATTAGTTTTAATTGAATTCCTGCAAAACACCAAAAGAAAGAGCATAATCTGTAAAGCAAATATCAAGTAGGACAGGTTAAATAGGCAATGAATTGTATGCCTCCCGCATTCATACCACTACAAACCTAACCTGACCCATCGTTTGCAGCATCGATAAGTAGTACATACAACTTGCGTTCGCTGCTCAGCAACATAACTACTTCTCTGCATGTGAACACGAAAGTAATTAAGACATGGGATGCAAGAATTCTCACTCTTAGTGTCTACAAGAAATACACGAGTCATTCATTGGCTTCTAAAATGATAATCAAGGATGAGACAATACTACAGGCCATTGTTGAAATAAAGATAATAACCTAAGAACAATATAATGCACTTCAAATCAACTAAATGACGAACTAAAATTGTGGTTCTATGTTTGTAATCATTAAAACTCTGACTATCATTTGGCAGGGTACGAGAAAGGGCATAGGAATGCTTAAAGTGGATCTACTAGAAATACAATGTCAGTGAAGGAAGAATACATTGTTAATTCTATGGAATCCATAGTGAACGCCTAGGATTCTGCCACATGTGATATGTATTTAAGAATAGAAGAATAAAATAAAGAAACGATCAAAATATAATGACATCAAAAGTGGATACTGGATAAATTTCATTTTGATACGGCTATTATACATATATATGCACCATACTAAAAAATGAGAGTTTCCTTAGAACTCAAGTCTTCTGTCTGCATAACTCAAGTCAATGACAGACCAATGATTCAAGTAGGCCACACTAGTTACAAGCACTGTCTAGCTAATTTCAAGTATATATTTGCGCTAATTAGGATGAAAACACGTACGCTTCCCCAACTCCAGACTTCTGCTCAATTATGCAATTGCAGTGAATATACTCCCTACAAGTTTCATGAACTCCTAAATCTGCAATGCTAGAATTGAAATAATTCACAATGAAATCTTCAGCAACCCAAGATACAGAGTGTGACCCAGAAATGATTTTAACACCATTATGGCCATGTGAAGCTGGAATTGCAATATTGTTTGCCTTCTTCTTATCAATTGAGCGCAGAACGGTACCATGAATTTCTCTGCGTTGCTCATCTTCCACCCTGTCTATAGAGTTATTCCCACCTCCATTTAACTTTTGTAATGAATCCCTACTACCATCAACACTATTCTTCTCCTCCGCTACCGAAACAAATCTTCTTCTTGGTTTCCTTCTGCAATTTTTCCTCTCCAACCAATCAGCCTCTTGCTTCTCACAATGTACAATTTCATCATCACATTCACTAATTGGAATGCTATTGCGCAACAATTGCGAGGAGTGCTCAGACTCCAAAATACCAGAGGTTTTTTCAGCATATGAAGCTGACAAATGTACACCATTTTGCATTGACTGTGAAACCTCCTGACCCTTGTTGTTGTGTCTTTCCTCAAATTGATGTCTAGATGAATGACCGCTCCTCTCCGATAACTCTTCAATCAAAGACTGATCGCCTTCGGGAATGAAGGACCCAAATTTAGTGTAATCGTCTTCACTGAGACTGGTATTACTATCAGATGATGCAATTGAATAGGACTCTGCAGATAGCTGCAAAAATTCCTCCTCTAAGTAGTTGCGACGATGCAGAATGTCTTGTTGATAATGAGGCGGTGATCCTGGGCATATAGATGGGGAACGGGACTCCATAATAGCACCAATAGCATTATTTGGTGTGATTTTGCTATTTGCATCAATCTTTTCAGCTCCAGCGATTGGCAAGGGATCAAGATAATAATTTCCAGCACCAACAGACAAATACCCTTCACTAGGATAAGTATTCATTTGCTCCTGCTTTAGATCTATTTTTCCAACAGCATACACAGAATTTCTGTTGGGATGCTCCATTGAGAATTTGGACGCTGCTTCATCGATTCGGTCAATGTATTGATGAAAATGCAGAGCACTAGAATTATCCGCAAAGGAGCTATCAGACTCTAAGATGTTCATGCTGCTCTCATCTCCTGAAGCTTGAAAAGAGTCGGAAACATATCTTGAACTCTCACCACGGTGCCTTTGTCTCGTATTGAGATTCGGGTTATGTTCATGATCATGATTTGATATAGCAGCATTATATTTAGCATTGTCCATAAAATTTTCAGATTCCTGATTCAACCAGTCCTTGAACTCCTGCAACCACAGAGCAGAACGCTTCTTTTTCATGTATTCGATCCTATTCATCAAACCAACAATTTCGGTTTCCTCATCTGAAATATCATTCTCCTCTTTGCTCAGAGTCTCATTCTCACACGACACTGAATCTTGGTCTGAGCCCATGTGCATTGTCTGCTCTCCACATTCTATAGAAGCAAGACGAGAATGCTTTTTCTGCAAGCATATGGAAAAAATACATTTCTAACCAGTTCAATAAACCATTGCACTTTTCAGAGAACAAAAAAATTGCAATCATCTCAGAATCAGAAGCAGAACTCGCGAATCACGTTAGTTTACCTACCCTTTTTGTGTTGATAGTTCCCTCCACTTCAGCATCATCTTTTGCTGGAGAATAAAATCCAAAGCTAGCAGGTCGTTTCTGCCTGCTTGCAATAATAATTTGACTCTTCCAAAACTCTCTCGTGCCAATTTTCTTCTCATCTAATTTCATCTACATAGGTAATCCAAGAAGAGGTAGGAATGTAAGTTCAGCAGGACCAAACCACTGGAATAAGTGTTATGCATTGGCTGCTTAAACAAAGCTTTTACTTCTTTTTATTCCATTCTTTATAACAAACTGCAAGAGGATCAAATAACTAAACAAACATGGTACAACTTACTTTGTCTGGATGGCGGAAAAAGCTGAACACTTGTGCCCTATACCATCGTGCACAACATAATGGATTCCCTTCCAACCATAGGTTTTGCAAAGATGGGAGGCCTGAAAGGATCTCTAGCTCTGAAAAATTGGAAATAAGATTGTACGAAAGATCAAGGCCTTCAAGTGACTTCAAATTCTCAATCCCGTGTAACGTACTAATAGCATTGTTCCTCAAAACGAGTTTAACAATTTGACAAGAAACCTGCAAAGGCCAACAAGTTTGACATATGCTTCAAATCTAATTACTCAATATGGAAGGTCTTTAGCAACACATGGAAATTTGTCAAACTATTTTAACTCAATGGTTGGTTAACCTCATTCTATGCATCACTTAAATTGTTCTCTCTAAGTGGTTTAAGCGTTGGCTGGCCACAGATCTAATGGTGCTATATTTTCTTCCAAAACATCCTAGCTGACGATATAAGGAAACAAATGATTTTTTGGACCAAAATATCAGCATTATGACCCGATTAGGTATAGGTTACGGCTAACAAATTTATCAGCATTATGACAAAAGCTAAAATAGGGAATTCCAATTTATTCTGTACTTTTACTTTTTAGTTTTAGCACTTCACTTGTGAGAGCCTAAAAGACAAAAAAGGGAGTATGAGAAGCTAGAAGCGGAGCATGGAAATCACCCTTTATTGGGGGGGAACAAAAGAATATCGATACTACCTTATTTCTCCATCTACAAAACAACGATAGAATACCGATATTACCTTATTTCCCCATCTACCTCTATCTACCAAAATCTAACATCATTTCCTATCTCGGCTATTAAGTGAACCATATAAGATAATGACAGTATCTGTCTGTTTGGGAGTTTGTGGATCCTCCCTCGTTCCAATTATTGGTTGAATGTGTTCATGGCTCCTAAGTTTGCACAGGAGAGCACAAAAACTTCCTACATGAGATGAAAGCACTAAAAAATTCTCTCTTAATTTTCAATTATTTTCATGGTCCACATAATAAGTCAATCCACGTTTTCATGAGAGTTGAGTCTGACAATTGATTAGATCTGAAGATACAAATAACTATACCTTCTAGCTCCACTAGGTACAGTACTTTGACTGGCTACAAGTTTACAAGCGAAATATTAAACAGAGAGACCACTCTATGCACCTTTATAAAATTCTATGCAACAAGTAACAAATAAAAGCAGTACACACGCATGATTCTATAATCAAACCTCACTAAGTGACGCTATTGTTCTCAGGTGATTGAACCCAAGATCCAGGTGCTTTAGTCTTGTACACTTCCGGAGATAATCCACCTTTGCAAACTTGTTTCTACTTAAATCAAGAGTTTCAACAACTG
The DNA here is from genome assembly GCA_022606695.1 of Vaccinium macrocarpon. Lineage (NCBI taxonomy): Eukaryota > Viridiplantae > Streptophyta > Magnoliopsida > Ericales > Ericaceae > Vaccinium > Vaccinium macrocarpon. Next base: position 26,589,472 of record CM040173.1, read on the forward strand.
GGAGAAGTTGCAAAGACTCATCCATGAGAACCAACCCATTACAAGCACATGAAACAAATGACAACCGGTTCCAGTGCGGAGAGTCTTTTATCTCAGCAATCCTACTAGCGAAAATGTGCCGCAGTGCATCCTGAAGTATCCAAAAGAAGGCTAAGAGCAGTGTCCTCAAAGCGTCCAATGAAAGAATTAATTTGAATGTTTCAACATGAATGGAAATAATCCATAAAAGCACCAGCATGCTAATAGACACACAGAGATTGTAACTGTACCAAATAAATAGCATTGGCGTCAAAGTGGGCAAACAAACTATTTGACTACTTGTACATAACTAATAGAAAAGACTGGGGAGAGAAGGCATAAATTTCAAATACGTATCTGTACAGCTTGAGAAGCTTGATTCAATTTGGGTCGCGATTCACTGACTAGTCAGGGGCAGCGCCCCCGAAACCTAGACAAATAGTATTATGGTAATTGGTTATTTAAACCCTTGGTTATAAATACTTGCTAGACATGGATATTACAGTAATTGGTGATGTAAAGTCTAGGGCATAAATACTTGTTACGCGCTGCAACTGATGTAACTTGTACTTTTTCTCCATTCAACTCATAGTGGAAACTGCTGTGAGCTGTGAATGTATACGCGTACGGAGAACCATATATGCAGAAATATCTAGTGTCTTGCATTCTTGTTTTCTGTCCATGACTATTCTTTGACTATGGTGTGTGTGTTGGTTTGGCCGAATTCTCAACAGTATCTAACATATTGGATCATGTATTCGTATCCTCTGAGCAAACACAGTCAACTATCTAATTTGTCTTGAATATTTCATTCTTCGTAATGCAACACAACACAAGAGATCCCATGATTCAATGTCAACTTTTTTTTGCCGCACTTTTCACAGCAACTGTTGAAGATATAAATAACAAAATTCCCTCCAACAATTTTTGAGTTAATGTTTACCAATCTAACAAGGTATCTCACCTCCTACCAAATGATAAAATGTATCCCCTCCATCCCTATTTCTTTGTCCAATCTTGAAAATCCAACTTTTTAAAGGAAAATAATGGTTACACCTAAACAGTAACTATAACTTTTCACACTTACCCTTCAACTCTTTTGAAAAGTTATTTTATTTCAAAAAAGGAATGGGTTAAAAAAATGAAATTTGGTCCACCAAAGAGCTATATAAACAAACATTTTGCAGCACCTAAATGTCAAGAATTGGACAGACAAATTGAGACGGAGGGAGTGTAATATTTACACATCTTTTAGGCCGCACATCTTGTAGCCCGCATGAGGACAGCCTAGCTAAACACGTAATGGGCACATTGGATATACAAATAACAAAATTATCAGTCCCTCTAACAGCCAAGATGAGTTGGTGGTTAACAATTCATAGCAACCAAACAGAAACTAAACAAAATTCAACCGAAACAAACTCACAGTCGAATTATGGCAGACAATCTTCTCCAACGTATGCCTCAATTCAAGAAGCCCTCTAGCTGCCGACGTCGACAGATCACACCCACGAAGTTCCAAAACCTTCAACCTCCCAAATGGCCACAGCGACACCGGCGTAGGGTCCCTAGCCGGAGCCGGCAGCACTGACACGACCTTCAGCGACGTCAGAAGCCGCAGAATTCTCCTTAGCTGCTCGAGCGCCCGGTGATCGCCGAGGTCAGACACGTAGGCGCGGAGGTAATCGACCGGGGCCCCGGCGAGCAGTCCTTCGAGCTCGGTGAGCGCCTCGAGCCTGGATTGCACGTAGTGGAGGCCAACGGGGTTCAGTTTGAGAACTAGGGTTCCGTCGATCAATGGCCCTGCTTGTTTTTCGATGAATTTGACTAGAGATTCGAGGTAGCGATCTCCAGTTACAACTGCCATCCTATGTGGATGGAATTTGATTAGGGTTTGTGTTCTAGAGAGAGAAGCAAAATCATGGTTAGGGATTACTGTTATTCAGAGGAGTGAAAATGATGAAAAGAGAGGGAAAGGGAAATTGGGCATTGGATCAAAGTGAGAAATTTTGGTGGGTTCGAGTGAGAAAGTGGTGTTGAGAGGAAATTTCTAGGAAGACAAGAAGGGGGGTTTCGGGGGTATGGAGGCGGAGAGGGAAACTGCCATTGCGATGGAAATCTAGAGAGAGAGAGAGAGAGGGTGGCGATTTTGAGATGATGATTGAGGTCAGCCGAATTGCCAGCCAATTTGTTGTTTTGCCCAGATAGATTACACGTGGCTGACTCAAGACTCTCAACTCTGGACAAGGAACAGGAAAGCATGTACTTCTTGACTGAGTACCGGAAAAGTTTTTCCGAAAATATCCAGAAAATAAATATGAATAATTCATTTAGTTATTTTCGGATAATTTTGGAAAAAGAATTCCTGAATCTTGACATTTTTGCCACAGGTGACTTATTATTCTCAAAATTGGATTACGCTTTACGAAAGAAATTATTTTCTCATAATACATGAACTCAATTTCACTCAATAAGTCATTTTATGGAACATCTCCTAAGTATGAGTATGCCAACACCTTGTATATCGTGTGATACATATTGAAATTTCACAAAAATGATTGACATTGTTCAACTCATAAGAATGTTCTTAATAGTTTTTGCAAAAACAATCAGCTCATATGAATACTAGTGAGGGCTTGATTGATTTTTGTTTCCAAATTCCAAAGGTCAAAAATTGAATCAAGCGCTTAACAATAACCAAATGAAATGATTTTATACAAGAGTTTTGCTAACCTCCGCCTTTTAGGCACAGAGGCAATATGGAAATAAAGACAAAAAAAATTCATATTTTAATACACATTTTCACGGTTATTAATACATTTTTCTCAAATATTAATACAGATTTTACCCATTATCTTCCATCAAAACCACGGAATTTAGCATTTTCCTTTATACAATGACCCGCTAAAACAATATTCCAAATAAATGTGAAACCTCAAAATAGATCCCACAAAATAGATCAAATCTTGTGTATATTTGGTGCACCGCTAATAGCCTACCAATAGTTGGGCTTTGCACTCCACAATTAGCAAACCCCTTTTAATGATTGTGTTTAGAGCCTGGAGATTATTTTGGTTTTGTAAGATGAATGGGTCAATTTGCAAATTTCATCCCCGAGGTATAAACTCCGCTACAGTCAAATACACATTGTCCTAAAAATAACAGATTTCTCTTTCACAAATAATTAACCGACTAACCAAGGGCTTATAGCGTAGCGGTTATCTCCTCATTCTCCCACAAGGAAATCAGGATTCGAGCCTCGGTAGAGGCATTTGGGGTCTAGAACTATGGATAGCTTCTGGACTTCCTTTGAACTAAATCACTAACTCTCCCGCTAACCCCGTTAATGTATATCGAATGGCAAAAATAAATAAATAAGTAATTCACCGACTAAAAGACCAGCTACGACCACCCTGCTATGGTATATGTTGGATAATTTAACTCTTGGGTTCCGTTTGTTTCTATGTATTTTGCATGTAAAAGATTTTACGCGAAAATATTTTACACAATTATCATTTACGGTGTTTGTTTCAGTATAGGAAAAGAATGGCATTTACAGAAGGAGAAAAATCCCAAATGACGGTGAGCATCCGAAGACTCCTGTTTAGATTGGTTCTTTGCCTTTTCTGGACCGTCAAACAGTGGAAAAACATGGGGTTATTCTTGGAATTTTTCTGATTTTATAGAAGGTTCTCTAGGCAGTTGCCAGGGGACTTGCGAGGATGATTTCCCTCTAAGTTAAGTTACGTTGATTTGGTGAGAAGCATTTTTACTTGTAGAACCATTTCCCCAATTTATGCGCAACCAAACACTGGAAATTCGGAAATATTCTTGAGGAAAATATTTTCAGCCCAAACAAACAAAGCCTTAAACCTTTGGACATGTCATTTCATTAACACCTTGTGAGAGACAGAACCGTTTATGGGGAAACACTTGAAGTCTCATAAATATTACTCCCTCTGTCCTAAATTGTTTGTCCTGTTTGGATTCCAATGCAATTGCTTCCGTTGTGCTTCCTTCTTTACTCAATCCTGTGCTGATGATGCCATCTACTATCAGTTGTATGAAGGGAATTTCAAGTTTCCTTTAGAAGGTGTCACACTCGATTCCACTGCTGGAGACGAATGACCTCCCTGTTTTTTCATTTGTGACACGGGCTCGTACCCAGGTCTGCTGAGCCTAGTTATCAACCAGTTCATCAATTTTAAGAAGGCAGATGGTTTTAACACTTTTGACAAGTTGGAAGAAGAGGTATGTTCCTTTTTCGCAACCAAAAAGCTTGGTCCTCTTGTAACAATATTGCATGTACGGTTGCTCAATTTGCTGGTATCTTAAAATTACTTCTCTCTATGTAACATAGAAAGTCACTGAGAAGGCTTTATGACACAGGTTTCTGGTACGGACAATCCCATACCATCTTCCGATGCATACATGATACAATGTATAGAGTGGGATCTTGTTTACCTGTCACAAATCCTAAGCTCTCTCGCCACCACACAATGTGCCAGATCAAGCAAGCGCTTACAAGACCACACTACACCACGATCCATTAGAAGCTACCCAAATTCAAAAAACAAGAGTGGACAAGAAACCAACAATATGAAAAGTGCAATGATGAGTTCCTTAATGGGTTTCAATCCCCCAAAGAGACAAACAATTAGGGACGGAGTTAGTAAAATTCCAGCATACAAAACTCAAGGCCAATCATTCCATTAATGTATTTGGACAAAAGGTTGTAGAATGACAGACTATGGCCTCAACCTCTTCCAAGCCCAGTGCTGAAGCTTGCATGAAATGGCTAGACACAAAGCAAAAAGGTTCTGTCGTTTATGCATCGTTCGGGAGCTTGGCAAGCTTAAGCAAAAATCAGATGGAGGAAATTGCACATGGCCTGAAAAACAGTGGCAGCTACTTGTGGGTGGTTAGGGATTTCAACGAGAGCAAGCTTCCCCACTGTTTCATGGAAGAAACATCAAAGGTAAGTCCACATTTGAAATTTTTTTCCCTCATATTACTGTTGTCTTCTGGTTTAGAAAAAAAGAAAAGAAAAAAGATGTACATGTATGTTATAATAATTTCAACTTATGGCTAGAGATAGGACGTTAGTGAATGAGTTTACTTTCGAGGGATGTTGATATTATTCTGACCAGTTACAGATTGTATACATGTTGCATATGGAAGTTTTAAAATTATAGTGGCTAGTTACGGATTATGGTTACAAAAATGTGGTTAAGAGTGTATCATAGGACTTCCCAGGAAACAGAAATGCACATGGGAATAACGAATCATTAGAACTTCACTGAATAACTGACCTCCATCTTTGGAAAGGTTGCTAATGAGTTCTTGGACCCCCTCCTTGCCTGAAGTATCCTTCAAGTACGTAGCTGCAGCTGCCACCTCCTCAGGTGTTACTTTTCCATCATGATCCCCGCATATATCATTGCACGTTATGAAATTTTAGGAAAGATGACATGAATATCACATTAGGACTAACCTACACCAAATCTACATTTCAGTAACTACCAAAGAAACAAAATCTAAATACAAATGCAAACGCAATACTAGCAGGAAAGTGGATCAGGATTCAGGATTAGTCTGGGTTAATCCGAGTAAGTAAAATCAAGGTTTGTACACCAATCATATGCGTGGATATATGACTTCTATCGCCCCAAAAGACAGCAAGAATCCAGAGCTGATAACTACCCAGGTCTATCCCAAGGTCCTCCCTATTAACAACAGATATTAACCACAACTGTGAGCAGAGCCAATCACTACCCAGGTCTATACCAAGTTCCTCCCTCTTAACAATAGATATATAACTTTTACCCCAAAAAAATAGATATATAACCACAACCGTGAGAAGTTTTATCAAACTTGAAGAACTCATAAAACAAACAAGGCTTACAAGAACATAGACAATCACACACCTGTCAAGTAGCCGACTAGCCGCCATCGGTTACCAATTTTAGCATCCGCATCATCAATTTCCTTTTCAAGGTTCTGGAGAATAGCATCAACCTGGACTATAAAAAAATAACTTTAAATAGCTTAGTTGTCAGATGCTTCATAATCTATCACATTTCATGAGCTAAAATAAAAAATACACAAGAAATTGGAGGTACTCACCCAGTATATGAGTGCTGATGAAACCTCAGCCACATCACAATCATCATCGCTTTCGTCGCGTACTGCTCTATATGCCTTCATGGCCTCGCCTTCTTATGTACCTTCTTTCTCTACCATGTTATTGTAGAGTTCTATCTGAAAATATTAGAGCAATGCAACATGAGTGCAACAAAAGAGAAGCCATAAAACTTTTTCCTTAGAAGAAGAAAAAGAAAATAGAACACACTAATGCAGAGGAACGGATGATTTCAGTTACATATTTACATGCACCCTTGTTCCCCCAGGATGCAAGAAGCATTAGAGAAAGAGAGGTGCATAAATGGAATCAAGAAATGATAACCAATGTACTTCAAAGTCCAACCCACCTTACAAGAGCAGAATCGCGAACTAGCTTTCCATACTGAAAATGTAGTATTTATCCGAAACAAGAACAAAAAACCCTAGTTCTTTGACCAAAAATACAATATGCAAGAGATAAAAATGCACATTGTGCTGATAAAAAATTTACTGGGAGAATTAATAAGTTTGACTTCCAGAAGAATCGGAAGTGAGATATCAGAGCATTCATCTGACGCAACATATGGACGCCATGTTTGATTGGTCAAACTTCTATTGAGGGTACATATAATCCCATCGGATGAGTGATCTCAGCGAACTAATAGCAAGGGGACAACAAGACTACTTCCCCAAGGTATCACTCCCTCCGCCCCAAAATTTTAGTTCATCATTCCATTTTTGGATGTCCCACAATACTTGTCCATTTTGACCAGTCAAGAAGGAAATTTTGGTGCATTCTCTTTATTACCCTTCCTCCTAAACTCAGAATTCATTCACAGAGTGGAGGGAAAATAAATTGAAGTTCAAAAAGTACATCATCACATTTTAAACAGTAGGGTAATTTTGAAAAGTCATATTAAGAAGAGCAATGATTAATTTGTCACCTTAAAAAGTTGGAATCACGGAAGAGGGACAAAAAAAAATTGGGACAGAGAATTGGTGGTCTAAGGGATATGTAATCCCTTCAATGATTGTCGCATTCGAATGCAAGACATGCAAAAAGGAGATTTGTAGTCAACCCCATGTCTAGTCAACAAATCAAACAGGCCCAGAAAGCCTGCACAACGACGAGACTAACATAAAAATGAACTCAGATTCCTGCACATGTTAAAAAAAAATCCCTTTCTCTTCAAGTGAGATGGCGGGCATTCAGTTTTGCTTTTCTTTTTTGGTGGTCTAAAAATCGGCCTACTCGGCGCTTGGCCGACTCAATTAGTGGCTAGGTGATCAATTAGTTGCCGGTCCGATTAATCAGGAATTAGTCGGCATTATTCAGCAAGTCCGGATGAGTAAGAAAGTCGGGATTAGTCGGCAAGTCAGTCCTAATAGTTGGAGGTAATTTCTTGATATTTTTAAAAAATAAAAATTGGGTAAAATATGTGATATTAAATAGGGGTAAAAATTTGGGTAAAATATGTCAAGCCTAGGAGGATAACTATTATTAGTAACAAAGCAAACGTATACAATAAGACATAACCTATAGGTCGTCTATCTCGATAGTCTCAAATAGAACAAGAAAATCCTAAAGCCTAAATTGATCTCAAAACTTGTGGTACTTATGGTATTCTACTCACTCAAAACTTGGGAAGGAGAGAGGAGAATATCTATTTTTTATTAAAAATAAATGAAAATCCAACTAGCCGATTAATCCCCTGGTCGGTAGTTGGTACCCAACCTGACACTGCCTAGCGTCTTTTAGAACTTTGGTTTTTCCTCTATAATTCCCTTCTCTTTTCTTTTTTTGTGGGTGGGACAGGAGGGTTGTATATTAAGAATCTGCCATAAAGAAGCATGAAACTATCTTCGACCCAATAGGTGAGTTACTGAAAATAAATGCTATTTGTCTAGAGTTACCAGACATATCAATGATACATACTACTGATCCAGATATACCTCTTTGTTTACTAGCCTCATGAACTCTTCACGCTCTGTAATGACTGACTGTTTTGCAGCAAAAAGGAAATTAGTATGCAGTGCAGAACAACAAAGCTGTACAGCCAAAGGAACTCGACAAGGTTAAATCAGTTAGTCCTTACAGATGCAGAAGCTAAAACAGCCAAAGCACGGCTAGTTTCACAAGGCTGCTTATGTTTCTCCATTGTTCTTGCTCTAGCTTGATCTTGTGCTTCCCTTGCTGTTGGAATTGCCATCTCTTTCAAAGCCACATCCTCTTGACTAATAGCAGATTCTGTCATCATAGCTTGCTCCTGTTCCTCTTTTTCTCGATAGCCATGCACCTTGATTCGGGAGCCTAAACCATAAGCCCTGGTCGACTTCTCATCCTAACCACAATGGGTTTTGTGTTTTGCGGCGGGGTCTATATGTTTGCCAATTCAAAACAACCAAATAGCAATAGACCTAGAGGCACTAATCACATTTTCTCTTGTGGCTAATGGCTTGATCTCAAGAGTATAAAACATTAGTTGTAGACCCAAAATCAGAGAGAATTTTTCTTGCTACAGGGCCAAGTCAAGACAAATAAAGCAATGAAAAATGTATAGACCAAACCCAAACAGACCGATTTGAAGTAGTATGTTATTTGCATGATTAATTTCCCAAATTCACAAGCCATCCAATTCAAAACAACCAACTAACAACAAACCCAAAGAAATAAGTCCCCCTCATACAACAGTTTCTTCTCAAACTGAAGAAGAGAGAGCAAAAATCTAAGATGAACCAAAATCTCAGTCATAACTGTTACAGAAGCACAATCAGATTAAGAACAAGTTCTAGAGCAAACTCTACTTCTTCTTAGTTCGAAACAACCAACTAAATACTGGAGTAATAGTATAAAAGAAACGAAATGAATTACATTTATACAACAGTTTCACCAGAAATTAGTAAAGAGAGAGACAAAATTCTAAGATGAACCAAAATCTCCATAACAATTGTCACGGAAGCAAAATCAGATTAAGACACTCAAAACATGAACCTGAAAAAGGTCTACTTCTTAGTCTTGAGTGGTCCCGTCTTATACCCACCCTTAGTAGGCTTACCCCATGGGGTCCTAGACCCCTTCCCATGACTCCCACTACTCTTACTCTTCCCCTCCCCGCCTCCATGCGGATGATCAACCGGGTTCATTGCCACCCCCCTCACCACCGGCCTCCGCCCAAGCCACCGGCTCTGCCCCGCCTTCCTTAATTTCTTCGCCCCATGTCCTGGGTTCGAAACCGTCCCTACCGTGGCCCGACACCTGGTATCAATCAACTTCTGTTTCCCCGAAGGCAGCCGGATCAGGACGTGGCGGTTGGCTTTCGGCTCCTTGAGGATCTTGGCGGAGGTTCCCGCTGCCCGGACGAGCTTCCCGCCCTGCCCAGGGTTCATCTCGATGTTGTGGATGAAAGTACCGATTCGCATCATGGATAGGGGCATGCAGCTGCCGATGTGGGAGCTTGGGTCGAGCTTGAAGATTTGGTAGGCCTCGCTTGGTGATGTAGAGTGAGAGAGTGAGTCGAATGCATCTGTTGTTACAACACGGAGAGAAAAATCAGGAAACGTGTATGTTTAGTAGAAATGTATATACGTATATATAAGAATGCGTGGGGGATAGAGAGAGAGTACTGGAGGAGGAGCTGAAGGGACGGGAGGTGCTGGAGTGGAGGAGCTTAGTGAGGAGAGAGGATGAGACGACGGCGCGAGCTCTGGAGAGGGCCATTTTCCGGCAGTGGAAAAGCTAGGGTTTTGTGATTCGGAGCTTTTTCCTAACTACAGTTGGTGAAATTTGGACTCTTGTTTTATGAGGGTTTTTTTCCCCCCAGCAGCAAAATGGGTGGGAGAGGCAACCGACGAGGGTGAGTTCCCTAATGGATTGCAAAATTTACAAATTTTACCAAATCTTCTACGGATAAAATTTTTACTTAATTTTTGTCAATTTTTTGATAAAATTTATTGGAGAACTCAACCTCAAGAGTAAAGTTGAGTTGATCCTTTCTACTAAATAAAGTTGAGTTAATTCTTGCCTGTAATTAATCAAATGATAAAATTTGATAAAATCAACATCAAAATAAAATCATCAGCTAAGATTTTTGTTAAGATCAAATATTCAAATTAAAGAATTGTTCTAATATTTCCATAACACCTCTAATCCATTTTTTTTATTTTCTAAAGTGCAAGGTCCACTCTCTATTTTTAATTTACAAATATACCATCGCATTAAATTTTAAACATTGTACACTCTCACCAGAAGTTCGCCGGGAAATCATCGGTGTTGGAAAAGTCGCCGAAAAATTGGACTCCGCCGGGAAAGTTACTGGCGTAGATAACTATATTTGAAATTACAAGATGTGGTTATTTAGACTCACAATATGCGATTATGTGTACTATATATTTTTAAAAAAAATCTCACTTGGGATCAGATGTGGTTATCTTAAATGATGAGATGTGGTTATTCTAGAGTCATAAAATATGGTTATATATTTAACAAATATAAATGTTTTGAATGCATATCACAAAAGATGCTAGATGTAATTTAATGGTATTGTATATAAATAAGTGGTATTAAACCAATACTATGCTACATCATTTCCTTTCTTGAAAAAACATGAGATCACATCCTCATCCACCCACATGTAAAACAATTCAAACAACATATTTGATTTTTTGTTTATTTTCAACTTCTATTTTTTGAACTAAAAAAAAAAAAAAAACCTCCAAGAGGTGGTTTGCTATATATCACCCTTAGAGCATCCCCATCAGACTCTTTACTTTGGTCATATGGGTATTTTGTTGAGTCAAAGTGAAAAAAACACCTCAAAATCAGCCTCAACAAACATTTGGCTAATTTACAAAATTTATAAATTTGCTACAGTAACTCAATATTTGGGTAAAACTACTGTTCATGGGTTAGCCGGTTTATTTATTCCCGAGTTATGTTGCGTACAAAAGAGAGGGAGGGAGGGGAATGGAAGAGGTGGGTCCATTGTACACGTGGCTAACTGGGTGTGGTGGGGAGAAACTTTTTTGAGGGGAATGGTACTGTTTGGTTCTGCTGCTTGCAGAATACATCTCCCCAGGCGGGCCAGATAATGTTAATTTTTTTTTTTTAATAGATTTGATGAGAATAGTTTAATAAAGTAATGTTTGAATAAATAGTCTGATTTTTTGAGTTTTTGATAAAGTGACTTACTTGTAAAATGTGTTTTTGTTGTTAAATTTGGCTCAATTTTTATTGAAGCTGACAAGGATGCCCTTATGTGTGCAAATGGAAGTAAAGTCGCCAGGGTGCTTCACCACGTCATCCTCGACGACGAAGGTGAACCCCAAAATCATGTTCCCTGCATTCTTGAGGTTGGAATCTTGAATTCGTCCATGGTAGCGAAGGGAGTATTTGAGAGAGAGAGACATGTTCTTCCTTATTGTAGAAGCCACCAGAGCCTTTAGGCTACGTTTTCGCGAACTGCCTCTTGCCGTCGTCTCACTAAATTTGCTCGATTGGAGCATGTCTGCCTCATAAACACGTCGATGGCCATCGATGACCACTAGCAAGTTCTGCTGTCCAGCCCTTGTTCTCTTTTTAAGCTTTTTTTGGAAGTTCTAGAGTCTTGAGAGACTCGATTTGCACCAGATTTGCTCGATTGGAGCATGTCTTCTATTCATCATCTCATGATTATGCTCGTTGGCCGTGGGTAGTCATGTAATGGTAGGGTAGTTGTGTCTTTTTGTTATTCTAGTGGACCTTATGTCTTAGAGAATATTTGGGTGGACCTTACACTGTAATAAATTGCTATAGTAGACCCTATACCAACTCTCCCAATTAAAATCTTATTCATTTGATAAAATCAACTAGTGATTTTATTAGTACGTCAAAACGAAAAATTTCCTATATTTAATATACACCAAGATTGAGTTTCTCGAGTGATAAAATCAACACATTTGTTAAAATCTTGATAAAATCAACATATTTATTAATTTTAACAAACATGTTGATTTTATCACTTGACAAACTCACCCCAAAATGGTGTACCCATAGTTGGGCTCGAAAAATAATCAAGAAGTTAGAAAAAAAGAAAAACTCGTCTTTAATGCCATACGGCCCATACCCATTCTAGGTTTTATCATTCTCCTTATTCAAATTTGGAGAGACGAAAATTCATACCTATTTTCCATATTTGTATGGAAAAAGGAAGTATAGCGTTAAAAATGACGCACCCAAGAAAAACTTTTGACCTAAATTTGTATCCAAATATGTGGTGTTCTGAGAGCATCTCAAATATTTTCTCATTTCTTAACTTAAACTCCGTTTTTTTAACGGAGAGTTAATTAGACATCCTGTACAAAAAAGATTATTATGATTTCATCCTATGAGATTTGAATACTTATGATTTCATCCTGAAATTTAAATAAACCCCAAAACACCATTTCTCTCTCCTAATTTTCCTAATATTTATTTCCTAATTTTTCTCTCTCCTAATTTCCTAACATTTTCTCTCCTAATCTTTCCTAGTTTATCTCTCTCTCTCTCTCTCTCTCTCTCTCTCTCTCAAATATGTATATATATATATATATATATATATATATATATATATATATATATATATATATATATATCTTTCCTAAATACAAAAAATAACATGAAGAATTTATTATGATAACAACCGCAGAAAATATGATAAATTAATGAATCATCTTAGACTACACAAAAAAATGATAAATAGAAAGCAACAAAATACACAAAAACATGATAAATTAATAAATCATGTCCACTATTAGAATTACACCTAACATGGTAAACAAATTAACCATAACTCTGGTTTTCAAAATCACGAGTAACAAATACACAATGAAATCATAACTTTTTTTTCCCTAAAATTATGAGTAACAACTACCCCACGAAATTAGGAATCAACTCTATGCACTAATATACCATATTCACTATACGAAAAATATGGTAAAAAAAAAAAACATGTTCATTCACAAAAACATGCAAAACCCACAAATCCCCAACAAATCCAACAAAAACATTGAGAACACAAACCCTTTCGTTCCAAAATTGGTCAAATCAAGTCAATCTTCCAACTTTCAGACCCGACCGATTTGCCACGAACGTGAAGAACATCGACATATTGAACCTTTGAGAGTAGATCGGAGTGGTCACTCTTCCCTTCTAATCTCTAGCTGCCACCACTGCCTTCGCTACCGATTGTCTTCCGTGAACAAAGATCTCATATAAAAATATATATGATATCCTTGTGTATTCTCCTTTTTCTGTTCTCTAGTGAACCTTCTCCATACAATTTATAGTCGATTAAAAAATTTTGAAGATATTGGCCATTTGACGAGCAGAATCCAGGAAAACCAATCAGGAATACAAGGTTCTAATAAGCGAACAAAAAATTAGAAGTACCTCTGAATCTCCGAGGGAAAATCAAGAAATTGATGTAAAAAACAAGCTATTTAACCAAAGAAATGGGACGTGTAATTATCCCACTAATTTCAAGATTCTTAATTATCTAATTATTGAATCTATAATACTAATGGAAAGTGTAATCAATTCCACCAATTTCAAGATTCTAAGTGATCTAACTATAAACTATTTATGTAGATATTTTCATGTGGCAAATTTGGTAAAGAATCAATTAATGAGGGCATTTTTGGCCAATATTCATTTTTCAGGATGGAATAATAAAGATTCAAACTTCATAGGGTAGCATTCTAAGAATAATATTGAAGTAGCATGGCTAATTAAATTTATCTTTCTTTATTGGTAAAAAGAGTAAAATCTCATATTTAATGGTATACCTCATTTCTCTACTTAAAATGGGTTTTGCCCATTTCTCTATCTCAATTTTGGAAAAATCTAGGTCTTATCCATTTTCTCTATCCATTTTTTTCAAGGCAAATCATTTTTTTTTAATTGGAAAAGGGCAAATCTTGTATGGAAAATGCTAATGCGTGTCTATTAGACACACGTCAAGGTTGAAAAAGTATATTGAAATGCGTAAAAAGTGTATAGAAATATGTGAAAATGTATTGAAAGTGTAAAATGTGTATTAGAGTGTGTGTTATTTCTATTTATTTGTGTGTTTATTTTGTGGCATTAGAACCATGTTAGCAAGACCCATCTTATATCTCTTATTTACCATGGGGTCATTGTAAACTTTTTTTTTTCCCCAAGTAAAATGGGATTTTGCCATTGGATTTGCCCCTACCCAAAGGAGTTTTACTCAAATTAGATAAAAAAAAAAAGGGTTTGGGATGGAAGATTCTAATTTCGAAATCAAGAAAGGCCCCTAAGATATTTTATGAAAATTCTTTAATTCCGTGGAGGGAGAAGATTTTGAGTGCGGGTAAAACCACGCGGTGCTTGCGTCGCAGATCAGATCCGGTACGGGTCCAAAAAACGAACGGACTTCCGGATTAAAAGTCACGGACGGATTTTAAAAAAAGAAAAAAATAAAAATGGGTTTTAATCCGGTACCGGGCCCCACAGATTTTTGGGACGGCTCGGATGCACTGGCAGGGTGTACCCTGCCCACACGCACCCAAAATTTTCTCCCGTGGAGGACCAGGAGGCAGCACTGGAACCACTCATCAGTTCATTCCAATTCTCATTACCCATTGCCTTCAGCGTTGCAACAACGTCCTCTCCTTCAAATTTCAAAACCAGGTACTCATCTCAAACCTTCTTCTATACCTGCACAGTTGATGCATGTGTTACAATTTGGCATAATTTTGAGAGTTATTTTTCTAGTCCAGGGGGATAGAAGGAAGAAAAGGCAGCTGGAATGGCTTATTTGCAACACACAAATATGAGTACCAATGTTTTATTAGAAAAACGATTGATTTCCGGAGTGGGTGTTTCTGCTCTTCCGTTGTCACTACCAAGGGTCAGAACCATTGTGGGTTTAGCTGGAGGTCAGTTGATACTTCTTTGTGCAGCTTTATACATCAAGACATGAAATTTGGTTTCATGCCCAGTAAAGTAATATGTGTGCGTTTTGGCGCTTATTGAAGTTCAATCTAAGTCTGCTTGTTGGGGATCTATATTTGGTTCGTGGGATTTGGCACTTAGTGAATTGTATTGTTAATGTTGTTGGAGGAATCTAATTTTGCTTATTAGATTTTGTATTTCAGTTATTTTACCCAATAATTCATTAGCAACTTTCTATGAACGCCAACTAAGTATCGTAAGTAACTTGCTACTGGTTGTTCCAGCATTTGAAAACCAGAGTCATTGTTTGAGAATGATCAATATGAGTCAGACTCAATATAAGTGAATCAATCCTTTTCTCTGTCGTGAGGGTGGAGAACTCCATTAAGAAGTCTATGTCGTCAGTTTCAATGAACTGATTGTCCAAGAGCCAGGATTCTATTTTATTATCAATCAAATCTTCGTCAACATCACATTTTTTCCTTTTGTTATTAATGGAAAAGTTTACTATTTGCTATTTGAAGAGCAAACTTTGAGGAAGGCAAATAACTTGCAACACCATTTTGGTGTAGCTCTCTCTCTCTCTCTCTCTCTCTCTCTCTCTCTCTCTCTCTCTCTCTCTCTCTTCAAGTTTGAAGAATGAGAAATGGCTGTTCTAATTTTCAACTCATCTAATCTATTTTCTGTGACAGTGAGTTTATTATTAATTTGCTTTGGCAAAGTGAGTCCCTTAAAGTTAAAGAAGTAGATAAAAAAAAATATTTGAAGAGTCCCTCGGAGTGCACTTGTTTCAAGTAGCTCTTTAACTTGCCATGTAATCAAAGCTGAATTTCGTGTTGAATTTACTACCTTCTTTGGAGATTCTCTAAAGCCTAGATGATTTTATAGAAAATAGCAATTTGAAACCATTTAGCAGAATGATTGTTAAAATTGTGCCTACTGCCTAGCACGCACTAGGCCTGGGGCCTTGAGGCCTAACTCAGCTCATGGTTTGCACCTCAAGGAGTGTGGGCAAGGCATCATGAAAGGACCCACGATAGGCTCTTTAGGCACACGCTGTCATTGCGGTTGCTTCTTCGACGCTGCTTTGAGAAATGAAGAAATGCCTTATAATGCTAGCTCTAAAATAATAAAAGAAGGACGCAAACTTCTTTCACAACCTATCAAAGTCTTGTAATCCTCAGGCTTCGACAAGACAATCAAAAGTCTCTCTTATTTGCTATCCTGTGCCAGTTGAAGTCACAAGTCTTTGTGTTTGTCAAATTGAAGTCTCCAACTTTTTCAGAGCTCTTTCTCTTGCGCTCTCCTCTCCTCCTCTTGCACTTTATAAGAGTTCTTTCTTTGGTTTTGTACTACGTTTTTCACCTCAAAGTATGTGATTGAACTTTGTCAGAACACTAGCGAATAAGTTCGCTCTATTTGTCCGTGTACAGTTGATCCGAAGTAAAACTTCAATTTGTAGGTAGGGGCAGAAGAAACTTTGTTAAGATCACAAATGATAATTCGCAAAGAGAGGTTCATTCCTTGCATTTTGGTAACAATGATAAGCAGGGTATCTTGTAATACAATACTTTGAATTCATCAAACTGGCTTCTTACATCAGTTGTTTATATATTTTTTACTTAAATGCAGGTATGTATAGATTCTTCAACTATTCGAAGTTAGGATCCTATTAATAGAAATGAATCATATGGGTAATGTTAATAACAGGCTTAATGATGCCACTTTGTTCACCTAAATAGTTGTTGAATGGGCCGGCCTATACTTTTAATGACATCTTAATTGGTTCGGAGAACTGTTCGCATGTGCATGAATCCTTGTCAATGGATTAAAAGGGTTTGTGATGGAGTTTGCTCCTTTTTAGGACGCATTGTTTCCTTCATTATCGTGCTTTTATTTCTTTATATTGTAGAAAGAGCTCTCTCTCAAAGATTATACTCGAAGGAACTTAACTTTTTTCCAAAGAGAAGATCCTACAGCACGATACCAAAGAAAGTGACCTTTCCAATCCTGAGAAGCGGTAGTCCATCAAACTCTGGTGGCAGTAAAGATGAACCCTCTGATGATGCCAAGGCATGTATAAGCACCTCCTTATGAATGAAAATAATGTTTTGTTCTTCCATGCTAAGTCGGGTTGTAGGAATCCTTGCTAACTTGTAGAAATTCTTTACCTTTTTTTTTAATGATTCAGTATTTTATATGTTGCACCGTTTCATATTTGAACCCTCCTGCAGGCTGCAACTTTATAATCAACCCCTTTTCACCAATTGAAATTTCATCTCTCTTGTGTAGGACAACTCCTTCCATGGGCCTATTCTCAGAAAACCTGAACAGGAGATATACAAACCCAAAAAGGCCCAACCAAAATCATCTTCAGAATCTCAAACAACTGAGATGCTGAACTAGAGCCATCCTCATTTGACCCCCTTCAGCTTCTTGGATTCCCATAGCACATTGATATCTCCTTCAGATCCCAAAACACCCAAGGATACCCAGGAAGCCCATCTATCATTCTTATTAACCTGAATTGAAGACACAAATTTTGGTTTTCATTTCATGAAAAATGCCTTCAAATTTTCATTGCGACTATTGTAGGCTTTAATGGAAGATTCAAGCTTTTATTGGCGAGCTTTAATCTTTGTCATCTGGATGCAACTATGCTATTAGCCAAGTAGTCATATCCGTTACTTAATCCTACTGCAGACACCATTTGGATACTCAAGAAAGGATGTTTTGTTGATTGGACTTGGAGTTACTCTAGCTGGCATTGGACTGAAAAGTGGGCTGGAGGTGCATTTCCTTCCTTCTCCCATTTATTTGTTGCTTATACATTCTGGCCTTTCATCTTCTTTGCACTGTTGTACATTAACTGTAGCTCAATTTGTATTATTAAATAAACTATATAGTCAGACAGTGTTTGACACTTAGTTTGACCCTATGAAGCACAGATGCTTCGAAATAGGCCCCCCTATGCATATTGGATGCAGATACGCATGCCATACTGCTGGATATGTATCCGATTGGCTAAATAAGTTTAGAATGTTTGTAGTATTACTTTCAATTTTGGACACGACTATGATACTTCGGGGATACATGAGGGAAACGAGAGGATATGGCTGGGATACGTGAGGCTCCATTCTTTTGATATTTTTTAATTTTGGGTGGTATTTTTGCTCCTTTCTAATCGTTTTTTTATTATCTTTGTTAGTTATTATTAAATATTCTTCTTAACAAAACAAGTCATTGTTGCTACCCGTCTCCAGTTGTCTTTTTTGGAAGATGTCTTTATCTTTAGTTTGTGATAGGTTCTGCTTCTAGTGTTGACGAAGTTATGATTAATGTTTGGTTCTTGGTTGTTTGGATTTTCCATCTCAATGTTATGATTACTTGTCAAGTATCAAATATTTGATTGTAATAATGAGGTGAATTTTCTCATACATTTGGTTTTACTTTTGTATACTAAATTCATGGAAATAGCATTTTTTTTACAATTGTATCCATAACCTACTTCTCTAAGTTCTGTTGTATAGCTGTATGCATATTTTATCGTACCCACATATCTTGTCTCCTTATTCATGCTTCCTAGGTCAGACCATTTATCAGGTTAGGATGTCTCTGTTTAGTTGTGCCTATAGATAAAAGGTTTTTTCCTGCCAGATTTGCAGGTTAGACCTGCAAAGATGAAAAAAGGTTCATAGTATGTCATCTTGTGCGTTAATGGAATATGGTAAAATTCCATCGCAGAGCTGCGTAGGAATTATTCATTGCCTAGTTTTTCATTGTGCATTTAGTCTGAGTAATTATCCAGCACTACTAGAGTACCAAGTGGTGTTGCCTACAGGGTACTCCCAACCATTTACGCAACAACAAATCATCCAGTAGGGACGATTATCATTCACTTTGTTGGGTGGTTGGGAGGCTTACTCACATTGTCTGGTGGCGATTCCTGACTCATCACATTCCCCAGTATACTTCCCATGGAGGACTCTAGCCAGCACTGTGAGATACATTATTATTGGTCTTCGTGGCATCGGAGGCACCAACACAGGAGGCTTGAGAAGATACCCTTTTATTTTGTTAAAAGCCTGTTGGCATTCATCAGTCCATTCTGTTGTTTCACTCTTTTTTAGTTGCTTAAAAATCGGCTCACAGGTGACAGTAGCTGAGTAATGAACCTTGCGATGTAATTGGGCCTGTACTTCCTTTTTTTGTGGGGAGTGCCACATGTTACTCCTGGAGTACCCAATAATTAGTCATTTAGTCTTGTATTTTCTTGTGCAGTTTTTGGGAGTTGATCCCTTACAAGCTGGGAATGTCGTTCAGTTGGTCTTAGTCTTGGGCCTGACAGTTGGATGGATTTCAACGTACATCTTTAGAGTCTCAAACAAGGAAATGACATATGCTCAACAATTACGTGACTACGAGAACAAAGTCATGGAAGTAAGGTTCTACTTTATACAGCTTTCAGAGTTGGAATATTCTTGTTGCCTAAATGTAATGTATATTGTGTTCAGATATTACCAAAAAAATTGTTTAAAAAACTGAAAACTGTGATTTCTCTTGCCCATGTGTACTTTTGGTATGTTGCCCTTTTTGTTTATCTGCTTAAATGTTGTGTTTCCTATTTCTCTGTATTATATCTCTAGGGAGTATGGTATGTATGTAAAACAGTCAAGCTCACCGATTGAAAAAAGAAAAGAAGTCCATTTCAAGAATATGTCGTTCAGTATCCAGTGACCAAGTAAGTGGACATAAAGTATCCTACTCTCAGACCTATATCTAATTGTGAGGGAAAATTTATAGCAGTATTGTAAATATTATTTAATTCAAAAACTGACATCTAGGACTGTAGATAAGTCAAGTCATGCCTTGTAGTGGGCTCTTAAAGCTTCACTTGAAAACTTGGTGATTTATAGCAGTCTGTTCAAGCTTTTGCTTCTTAGCAGTTTGAGCTCGTCTTTAATGACCTTCAAGCAACTGAATCATGAGCTCAGCTCTAGGTGCAGCTGTTTCCTATGCAGCCCTAGAATACCGTTACATTTATGGAGCCGAGCCCAAAAAGAACGCTGAACTGAAAAATGTGTTTCTAGGTTTGCTTGTTTTAAAGACGTCTTAACTTGCTTTTACTGAGATGAGCATGGGTCAAGTTCAAGTAGTCTGATTGGTATTGCTCATCAAAAGAACGAAAAGGAAAAATTTGTTTTTGCGTTGCACAAACTTATGCCACCCTCAAAGATGTCACTGTCTTATATTGGTGGGGGACATATCTTCAACAGTTAAGGGATTCTCTACAAGTTTGTTCTCATGTTCTGAAACTACTAAGTTTTTTTTTGATTAAGTACTCATTCTTATAAAGCCCAAACAAAAGAATACAAAATCCAAGGGGCATACCCGAGGCCATTACAAACCTTAGCAACACACATAAAACCAAAGGCTATACACAGCTCTACAATTCTATCCTAGTGCTGAAGTACGAAAATGACGGGCAATGCCTCAGCTTCGAAACAGATTTACATTCTCTTGGGATGGATTTATCATCCTAAAAAGTATGAAACTAGTAAGTTTGTCAGCATTATTCCTTTATTCTTCTGTCTTCTTATTCATTCTGTAACTTTTATACTTAAAGAAAATTCCTTCTTTTGGGGCTACCATTTTGCTGCCATTGTGTCCGAGTAAAGTCCCCTTGTATGTTTAGCGATGCAGGTTCAGATAGAATTATTTCATGCACAGAATTGGAGCTAAAATTGAAGGCTTTTTCGTGTGTATTTTGCAGAAGCGATTGGAAGGGTTAAGCGAAGCAGAATTAGAAGCATTGCTTGAACAGGTAGAGGAAGAGAAGAGACGCCTGGATAGTTTTGGTGAGCAGGTCAACTAACTGTCACAAAGCATATCTATGTTATATGCTTTAGAAACTCTTCATGCAGTTACTACATAAGACTACCTGGTTGTATAGATATTTTACAGAAGCGATTGGAAGGGTTAAGCGATGAAGAAATAGAAGCATTGGTTGAACAGATAGAGGAACAGAAGAGACGCCCGGCTAGTACCGGTGAGCAGGTCAACTAACTGTCACAAAGCATATCCATGTTATATGCTTTAGAAACTCTTCCTTGCAGTTACTACATAAGACTACCTGGTTGTATAGAATCATGATTTTTTTCAGCTATTAATTTATATATGGAATTTCAAATGGTTGCTTATTTCTAGCCATTTGAGAGGAGGCTTCCAGCTTCGCCTTATAGCAATGTAAATATGTAATCATAGATGAATTCATGTGGAAAGAAGAGTGAAGAATAATGAGTAGCTGGCATATAATGTTTGCCTTCTGGTTTCATGGGAGAACTGACTAGAATGCTTTCTGAAGAGGAAAGCAGAAGGCTACAAGGCCGCACCTTTCTTTCCACCATTGCTGCTGTGTTCATTATTCCACTGAACAAGCATATCTATAATCACTCTACATGGAGAGAGAGAGAGAGAGAGAGAGAGAGAGAGAGAGAGAGAGAGAGAGAGAGAGAGAGAGAGAGAGAGAGAGAGATTCAAATTTCGAACTGGAACAGATAATAGTAATTGTTGGATTAATTCAATCTCACCCATCAAAATATGTCACTTTATTTAGGGGTGTTTTGGCCTAGCTTTCTAACTGGAGCATTTGTCCGGTCGTTAACTTTAGAGCTCAAAATAAATTGAAGTGAGCATAAAAAAAAATGCTTATTTTATCATTCTTCAACCAATTTTAAGAGGGGGAAATGGCCAAAACATGGCAAGGAGGACAAAAAATGACAATTTCATGGTCATGTTTTCGGAAATGACCAATACATAACACGAAGAAAAATAATTCCATCTACATGGCATTTTATCATTGCACTGTCCAAAATTTCCCTGAGTGTACTTTTATTTCCCCAAATCATACAAAACCCCAAGTGCAATGATTTTGATATAAGGTGCAATGTTAGTTCAGTTACAGTGCAATTTTGATATTGCCTGTCCAAAAAGATTCAATTTGATCTCACACTGCAAGACAAGTTGGACTAACGTAAGTGCAGTGCTTTTATTGCATGGTGTAAGTGTTTTCATTTACAATTCAATATTGTTGCATGCACGACGCAATTTTGAGATTATCCATCTAAAAAGATTTGATTTGATTTGATCTCACATTGGTAAGCCAAGTTGGACTAACATGAGTGCAATTCTTTTGTTGCAAGGGTTTTCATTTACAATGCAATATTGGTGCTTGCACAGTGCAATTTTGAGATAGTATGTCCAAAAAGATTTGATTTGATCTCACATTGCAAGACAAGTTGGACTAACATGAGTGCAATTCTTTTGTTGCAAGGTGCAAAAATTTTCATTTACAGTGCAATGTTATTGCATGCACAGTGCAATTTTAAAATTGTCCGTCAAAAAATATTCAATTTAATATTACACTGGTAAGACAAGTTGCACTAACATGAGTGCAATTTTTTTATTGGAAGGTACAAAGATTTTTCATTCATAGTGCAATTGTTGCATGCATGGTGCAACTCTGGTAGCTAATATTTTCAGGAACAATGGGAAGGGGATGTGTGCGGTAGGCTTAAAAAATAAGAAGGGTATTTTAGACTTGTAATTTGTTGGTAACATGTATGTGAAATTATTTTTTTCCTTGTCATATTTTTGGTAATTTCCAAAAACCTTGTCATGAAATCGAAATATTTAATTTTAAAAATTATGTTTTGGTCATTTCCCTTTTTAAGTGGACTGTGGATTCAACTTAAATTATTTATGATTTTCACATAACCAAGAGTGTGATATCAAAACTCCTTATGAACGAGCATTAACTTTAACTTGGACCCACTCAAAAAGTTTGGTGGAAACCATGCACCCTAATATGTATCCAAAATTAGGAAAGGGAATTGATATTGGCATTCCTATTTTTTTAATTGGTACTTATTTTTTTGTCTTTTTTTTACAAAATGCAAGAGTAGTTTTACCAAATATAGACAAAAAAAGAGTGTCAATAGAAAAAAAAGGGAGTGTCAATATCACTTTCCTTGGGACAAATACTTTTACTTTTTAAAACTATTCCCCGGTACCAATTAAGAGCATCTCCACTCTTTATCCAGATTTTTACTTAAATTTGAGTAAAAATTCAAGTAAAAACATGATTTGATATGACTCCTTCAAACCCTTAGTCAAATTGTATGGTGGAGATTTAATCCACACCATTGAATGACAAATGAGTAAATAAAAGTGCAAAAAAGGAGCCTTGAAAATTTGGTGATGAGCAAATTTGGAGAAACATTTGAGTGAAATCAAATTTGGTGAAGGAGTGGAGTGTAATTTTTGGTGTTTTTTTAACTCAAATTTGGTTTTGGAGAACAATTTGATGGAGTGGAGATGCTTTAAGTGGTTTCCCTAAGAACAGAAGTGGTTAGATGGTATCCATAATGATTACTAGTATTAAAGAAGTTTGCAGTATTACAAATATTGTTTGTCCTTTTTTTTTTTTGGAGTGCTGAATGATTTGCAAATATTTGATATAAGAGAGCGACACCATACCTAGCAAATATTTGATATTCACATTATTTAATGTATATAGTTCTTAGGTTTAGAATCCATGCACTGTTAATCTTATGTAGCCTTTACATATGATAAGTTATTACAAATAAGTTTTTCTAAATTTTAATGAAGCATATTACAAATAAGTTTTTCTAAAAGATAATAATCCACCCATCATATATTTTTTTAGTTCTTTTAAAAATATACATGATTAATTAGCCTAAATTGGCCTAACTTCTTGAAGGCTTTTTGATATGGTATTTTATGTTGTTTTTAATTTCGAATTTTTAGTAGATTCAGATAAAAAAAAATGTTCACTTTATGAATTCGCCTCAATGAGAGAAATTAGAGAAAATAAAAAATATCGACTAAAGTTAAAAAAGTTTATATAAGACAACAGAAAAAAAATTATCATCTTCTAAGATTTTTTTTCCAATTTAGTCTATATTTTTATATTTTTTTGATTCCTCAGCAGAACAATGTGATGTAAAATTCATATCAAAATCTACTAAAAATTTAGAAAAATAACCAAAAAGACCATATAAAAAAACCCTAAAAAAGTAAGGCCAAATAGAATAATTAACATTTTTTTAAATAGGGGTATGTGTGCAAAAATGGTAGGCCAGGGGAGTTGCCAAGAAGAAGTAAAAAGAAATTAAGAAGCTAGGTAGGTGGACCAGCTAAAAATAGAATAATATTGGAAGAGATATTGATTATGTTATGGCATGTCCTATCATTAGGTTGGTGGTGTCCTCAAGCGACCTCTGCTACATTTGCCTAACCCTTCTTCCATGCCTCCCCATGTGCTCCAACCAAATAAAAAAATTTGAAACTAGCTAGTATGTGCTAAAGTGACCTTTAGTTTCAGCTAATTTCTATGTAATTGGCCTTGTTGAGGACACATTAGGCAATGTTTTAAAAATCAGCCGTTACGTAACGTATTGGTCGTTATGCAACAGTTTTTGAACCTTCTGATATGGTTACACTCCTATATATTGATGGCATGAAAAATTGCATGGGTATCGACCGGTTTCCGTTGCGCATCTATTTGTTTCTGATTTATGGAACAATTTACGGCCGATTCTTGACGTTACGGGTGATTTAGACACTTTCATTTATTTTCGGTCAAAAATGATTTCAAAATATTTACGATCGTTATAACTGATTTTCATTACGTATCATTCAATACTCCCAATTGCTAGTAAATGACAACCATTACCGTTCCTTGCAATAAGTTAGTGACATTAAACCCATACTATACTTTTGGCTGCAAAATGAAAAGAAATGTAGGTTCATGATGTTTCACTGTACCAAGTGCATACTCTTCAAGAAGGATATTGTTGTCGATGCAAATTGCAAAGATGGGCACAGATCAGGACACCGGACACGCATCTCGTCATTGTCGCAATTTGGATTCAGGCGATGATAGCCGCTCACATGCCTGGGTTGCTTTTTACGGGTCACTCGCACGTAAAAATATTTTAAATTCAATAAACAAATCATTCATGTAAGATTCAGAAGTGAACCCACATGCCAATCCGTACATCGATAATCGATACCCTTAAAATTAGTGTCTCAATACCATTTTCCACCACCGTGGGATTCATCCACTTGTTAGTATTGAACCCTATAAAAACAGGTGTTGAATTTGGTGCACCACAAAAGAAACCCATAGTAGACTTTCTTCCCGCGATGAACATGAATGTTGTTTTTACTAGTAACCACTGCTAGAGGGATAGAATTTTTTATTTTTGTTGAAAAGATGGATCGAAAATTTATGCATCGTCCCTCCACAACAGGTGTTTCTCTAGCTCCGTACCCCCCAAAATTTAAAAATCCAAATGACCCTAAAAAAAACATTGAGCTAATCATATGCCAAAACCCAATTTCCAATTAAAAAATGGCAAAAACATTCATTGAGTAGTCAATCATTTAAAAATACCCAACAACATTTTACAAATCCCCTCCCCTCCATTGATTATACAGTGCTCATGGGACACCGCCACGTATTAGTTCAGATAGTTTTATCAACACTGAACATTCACATGGTGTTCATACACTTAATACTGACTTGCAAAAATTTGTGATGATAAAAACCGTGAAACATCATGTGACAGTGCTCCAAGATCAAACAATAATTTTTCCCCTCCCTCTCAACTACCAATATTGGGCATAAGGTTTATCAATATCTTCCAACAGGCTGTTATATTTCTAAACAAACTCACCCCCCCAAAAGTCTCCATTGACACTGCAGACAAGAAGAAATAGCTAGCTAGGCACCATCTTCTTCTTCTTCTTCTTCTTCTTCTCCTCTCTCATGGGAAACGCAGCAGCATCATGTGCACCATCAATAATCTGCAGCAGTACAGGAGTAGTCAAGGTCATGTCCGGCGCCGGAACGCTGGAATTCTACACAAGGCCGGTGAAAGCAGCGGAGCTAATGCTAGAAAACCCTGGACACTTCGTATGCGACTCGAGCCATCTCAAGGTAGGTCACCGGATACCGGGACTCTTAGCCGAGGAAGAGCTCGACCGCGTTAATCGCCGCCACGGCCAACAAAGACTTTACTTTCTCCTCCCAATGGAAATGCTCTACTCGGTGCTAACAAATGAGGAGCTCACTTCCCTTCATCGCAAGGCATCCAAGGCATTGAAGCAACAAGGCCACCAAGGAGGAGGAATTGGGTACTTGAGTACTTTCCCCAAGATATTCCCTGCATCTTTTGGCGAGTTTTGTCTGTTTCCGAATAATCATTCGGAAACCAAGACAAACTCGTACTCGGATGTAACCACTGCTGCTGTCAGCAACAGCAGTGGTACAAAACCCGTGACGAGACAAAGGTCGTGGATTCCAGCATTGGAGACCATTGTTGAGACTCCGCCGCGTCGGCTAATGGGATGACAAAACTTGATCTCCATCGTTTGGTCATGCTTCCGTTTTGTTGTAATTGTGGGGAGACCTTATATTTTGAAAAGGAGAAGGTGCGGTACACATCGTGCGCGCGTATAATTAATCATACGTAGCTTTGTTACGCCGTTTTAAGTACGTTACATATTTTTTTGATTGTACATGATGTAAATACCCCCACTGATTCGTGGTGGAGTATGGTGTGAAACTATGAATTATATTAAGCAAGTTCAGTTCAAATGTAGTATATGATCTTCATGATTGTCCCTCCATTTTACTTAAACTTCGGAATCATTGTTTGTTCGGTTGTTACCTTCATGATCCCGACATTAGTCGAATTTCACGTAATCTGACGCAGAAACCCGATTTAAAAAGTGCGTTTGATGTGCTTCCTTTCCAAATGTATATAAAAAGTTCTCCTCCAGGCCGGCCGCAGCCTCTTCAACCCATATTCCACCCCATTGGCCGCCACCCTCTTCCGCAACTACTTTTTTCGTCGCTTCCACCGCCGCCACCTACTCTTCCAAAACCACCACTCTTCCACAACCGCTTCGCCTCTCCTCTAAGCCCAGAGATGTGTGTTTTCAGCTTTAAGATATTGCAGTTTTGGAGATCCAGAAGTTCGGAGGTAGTCGCGGTTAATCCATAGTTGCGATGGAAATTAATTTTTGGCTGAATCGTCGATCTTCTGGTTTTGAAGTGTTTTTGTTTTCCTCTTTATTGTGGCGGTTTTGTTCGTAGGAATCATATACATGGTGCTTCAATGCTTACTTTGATATGAATGAAACCCCTTGCGGCCTATTTGCTAGCAGGATATAGACGACGAAGATGCTATCACCCTGGTTAGAGGGATCGATGGCAAAGGGGCGGATATCGGTATACCCCAAACCAAACAGCGAAACCATAATCAAACGGTGTGAGAAAATAAGCTTCATACCCAAACCAAACGGGGTTCGGGTATGCCCTGAACCGAATGAATACCCGAATAATCTCTTTTCATTTCCAGGTAAATGAAGCAACTTTCAGATCCAAGCAAGCAAAACCCAGATTGAAGCCAAAAATTCACTCATAAAATCCAAGGAAATTCAAGCAAAGGAACATTGTTGTAGCTAACAAATATATGAAAGATCGAAGCCAGTATATGTAGTAGCGTAGCACATGCATAGGGTTGGCAAAATGCCCCGCCCCGCCCCGATTAGGGCGGGTTCTTTTGTATCAACATTTCGGGTACCGGGGCGGGTAAGGGGGGAAGTTAGGAAAACCCGGCCGGGTTCAGGTCGGAGTCGGGTTTATATTACCCCGCCCCGTTACCCGCCCCGCCCCGCCCCGCCCCGAAATATATTTATATATAAAATTATACTTTTATTTTAATCTAATTATCATTATACTAAAAATATTATATATTTATCCTAATTTTATTATCATTCTACTAAAAAAACTTTCATTCTTACCTTAATATTTTAACCATTACACTAAAATATCACTTTATTTATAGGTATTTATTTTTATTTTGCTTTTAGATTAACAAATTTTTAAAATTTCTTACGAAGCGGGGCGGGGCGGGTAAACCCGTTCCCCGAGCGGGGCGGGAACGAGGGTACCCAAAAAATACCCGGGCGGAGTCGGGTCCATGTAGTAATTTTCGGGTCGAGTCGGGTATGCCAAAAACCCGCCCCACTCCATTGCCATCCCTGACATGCATCTCGGTTTGGGTATAGATTCGGGTCACATGTCAAACCATATAACCGAACCAAACATGTTCGGTTATCCCTCCATCTAAACCATACCCATTCCTACGGGGGGAAATTGGTTATAGTTCAGTGGAGCATCTCGAAATTTTTTTTAATTTTCCTTTCTTTTTTTTTTAATTTTATTTTTACTTTTGTTCCTTTTCTTGATCTTATGGTGTAATCAACATGCTACACTTTTATGTGTTTGGGTTCTTCGGCTGTGCTGAAGTATATATGTGTAATATAGACTATTTTGATCCATCTTTCTTGGGCACTTTTATGTGGATTGATTAGAAGGAGATAGGAAATAAAACAAAAGAGACAAAAGGGGATCAAAAAGGAGGATCCAACGACACAAAAGAGACAAAGGTGATTACAGTGCATGATCAAGTAATAAACAGAAGCTTGACATGTCTAAGCACATTAAAAAATTGGAGTAGGAGAGGGAGAGAGAAGGTGAAAAGAAGGAAAACCAAACCTTTTGATTAGCAGCAAAAATTGTTGATGGACGAAGCCGATTTTGCCTTCAACTGTGGTGGATCGTGAGCAGCAGAGGAGAAAAAATTGGTAGGGAAAAATGGGGGAAAAGTAGTCGTGGGTTAGGGTTTTAGTAGTTTTTGGCGCCAAAGAAAAAAATGGATTGTTAGTCATCCAAACAGAGCCCTTCCCAGCCGAATCTGGAGACCTAAAAAAGCGTCAAAACTGCGTCGTTTTGACGCATAGCGTCCCCCCGCTTCCTACATTGTGTAAAAAAACGTTAAACGTTGTATTTTAGCTTCGTAAGTTAACTAAAACAAAATTTTAAAAGAATTTATACCATTATGACAAAAGAAATCAAACATAATAAGTCCCGCTCTTTCTCAAAAATAATTAATCAAATTATTAATTTTAATTGTAAGATTATATTTATAACAATAAGTCAATAAGAGAATTCTTTAACTTTTTTTTATCAAATTTTTATCAGTGAAAATAAATTATATTAGTTTAATTGTAGTCAAAATTGTGGTATTTGTGAATTTCATATAAAAAGTTAAAGGTAAAGTGGAAATAAATAAAAGAAAATTAAAATTGTCAAACCATTTATGGTGGCAAAGATATCAACATCAGGCCTTGTTTCCCATTTGATTTTATGGGAATTTACTAAAATTAACCCATTTCTATTTGTTAAAATGGGTTGATTTTGGCAAATTATTTCCTCATTTTCTAAAATCAACTCACTTAATTTTATAAAATTTTCATTTTATCAAATGGGAAACAAGGCCTTAGTCTTTAGGAACATCTACAAAGACAAAAGAGTGATATATATTTATCTAATAAAAAATAAGAAAAAGAATGTGCAAGACTGGTGTAGATTAATCCAATAGAAAAACAAGAAAAAGGGTTCAAAGTCTATGTTGTGCACCTAGCGTTCACGCTTGCTACGCGGCCTATTTGGGGCCCACTTCGGCTCTCATGTTTTGATCTAAATTGTTTATTTTGTTCTTCTCATCAAGCATACAGTTCACACCTTATGTTGATTGGAATTTATAACTATGTGATCGGTGACTATTTAGCTTATTATTTTGTAGAAAAAAATCATCTATTATAGTTTCTTTGAGTGTTCTGTTTTCAAGAAAAATACATTCTGAAAGCATAGTTAAAAATCTCTGATCAACATGAATTTTCATATGGATTACACATTCGAGGAGACGAACAAAAATATAGGACCTGAGTTGGGCCACACATCCAAAAAGAGCAAATGGGTTTTGAACTAAGGTCCTGTTGGTTTTCAAGATTCCACGCTAACCACCAAGGCCTAAGCACGGCTTTTGCTATATATTGGAAAAACGTGCATGTGTGTGTGTGAAATTATGTCATATATTGGAATGAGCCTCAATTTTTGTTTAATTTATTGGCTCTGAAGCGGCAACACCTCCCGCTTAAGGCTAAGGCTAGCTCTACTTCTACTCTCTTGGGCGGGAGTGCTAGTGTACGATTCTACTGTGCGCATCCGCCCGCTTTAGGCTAAGGCTAGCTCTGCTAAGCTATGTCCAAACATCTACTCTCTTGGGCAGGAGTGCTGGTGTACAATCTTAGTGTGCGCATCCGAGTCGTTGATATCGACAATCAATGACTGGAATTTTATTTTGGTAGTGGACGATTATGATCTACAAAGTGTCAAAATAAAATCAAGACTGTTGAAACACATCCAACCACTTGGGCGCCGCACACCAGGGAATGCGCACTAGCACTTCTTGTTCCCATTGTGCAGTAGGTATAGTAACGAGATTGTGAGCTCAATTCTTATAAAAAAAAATGATACTTGTGCAATTATTTGACTCTAATCATTTATAATCCTCCCATATATCCACACACAATTATGAGTGTAAGCTCCACATGTATGTGAAAAATTTGTAAATAGTTGAAATCCAAATGATTATACATGTAGCATGATTGAATTCTTATCGAGAAAATTTATTAATCCTTTTTAGAATAAATTTATTTTGAATGAATTTTTCCAACACTTCCACGAAAAAATCTCTACCACATAAGAAAAGAAGTATCCAAATCATTTATTCCACTTTTGATCTGGCAAATACGAGAAGTAGCCATCAAACCACACAAACAGTCCAGTCAAATGGTAGTAAAAAAATAGTAAAAATACGAACAGTTAAAAAAAAAAAAGAACACTGAAATTACATTTCTATCCTGCACCACCGCTACAGATTCCCGTGATAGACAACTGAAATTTACTGAGAGCTCCTGCACTTGAATGTGGCGCCTCCTCCACTTGCTGCGGCGGCAGAACCCTCCCGCCGGCGAACAACATTTGCCCGTCCCGCGGCAGAGCACCCTCGAACTCCGCCACGGGACCGAACAGCGCCACGTCACCGAACCGCCGCTCCACCTCGAGGAACTCCCCGAGGGACGACGGCCTCGAATCGTCGTCGTCCCTGCAGAGGCTCCACCACTTCCGCCTCCGCCGCTCCGCCACCGACACCAATGCCACCGCCTTCTTTCCTCTCCTCCGCCTCCCTCCGCTGCCACCACCGACAAGCGAGGTCACGGTGGCGGTGGCGTCGGCATTGGCTTCTCCCCGCTCCGAGGGAACCCTAAATGTGATTGTGGGGAAATTGACGCCCATTAGAGTCCCCAACGTTGTGCTTCGGTCATGGAAAAACGAACCTGTTGACTGTACACACACACACACCAACACAAATATAGAAATTATCAAAATAAAAAACTAGCTAATTGCAATTTTTACGACCTGATTACATGGCCGGAGGCAGAATTCGAGCGTGGATTCAGAGAGAGAGAGAGAGAGAGAGAGAGAGAGAGAGAGAGAGAGAGAGAGAGCAATTTGAAACATTACGAGAGAGGGAGAAATTTGAAAATTTTGAAATTCGAAGAAAACAAAAAGGAAGGTGGATGGTACCTCGGTGTCGAGATCGGAAGAGGAAGAGGAGGAGGAGTTTGTGGGGGATGACGGCGGCGGAAACAAAGCATTTGCCGGATCTAACATCACGAATTTACTCTTCCTCTCTCTAAAAAATCTAGCCTTTCCGCCGGTGATGAGAGAGAGATCGGCTGCTTCTGTGAACTCTACACGAAGAAGAAAGAGGAAAGTGTTTTTAGGGAGGCTTCCAAACTACTCATCACCCCCTGAAAAGAATGAGTGTTTTATTTTACAATAATAAAACTACGGGTAGACCTTATGTCTTGTCAATATTCTACTGAGATAGAAAGTGTTTGAGGTTGTGTTTGGTTTTGAGTTTTGAGTTTTGATTTTCGTAATGATTAGAGGGAGAAATAGAGGTAATAATTAAAAAATAAGTATTAATGATTGGAGAGAGATAAAGAGAAAAATAAAAATAATATTTAAAAATAGAAATAATAATTGAGAAAACCGGTTCTTAAGAACCAAATCAAACAAGGCCTGAGAGTTTCATTTTTTGTTTTTCATTTTCAACTTTTTGACTTTTTATATTATGATCAGAATATATTTTGAATCTGGTATGAGTGTTTGAAAAAATGTGCAGAATACATTTTGCAATATGAATTGTTTTTTAGAGATATCAGCGAAATGTATTTGTAGAGCTTTTTGTTAATAAAATGGAAAAAATAGAAAATGAGAAGTCAAAAAGCTTCTCTCAACCTTCTTTTGGCTTCTGCTTTCTAAACATGCAATTGAAAAACTCATTTTTGTAGAACATGTTCTATACAGAGGATACCAAACAACTAAAACCTAAAAATGAAAAAATGAGAAACCAATAAAGAGGCTCTCAAAAAGCCTCTTAATTTTTTAGAAAACATTTTTTACACTGACGGTGTAAAACCCTCATTTTTCACCGCCGTCATATTTGAGTCCCACCGTGAGTTTATTGTTTTAATCTGAACTATTCATCTTGTATGCCCATAGAGTATTGCATCAATGCAAAAAATCATTTTAATCGAACATCAATAGACATATAAAATTTTTAATTTCGTTTGGCGAAATGGATGGTCAATGACAACTTAACTTTAAAATCTATGACCATTCATTTTACAAAACAAAATTGAAATTTTGATACACATGTTGATGTCCAATCGAGATGATTTTTTACGAGGATGAAATACTTTGTGGAGCCTACAAGATGAACAGTTCAGATCAACATTTAATTAATAATGAGGACCACAAAAGTGGTGGTGTAAAAGGGGAATTTTACACCAGTGGTGTAAAGAATGTTCTTTCTTAATTTTTATGTAAGAATCCATAAAAAATATTTTCAAATTATTGAATGGCTCTGATCGTTTACGTGTAATCTCGAAAGAGTCATACACAACTCAAGAGTATTTTTTATGTATACCAAATGGTGTACCCATGGTTGGATTACGCTTCTAAGCCTTTATTTATTACGGTTTCGGATTGAAGTGCCTAAAATTGGAAGGAAAATTCTAAAATCAACCCAATGGGCTGATTATAAGACTTAAAAAGTGAATTTAAATGTGTAAAAAGTGTATAGAGATGTATAAAAGTATATGAGAAAGTAAAAAAAAATACATTGGAGAGTGTATTTTATTTTATTTTTTTGTTGTCTTACTGGCTGACAATAGAGAAACCCAAGTAACTCATGCAACTTTTGCGAAAGGAGCCAGGAGGAAAAAATCAATCATTGTTACTTGTTAATTGCATTAAAGTAAAAAATATAACCCGAAAAATGTAATGGGTACAACACGTTTGCGTGCACCAAATATACATCACTTTTGTGAACCAAATGTGCAACACCTATATGGTATCCATTTTGAGGTCTCACACAAACATTCTGAGCCCATCAATTTGTTTAGAATATTTTTTGAAAGGTTACGATAAAAAATCAATTCAGTCGAATATCGATAAGTGTTTGATCCATAGGTACTTTTTTCTTTTTCTGGGCTGTGCCGTTAAAAATTGTGTCAAATGAAGTAAAAAATTGATCAAAAAGTGTGTTGGGTGGAGGAAGTAATTTATGTCAAACGGGTTTCAATTTTGGCCCCCAGACGCCAATTGATAGTACATGTTTTGGCTCCTTGCGTGCGGATTTTGCATCTGTAGCAATCTTCTTTTGTACGAAATAGTTATGTACTAATCAATATTGTTTTCATCGGTGGGATCAGACAAAAATTACTGAGACAACAACCCTTTGATGTTCGAAGTCTGTTCACGTACTCGAACCCCACACCTCCACCTTGAAAGCCGAGGGGGTAATTATGTAATTGACATCTCTGTTGTCAGGCTCAGGCAAAATCCCCACCATAAAGATGATAGACCCTATTGTCTTTCAACAATTAACTTTTTCAAGTTGCACTAAGGTTGTGTTTGGTTTGGTTTTTGTAATGATTAGAGAGAGAAATAGGGGTAATAATTAAAAAAAATGTATTAATGATTAGAGAGAGATAGAGAGAAAAAAAAATAATATTTAAAAATAGGGGTAATAATTGAATAATGATGTTAGAAACCGGTTCTTGAGAACCTTTCCAAACAAGGCCTAACAACCTTGCTTTTTTGTACTGAGTAAACAGGAAGGGGGCGACCAACCATAGCAACCCTCCCCTGAGCATAACCATAGAGAATCAAGACCCGTAGCTAGCCCCAAAAGGGACCAAAGAGCCATAGTTGTTTCAAAAAGGACCAAAGAGCCATAGCAACTACCGCCCCACCAAGGACTAGTAGACCACAACCGGGCTTCGCAGGAGTACCAAGTTCGAGAAGTGTCATTAGCACGACTCGTACCCATGACCTCCTGGCCACCAGAACCTGTGGGAGTGAGCCACTAGGCTATCACCCCTGCTGGTCTAACAGCCTTAAGAGTTAATTCAAGCACCACAATGAAGCTTGACATGGAAGCAATACCAGAAGATAAGCCTGCTCGCACCAGTTTATAGCACACTTGCACATCAATTTAGCCGGTCACGACTCTGGAACCGTTCTCGACCACTGAAATTAAGATGCCCCTTGATTTCACCACCAATAAGAGGCATGACATCAGACGATCACATTACGACATCCCTTGATTTCACCACCCACAAAGAGAATGGGGAGCACAGTTAAGTGCTGGAGAGAGGAGACAGGAAAATGGGACTGAAAAGTACTGCAAAAGTGAGAGGACTCATCAAGCTCGAGGGTTTTAAACAAATGAGCCGACACTCAAGCTGCAGTTTTACACAGCTAACTATGCCCGGTTTCGTGGGTGAAGGCATTTATGGGAACCACTCTGGGCTCTGTTTGTTGAGACATGAATTTTCAAATGCCATTAATCAAGGGAAATCGTAATGTGATTGTCTAGAGAGAGAGAGAGAGAGAGAGATTGGGTTTCTGGAGAACTTCACCAAACACAGCAAGCACGTTGTTAGTGTTTTCAATAAAGTAGGGTAAGTAGATGGGATTATGAAGTCTGCTTAGACACACGAGCAACCTAAGAAGCATGGCCACTACCACAAAAGAGGCATCTTGTATCAGACATGACACTGCACAGACATTCCCGAAATCATGCACTGCTTCTTGAACGTCTCTTAGTTAAAAAGTTAAAATCACAATATTCTCCCTTCTCACTCATCCGGTAACACTTCTTGAACTTTCTGACCACGTACTAGGCGATGAATTTCTTCTTAACAGTGTTATGCATTTGAAGAATGCAGGTTAAAGATGAATCCGTCATGCATGACAACATTCAGAAATTGTTTTGCATTCTTAAAATGCAAACACGGATGCTACACTGAAGTATGAAACATATGGACTTTGCAGTTCAATTTCGGTTATGTCGCAAACTTTAATTGCCCTTATAAATATAAATATGATCTGATATGAGAGAGCAATTTTACGTGTCCAAGTTGCGGACTATCCTGCACTCCGATCCTCTGAAAATCAACATGCCAGTATGTTCGTGTTGTGTCATGCATCTATGCCAGTCCTACTTAACAAGAGACGTTGTCTGATAACCTAAAGTCCTGATCCATGCACAGTACACAAATACAACACCAACGGACACTTCGTTTGTCTACAGATTAACACACAAAAACATTGTGGACATGTTGATTATAAATATGTAAACATCAAATTAAAGACAAAAACACTTGTACATTATAAAAATAAAAACCCAACCATCCCTAAAAAGTATTCAAGACCTAAGCATCTGTTCCAGTTTTGACTTTTGACCCTGCCCTAACTTTTTTAAATAGCATTCTGACATCTTAACATGTCCCTGCACATCCCCAACGTGTCAAAGGTGTCCCCAGCGTGTCTAGCATGTCCCTGGCATGTCCAACTATAAAATATACTACAAAAAATCAAACACATATTTGGTCATGTTCACAGAAGTGTCCAACAGCGTATCTGACATGTGCCGAACACCAATGCTTGAGGCCGCCGGTAGATGTGTCCACGCTTATTCCTATACTGAAGTACAATGAGATAGGTATTGTAGATATCTCAACTCATTTCCTTCTCAACAAGAAGGTCAAAAGAAAGGAGGAATACAAAGGAAAACATCATAATGAATCCGAGTTTGAGAAGTACCTCCTTCAAGGTGAGAACATCAACAGAAAAAAACACCACTGTATGGCAAACCACCTCATTTCCAAGTGCAGGCTGCAGATGCTATACTCTTACTTATGATCAATGCTGAGCCTCTCGGACCAACTGACCTACTGCCTGTTGGTAAGAAACGGAGATCCTTAGACAAAAACTTACGAACCTAATTTTCCATTGTTCACTCTATTCAGTAGTTTTTACCTCCATTTTTGTTTAGAAGGTAGAAACATTTGACCATCATGGATTATCTTACTTCGTCCGAACCAGTTCCAGAGGTACACTTTCCATTGCCAGCTGAAAATTCAAAGTAAATAACTGCAGAAACAAAGATAGCTGCTATTGAGAATGACTATCTGAATCGATACTTACCCAAGGTCTAGGAGTTCTAGGATCTGATTTTGGATGCAACTTTGATAGTTCAGTGGCAAATGTAATGACAATGGAAACTTTGAATTCTATTGAAAAAGGACTGCAAAGCAATTAAAATAAGCTGTCACACATGCACTCACCGTATGGCGTATTGATAACATCAAGTTCAAGGGAAGTCAAGCATGGCACATTAGCAAAAAGCATGCATACAAAATACTTTTGAAAATATACAAAAACTGGTTACCGTAAGTCAGAAATGTTCTGCTTGAATTGACGTTAAAGCAAGCAGTTCATAAGCAAACAATTCATGAAGATACAAGTCAAACCAAATGAGGAAGAGGAGTTTGCTCATGCATAATAACAAGTTTTGATAATGTTTGTCTAACAATCCGCGCCATCTAACCTGCTAACCATTAACCTAACCTCGTGGCTCAAAAGGTTAATCTCGAGTTATACAGTAGCTTTGTGGGTTTCCTTACATATCAAATTCCCTTTCGATATTTAATCAATGTGGGATATCACAATATCCCCCACTTAAGATTGCAACGTCCTAATTGCGCCCCTTATGGAGGAAAGCCAGACTACACGTGGGAGAGCGTGTTGAAGATATAAATAATAAAGTTACCCCTTCATCTAATAGCTTAAGCTTTTAGATGAGTTGCAGGTTAACAATCTAATATCGTATAGCTTGTCCCATATTGGTTGATTAATACCTCCAAATCTAGTATTTGAGCCTAGGCGGCCTCTTCACTTGTTGTCAATTGGTTTTGAGTTGGATGCTTTAACATCGTATCAAAGCTAGACTTTTAGATGATTTTGGACAAGACTCTCTTGGTTTTTCCCCCGTTGTTTGTGCCACAAGTGCATCATGTTTCATTATGATCCCAATGTTGAGGATCTATTGTTTACCTATTCACATGCGGGCCAAGAGTTGCATGTGTGGGGGAGTGTTAGAGCTTGTTCACATTGGTTGATTAGTACCTTCAAATCTAGTATATGAGCCTGTGCGGCCTCTCCACTCATTGCCAATTGGTTTTGAGTTGGATACTTTAACACTGCCAAACCTTCACACTTCCGTTAACCCAACTTTCTTTTTCTTTTCTTTTTCCCCCCCTTAATTGCTTCAAGTGTAATGTGCAAAATACTAAGAAAAAATAACTTGATATATCCAAAATGTAGGATGCTTATAACAGTTTGCTCTCCACATTGAGAAGAACTTGTCTTGTTGATGAAAAAGAAATATTTTTCCGCCCACCAGTTCCTTTGAAAAGTAAGATAGGAATAGCCAATAGGCCCAATTGATACATTGATGCATAAGACCAGGGGTAAAGTTCTAACAAAAAAGGGCACAGGAGTAAAGGAGAGGTTTTGTGTGATCAGAAACTCACCCAGCATAAAGTGTCGGGCAAGTCAAAAGACGGGGAACTATGATGTAAATGGGTAGAGTCAATTGACGGCAGACATCTCCATCTGCTATCTAATTAGGGAAGGAAGGAAGGACTGTGTCAAAATGAAGGAAGAAAAGGAAAGATAAATAAAATGTAACATAACAAAACTAAAATTGCCTGGGTAGTTTGAATTAGAGAGGTTTCAGTTATGATTCTTTCTCCGACAAGAATTGATTCCACACGAAGCAAGTGGATATCAATGGAGAAAATGGGAACCGCAGATGCCTCAACTGTTAGCTCACCGCTAATAGGATCTGACAACGAACACTGAGTGCAAATTTTACCTGTTACTCGGAAACCACCTAGTCAGCAAAAAAACACTGTCAATGTGGAATGCTTGAATGTCATAACCTTGGTGTAATATTAGCTAAAGTAAAGGCCACAACCAAATCCAAAACAATGTCAAACAATGTTTTACTCAACTGCATTTGCCGACTCTTCTACTCCTACCAATTCTTCATGCTTATCAGTATTTGAGAAATTCATTTGAAGTTAAAAACAAGGCGGTTCTTAAGGAACACAACATTGTCAAGGAAGCTGAAATTATCTTTCTTTGCTCCTACTCCCTAGTATTAAGGTAAAATATCGAAGAGACAGAAAAAGAGAACAAGAAGCAACCTGATTTTATTTCAGGAAGTAATGTCTGTCTTTGTGTGTCCTGGGTAATGTAAAATAAGACCATTTCAGGAGAAACTGCTTGGTCGGGGCGATTAGCTGAAGACAACAAAATAGTAAAAAGGAAGCTAATTCAGCGCATTGATCATTATTTAACTGGAGAACTATAAACGAGGGATATGCGTAATACCTAGTTCAGTCTCCATTATGAACTCCACTGTGGCAGACAAAGATTTGTGCAGGTATCCCCTCTGTATTTCTACGGTTCCAAGATACTAGCATGGCATTTATAAGACAAGAATGAGGTCCATATCAAACTAAGATTACCAAGGCAAAGAACATATAACCTAATTATGATGAAAAATCTACCTGGATGCTGATATCAGCTCCATGAAAGGTTTCATAAAAGGTTTCTAAATTGCCATCCCCTGGATTTTTCAGAAGAACAGAAAATGGTATCTGAAATAATGGAAAACAATTATCTCAGAGGTTAGAAATCTGGAATTGAACATTTCATTATCCGCAATATTATTACTTAGAATACTATTTGACAAAGGAAAATTGCATCCCGGTCATTTAGATATGAGATCATGCCTAGTTGTGGGTGTAATGTATAATTAGTGTATGTACTTATATCTCTTGTTCTGTGAATGATAGACACTCTACTTCTAGCTATTGTACTCTCCTTTGGGGAAATTTGGTTACTTGGCTAAGTAAGAAGCAATCAGTGGTCGCCAAATCTAGCGCAGAAGCTAAGTATAGAGCTATGGTTCATAGTGTTTGTGAGCTCCTATGGCTCCAAACCTTGTTACGTGATCTGGAAATTTCTAATAGTGGTCCTATGAAACTCTACTATGAGAATAAAGCTGATATAAACATCGCTCATAATCATGTACAACATGACAGAACGAAGCATATAGAGATTGACAGGCACTTCATCAAGGAAATGCTAAGTGAGGGTTCAAATATGTATGCCTTTTGTGAGATTTGGAGATCAATCAGCTGACATATTCACAAAGGCCTGGGCAGCAAGAGTTTCCACCTTATTGTGTTGAAGTTGGACTTGATAGATATCTTCACACCAACTTGAGGGGGAGTGTTAAGTTGTGGGTGCTATGTATAATTAGTGTACACTTAATTCTCTTATGTAAATCGATTAGGAGCTACAGGGTCTTAGTGTAATTCTTCCTTTACTCTTTTGCATAAATTTAAAGTAATGAGAATGGAACCTTACTTTTGGCGTCTCAATACAATTGTCTAAGTTTACACTAGTCTACTTGAATTTGTCGGGGTCATTCCCCAATTGCAAGAAAGGATGGTTCTATGTATTATGTTTCTTCCATCCCTAAATTATAGTAGGACCCTCTTGGGTTACTACAAGGACAAACAGATATGATTTTTTTTAGTTTATCACACTTTTCACTCCATGGTTCAACCAGCGTTTTTTACCTCTAATCAAAATAGTGCTCTAATTTAGGCAGAGAATATTTTTTCCTGAGTTTACAAAACTCTTAGCTACTCATAGGTGATAGGACTATTCATCAGTCCTCTTGTTCACTGTTCAGAAAGCATTGACATCTTTTCAATAAGGCTAAAGTCCCCTCTTCTCTTTTAATCCGATACTACTACATTATGGGAAGAGGTACCACATCTTATCTTTTGATCGAATACCCACTTCAATTCTCTGTCTCTACAGTTAGGTTCCTGACTACCCCCCGCGCGATCTTTTTTTTTTTTTTTTTCAAGTTAAGTTAATTGAATCCCATCATGCCTTTGGTTATGCCTATTTCTTCCTTCTCCCCGAAAGACCGTACTATGCGTCGTGCTTGCTATATCGAATGTCTTCTTGGGGTTGGAGTATGTTGTTACTCAAAAGGAGTACCATGTTATAATCCAATGACCAAGATGTTGTATGTGTCTTTTTTGAAATGTGACAGCGTCTCCTGTACTTCTTCCTTCCTCCCAAAACTGCACTTATTAAATAGTCATGGCTCATGAGCCGACTCTAGCTGAGCTTCGGTTAACTCGAGCTCCGCGCGTTTTACAAACGAGCCAAAGTTCCTAGCTTGAGCTCGTTCATTTAAGTCTCGAACCCAGTCTAGTCGAGCCAATACCGACCCGGGCGTCGAGCTGCGAATAGCTCGGCTCAGTTTGTTTATAGCCCTATGCATTGTGGACCTTCAATAGAAGTAGTTGAAAGTTGAAACACCGGCGTACCCTCGGTACGTCAACAGTATAACAAGATTCTTACACACAGTAGGCAACCTTATGCGTTTCAGGTATCTACGTACCTCCGTTGTACCTGAACCTATCCTTCCAGAAGATTTGACCTCAACACTCTTATTCCTGTTGTCAAGTGAAAAAATTCATAAGAAAAACAAGAACAGGAAAAAAAAGCCGAATAAGAAAATCATGCTCATTCACTTACAAATCCAAAATCCTGGTGCATGTCCCAAAGGAAACTGAATTTCAATTGTCATACCACATTAACCCTAACTATAAAACAAAAAACAAGGAGCCCTACTTCGGCCTGAGATCTGCGATTTATGGTTCCCTTCGCATATAAATTACTCAGGATTTACTTAAATTCATCCTTGCATAGTTTTTCACCATTTCCTCAGCACTAGTATTACTGTTAAGAGCCTTTCTCCTTTGGCAACTTCATAAGTAGTCACAGTAAAATGTTGACCAACATTAACAGAATCCCATGACATTACTTTCTGTAGGAATCTTTATTTTCGCAATTAGAGTGCAATGAGAAGAACAGCAACTTAATTATGCAATAGACATGTAAATGCATAGTCGGGCTTAACAAAGTGCAAATCCAAGCCTAAATCCCAATAGCACCCTCAGGCCTCAACATTGAAATACTTAATTTCTTCTCCTTTGTGCTTCCCCCCATATTGAGCCCAAAGTTTTGCCCGTCTTATTTTGACTTTAAACAACGAGGCAAAGGTAAGGGTCCAATGAGGACGCGGAAGGGGAAAAGGAAGTCTCATAATAAGTGTTTAACATGTTACTTTTAGGTCTAAAAACATGCAGTAACTACAACCTAGCTACAATTTAAGCATTAGAACTTTCCCGGTCCTATTCCATTCAACTAGAGGTTGAGCACACACTAGGTGTATGCACATGCGAATATTTGGATTGTGAAAGTGGGGGAGCCGGCAGTGGGTAGTTGATCTCCAAAGGTTTTACAACTTTACCCCAACAGTTAGTTCATATTATAGTAAATATAGTTGTAAAATTTTGTTTTATATCAGGATAATATTGGAAATCACTTTTGTGACACGACTTTGAAAATTGATCACACCAATTGGTGTCGTCCCTTGTACATTAGAAATTTAGATAGAATAGATGCATCCTTAAATAATTCTTCTGTAACTGTTCTTCAATTGTTTATCCCACCCAAATTTCATTACAAATTTATCCTCATTTCCGGCAATATAAGAAAGTGACA
Organism: Vaccinium macrocarpon; assembly: GCA_022606695.1. Lineage (NCBI taxonomy): Eukaryota > Viridiplantae > Streptophyta > Magnoliopsida > Ericales > Ericaceae > Vaccinium > Vaccinium macrocarpon. The sequence goes on from CM040173.1 coordinate 26,631,639, forward strand.
TAAGATTACAAGAGAGGGATAGGAAAAAGAGAGGAGACATACACAATCGAGATAGGCTTGAGAACACCATATAAAGACTCGATCACTCCAGCTGATCCACCGCGGATCTGAATATAATGTAAACAAGGAGAATCAATGAAAACCAAAGAAGTAACACTTTCAATACTTTTCTGCTTTACTTTTATTCCCTTCCTTGCTTATGCTAAATTCATTAAAGCGGGAACAAGAACCTGCAAGGTGACTGATCCATTGACAGTGAGACGAATCGCAGCGTGGGAGAATGAAGAAGGAGATTTGATGACGATTTTTCCCTCGAGTGGTTCCTGCAATTAGGTACAGTATAATTCTACACCCGCGCATCTACACACACACACGCATGTATACACACACACAGAGACGCAGAAGTTAAAGGTAGGAGAGAGAAGATTACGTTGGGGCGATACATACGGTTCGATCGGGAGAGGTTGAGGTCGACGGACATGGTGACGAGAAGACAGGGGAGGAGGAAATAACAGGATCGATTGGTCTACGGAATTTCAGTGAGCGGGAGGGGAGAGAATGAGGAACAGAATTGGGCAAAAGTCGCAGTAATTTTTTTATCTTTATGATTCTTCTTGCCCAAACAAAACAAAAAAAATGATACCATGTGCAACGAATATTTGCAAGTAATTAAACAAAAATGGTCTTACGAGATTCCGTAAAGATTTTAAACGGTTGATCTGAGCCGCTTAAAAATTTAAAAAAATCATTTCGAGTGGGCAACTAATAATTCTCAACAAAAAAAAATTGACATAAAATTAATCAATGCGACTTTTTAAACAAAATTTTAAAAGTGATTTTTAACACCATTGGTTAAAGAGACTCACCCTAACACTAGGCTAGTTTCACAATTGTACCCTTGCGTAAAATCATATTATATAAAAAGGTAGTTTTATTGGTCATGTTCAGTTGGGAGCTTTGCTCCGATTTTGTCAAATTGTGTTTTACGTTGGCATCATCATTTTTTTCACTTTTCTCTCTATTTCTCTCAACTTATTACACCTGCTTACATCATCAAAACTAAACTAAATTCTCTCAAAACTCTCAACCGAACAAGGCCATTGTCTTTAGCAAAGAGATAAAAGTGTTAAAATCAAGGGTTAATGTCCTGGACACCCCCTGTATGTATACGTTTTTCCCCAAACACCTCTTGTACCCAAAAAAATCTACGACGACACCCTCTCTATCTTCTAAATTTTACCTAAACACCCATTCCCGTCACCCTTTCGTCTAAAATTGTCTCGAATCTCAAAGTTCTAGGTCATGTTTTGATGATCACACCCATTAAAGTTGTTGAAAACATGGTTTTAAGTGTATCGGTGAAGAAATCGGCCCAAAATATGATCGGGAAGTGCTTGATCCAAATAATTTTTCAAGATCCAAACAATTGAACGGTTTGGATCATAAAAAAACTGATGGTTCTACACGATTTTAGACGAAAGAGTGACAGAAGAGGTGTTTAGGTACAGTTTGGAGGATAAAGGAGGTTTCGTCGTAGATTTTTTGGGCGCAGGGGGTGTTTGAGAAAAACGTATATGTACAAGAGGTATTCAGGTCATTAACCCTAAAATCAATTGATATAATCAAGCCTTAAAATGACATTTCATTAGTATGGGTACACTATTTTTTCACTACTACCTCGCTTTCCTTCTATCGTTACACCCCTTTATACAGCAAGCAACATAAAACCTCTCCAAAATCCATCTTCATCTTTTATCCAAGCCCTAAACCTTTGTTACTACGCAAGCATCATAAAAGTAAGTCTTCACATAACATTTAACTATACATGTCTCTCGGACTAAGATTTATAGTCAACTGCAACTTCTTAGTTCGAGGTGTTATGTCTTCACAAAAAACAAATAATCTATTGAGAAAACAATGTCTCAATGAAAAAGATAAGATTTCGACATTATAGTTCTCATATTCAACCAGATTATATTTTTCGAAGTTGCAGGGTTAACATTCGGTGATTATTTGTATTCAGATATCCAGTGTTAAACAAATTAACATTGTTTTCAAAATATGAATAGGGCAAATATAATTTGTTCTTATTTTTAATAAGTAAAAATACAATATTTTTCAAGCTTGTTAGATTTGTTTGTAATCTTAACGCTTCTTATTTTTAATTCATTTACTTAATTCCGTGTAGATATCCATCACCGTCATTACTCGCTACAACTTCGACCACATTATTACAATGTTACTCTCCTCAACTCGTCGTCTCAAATTAGACCAAGTTGCACAAACATGTATATCTATGTACAACTCTATTACGATTTCAACATATATATAATAATACTTTCTCAATACACAACAGTTTAAAAATAATAAATTTAATTACTTTTTTAGAGCAAGTGCAACAATCCTCTTTATCCCCCTCCCACCCCTATTTTAGAGAGCCAAACCCCAAAGTTAGGCCCTAAGAGGCTCTCTAAACCCCTCCCTAAAATACAAATATGAATAGTACCTCCCTAAAATCCTTCATTTAGGGAGGCAGTGAGGCACTATTCACTCTCTACCCATTTTTTTTATTCTTTCTCTCTCTCCTTCCCCCTCTTTGGTTGTTGCTTTCGTCTTTTTTTCTTTTCTTTTTTTATTCTCTCTCTTGTCTCTTTCTTACTTTCCCCCCATATATTATATTTTATTAAAAATAGGAAGGGTAATAGAGAAGATTGTTGGAGACATGAATTACTGTAGTAAAATAAAAAATGTTCACTATCCACTACTTTTTGTAGAAAATTTTTTTAGTCATCTGTTAGGGATGCTCTTACACATCTATTACATTTACTAAGCTACCAAACTCTTTATCCAACCCATCCCAACCGACGCACCCACCCACACTAAATTGGTACAGCCCCTAGTTGTATACACTTTCAAACATACCTTTACTGCCTCATTCTCTGTACGTCAAACACCACCACCATTTATGTTTTTTGCGATTTCCTTCGGCATTGGGCAATCCCCACGACACCACTTGTTCGCATTATCTCCTCCTCGTCTTTTTGTTTGTGCTTTACTGTGATAACCCAATTTCTCATGAATAAAATTTGTGTTTCAGTATTTAATTTCCTTTATAAGAATTTTACTGTCGCGGTGAATCTTAAAATTATTTGTCACTCAGCAGTGAATTTTTGAAATTATTTATGAGACCAAAGTCCGGACAGCGCAAGCTAGCAAGATCGGCTCAACACTGTCCATGTGATATTTTCTTTGCCAATTTCGGTGGCATTATTTCTAGAGGCAGGAAAGCAGTTGGGAGAAGCTGGGAAATAAGTGGTTTGTCCCCATGTATGTGCCTCTCTCCTCTCTTTATATTATCTTTTCTTTTTCCTCTGAGAACTTCAATTTCTAGTCTTCTTCTTTCTTCACCTAAAATCCCCACGTAAACCACCGCTAGCAATTTCCAAACAGGTCCTATTTGTACTTTGATTGAGCAGATTCTATTGCGTTGCACTATTTTGAGTACATTTTATTGCAGTTCATGCTACAAATGTGAGTTACGAATATACTTTGGTTGCATGATTTTTGTGTATTTTCTACGTATATGAAATGCTGGTTTTTGTTACCAAAAATTGGATTTGTGGATTTACGTGTTGAACTGAGCATAACCTGAAAAATATAATCACCATGGGATTAATTGAAAATGGAAGGAAATGATTAGTATTGAAACATATGAACGCGAGCCTGACAAGGAGAAACAGTATTGGTGGGTGATTAGGGAGTATAAGGGGTAGGGTACGACCGGGTATAAGGGGTAGGGTACGACCGAGTGCCCTAAGGACTTGATATCATTTCCTATGTGATTATTGGGTAGCTCCCAACATACCGGTGTCCGTTCAAAGTGATGTTTGATATGCAATGGTGATATGACAATTTAGAGGTTGACAGAGAATCGAATCAAAAACTATATCATAACTCCTTTTAATTAAATGTTTTGATATTGATTCCACATTAAGCTTGTAACCTTTGTATATCGTAACACTCATTGGAATGGTTTTATTTTTATGAACCTATTCCAGGAAACAAGGGGTAAAGGAAGGCTCTATGGATATGGCGAGATTTTCTGATTAATGTTGTTGCTGCTATTTTACGTAATTCGTATTCATTTTGTAATAAAATTGTGGTGCTCCTAAATTGTAATTCTTTTTCATTTGGTGGTGCCAATAGTACCGGGCCACGGGGTTGTAATGTAACGCTAATGAGCGAATATGTATTTTTGTAATCAGCTTTGAATGTATTTTTTTTAATACTTCTGTTTTTTCAATAATTAAACTCGATTATTTAGAAAAAGTCCTACGAAGGTGTGATTTTTTTAAAAAGGCCTGGGGTGATTGAGTATCACTAGCCGATCATGATTTTTAACCCTCCAGGTTGAGTAAACAAAAAATGTAACCTTTTTAAATAGAATAAGAGGTGTTTGAGAGTCTAATTTTCAACTTTAATTGTTAACTTTTTGGATTTTTGGATTATAGTTAGAATGAATTTTGAATCTTGGAGGAATATTTTGGATAAATGTGCATAATGCATTTTACAAAAGTAATAGTGTTTGGAAGGAAAATGATGGAAATGAGTTATGATGAAAAAGTAAAGGAATAGAAAAAAAAAATAGCACAAAACACAGAAAGAGAAAATGAGAAAAGTAGAAGTAGGAATCAAAAGGAGGTCCAGACCTGTTTTTGGCTTTTGGCTTGGAAAGCTCAAAATAGAAAATATTTTGATGTTGTTTTGCAAGAAGTTGTTTTGGGGGAAGGTAGCTAAATAAAGAAAATAAGAAAATGAAATAAATGGGTGTTTCATTAACAAAAAATTATTTTTAAAAAAAATCGAAACAGGTCATTCTCTCACGATACATCACATAAAAAACAGTGAAAATTAATATTTCCAAAAAAACCCCTTACCGAAACACGCCTAAGTAGGGGGCAAACAGCTGTAAATTGCTTTCAATTTGCCATGTTGTCCCATGCTATACCCTGTTACCAAAAGATCAGGGGTGGCTGGGTTGCATTATTGCATATACATCGACATATCACACTCTTCTCCTATTTATAGGTCCTAATAGGGACCCCGTGTCCTCCAGGCGTAATTGGTTGCGTGGTTGGAGGGTACCGATCATTTCTCTTACCAAAATCAGCTGGGAGAAAAAGGGTATAAAAACATAGTACTACCATAAAAAATAAGGACAGTTACGTATCGTGGCAGAATTGGTCACCACCCAGGGGAGGGAGGGTCTGGTTCATCGGGGCCGTCGTCTTCTTCCCTAAAATGGACAGTTTATTGGGTCTCCTCAGAATTCGTGTCAAGCGCGGCGTTAACCTTGCCGTCCGAGATGTCCGTAGCAGCGATCCTTACGTCGTCATCAAGATGGGCAGACAGGTCTGGTCCTTCACCCACCTCTATGCACATACTTACGTATACGTGTTTGTGATGTATGTCTGTTTTGTATTCATGTTAGATGTCGCTCTCTGCCTTTACATATGTGCGGTAAATGGTGAGAAAAATGGAAGTGTTGTTAAATCTGCATGTAGCTAAGCTGAACAGATCATGATTTAGCCATTGAGGAGATCATAAAGAACACAAGTCCCTTAAAATTGATTGGGGTATGAATTGAAATATAAGTTATATAACTAATGAAGGAAATAAATAAATGTAGTTCACCCCACATGTTTCTGAAAAAGGCCTGTTTAGTACCTTGGTGAGTTCTACTAGGGAACATATTTATGTATTAATTAGGTTCCTGGAAGAACACAAAGATAACAAAAAAGGACCTCCATACGATGTTTATTGGCATACAAAGAAGAACATACAAAGATAACAAATAAGGACCTCCATATGATGTTTATTGGCATACTAATTAGATAGATTGATGTTGTTGCCAAGCATAAGAGATGGAGCTATAACTAAGGTGAGAATATTGGGGAAACTTATCGCCGGAAAAAACATAGTAGAGGAGAAACAAGTAAGTTTCCACTTTCCATTGAGATTATGCTTCCATTAAGGGTTACAAGTTACAACTAACTCTTTAACTTTCTGCATCCGTTGCGTGTAAACACACTAAGGCGTGTTCCATTGACAAAAAACTATTTTTTTCAAACACCGAGACAGGTCATTCTCTCACAGCACATCACATCAAATACCGTGAAAAACCATTTTATTAAAAAAAAAATTGAGTTAGTGGAACACCCCCTAAGATAGCAAAAACAATATCGCTGATGTACATTTCTTGCAGACGATATACTTCTAATTGACGAAACAGGGAAAAGAATAAAATTTAGGCTATGATTGTGTAGTGATGCTTTAGAACATGAAAGGGTTCAAATTAAGTAGCTCTTTCTCGTTGTAAATGCCAAATGGTATACAACTTTGGGGATAATAGATGTATGGATGACGATAGCAAATGATGGTTAAAAGATAACTCAGAGTAATCATTTTGTATTTTTTGGATATATTATTTCTGAAGATGAAGAGTATGGAGGATGTGGCTCAAAAAATTAGTTGAAACTCGAATGGATGAAATGGATGACTGCATGAGGATTTTTCAATGTGATTGTATGATTTTTTAAGTAAAAGGGAAGATTTTTATTAGGCTACAATAAAAGCGTGCTATGAGGAATGGTAATGATGTCAAGAAAACATGTTTATAAAATACTAGTTGCGAAATTAACGAGGTATAGATGGATGGTGTTATGAGAAAACCAATAAAAAAAGTTTATTTGTAGCTCCTCGGTTCTTGGAGGTTTAGGGGGGCCACTATTTCAATGGTATTCTGAGAGCAACCACTTTGTGCATATTGTCAAAGGTTAGGTCTGTCTCCAATCATCCCGTGTCCGTACCCCCAATGATTGGGGACTATATAGCTTTTGTTATTGTTTGTCTGTCTGTTATTTGTCTAATGGGAAATAATAAGAAATGAATCTCTTACGAAAAAGGTAATCATCAGAAAAAGGTAATCATCACGCAAATTGGGGACAAAAAGAGAGAGCCATTTGCCATGGTATAATCATGACAATGGTGAACAAGTTAACGACCCAAAAAAGAGGAGTGATGAGATTCCGGTGGAGGGTAGTAAAAGAAATAGAGAAGGCCAAGGAGACCGTAGCTAAAGCGATAAGGAAAGACTGCCTCAAACATACTTTGGGTACAACCTCAAATTAGTAAGTGACAGATTACGTGCTGTGCTGTATTGATATGCCACTGAAATTTGACTTGGTAAACAGTGACACAAGATTTGGACTGAAATTTGGTTGCAACAATATATAAACTGTTTCTGTATCCTTGGTTTTGTAAGTTGGAGATGTATGTACCAGTTGTACCATATGTGTTGTTTCAAAACCATAAGTTTCCTCTAGTGAGAAGCTAGTGCTTAACAGTTGTAGCCTTCTAGAGATAAATCAGAAGGATCCCTGTGCTTAGTGCTTGGAAAACAGCCATCAAATTGGTTTCCCTGCACACAAACATGATGATAAGTGGTTGTGCAACAGCGGATTGGTTATATAGCAGTCTGAATCTGCTTCTAATTAATATTTTTCCTCATTATGGTTTCCTTCTATTTTTTGTCACTTGATGTCAAACGTCATATCAATATTGATTTTTGGTATGTTGCAGAAATTGAAGACTCGTGTTGTCAAGAAGGATGTCAATCCTGAATGGAATGAAGATTTAACTCTTTCTATTTCAGATCCTAATCTCCCAATCAAGTTGGTATGTTCATTTGTTATGTCTTTCTGAAGTAGGGCATAATAAGGGTAGTTTATTTAGGCAATGTTAACATAGTTGTCCTATGCTCATCAAAACTTCCACATATTGGCTGCGCATAAATGGAAAATCATTATAATATAATTATATAATGTGGGGGTATGATTGCTATCTAGTGATAAAATGCTTTCATTCTAGGAGATACACTAGTTTTATCGTTCAATTGTTGTTATGTTTCCATTTTTGCCAGAATTTTCAGGTACTTGAGTTCTTAGGGTCAAGTTCCAATTAAATCCCTTGTCCGCCCCAACCCCCCTATTGGGTGACACGATGAGAGACAGAGATAACTTGTTATTTCCTGAAGAAAAGCAAGTAATTTTTTGGTTACTGAAGAAAAACAAGTTGTCCCTGAAAGTTGGCGGCTTGGCGCTATGGACAAGGGGGAGCTATTGTGGGGGCTGGAGGGGCCCCGGCCCCAACCACTTTTCAATAAACAAATATTATATATTATTTCAAGTATAATTAGTATATGAATGTATTTCAGTTTATGCTTCAATTGATTTTAATTTTTTTAATAATTTGCTTAGCCTATGAGATTTTTTGAAATACTCTCATAAACAAGTAATAATCAAATGTGTGCTTTAGTTATTCAATGAATAAATAAAATAAATTTCATATTATTTTTGCATTGGACTCTAAATGATCGACTTGTATATCATAGGATACGAGAATATACAAAAGATATATCAATACAAAGGCTACACTATATTGTCGGATGAAAATTTATGTATATGCTTGGCCCCTTAGGTCTAAATCCTAGCTCCACCACTGGCTATGGACTTACATATGCTTTCCATTTGATGTGATGAGATATCTGTCTTTCTCTTCTATGTGCTCTAATTCCTGACTGTACAGTTCTAGAAAACTTACAATAGCACGGCCTATGGGTTGGAGGTTTTTAATGGCATAGTTTTGGAAAATCAAACGTAGTTGGCTTTTCCAAGGGTTTGGGAAAATTTTCATGGCAATCACTTGGGGTGTTCTAATTGTCCTAGAACAAGCCCAAAAAGCATTGTGTACATATTTGGGTTGGTATTTTGAGACAGGTTAGGGTTGCAGTGACGTGTTTGAGGAATCATACCGTCTCTTTGTTAGTGAAAGAGGTGGAGAGGAAGAAAAATGGTGAGTACTTCTGGAATTCGTTAGTTTTTTCCGGGGCAAGGACCGAACCTAGACATTGCGCCATGTAAAGTCCATAAAACTCAACTATGCTGAGATAATGGGGATTCCATAAATTAATCGGTGGAAGATAAACCAAAGCACCTACATAAATGGAGACTTAGCATAATTGAGCTGATAAGTAGGCCCAAGGCCAAAACCCCATATTTGTCCTTAACTTTCTGGCTGATCCTTCTCTCATTTTTGCCCCATTGGACAAAATTCATCCTTGAGATTACAACAAATGATGGCCTTTTGAGGAGTAGTTCCTGCTTGTAGTACCGAAGGTGACACAAGAGTCTCTTTGGGAATATATTCAATTCTAGAAGGACGATGGCAGTTATTATTATTATTTTTTTTATGCAATTGGCCTCCCAATCTATCTATGGAGATGATGTCAATGATCTGAATGGCTGGCAATTCGAGGATCCTTACAGTCATAAAATGTGGCATCCTTTGCTTCAAACTCCTTTAGATTAGTTCAATCTTGCTCTTTTGTTATCCCTTATCTAGTGTAGTAATTTAACCTAAATACACTAAATTGATTTTGGGAGATAAGATTAGAGATTGGAATGGTTTGCAACTCAAGTCCATCTTAAGGATGCTTCCTTGGGATTAATTTTGTGATGATCGTGCACAGATCTGGTTTCCTCATGTAATACAACAATTTAGCGGCACCTACATATGCGGTATGACCCACCTTAGTAGCAGGATCCTTCTAAAATGGGTGTGCTCCCTAGACGGGAGCTCGCTCCCATCTAGACGGGAACCCGCTCCTAAATAGGATGGGAGCTTCCACACTAATCTTAAGGATGAAATTTTCACTTCTCTTTCCAAATATATGCAAGGAGAAGGAAAAGAAAAAAGAAGTAACAAAGATTTAGGACTCTCTCTTTCTCATCTCATATTCTACTACTTACCTACATGTTTAATCCATATATTTGGCACAAAAGAATCTATTGGGATGTTATTTCTCACTCATGTTTATACATATAAAATGCTTATGTACGCGCTCCCTTTGCAACTATAAAACATATGTACAATACATATAAATAATTAAAAATATATAAGTTTAATCATATATATATATATATATATATATATATATATATATATATATATATATATATATATATAGTATTAGATATTCCCTCGCCGCTCCCAACCTAGGGAGCTTTTACATACCCCCGCTCCCCTGCACCTGCTCCCGCCCCCGTCCCCGCTCCCACTTTGTGCAACTAAGTGACCAACGTCATCTTGGTATTCAATTTTGCTTCAGCAACCATTGAGAAAGCAGACACAATATTGACAACTGGTGGGGTGATACGGATATCAAATCCTTTATGATACCAACAGACGGAGGACAATCCTAGGAAACCTATAGTGTGCCAACCTACTATTGGATTTTTGGTGGGTACCTGGGTTGAGTTGGAAAATAGATTCTAGCAACATACTAAATTATGGAGAATACAAAGTACAGTTTATAGTGACAAATACTTGTTGGCGATGTCTAAGTTGGGCCTAGAATAGGAGGAAGCTAGAAATTTCCTTTGGCAGGGGGCTGAGAAACGTGCAATGAAAATACAAATAATAGAGATCACTTGTACCTGAGTGTTGATTATTTCTGATCTACGAAGCACTGACACCTCTCTGGGACCCCATATCGCAGTGTCCCGACACAGGGACACGGCAGGACATGTGTCCCGACACGCCACGTGGCAGGGGACACAACTGTAGTGCTTTTCTGGATGGGGACACGGAATTTTACCCTTGAAAGTTTTAAAAAAAATTCAATTTGACCCCTAAAAGTTTTAAAATATTTCAATTTGACCCCGGAAAGTTTTAAAAAAATCAATTTTACCCCTTAAAGTTTCAAAAAAATTCAATTTGTCCCCTAGTGTTAAAATATTATATATATAAAAATATATAATTAAATAAATAAATAAATATACATGTGACGTGTCCCTCGCCGTGTCCGTGTCCCCATCTTTTTAGAATTGCCGTGTCCCTGTGTCCGTATCCATGTCCGTGTTCGTTTCCGTGTCCGTGCATCATAGTTTCTGATAGTTTATGAGTTGTGTTACTAAGATCCTACCATAACCCACCCACGGGTTGTCCCAGTGGTAAGGTCGAATGCCTGCTTGCCCCATAGCATGGGTTCGATTTCCCCTTGAGGCAAACCACGGTGAGTTGTTGTGCTAGTCTCCCCTGAGAATAGTCGAGGTGCGTGTAAGCTGACCTAGACATTCGGTGCTCGTAAAAAAACCCGAGAATAGTCGAGGTGCTCGTAAGCTGGCCTGGACACTCAGTCATAAAAAAAAAAGATACTACCATAAATGTTTCTTTGTTTTGGATAAGTAAGATGCTGCCATCAAACTAATGGAGCCTCCATTACAAAGTAACTTCAAATGTATCACAATAAAAGGTCTACTTGTATGCGTGACTACTCGAAATTGAAAATCTTCTAGTCATGTGAAAATCCAGTGGATAGGAAGAGGAGGGTGCGGTTTATGTTGTTGGCTGCTCATTTCTTATGGTGTTACAAACCTCTTCCCCGGTCCCCACAATAACAGAGTAATATGTCCGAGTTTTTCCTTTATTGTTGGCTGGTTTTGCATAATAGTAGTCCCCATTTCTTTTGATCGTCTCAGTTGACCATCACTGTGAGGTTTTTTTCTGATCTGAAATTCTGAGTGTAATTAGTGACCGTGTAAGGGTACTTCAAACTTGTTAAATTTCATGTTTTTTGGCTATAGTTAACAAGTTAAATGCATGGGACACGGTAAACTGCAACTAGTATTTGTAAGTTTAGACTAAGGTTTCACATAGCGATCCCTCTGGCATGATTTATATATATATATAATCTTATTCACTCTGGTTGTCTATGGGTTTTTGTCCATGGGTTTCTAAGATTATGTTTATGTCCATCGCTGTTTTCCTGGATCCGAAGACTGTATATGACCATGACACGTTCAGCAAAGACGACAAAATGGGAGAAGCAGAGTTTGACATTAAAGCACTCGTAGAGGCCGTGAAAATGGATTTGCAGGGGCTTCCATCAGCCACCATAGTCACAAGAGTTGAACCTTCGAGGAAAAACTGCCTAGCGGAATGTAGCTGCATTAGGTGGACAGATGGGAAGGTTAATCAAGACTTGTGCCTCCGATTGAGAAATGTGGAGTGTGGTGAAGTCGAACTGTCGCTGCACTGGGTCAACCTTCCTCGTACCAAAGTTTCATAGAGTTCATGAAGGATGTTTATTCGAATTGCTATTACCGGCGATATGGGTAATTCAATGTTGTGTGTTTCCATACATGTACGACAGATTGACCTTATAAAATCTGTAATTTAGTTGTGTATGGGATTGCCGAGTTTTTTTCTTGTGTCGTTAATATACGTGTAAACTCGTGCCTGTTCTCCGCTTGTATTTTGTTTCTTAAACTTGAGCTTGTTTCAGTTGCAGGTTATTATTAAAACGTGATTTGATCCGATTGCAATTATATAAGTATTTTGGTGCGATTGGAAGTTACTTAGGGTGAGTTTCCGAATGAGTTTTATTAAAATCTGATAAAATCAAACCTTTGATTTTATCATCTCTCTGCACGAATGTATAAAATCAAGGCTTGATTTTATCAGATTTTGATAAAATCCATTCGGAAACTCACCCTTATAGTTATACATGTGTTACAAACTTACAAGGTTGTTCTAATGCCATTGGCTCAAGGATTTTTTGATTTTGTCTTGATTCAAATTTTTTTTTGCGTTTGATAGTTTTGTGTTAAATTTTTTATAGTTATAAGTTTGTCTAGAGGTGAGGAATCAGAAAAGTTAAAAATTATGAGAATTACGCAAATATTTTGGGAAATATCCAAGAAAAAATAGCTTAAGCTGGCTTTTCATATTTTTTCTTGGATATTTCCAAAATATTTGGATAAAAGTTACAGTTAATTTTACCCAATTTGGATTCCTCTCGTCTAAACAACATATAATCACTAAAACTTTGACGCAAAACTAACAAATACAAAAATAAATAAATAAATAAAGACAACCAAAAATATTGTGAAATGTGTAAGAGCTATAACATAGGCAGGCATTTTTAGTCAGCCATTATTAGTGTTCTCTGAAGTAGAGTATTTTGCTTTGTTGTGATTCAGAGCAGATTCACATGACATTTTATTTAATAATTCTAGTTTTCCTATTGGGTATGACAAAGAAAAATGCTATATAGTAGTCAAGATCATGAAGGAGGTAGTCAGGAATATTGCGTGGGAAATGTATTCTCAGAAAATGAAGTTTATTTTTCCGCATGTGTTCTGTTGACAGATTTTTGTGAGAAAATTAAAATTCCTTCTTTTTAGCAGGCTATATTTTGCAGGAAAGTGTTTCATAATGGAAAATTTGAAGTTGTGGGCTTCACAAATTTTCTGATAACTGAACGCAAAGAAAGTTGCAGGAAAGTTGATATTTTCATCCTTTCCCATTCAACTAAAAGGGGCCTATATGACCAATTAAGGGTAATTAGCCTAGGCCAGGCAGGCCATTTGAAATTGCAGCCCAAAGCTCGTCCGTGCCTGGGGCTTAACAAGCTTTTTTTTGGGTGGCCTATTTCAATAAAGATGAAGGGCAGAGCGCCTTTAGGCTTCCAAATTTCAGGCGGGTAGGCTAGGTTGATTTTATACCTTTTTGACCATTTTGTGCTGGCCAAAATTCAAGTGCGCTAAAAGTCTGTCGTGCGGGCTGAGCCTAACTTAGTTTTATTTATGTTATTCACATTAGTTCTAACAAGTTCTATTCATATTTTATTCTAACAAGTTCTAACCAATTTTATTCAGGATAGTTCTAGCAAGGCAGCAACTAACTTTTTGATTTTATACCTTTTTCTTTTCTTTTCTTTTTTTCATCGCTTGCTTTTTGTTTTAAAGTAAAATAGAGACAATTTTTTATTTTTTATTTTTAGAATACTTTACTAATTGAAACATGAAGAATTTATGGAAATAAGCGAGTTGAGTTTTTTGAGTCCCAGCCGTCCTTTGGGAGTTGAACTCCACTTTTTGCATGTGCACTTGCAGAACTTCTGTCCAAATCAAGGAATGTACGTAATTAAGTGTATATATACATGGGTGTATTAGTGTCTTGAAATTTCTTAGGTAAGTTTTAGATCTTATGCAGTAAATTTAAGCTCGACGGGCCGGGTTGGGGTTAAATTTTTTAGGCAAGCCTAAATTTCTATGAAAAAAACTGGCTGAACGCTAGTTCCACAAGGCCGGACGGCCAAGGACCAACGGGGGCCCAATGATGAGGCTTAGGACCAATGGGGCGGATGAGTTAGGAAGATAGGATGTTTTTAAGAGCTGGATTTAAGGGTTGATTTTTCCATGTTATTTTGGTTTGATAAAGGACCCAGGCAGAATGCATGTGGTCCCTATCCAAGTCATTCGTGCTAAGCTATCAATGGCTCAGATTAGTTTGGGATCAACGGTGCAGATTTGTTTGAGTCCAAACACATTTGGATTGTTGATCGCCGAGTACAGACGACTCGGATGGGACAACATGCATATTGTTCCCCAAAGGAACAACACCATTCCCGATCTGGATAAAGGATTAGTATCTTGCAATAGAAAATCACCTTAGTGAAACAGATTATAAATTTAACTATAAATAACTTATCACAAGTCACTCTACAACCCACATACTTGTTTTTTTTTTGGTGAAAAACCCACACACTTGTACATGTAAGAGCCAATAGCTGTTTTTCCCCATCCTTTTGGCGGCTTTGGGCCACTAGCTAGGTGATCATTTTTACCATCTTATGGCAATTATATGGGTACTTAGTGTTTTCGAACTGGCCAGGGCCCATCGGCTACTGGAAAACAAAGGGTGCAATAACCGAGAAATTTCGTTACTCTATCCTCTGCACAATTGCGCATCACGATGATGGACCAGCAACCTTTTGTTGAATTTTTCTCTTGGGTTCTTGTAAGAGTGTTGGGTCAATTTATGCACACCTCGTTTAATTTATTTTTTGGTTCAGTAAAAAATGTGTCATCTATGCCAGAACTAGAAAAATCACATGAAATTACTTTTTTACCACTCTCACCCGAGAAATCGAATAGTATTAATTTATTATACGGAGAGCAAACTCACCAACCAATTAAAATAACGTTGAGGCTGCTGCTGGCCTGCTGCCGTGGGTGGAATCTCTAGTAAACAATGAATGAAATGCACAGGGTGATTGGTGCATTAGGGAAAGCGACAAGGATGGCTGCCAAGTGCTCTCAATAAAAAGGCCAAAAGAGATATCAGGGAAATCACATGGCGGGTCCATTAACATTTCGCGGATTTTCATGTCGATAGCATCTTTCTAAATTACAAAATAACGTTGTTATAATGTAATGTGAGACATTCAAGAGTTTTACTGCATAATCTAACTATCACTTACGTTGATGCTCTCATTAATCCCCGTCAATTTTTGTGCCATTCTCTTTACTTTGTTAGCGTATTTGATTATATTGTAATAATGTCAATGATTCATCAATGAAATACTTTTCTTTAAAATTATTTTGTTTTCAGCTATCTTATTATACTTGCATGTTGCAATGATAGATAATTGTTGGCTAGTTTTTCTAGAGGGTGCTTATCGAGGTTGACGTGTCTATAAAGAGAAATAATGCATCAAAACAAACCTACACATGGAGGTACATACACTTACGAGTTGTATGGGCTCCACACATTCACACTAGAGAATAATGTGTTTGTCGTATATGTTTTATGAATGAACGTGTGTAAGAGTGTGAAACCCACACATCTGGTGAATACGTGTATAATTATACGTTGATACTCCATTTTGATAATATTGCTACAACTTAATAAACCTCCACATTGATAGAAAGCCAAGCTTAGTAGAATCATGGACTCATGGGCGTAAATGACTAATATAATTTTTAAGTACTGGCCCCGTGACACCTAACCCAATAATTGTGCTAAAGGGGGCAATAGCAAGATTTTGTAAATTATTCTCTACGCAAATTTTGTTGAATCAATCAAACAACTGTAGGTGCTTATATAATTGTATAACTTTTCATTCACAATTCTAGTTTAGAATTCTCAGGATTTTATAATGAAAAATTGGACAATTTGATCGAGCATATACAATTATTTAATTGGGTTAATATTTTAAAATGATCAAAAATATATTTTAAAATCAATATTATAAGACCCTGATGCAGGCCCCATAAGGCTATTGATGCACTATCGATGCTAGGCTTACCCGTACCCATATTTTTATGGTTTGTTGAATTGGATTACTAAACAAACAAAGAAATGCACAAGCTGATTTATTTTTATGTTTTGATCATGACACCGGCTGATTTGTGCAATGCAAAAGCGAAAAAGCAAAAGATATCGATCCGATGTGTATAGACTATGTACAAATTGGCTTGGGGATTTACTTATGGGTCACACACGAATGGTCCGAATCATTCATTGATCTTAGAATGATTTTTCAAAAAACCCCGCAAGAAATCAATTTGAATCGTTCGCATGAGATCCACAAGTAAATCCACGAGCCGGTCTATACATGATTTATACACATTGCTCCATACCCGTAGCAGCTCTGATACGATAGTGAAAGCAACAAAGGTGGTTGCCAAATGGTCAATCAATAAAGTAACAAAAGAGTATCTTAGGGAATCACATGGTGGGTCCATTTGTGTGTACGTGTTAGGTGTCGAATTTCCCCCCTAAAGTGTACGGGGACTTTTAAAAAATTTATTTCTTGTACCGATTAAGTTTTAAGTTTGATTGTCTTGTGAACTTTCACAATTAATGTGTCATGCCGTGATGAATTCAGATAAAATAATTTACTAAGGCACAATTAGAGTAACTTTGCCAAATTTTGTTAAAATACTAGTCCTTCTGCCCCTTTTTATAGGACAAGGAGTTCTCGTAGTGTGCCAATGCACTATAAAGTTACAAGGCGCCTCAATGTCATTAATTGAAATTTGTTGTTGTGATTTGAACCTTTCAATTTGCAGAGTGCCCCAAGTAAATTATTCCAAAAAAAATATTAAATAGTCTAATCGAATATCATTAGTACCCCAATCTAACAACTTAATGTGAGACATCTATATTTATCATGTAGATGAATGTCAATGTCTAATTAACTTGATTTTTTTGTATATATGTGGTGGCGCTTAACGAACTATACAAATTGAATGTTTGAGATCACGAAGACAATGTGTACTAGTTGAAGAACTTGATTTGAATATTGAATTGTACGCTCTCCGTCCGGATTTGTTAATCTATTTTGGGAATTCATGCCACTTTTCAAATGATTATATCTTATAATTTATAATGTTTGATGTAATTTTATAAACACTGTCTTATAAAACTAATTGAGATCTATTAAACAAGATCCATATTAGACATATAATTACTTACTAATATAAAAATATCACTATTTTTTTTTTATCTAATTGCAATAGAACGATGGACAAATAAATCTGAACGAAAGGGGTAGCTAAAACGTACTCCATAAAATTGAAATATGTTGTGCAAAGTAAAATTAAGCGGTGAGTCGCAGGGGCATGGAAGGTGTGATTGAGTAAATGATGGGCATGACAATTGAGAGCCAATGTACCTTGAAATTTTTAAAAAGGTACAGCTCTGCTTTATTACTTTTTGTATAGTACAAATATGATAAATTGGTTATTGATATTCACTCCTTCAAATTGTTATCTACACCTCCCTTTTTGTCTTTTAGTTAAATTATTATCCACGCCTCTTTTTTTTGTCTTCTGGTGCACCAAAAGACAAAAAAGGAAATGCAGATAACAATTCGGAGGTTGCGGAAATCACTCTCTATAAATATTTACTTGTCTTTACTTTGTTTGCGTATTTGCTTATATTGTAATGTCAATGATTCATCAATGAATGAAATTATTTTGGTTTTAGCTATCTTAATGCTTGCTTCTTGCAATGATAGATAATTGATGGCTAGTTTTTCTAGAGGATGTTTATAGACGTTGACGTGTCTATAAAGAAAAATTATATATCAAAACACACCTACACGTAGATGCACATACTCATAAGCTATGTGACCTCCACACACACACTAGAGGATAAATGCACTTGTCATATATACTTTATGAACGAGTGTGTGTAAGTATGTGAAACCCACACATTTTATGGATACGTGTACAATTATACGTTGATACTTGTCATATTACTACAACTTAATAATACTCCACATTGATAGAAAGCCAAACGTAGTAGACTCATGGGCATAAATGAATAATAAAATTTTACCGGCCCTGTGACACCTAACTCCGATAATGCTAAAGGGGTGATAGCGAGATTTCGTAAATTATTCTCTACGCAAATTTTGTTGAATCAATCAGACAACAATAGGTGCTTATCTAATTTGTATAACTTTTCATTCATTTACAATTCAAGATCCAGAATTCTCAGGATTTTAAATATATATATAAAAAAAAAAACAATTTGATCGAGCATATACAACTTTTTTTTTTTGAACATAAAAAGGGTGAGAGGGGGCGACCAGCGTAGCAACCCCCTTGGGCGTGACCATAGGGGCTCTCTACCCGCTGTGAAATGTCCGGTTCGAGCCATAGCTACTGTCCGGGAAGCCAGGCCGTCACCACAGCACCACCGAAGTGCACAACTGGCATGAGCCCTCCTTGCAACCCCCCAACACAGACAAGTATTGCGCTGGGGGACTCGAACCCGAGGGCACAAGGAGGAGAGACCCTATGTCCTATACCCATGCCAACTTGGGCTACCACCTCGGTGGTAGCATATACAACTATTTGATTTGGTTGATTGTTTGCAATGCTACTCGGAATTATATTTTAAAACAAATACTATAAGACCCTGATGCGGGCCCCACAAGGCATTGATGCACTATCAATGCTAGGCTTATATAGATACACACCCTTTCAACCACTCTCCACCACACCCTCTGGCCCCACCACACATGTGAGGGAGGGTGTCGTGGAGAGTGGTTAAAAGGATGGGTACCTATCATTATTCTATTTTTATTGTTTGTTGAATTGGATTACTAAACAACGAAATGCACAAGTTGATTTATTTTTATGTTTTGATGATCACAGGCTGATTCGTGCAATACAACAAAAGTGGTTGCCAAATGTTCAACCAATAAAAGTGTAATAAAGTAACAAAAGAGTATCTCAGGGAATCACATGGCGGGTCCGTATATATATATTTTTTGATAACGGTCATTTCATATAATTTGAGGCAAAGATTTCATCACAATAAATAGGAATGAATCAAAACTACCAAAATCAAAGACGCGACCAACTGTGAAGAGCACACAGGCTCATAGGCCCATGACACGTACTACAAAAGCAGATCTACACTAGGTGTGGGTGTAGAGTCCATCCTCGATTTGGTAGAAGAGAATTCCAAACCAAAAAAGGGACACCCAGCTCAAACCAGACGTAGAAACACACTGATGAAATCATAAAACCACCACCCATGAAAGGGGGCATAAGATCCCACAGAGGGGCATAACTAAACAAAAAAACAACTAGCAAGCAAAGAAAAAAAAGAAAAACTGCCGCCAGTAGGAGATGTCGCCGGAAAAAGCCGTCGCGCCGGATCTAGTGACTTATTCGCCGGAGGAGCAAACCTCCATTTGTGTGTATGTATTAGGTGTCACTTGTCATATTAAAAATTCCTTGCAACATCAACATTTCGCCGATTCTCACATCAGGATTTTTCTAGATTACGAGCACTCACCTTGTAGCACCAATGGACAGTAGTGGTTCAAGAAATTTTTAATAAGGTGTTCAAACATTACATTAATTCTATTAACTTTACTAACTATCCATATATATACAATTTTTTTTTTATATATTAGTTTCAATAATGAGACCAAATAATATGTTAGATATCTGTCACAATTGCATGTTCTTGGCGGATTTTATTTTTTAGGCTAAGGAAAATTAAACCGACACATAAATACATTAGTTTTTATTGTAAAAAATTGTCTGGCGAATAGGTTCACTTTTTTTTTGACGTGTACTGTTACTTTTGGAGATATATAGTTGATTGTTGTTCAGAAAAAAGCCATAGCACGATATCGGTACCAATAGATACTTTTTGCTCTCTCTATTTTCAATTTTTTTGTCCTTAAGAGTATGTACTTTATTTAATCTAATATTTTTGGTATTCAATTGTGAATTTCCTAGATTGATTGATATTCGTAGTATATGAATAAATGTTCAAACAAAAACGAGATAAAATTATTACATGTAATGTAAAATGTAAAAGAGTTTAGGTTATTTAATTATGGAACTCTTATGGCTTTTAATTGGGTTATTTACATTGGATTGATTTATGGGCTGATTTTTGAAGGCTAGTTGTTCAATTCTTTTGGGGTTAGGTGTTCAAAAATTTAGGTGAGGGTGTGCAAATTTTTTTAGCTTGGGTGTTCAAAAAGGACAAAACTTAAATAAAACTACCAAAATTACATGTATTCTAAACAAAAAAAAAATTGTTTAGGTGTTCACCCTAAACACAATGTAAAGCCGCCTATGTGCAGCACGAAAGAAATTTCTTGTGTCAGGGCATCCCAATAGCTTCAGTAAAATTTGAGCCAAAAATACTAATGAACAATGCATATTTTTAACTTTAATTACTTAATTTTTTTAAACACTCTAATAATACTATCCATTTTTAACTGTCATTATATTAAAATATTATTTTCCCTCGTACGAAATTAGTTTTCTTTTTTAAGACTAGAGAGGAGAGAGGAAAGAGAAGAGAGAGTAAATGATTTTAAAAATATTCAAGTGGTGAATAGTACCTCAACAAAAAGTGAGAGAAATAGAGAGTTGTAGCTTAAGGTAGTTTGTTAACACTTTTGTTGAGTCTGTTATAGTGGGTTTTAATGTGGGGAAGGTAACTCAGAGAAGAGAGCTCATTCATCGAGTCCCTTGGGGATGCCCTCAAAATCATTAGTTGGATATAAATTGTTTTGAAGTCACTAAGAAATTCTTAGAACCCTTTATCCACGAAAAATATTATTCATTGTAGAAGACAAAATATATGAGCTCCGTCACAATATATGACGAAAAAGTGGCTCGTGACGGTGTTTTTGAGACAGTGAATAGTCACTCCATTATTCGGCATAACATTACAAAAAAAATTAAGTTAGCCGTTTTTCAAGTTAAAAAATAACCTTTTATTTCTCAAGTGAAATTTGGCATCATTTAGTGCCACATCAGTATGTTTATATTGCTATTTTTTGTTAAAATCTATATAGAATGATTCAAGTGGTCTAACGACCGTGAGGAATTAAGATAAAAATTAATTTTGGCTCCATTAGAGCAACTTTGCCAAATTTTGTTAAAAATTCATGTATACCAAGCCAAAAAAATAGTTTTTACCTTTAAAAATTGCCAAAACATTAATTGGAGTTGTTATAGTTGGATCATAGATTAGATATTTTGGTTAATTTATTTTGTACTAGCCACTAAATTTTAGATTTCTCAAGCATAGTCATAATTATTCTTGCCACATGAGAAGTTGCTCAAAATGTTACACTACTAGCAAAATGCATGTGCATAGAGACACTTTATGACAATTGATGTTATAGTATTAACAAATGCATGTGCACAAAGACTTTATGACAATAATTTCTATAAAATTAACTTAAGGCATTTTGCACATGATTATCCCTACAAACTAGATCTAAACCTAATGAACCTTCCCCCTAAAAAACCTCATCCTCTAGATTTATTGGGATAGAACAAAAATACGTACGGGTTACTAATTAAGTTGATGGGTATTGTGGAGCTAGATGAGAGGATTCAGAAGAAGATAATGTAGTAGTATCGTATATTAACGACTGTTGCATTAAAATGAAGTGAGAGAGATTTCAAACATGTACATATGAGAAGTGTTTTCATCATGTTTAGACATTTTAAAAAGATACTGCTATGTTTTATTATGAAAAAAAAAAATACTGTATTGTATAGATGGGAGAATAATGACAAGCATATGAAACTTCCCTCCCGTTGGCCATTAGTCCCTCTCAATTTAATTTGTATTCTTTTCCCTACTTTGTTAGCATGCTTATATTGTATTATTAACTGTTCATCAATGAAATACCTATTTTAAAAACTATTTTGCCTAACTATTTTTTTAGCTATATTATTGCGTTAATATGTAGTGGTAGGCTAGTTTTCTAGAAAGTGCTTCTAGAGATTGACGTGTTTACAATGAAAATGCTACATTCACAAACACTCATAGAACGAGTGTGTGCTCCAAATATGCAACATGTTGCACACCTTATGATGCGTGTTCACAATGGAAGTGCAATGCACGTGGGCTTTACAAAACCTTGTGAATCTCTACGTGCAAGTGACGTATGTAGAATACACATGTGAATACGTGTATGCACTTATGTGTGGTGCTAGCATTTTTTGTCTACCATATCCATATTGATAGAAAAGCCACGCATACTAATGAGAAGTTGGTTGAGTGATTCAAAACTTAAACATAATTGGATATAACTCGATTTCAAGTTTTCATACCCTTAACACTATGCACACGGAAATAATTAGAACCTTAGCTTCAGGTTGATTTTTTCGTTTGATTTTAGTAATCCAGTTGTTAAAATCGACCACAAAATCAATCATGAATTATTCACCTGATGAACCCATTTTGCTAAAGTCATGGTCAATTTTGACAACTAAATTACTAAAATCAAAGGGAAAACTTAGTCTCCGTCTCAAAATAAATACGATAAGATTCTATTCTCTACATATAATAAATACTACTCCTATACCATACTGCCGACAGATGTGATAGAGTACAATACGATTCAAATTTGTATGCAACAAAAAAATCGAAAGCCACACACTACTAGTAGTGAGTCACTTGGGCAGAATCTTACCCGCCCCGTGGCACCTATCCCCAACAATGGAAACTCTCTCTCTCACACACACACACACTAGTTTTCAGTGTTGGGTAGTGGTACATGTGTGCGTACACATTAAATTTTGGACGTTCCAGATTTAGAGAGAGAAACGGGAGAGAGAGAGGATTTCAATCTAGGCTGTCTAATACACTCTTGAGAGTAAGTGTTCCAACTAAAAAAAATATTTATTTCCGAAAATAAAAACAGACCATTCTTTGACAATACACATAAAAAATTATGAAAAGTCAATTTATTTTAAAAATAGAAAAAACATTATTTCTACTACTGCCGAAAACTATTGTTTTCTTCAAATCAATTATATCGATCGGTGACCTTAGCAAAGCGACCCGGGTGTATTCGGTTGTCACGTTGGCTCTCGGCCCAATGGTACCACCCCAGCGCCCAAAATTTTTGTCTCTCTCTCTCTCTCTCTCTCTCTCTCTCTAAAGCGGGATCTGAGTCCGTGAGTCGCGTCTCTCTGTATATAAAGCATACACCACGCTCACAACAAGAAGAGACCCAAACGATCTCTTCTCCTCCTCCTCTCTCTCACTAGCGAAATCGTGTAGCTAGGCGTTGATGCAGCAGAAGGGGAGAGCATTCAACCGCAGATCCAGGAGCTTCTCCAGATCTCGCGTTGCCATCGAGGGTTCATAGCATTTCCCATCCATCCCCCTTTTTTTCTCTCTCCCCCATCTCTGACTTTGTCCAATCCTATCATTTCATTCATCTCCTCCTCCTTCCTCATTTCCCTTCTTACATCTCTCTGAAACCTCAACAATGGCCGCCGAAGGTCAGTCCTCCGCCCCCCTCATCTCAATCTATAGAAATATGTATATGTTTTTATGCGTGTACTTACAAGGGGCGGCTTTACCAGTGATTAAGGGTTTAAGCGAACTGGATTCTTCGTACTTGGTCAATGTAAATGAAAATTTATTTGAATTTGGGAAATGGATCTGGTCCAATAAATTTTGAACCAATTAAAAGACTTCATTTTAGATAGATTTTTGCGTTACGTACTTCTTTTTTGGTAATTGGTATGGTTTCGTCATCGTTGGACTGAAATCTGTACATAGATGAGCGTTTGGAATTTGATATTTTCGTGTGTAAATACTAATGAAGGAAAAGAACGCGAGGTTCAAAAGAGCTATTGGACGGAGCACTCTGTGGACCTTACCGTCGAGTCTATGATGCTCGACTCCAAAGCCGCTGATCTCGACAAAGAAGAGAGACCTGAAGTAATCTCTCTCCCTCTCTCTCTTCAGTTTTTTTTATTCCTCTTTCTTACTTATGGATCTGGTCGTGTCTCTTTGTATTGGTGGAGAGGAGATCCAATTTTCATGTGATATAAAAATGTCATTTTTGTCGGCTGGGTGAGAAAAAGTTACTGAAATCTTATCCGTGAATTTACAACTATACCCTTATTGGGATCAATCCACATGATTATGAAGTAATAGACAAGACTAATTAGATTGCAACATTCCCCACGTTGTTTTGATTTGAT
Organism: Vaccinium macrocarpon; assembly: GCA_022606695.1. Lineage (NCBI taxonomy): Eukaryota > Viridiplantae > Streptophyta > Magnoliopsida > Ericales > Ericaceae > Vaccinium > Vaccinium macrocarpon. The sequence goes on from CM040173.1 coordinate 26,656,058, forward strand.
TGCACGTGCGGAGTAGTGCTTTTTCTGTCCACTTTAGTGTTGCCGTTCTCCCAAATCTTGTGTGATGTGATTGGGAATATTCTGTGCTTTTTAAGCTATGTTATTCTTAATGAGCAATCCAACACATATACATGTGCATAGATTTGGACACAGATATGGTCAACACCGTTCAACGTATGCAGATCCTACATGGTCAATGTGGAACCCAAACATTGGACAAATCTGGACACATTTGCATCTCAATCTGTGTTACAACTTACAAGAGTAGTGCCGTAATCTTAAATTTATGAAAGTTTGGACACTCGACCTAGTCTTCATATAGTATCCAATACTTCAAAAATGAAATTTTCATTTTTATATAATGGATTCTTCTCGGATATCTATCACTGAGCACCTGAAGAGTATCGTATCCAGTATAAAAGTTTCCATCTATGTTTGTTTTCTGCAAAGCACTTTGGATGTTTGGAATTTTTTAGTCATAGTGTCATACTTTGTGGTTACCTTAATGGAAGGGAAATGATGCAATCTTCTTCCTGAACTAGTCTTTCGCTCTTAGCTGTTTTTTTCTATATCCTATCTTCCGTAACTATGTGACTGATCAACCAACCAATTATGCTCAGTAACTATGGATTTTTCCCAGATTGTGCTTGCTTCTAGATTAGACATACGACTAGTTGCAGACACATAGTTTTGAGCTTTTTATGCGTTTTAGTTTGACTCTTTTTGCTTTCTCTGTAAGCTTTCACTTAGTGCCCATGAACACCATTTACTTGTCGGGCTGACTCTCATTGACCTTAGACAGACGTAGAATAGATAGAATAAGAATGTCCTACCTCTTTCCTCCTTCCTTCAAAAGTTTTGAATTGCAAATAGAAAATTCTTTTTCCTACTTATTGTCATAAATATGACATGATCTCTAACTATTGAAATTCATCTAACTTGTGGCACACGCAGGTACTCTCTCTGCTTCCACCGTTTGAAGGAAAATCTGTTCTGGAACTAGGAGCTGGTATTGGCCGCTTTACTGGTGAATTAGCTAAGAAGGCCGGTCAGGTTTTAGCTTTGGACTTCATTGATAGTGTGATAAAGAAGGTAATCAGATCCTAGGGGACAGATCATTGGATCATCCTTGTAAAACTTGAAACAAAATTTCTAGTTTTGGTTGTTCTACCACACCCCTCCCCCAGCTCTTTCCTACTTATCTGTTGTGCCATTAATTTTTGTTTGCGTACCTTGCAGAATGAGAACATCAATGGGCACCATAAAAATGTCAAGTTTATGTGTGCTGACGTGACATCACCAGATCTACATATTTCAGCTGAATCAATGGACTTGATATTCTCAAATTGGCTACTGATGTATCTTTCTGACAAAGAGGTGATGTTTTTCGTTATAACCCATTTATTTAACTATTTGATTTGATAATCATGTCTGATATTAAAATAGGTTGCGTAAGTATATGAGATCATGAATGCCTTTGGAAAGTGAAGTGCTACGAGTATCTTTGAAATAAGAGAAAACCACTTATGTATCCAACTGCAGTATAACTTTATTTCTTGTGTCAAGTTGTGGCCATGCTGTAAATGATGGAGGCAGCTGTTGCATAGGTTTGCCAAATAAATCTAAAAAAGAGACGGTCTTAATGTTTGATCTCAGGGAGAACTGTAGAAGTCAGCATTGCCCCTGTTATTAGAGTGTTTTTGCCTCCTTCTCTTTTGCTTCATCTCCTTCTCTTTGCGTGTCTGGTTGTGAAGTTATTTATATTGTTGTAATATTGTTTTGGTATTATTTGGCCTCAGTTCTAGATTTTCGTGGACGGGATTCTGTAAGAATAGAAGTAGTTAGCACAGACAAGGAACACTTCACGGCATGGAGGTTACTACATGAAAAGTTCCTAAAAATGAATGAGACAACACGTTTGGGACATATTTCAAAAATATATGTATGGTTCTTATGCACGGTTTGTTGAAACCAAAATAATGGAAATAACAAAGGAAAGATGTCTAATTCTTAAAATACCATTAATTCGTTCACTCAGTCATGGCTTTAACATTATTCAAGTTTGTCACATTATTATATTCAATAGTGTTTCTACTAATATTGTTTCATCATCTCTTTTATCATTTTTAGAGCCTGCTATTTTGCTTGGCACCCTGATTTGTCTAGCAATTGTCCATAGAGTATCCCCAAGAGTGTGCCAGCATGTTCCGAGTGTGTTCCCTAGTGTCCCTGGAGTTTCAGAAGGAAATTTTTTTAAAAAGGTTTGCTCTTCTGATTTGGGTGTAGCCGTGTAGGTCACGTGTGCGGATCACAATTGGGGGTGGGGGTTCACTTATCCCGTCCCCTTTGCCCAACCAAAGATACTGGCTTTAGCCCCATCCCCAGTGGGGAGAAGGTTTTCCCATTCCTGGTCCACAATACATCGATACCTGTTTCATTGTTTCAACTTCTTCAATCCTTCATCTATTGAGTGTTCCCAAAGACCAAAAGTTCTGATGCACATGTTCACTAGTTTGCCGAAGTTGAATTGACATGATGCAAATACTGGTGGAATATAAACTTGTTCTACTTAACGGATATAATTTGTTTCCTCTAGTCTACTCGCCTTGGAATTACATGTTGATTCACTTTTCATTTACCTGATGAAATTATCCTTTCCAACTCTTTGCAGGTGGAAAATCTTGCTGAAAGGATGGTAAAATGGCTGAAGGTTGGTGGTTATATTTTCTTCAGAGAATCATGTTTCCATCAATCTGGAGACTCTAAGCGAAAGAACAACCCAACCCATTATCGGGAGCCCAGATATTATACTAAGGTTTGTCCTTTGTTAGAACCTCCAGTTGTTGATATATGCTATTGACTCTTTTGTCAGTCTCAGTGAATTTTTGTTTCTCTCTTGCCAGTTCGCTACTTGATTAAAATAAACAGTTGTCAACGAATGGAAATGAGTTACTGTAAACCAGAAACTATTTCTCTTACTTCCTTACGCTTTAGATGGCCATTATCACTCAGTGTTTAACTCATTATTAAACTCAACGGAGGTAATTTCATTATGGCTTTATGCATAAAATAACATGGTCCAATTTCTTTATTTTGTCATGGCCTTCTGTAACATCAGAGAATTGTTACATTCTAAGAGATTAAAGGTTGACTATGAAGTTCACGTGAGCAGCTTCTGAATCTCTTATCCTTGCTATCTAATTGTATTGCTTTTTACTTGTCCCATTGTTGTTGCATTCCTTTTGCATGGTGGTTTTCAAGGAACGTTTGTCTGATTCACATTGGATTTCAGGTCTTCAAGGAATGTCTACTCCGTGATGGTTCTGGGAATTCCTTTGAACTTTCCCTTGTTCGCTGCAAATGCATTGGGGCTTATGTGAGAAACAAGAAAAACCAAAATCAGGTAACATATTTGGCTGCACATCTTCATGCTGTAGGAGGAGCTTCCCTGCTTTCCCCGGAGAGGGGCTTTTATTTCTCCTTCACTTGAAATGTTGGTTTAAGATGCATTTATGATCGTCGTGATGCAGATTTGCTGGATATGGCAGAAAGTCAGTACCGAGAATGATAGGGGGTTCCAGCAATTCTTGGATAATGTCCAGTATAAGCTCAATGGCATATTACGATATGAACGCGTATTTGGGCAGGGTTTTGTTAGCACTGGAGGGCTGGGTATGTCATATGCAAAGTGCTTCCTTCTCTGCTGTATCATCCAAAATGGAATATCCAGCTAGAACATGTAGATACATAAAAATGTGAAAATGTGCGTGGAGAACAGAATAAATAACAGGAAGTTAAACTTGATTTGTTTCCTACTTAGAATTAGTTTGAGGTCCTCTCCTGGTTTGAGTGTTTGGCATAATCTTTATTGACTTGATAGTATTTGGATGGTTTTAAAATTGGGTAGTGATTTTGGCACTCACCCTCTTACGGTCTTACGACTCTTACCATCCGCACTCCTTTTTTTGTTTCAGACAATTGGGCTAAGATCCAAAAATGGAGCTCAAAAACGCATTTAGCCCAGCTTAAGTATTTGTAAAATGTCGGATCCATTGAAGCTAAAATGTTATTTCCTAAGGTCCTGGAAAAGACAAATATACCCTTCCTCTATTCCCGCGCAGTCCTCTCTCTTCTCTCGTGCCCAAGCGAAATTGAGATCTGAGAATTAGGAAATAGGAGTGTTTCTACAGTACCACACGAACAGTTTGCAGTATTGATGCCTTAAATGGATCCCAATCATTGGACAAAAAGGATGGAGAACATCTAACCCATTGATTTTATAATCATTAAAGAGTACCTACAAAAAAAAAAAAGGCTGAGCAAATTCTACTGACTACACACGTAGCAGTGTTCATGCCATGAAAATCAAAGTTCCATACTTTAATTTTGGGAGTGGGTTCAATTTTAGGTTGAAGTTTAGTTTCTGTCTTTCAATTTTAGGGGGATTCAATCTTTGATAGTTAACTTAGGGTGTCATACGGTTTCATAGGATTTAAGAAGTTTAAGCACTTTCATAGGGTTTTGGAAATTTAGGCACTTTCATACGTTTTGGGAGTTTAGGAACTTTCATATATTTAGGCCCTTTCATTGGCTAGCAAGGGCATTTTTGTAATGTGGGGTTGATTTGTCCTTTTGGCATTAAGAAAATAGTTTGTGTCCAATTTGCATGATAGATCCCTATACCATGTCCTTATTGAAGAAAGACTCTTTTTGTTTCTATTCACATGAAATTACCATTTTACCCATTCATTAGTTCACTTTTTCTCATATCAAGGGATAATGCACATGAATAAAAGCAGAAAGAGGAGTATGGATGGTAAAAAGGGGTTTCCTGAAATTCAATTCCCGTCTAGTAAATTCATTGTCAACTATCAAAGATTGTCTTTATTTCTCTAAAAAATGCAGTTGTTACATTCTTCTTTCCTACTTTTTTGTTAATTGTTTTTGGTTGAGACGATAAACCACAAAGAAGGTAAAAGAAAAAGAAAAAAACAAGGTAATGAAGAGCCAGTGCCAGTGGTAGTCCTGTTGCTTGGGACTTCAGATTCATAATTTGCAGTAAGGTTGTTTTTTGGCCAAGATGGCAAGATCCCTCACAGTATATATTACATATATAGGCTCTCTCAACCAACAATTTTGCTTAGTTGTTTAAAAGTCGATAACTCTACCAATTTCTTGCATAGTTTTATTTGCTCAAATTGATTTTTCATTTGAACAGAGACAACAAAAGAATTTGTTGCCAAGTTGGATCTTAAGGCTGGCCAGAAAGTCCTCGATGTGGGCTGTGGCATTGGTGGAGGTGACTTTTACATGGCTGAGAACTTTGATGTTCATGTCGTCGGCATTGACCTGTCTGTGAATATGGTTTCTTTTGCTTTGGAACGGTCAATTGGGCTCAACTGTTCAGTCGAATTTGAGGTTTCTGATTGCACCAAGAAAACATATCCTGACAACACCTTTGATGTGATCTACAGCCGTGACACGATTCTCCACATTCAAGTAATATGCCTCTTCGTTTCTTCCTCAGCTTTGAACTGTAAATATTCGCTTTCAAGTTGCTTGTTGAACTTTTGGGTTTCGGTCTCCTTGCACTTCTCTTTCCATATCACTGTTATAGCGTGAGAGGAAATAAAAGTAAGTGCTCGAGAACTGCTCCCTTAACCAGTCTGTTTGATATATCACTATCACGTGTTCTTTTCCATCTTTTTGCCCTAAAATTCGACGTGGAAGCAAAGTATTTTTGCATCTCATTGACTAAACTTTTGATTTGCTTTGGTTGCTTATTCTGCTAGTTTTAGCCCCAACCTGATATTTGCTTTTTATAGCATTGCTAATTTGAAGTTTTGATTGGCTTTCTGAGATATTTAACTCTTATTAGTTCAGGTTGAAGTTTAGTTTCTGTCTTTCAATTTTTCACTTATCTAGCTGCTATTTTCTTCATTCCAAAATCTTGAGATATGCATGCTCTATTTTCAGGATAAGCCTGCATTGTTCAAATCATTTTACAAGTGGTTAAAGCCTGGTGGAAAAGTTCTTATTAGTGATTACTGCAAGAGTGCTGGAGCTCCTTTGCCTGAATTTGAGGCGTACATCAAGCAAAGAGGATATGATCTCCACAGAGTCGAAGCATATGGCCAGGTATATTGACATATAAAAATGATCTCTCTTTCTCTCTCTCTCTCTCTCTCTCTCTCTCTCTCTCTCTCTCTCTCTCTCTCTCTCTCTCTCTCTCTCTCTCTCTAACACAATGACCTCCCTCCTTGTTTTTATGCAATGTATAGATGCTTAGAGATGCTGGTTTTGACGAGGTCGTTGCAGAGGATCGAACAGATCAGGTTCTTATCCGTTTTATTGTTCCCTTGTGTATGAATCATTTTTGTGATAAATATAGGACTTCTCAAGCTAAAAGCTAAAACAAAGTTATTGTTTGTGCACCAGTTCATGAAGGTTCTTCAGAAGGAGCTTAACGCGGTAGAGAAGGATAAGAAAGAATTCATCGAAGACTTCTCTGAGGTGTGTAATCATCTTATATGCAATCAGTTTATTTGGTCAGTTGATCTCACACTTGGTACTAACTATATTTTCTGTTTGTTCCTTGTCATATGATCTCCAGGAGGATTACAACGAAATAGTTGGCGGGTGGAATGCAAAGTTGATCCGGAGTTCATCCGGGGAGCAGAGGTGGGGGCTCTTTATTGCAAAGAAAAATTGATGCCCCGACACTGTGTGGTGTTTCTGTTTGTCTGTTGCTTCTATTTGTGGTTTGTGGTTTATGTTGCCATCAGAATAAACTGTGTCCCTTGGTTTACGGGACTCATTCTGATTACTGTAATATCTATGCAACCTCTGTTCTTGAGGTTGAGTTTTACGATGTATAAGTTGAATCCCGGTTTGGATAGACACCCTAAGTTGTTGGTTATGTTATTTTAGAACGCGAAGTTCTAGTTTATCGATAAATAACCTTGTGGTTTCTTCTGTTAAAGTGTCCACTGTTCCGGTGATTATTGTGCTCCGATTCTGATGTTTTTATTGTGGGGAGAGCTGTCCATTAAACTTAAATTCTCTTGTGGCATTTTTCCTGCACAAGCTATCTTCGGAAAGAATGTGCTTCTTGGGGTAAATTTCAAACCACCTCTATCATGGACACTTTATTGATCAAAAAACTCCATATAAGATAGGAATAGAATGCTCACTAAAACATACCCTCTTGGCCTCGTTAAAAAAAAAAACTGTCTTTGCTCGCTCCGTGTGTGGGTTGGACCTCTGGTATGGGCTCCTAGGGCCCGTTTGACATTGTGTTATTTCGAACGATCGGCGAGGCTCCTTCGGCCTATGCCAGTTGGGTTGGCTCCCACCTCGGGAGTTTGGGTTAGTGTGTGTATAAAGGGCCCATTTCACTTCTCCCATGTCAGCAATTGTCTTGGTGAGATTGTGAGTGAAATTACCCTCTTGCCCTTGTTAAAAAAAGGAGAAGTAGAACATAACACTTGCAATGCTAATAAGTGATGGCCATTGTAAAACATAGGAAAGTCATTTCAAAATACTCCCAAGTACCTCAGCATGGGTAGGTAAGGGGGGAAACACACAGTACAACAGCAGCCTGGTAGATGGCCATTCTTTATACGAGAAAAACATACGAAAGATGGCCATTCTTTATACGAGAAAAACATACGAAGCAGCACATTCAGTCCTCAGCATCCTCTTCATCATCAATATACTCGCCATCTTCGTCAGCCGTGGCGTCCTGATACTGCTGGTACTCTGCAACAAGATCATTCATATTACTCTCTGCCTCGGTAAACTCCATCTCATCCATTCCTTCCCCGGTGTACCAATGCAGAAACGCCTTCCTCTTGAACATTGCGTTGAACTGCTCACCAAGCCTGCTGAACATTTCCTGGATAGAAGTCGAGTTTCCTATAAACGTCGAAGCCATGGCAAGCCCTCTTGGCGGGATGTCACAAACGCTAGATTTCACGTTGTTTGGAATCCACTCGACGAAATAGGAGGAGTTTTTGTTCTGCACATTTGTCATCTGGTCATCAACTTCTCTCGTGCTCAATTTGCCCCTGAAAACAGCTGAGGCAGTGAGGTACCGGCCATGCCGTGGATCTGCCGCGCACATCATGTTCTTGGAGTCCCACATTTGTTGACATAATTCTGGGACAGTTAATGCACGATATTTCTGGGACCCGGGAGAGGTCAAGGGCGCGAATCCCACCATGAAGAAGTGGAGCCGCGGGAATGGAACCAAATTCACTGCCAGTTTTCGGAGGTCTGAGTTCAGCTGACCGGGGAATCGCAAGCAGCAAGTCACTCCACTCATTGTTTCTGAGATCAGATGGTTCAAGTCTGCAACTGCATTCACACAAGTAAAGAGCAGAGAAGTTCAAGACGTTTTCAGAGTATGATCAAATTAGGCCACTATTCTCTTATATGTTGCGAAGGAAACTTTTGTCATTGAGGCTTTGTTTGGATTATGGGTCTATGGGGGAATTTGTGAAGGGAAAAGAAAAGAAGATAAAAGTTCAACGAACCCCGACTTCTGGAAGTGATGCATTTATTAAATAAAAGGTTAACGCGGGTTTTGCCCGTTGTAGTTTGTTTGATGGTATCTGCAACTCGGTGAAGAAAAGAAGATAATGATGTAAAGAAGTAAGAGTTCATTGCATTGGTTCTCTGTCATTTTCCTTTCTCCTGATAAAAGACGATTTCTTCTGATGTGTTTGGTTTGCAGATTATGACAGGAAGGGAAAGGAAGCAGATAGAGAAACCAAAGAAGTAAATTTACCAAACTCACTTCATTTTGTCTTACCTTTTCCTTTCTCTCAATAAATCACTCAAAAAATTAGAAATTCATGACCTGAACAAGACATCAAGTATGAAGGAAGCCTGGCAAGATGATCAAATCAGGCAACTTTTATCTTATTCTGAATGAACAAAGCCTGTGGACAAATGAAACTGGGACTCTCGGGCCCGTCCCTGAGGGAAGGCGAGGAAGGTTTGTGCCTCGGGGCCCCAAATTTTCTTTAAGATTACGGGGCTCTGAATTTTATAGTGTGTTGTACTAGGTATAAAAATAAGCACGTTATTAATTGATACAATAAAGAGTGATATTTAAGTGATACTTTTACGTTATTTTAATATCACTACTTTCAGATATTTAATCTACCTCATATATATTCATTTCCATTCTAAGAGTGATTTACTTCATTTTGTTTGCTAGTAAAAGTACGCAAGGGACTCCAACTAAGTTTGCCTCGACCCCTAAAATGCCAAGGACGGCCCTGGGGGCTCTTTCCCTTCGTTTGATTTTACGTATGTTTCAGTGTGAGGGTTCTTATTATACTTACAGGATGGGGTGCTGAGTTTGAGGGTCCTGAAGCAGATATCATAGAGGGCTTCATTGTCAAGAACCATGCACTCATCAGCATTCTCAACCAGCTGATGTACAGAAAGTGTAGCATTGTAAGGCTCCACAACAGTTTCTGAAACCTTTGGAGAGGGGAAGACGGAGAACGTAAGCATCATCCGGTCCGGGTATTCCTCCCTTATCTTTGAAATCAGCAGGGTTCCCATTCCAGACCCAGTTCCACCTCCAAGGGAATGACAAACTTGAAACCCTGCAACATCACATATCAGCAGGTGCAACAAAACATAGGAAAGTTGAATGAAAACTATTTTCACCATCCATTTTGCAGATGTAAAAGCATTGTGTTTTTATATTGAACTCAAAGAAAATTTGATGGGCCGAGCTTGCCTTGATTTAATTCGAACTCGAGTTTGTTCACGAACTTTAACGAGCAAAAAATATCAGGTATTTAAGCTCATATTCAGGTTTAGAACTGCAAATAAGATTTTTATTAGGTACATAAAGTTCGTACGTATATGTAAAGTTAGGTATTAAGAAATATATACCTATATAAGTTAAAAATACTTGTAAAAGTTTATGTCAAAACTACCCTTGAGGTTTCTAGAAATTCCAGATTCCCCCTTACATTCAGTAAATTACAAATTACCCCCATCGCATGACAACTTACCCATTGCCATGATTTAGCTATTAGGAAATTCAGTGGAATCTGTCTCCGACACCATCAAATCCTAGTTATAATGGACCAAAATGTTCTTTTGTAGCATGTGAAAAAAACTATTTTCACATCTCTACAACCTTTCACAAGCTACAAATGAATAGTTTGGTCCATTGTAATTAGAACTAGTGCATGCCCGTGACTATGTTGAAGGCACGGCTTGAGCAATTGACGCACGTGTCTGTGCTCATTCTTTATGGTCTTTCAAATTTCAAAGAGGGGAAAGGAGAGGAGGTAGTGAGAGAGAATGTGGTTTGAATTTCGCAAAAGGGAGAGAGAATGTGGTTTGAAATTTCGGGTGTGGTGAGTTGATGGAGGAAAAAGGTAGAGAGACGGAGTGAATTGGCAGAGAGTGATAAAATGTAATATGACGACTAGGACAAAAAATATGACTGTGATAAAAACCTCTCTGTATTGTAATATAGATTAGATGATGTCAGACAAATTCCCTCAAATTTGTAATGGCTACATTATGACAGGGATAATTTGCATGCGATAGGGGTAATTCGGAAGATGATGTTAGACAAATTCCCTCAAATTTGTAATGGCTACATCATGACAGGGGTAATTTGCATGCGATAGGGGTAATTTGTAATTTTCCAAACATAAGGGGGCAATTTGAAAATTTCTAGAAACCTCGGGGGTGGTTTTGGTTATTTATCCAAATTTTTATTGTGTACCGCCATAATTTATTACATATACAAAATTATAAAATCTATACATGTTCAAATTTCTATATGAAATTCTCATGATATATACATATACTCTAGAGTCTAATCGAACCAAAACGAACCTAAATTTGAGGTTTAGTTCAATTCTATTTATAATTAAATTGAACTTGAACAAGCCTTTTCTTGTAAGAAACGACTCTGTACTCTGTAGCACTTCAGTTATTTGCTTCTTTTTAAGTACCACTCCATATATTCTAAAAATAAAAATAAAGGGAAATGATTTTCAAAACCCCTTTTATCCCCAAACACTCTTTATTTGTTTTTATTCACCTTGAAATTACCAAGTTACCCTTACATCATGAGTCACTTTTTCCATATGAAGGAAAATTTGGTACTTTCAAGTGAATAAAGACAAAAAAGAGAGTGTTTGAGGATAAAAGGGGATGTGAAAATCATTTACCAAATAAAAATATAAGACTTAAAATATTGGGTATGGTCAAATCTTGTTTAGGGGGGATTGCTACGATCAACGCTCTTACTCTTGTGGCTGTGGCCCATCTCCGGTTCAAAAAAGTGATTCAAACAACAAAATTTTGGATGCAAATATGGTAGGATACACGTGGTGTCCGAGCACCAATCTCGGTAGGAGTGTCCACGGATCGGATCTGGATCTGATCCGATCAGCTCAAAGCGGATTATGGTTTTTAAGATTCGAAACTGAACCGAACATTCACGGATCGGATCGGACAGATTTGACAGATTAAAAAGGATTATTGAGCGGATCGAGCGGATCCGATCCGGATCCGAAACCGCCAGATAAGAAATTCTTGATCCGGAACCAAACCGAAGATTCACGGATGGGTCGATGGACAGATCGGATTGGACGGATTTGGCAGATTGATCCGCTGGACAATCCTAAATCTCGGCCATCCAAAAGTTTTCGACGGGCCAAATTTCCTTCTCCCTCTCTCCTCTTTCTCTCTCTCAAATCCTAATCGTCCAAAACACTTTTGGACAAGGAGGCATGGGATTCAGGGATCTCAAAGATTTTAACTTGGCTTTACTGGCTAAGCAAGCATGGAGAATTATTAACAATCCAGGGGCTTATACTGGGTCAGAATGTTAAAGGGTATTTAATTTCCAAGAACTAGTTTCTTGAATGCATCTAGAGGTGCTAGACCCTCATGGATTTGGAGCAGCCTATGCCAAGGGAGGGATCTATCGAAGGAATTCGGGCTCAGATGGCAACTGGCAAGTAAACTCTGGAAAGGATGTCAGGTTCTGGGTTGATCGTTGGATCCCAACTCTCAACAACTTCCAAGTCCAATCCTCTAGAAGAAATGCAGATGATCAATCTTTGGTGGTATCCTTTATTGACCAAGCTACCAATAATTGGAACATTCACAAGTTGAAGAGACATGTCTCAGGAGGTTTGTGCCATTAACACTATTCCTTTGTCTAAACTCGATGAGCCTGATAAAATTGATTTGGCACCATGGCAAGAATGGGGTCTACACAGTTAAGAGTGGACATCAATTAGCTAGAAAATTGAGTTCCTGCTGCAATTTGTCTAGCCCTTCTTCTTCCTTCCAACCACCCCCTTCCATTTGGAAAGTTATCTGGAATCTTAATATACCTCCAAAGGTCAAATTTTTTTGGCGGCGAGCTAGTTGCAATATTCTAGCTACAAAGGAAAACCTCTTCAAGAGAAAATGTTCCAAATCCCCTACTTGTCCTCTGTGTCTAAAGGCTGTAGAATCCATTGACCATCTCCTTTTTCGGTGTAAAAAAACCAAGGCTGTGTGGGAATGTTGTAACCTCCCACAAGTTTTTCAATGTAAGTTCTATTTTGAAGTGGACCTCTGAAGTTACTAACAACGCTCATGGAAAGTTCAATATTAATTCCTTACTCAGCAGAGCTGCTTTGGTTGGTTGGGGTATTTGGAAGGCAAGGAATGAATTCATCTTTCAAAATTTACCAGTGGTCGCTAACAACATTTCTCTGAAGATGGAACAGGCGTGGGATGAGCTTAACTCATGCTTGCTTAAGTCCCATTATCCTTCTCCTGGTAACACAATCCCCCCCAATTCTGCTGTGGAGAAATGGATACCCCCTGACAAAGGCAAGTTAAAGTTCAATTGCGATGCATCTTGGGACAAGTATACTGGGGCTGGATTTGGAGCAGGGGTCTTAAGGGATCACAGAGGCGAGATAATTGATGGGAAGAAATTTAAAGCTAATGGCATCTCAACATTGACATGCGAGGCACTGGCTTTGAGGGAAGCCTGTTTCTTGGCCAAAGCACTTAAGCTTCATGATGTCCAAATCAAAAGTGATAATAGGGAGCTTATCTCTCTTAGTGTGTCTGAGCTTGTTCCTCCTTGGGATTGTGCGTGCATCTTCCAGGACATTAGGAAAATTGTTAAGGATTGTCATTTACATGTCTCCTGGATTCCTACGTCTGTTAATAGTGTTGCCCATTGGGTGGCTTCTTTTGTATCCGGATGGCTTCTCAGAGCTGGGTTTCGTCGATCCCGGCTGAGTTAAGTCGTATCGTTTTGCACGTTTTTTTTTAGTCTAATGAAATGTTTCTCAGTTCAAAAAAAAAAAAAAACTTTTGAACCATAAAGATGTGTCCTGAGTACCAGTCGGCACCCAAGTTTTCATCGATTCAAATTGTTCCTTTCATACGGCTTACCAAGTTTGTCGAGTGTGTAAATTTACACTGATCCAGCATTTATAGTGATACGATTTAGACAAGCTTGTCTTGAAGTTTTGTTCCAAATAAATCTTAATAGCCTTGCAATTTTGTGAATACCAACATTCTATTAAGTTCAAGTTGCTCTCGATGTTCAAATACTATCGTGTTATGCAAGTACAAAATCTGGACGAGTCAAACAAAATAAATTATATCCGATCACACCTTGGGGTTGGATTGGGCCTTATTGGCGCGAAAATTTTGGGTACGGGAGGGTCGGCACATCTGGGCCGTACAATAATGCAACTAACGGTTCGGATTGAAAATGCTGTCCCAATTTCAAAAAAATAGAAAAGAAAATAAAAAGTGTGTTTTTATCCAAACCGTCTAATGCATTTTTGGATAGTTCAGATGTGCCGAAAGACACCGTGTCACCCGTACCCTATTGGCGCACCATGGCCTGCAGTCACAGTTCGAAAAAAGGGGTCCACATAAATACATACCTTGCAAGCAGTCACAGTTCTCAGCTTCTCTCCTGACAACATCAAGCACCGAATCAATAAGCTCAGCACCCTCCGTATAATGCCCCTTGGCCCAGTTATTCCCGGCCCCGGACTGCCCAAACACGTAGTTATCGGGCCTGAATATCTGTCCATATGGGCCTCCCTTGATGCTGTCCATCGTACCGGGCTCAAGGTCCATCAACACGGCTCGTGGCACGTACCGCCCGCCTCCGGCCTCGTTGAAGTACACGTTGACCCGCTCCAGCTGAAGATCCGAATCTCCGTTGTACCGGCCCGTTGGGTCAATCCCGTGCTCCTCACAAACGACTTCCCAGAATTTTGATCCGATTTGGTTCCCGCATTGCCCTCCCTGGATGTGGAGAATTTCACGCATTTTGGGCTGGGAGGGGGTATGTGTCAGGGGCAAAATAGGAAAGATGTTTTGAGGCTTTGCTGCTAAGGATGGGAATTTGGGAGAAGGGGGTTTTTGGGTTTTTGATGGGAAAGATATTTTGAGGCTTGCTGCTAAGGATGGGAAAGATATTTCAAGGATGGGAATTTGAGAACTGGTTTATACTCCTGCTATACGGTGGCCTGCAAAATATCTCATTCTTTGTTATTTGTTTATTGTTCATTTTATTCTTTGTTGAACAGCTGCAAATGATTCAATTCCATTGAACAGTGAGATATTGCATGACGGTATCCTAGGAATACTGTAAAATTACTCGTTGGAGTGATTTGATGGAGGTAGCGAGATTACGTATGTAGTTGAGAATGGTGTGGTGTTTGATGAAGGGTGGTGTTTGATGAAGGGCGATGATTGGATTTCGATTTCACATCGAACGGTGGTGGTGGTGTGTGACCGTTCGCGCGCGCACACACACACACACACACAGAGAGAGAGAAAGAGGTATGTGTGGGTGTAGTGTTTGTCTCTCAGTGCAAATAGTTTGCCATGCCGGCGGTTGATCGTTATAGATTATTTTCTCAAACTACTATGTATTCTTTTTCACTTTGCCTCCTTCATTTAAAAAAATCCTATGCCTTGCCTCCTTAATCTATCATTTAGTATCACTTAGCCCCTTTTTGTTACTCTTTTGTCCATATTTAAGTGTTTGACGCCAATATAACACGCAAATGTGACTAATTTAGGACAAAAATACCCATTTTGACGAGATGTTAGTATAAATTATTTTTACGACTCGCATGTACAAGTAGTTACAAATTCTATGAGCATAAAAATTAGAGTCGTAGTGGACCCTATAGAGCAAAAATTAAAAATGGAGGAAATATGTTACTACTTTAAGTCGAGGATGTACTTAAAAAAGTATTGAAAGATTCTGAATATATTAGATTACATTGTGTCATTAAAAGCGAGATATTTTTGTCATAAATTACTCACAAGTGCATGTCATATCGGAGTCTAACGCTAACATCTAGCGGAATAGTAACACATGGAGGTAATTAATACTCAATTATAGATTAAGGAGGCAGGATGTAGGATTATTTAAATGAAGGGTATTTAAAGTAGAAAAGAGTGATAGTTTATGGGATACTATGTAATTAACCCTAGAAATTATACAAAGTCTTGCGAATGTAATCTCAGACTCAGATCTTTGGACCGTCAAATAATCCCTGTTGCATCATCAAATAGTTGAGTACTAATAAAAAATTAGTGCAGTAGTCAATTGAACTAATCCAATATTAATTATGAACTAATCCAATATTAATTAGCTAATCCATCTGCGCCAACTGTTGCCTTCACTGAAGGTATAATGGTATATATTCACTGTATGTTATCGCTTTCACTCCCAACCGGCAGTTGACTTGACTTGCTCAAATAACGGGAGTGTTTGAACGCCTCATTTTTTTTTTTACTTGTTGCAGTATGCTATTTTACATTCTTTTGCTTTTAAATTATGATAAGAATATATATATGTTGAATCTGTACAGTGTTTGAGAAATATGTGCGGAGTGTATTTTGTAATATGAGTAGTATTTAAGAGAGATGTGCACGATAAAATATGAAGGTATTTTTTGTTAACCAAAATGGAAAAATTGAAAACGAAGTTGTTAGCGAAAACAATCACATACGCAATAAAGGAATAAAAATAGTACATAAATCGACAGCAAGATTTACGTGATTCTCCAAAATTGAGTACTTCCACGGCTTCACGGGAACGTAGGTGAGTGTTATTTGATTAAGTCGTTCAAAGTTTTTACAATAGAGAGTATTTGTAACGCCTACTCTATTCCAACCCTGATATACACTCGCTTTGCTTCGCATCTGGCTTTTACTAAATTTCTCAATACCTCTCCATATGAGCCACAAGTTCTAATAGAAGTGAACTACTTCTGACTTTTGTTCTCTATATTCAAAAATCGAAAATGCTTTATAAGAGAATTCATTTTGTTTTAGGTGAGCCAAACAGCTGCAATTGAAAAATGTAAAAATTGAAATGGAAAAAATGGGCATCCAAAGATTCCAAACACCCTCAACACTTCTCCCTCCAACAGATTTTTCCTTTGTTGTCTTGTGATTACAAGTATGTTTCTTAAGAGCATTGATCTCGAACTAACAAGTATGTTTCTTAAATAATAGGACTGTTTGAGAGGCTCATTTTTAATTTTTTGGCTTTTTAAATTGTTGTCAGAATGTATGTTGAATCTGGAGTGTTTGAGAGAAATATACATAATATATTTTGTAACAAGAGTAGTGTTTAAGAAATGTGTGTAGAATATATTATGTAGGAATTTTTGTTAACCAAAATGCAAAAGTGAAAAATGAGAAGTTAAAAAACTCTTCCCACCCTGGCCTTTCCTCACTAATGTCAAAAAACCAAGACACAGATCATAGAATGCATTTTATAATTTCTAGCAAAACATAGAAAAGCCAAAAATGTAAACTTGAAAAAGAGGTTGCCAAATAGGCCCCTAGTTTTACATTTGCCGGGTACAGCTTATTCTAAAGTAGTATAAATTTAAAGAGAGAAGGAAAATCTTAAAGATATTCTAGTATTTAAATTATCTATTAGAGCATGTCAAATGTACAATGTACTAACGTAATCAAAATTTTAAAGTTCGGTGTTCGAGGATATGTTTCAGGATGCTCTTAAAAAAAGAAAACTTGCATGTTTTCCTCTTCCCCTCTGAAATACTACCCCGTTATGGTCTTGGATGGGGAACAACTGGAAATTGCAATGTAAAATCAGAAAATAAAAAATAAAAAAAAAATTCACTTAAATTCCCTTAACGAGGATTCTCTCACAGAAAATTCATGAGGACCTCATGGATTGGGGTCAAATTTCGACGATCTGAACTGCTCAACGTGTTTAAAATGTGTTTTTAAGGCCCAATGCGAGGAATTGCCAATATATATATATATATATATATATATATATATATATATATATATATATATATATATATACACACTAGCGAATAACCGTGCCTGAAGGCATGACTAGAACAACCAACACATGCAAATCAATACTGGCTCACATATAATATTTCAACCCTGTGTATAATAACTTCAACAATTAGCACATGCAAGTCAATACTGGGCTCACGAATACGGGTGTCGGTGACACGATGCTCATCATTGATAACAACCCCAATCTTTCATTCTTTAAGAGTTTGTACCTACGGGCACTACCAACAATGATCCAAAACACATTAAATACTGTAGCGGTCGGGTTCATCAGGGTCAGCAAAGGCCCCTCTTTGCATCACAAATAGCTAAAAGGGTCACTGTCTCCAATTTCGCAAAACTGAATGTAGATCGGTCGGTCTCGTTGGTGCCGAGCGTACGGTGCCATCCGCAGCGGACGCGGATGTACGGTTCTGGACGAATATGAGTTTGAATGATGATTGCCGAACAAGAGGTGCCGAGGACACGTCATCCTCCGCCTGGCCCTCAGAATATCCTCGGGATCTCCGCTGAGCGACTTGTTGAGCACCCGATGGACAGGACCACTCACGTATCGAGTCGGTCGACTTCGGCCACGCAAGTGGGGCTCGTGTGAACTTGGTTCGGCGATGGCATACCAGACACGCTACACTTTCCACGACGGAGCATTAAATGCGATAGTCACCTACTTTGTCACCATCGCTTGCAGGAGCACGTGGGTAATGGGGAATGTTTCGAGATGATTTAACTACTCGAATCCACGTGCTGCAATGTCAGCCTAGACATGGTGTCTGTGGCAGGGATGAAGGTCACATCAATTGTCATTCCGAGCGCGAATAACAGGCACGTTGGCGGCACTGAGCGCATGAGACGCACGCCCTCCCTGTCTATAAATATCCAACTACAACTACCACCAAGGGATCTCTCTCTCCTCAATTACTACCCTCATAATTCTACTTCTCTCTCTAGATCTCCAGTGTATTTCT
Organism: Vaccinium macrocarpon; assembly: GCA_022606695.1. Classification (NCBI taxonomy): domain Eukaryota; kingdom Viridiplantae; phylum Streptophyta; class Magnoliopsida; order Ericales; family Ericaceae; genus Vaccinium; species Vaccinium macrocarpon. Next base: position 26,674,414 of record CM040173.1, read on the forward strand.
TCCTCCCGGTGACTAACTTAACCGTCGAAGTGCCTTTCCGGACCATCACTGTCCGGGCTAGCTCAGCATATCAAAATAAACTATGCCCAATCAATTTTCAAACAAGATATATCTATTTATTTTACGATAAAGATACCGGTACAGAGGCCATGGTACAAAAATCGTACTGATAGTGTTTGGGGGACCACTTTTGGGTCTCACACAAGTGATTCCAACCGTTCATTGTTCTAATTTGGTTGGAACGTTGGGACTTTGGTTAGAGTACTTCCAACCGTCTGATTGAGCTGAAATTTGGTGGGATTCCTCGAAAAAATGTTTTAAGAACAATGAATGGTTCGAATCACTAATGTAAGACTCAAAAGTGAGTTCCTGAACGCGATCAATATATTTTCTGTACCATGACCTCTCTACCCCTTGTCGGGTCCATTTATTTTATACTCCTATGAAGCTTGGTGCCTTCGCTCCTTGTTTCTGGAGCTAAAGTGGATAAAGTAGATAGTTGAAAACGACTGTGGGCCTGATGGGCCTCGTGTTAAATGATGAATTTGGACAGAAAACTCATTGAATGGAGTCCGCGTTGGACAGAAGCCCCACCTGATGGGCTTTTTTTTTGTGTGTCAATAATGGGCTTTTGTTGGTAAAGTGATAAACGATGAGTGTGGGTCCCATGCCAGGAAATTACTGGATAGAAATGCAATCAGTTTTCATATGCCTCTAATTACAACCTCATGAAAAAAATACTATTTTACCCCACAAATACAAATTTACACTTTACTTCTATCCCGTCTCCCACTTCCCACCTCCACCCAACATCCACGTCAGCCGATGACCTTTTCCAGTGGGAGAAATTTCACAAGCTTCACTAAAATTTCACTGGCTTTAAACTTGTGAATTTCTTTAGGTTTCAAAACACAACAACAGGCCCACTGGATTTCAAAGCTAAACATCTATATTGTGAGTTTTACTAAATTTCATAACACAACAATCAGCTCGTAAATTTCATTAGTTGTGAGTTTTACTAAATTTCAGAACACAACAAGCAGCTTGTAAATTTCATTAGTTTTGAACTCGTGAATCTCACTAGGTTTTAAAACACTACAACCAACTCGTGAATTTTTGAGTTCGTGAATTTCACCCTTATTGTAATATCCCAGGTTTTGGGATAAATGGTGTTTAGGTACCTTCAAATTTTTATTGAGGGGATAGGTTATAATAAAATATCCAAATTTTTAAATAAATTTTTTGTAATATTTTCATTTTATTGTTACTAAACTTCTTATTAGACTAATTACTCCAATTATCTAATTTTGACTTGTTTTGACCTAGACCTAATTTAATTTTGATTTGACCATTACCTAGTATATACATATACAATTTTATACATTATGTATGGGCACTCCTAACCTACACCCCAATCCACTCCCTTCCACTCTTTACCCAATCCACGGCCAAACCACCTACGAAAACCATGGGTAAAGAAACACAAAACCACCATAGTTTTATAGCTGCAACAACCCGATTCTCAAACACCTCTAAATAACGGTAACAATAATCGACTGATTTACGCCACCTATTAGTGTTTTTTTTGCCAGACGATATACATTAGTGAGAAGGAGGGTTAGTAGTGTTAAAAAATTAGTCAAACCACGCCCCTCGTGGGGCTCGAACTCACGCCTCCACTGAGGAGGCAGGTGAAGTTTCTAGCTTTGCCAGCTTGGAACTTCGCCACCTATTTGTTGTAAACAAACAGATGATTATATAAAAAAAAAAATCTATTCTCCACTTCTTTAAAAATTTACATACTTTTCCATATACACTTTCCCCCCTTATTTCTTCTCATACTTATAGTGGCGGACGCATGATTATCAATTTGGTCTAGTTTGCATGGACCACTCTTTAGTCATTTTACAAAAAAATAAATAAATATTTAAAAATTAAAAGTGTACTACAAACATGAAGAAAATAGAGGGTAGTGCAAGGGGCTAAACACCACTCATTGGCCATTGCACCCCCTGGGTCTGCCCTTGCCTACTAACCTTTCCCCTTCCTCAATATCTAATCTTTGCCTGCTTTTCTTTCTTCACCGCTCCTCCTAATTTCCTCTCTCTCTCTCTCTCTCTCTCTCTCTCTTGCGCTTTCCCAAAACTTTTCCTCACTAGCTATAAAATGAATAATTTTTTTTATTAACTCCTCTCTTGGTTAATTTACACCTATTTTGTTCCTTATGCTTTTTCCCATGCATATATTGATCAACTTTCTCACGCCACAATCCCAGCTCAAAGATCCACGTGGATGTAAACCCAAATATTTGCTTCTTTTTTTTTTTGGTTCCCTTGCAATCTTTATCTTATACATATCTTCGATTGACTAGAAACCTTGCACACAAGACACATTTTGTTCCCCTTGTAAAAATGGTTCTCATTATGGAGTGTTACATTAGCCATGTGATGGCTGAAATTTCAGCCCCAAAATTTGTCCCTCCAATCAACTTCTAACACAAGTAACCTCCCATGACAATCAAGCCAACACTTGGTACACACCTCCTATGCATGTGCCACGAAAAAACCTCTCTCCCCTCCTCATATTCTCCATAATTTCGTCCTCCCATTTCACCTGCAAATTTCTAGAAGTTAGAGAGAAAAAACTTATATTTTGGAAGAAAATCAATTCTATAGAGAGAGAATACAAATGGGTTCTTGATTATGTGTGTAATCACCCCTTAATCTTTTTTAATTTGTGGGGTAAACATCATCAAGGAGCATAGAGCTATTAGAATTATCCATCATCCGCCATCTATCATTCTTCGAGCTCAATCCAAGCTCTAAGACTCACCAACTTTCCATTCTAGCTTAATCTTCAGGAATCAAGGTAAATATATGAAAAAACCCTAGTTTGCCTAGATTTATAGATTTACTATGTTTTAATCTTTTGTAGAAAATCAGCCCACCAAACAAGATGTCGATTAATCACACAACAGAAAGCAAACAAATGAAGAACACAACGATATACGTGGAAAACCCCAATACGGGTAAAAACCACGGGAAGGAATCAAAACACTATTCTCAATGTGTAGTTACAAGAAATCTTACCAACGATCGTGAATCCTCACCACTCGAACCTAAGAACTACTTGTCGAATCCTCGTTCATCACACCCAGTGCTTTGACCGCCGCCGCCGCCGCCTTTAATCCATAAGCCTTTCATTTGCCTCTCGGAATCCACTGAAGGACTATGAAGCGCCTCTCGAACTCCACGAAAGGACTTTACTCAGAGATTGATTGTATCTAACGAAGAACAAACCCCTTGAAGATGATCTTGAAACTCATGGCATTCACAAACCTCCACAATTCTTCAAGGTTCACAAACCCTAGCCGCCGAAAGTGATGAGAGATAGAAATATTTGTATTAGGGTTCTTATCACTGCAGCTCTTATGATTTTCGACCTAATGGCTAAGATTTTATAGTTGTTGAATTCGGACATTTTTGCCGGCTATTTTGCTCGAGCAAAATATTCAGCAAAAATAAACAGAATGTTTTGCTAATAAAAGGGCCTTGAAATGCTGGAGCAAAAACGTGCGGCATTTTTTGCCGACTGTTTTGCTCGAGCAAAACATCTAGCAAACTCCATCAAAATGTTGTGCTAGTAGAAATTCTTGAAATGCTTGAGTAAAACATGTAGCACCCAACCTTGTCTTCAAAATGAGCAATCCGTCTTGACTAACTACTACACTCAAACAAAAATATATATTGAGATGATTCCTTTTCCACACCTAAAACAGACACTCTAAAAATAAATACCGAAGATTACAGTGCCATAAAAATACGATACACCCAAATGTATATGTTTTGGGCATGGATTTGTCAAACCAAAGGAAGCTCGGCCTATTGGGCTTACAATATACCTTCCCCCTCTAATCCTAAATATAATGTAGCATATAAGTGGTGTATGATGTTAGTTTTGAAGTGTTATTAGGGCTTGATTCAAGCCTGATCGATGAAACCATAAATCACTAGGTTTTTGTAATAAAATCATGCATCAACAAAGTGACGGATAAACTTATCTGTACGATTTTGCTCTCTCTATCAATGACAGATGAACTTATCTGTGAGATTTTGTTCTCTGTAACTTAGGCATAGTTTTACAAAAGATTAAATGAGGTGGTGGTGATACAATGAGGTTCATTTTATCAAATGAGGTAGGGAGGTGATTTTATTTCCAATATATCTGAACTTATTTTATGTCCAGATTCATTAAAGATAAAATCACATCTCCACCTCATTTGATAAAATGAACCTCATTTTATCACCTCCAACTCATTTAATTTTTTGTCAATCGTATTAAAAAAATGATGTTATTTCCATTGTATTGTTTAAACTGTCCGAGGAAAATCTTGCATTTTTTATCTCAAATTGACGGGTTAGTGTCAGCTTATCCATGCGGTTATGCACTTAGGAATCCATTTTCGGAAAGATTCAGTCTTTCGTGCTTTCCTGGGTCTTCGAGATCCTTTCAAAGAAAACTATTAATTAATCTTCGAAAATGTCTAGCCAATCACTTTCTTCGCTTTGATCCTCAAATGAAAATAATGAACCTTCAAATCCCTATGAATTATTATTCATCAATTTCAATCTTTCCTTAAAAATACTAGATTGAGTTTACTTCTTCAATTTCAACGATTGAATATGAATAGGATATTATCTGTTTTAGCAAGCCGCCATGGTGAAATCGGTAGACACGCTGCTCTTAGGAAGCAATGCTAGAGCATCTCGGTTCGAGTCCGAGTGGCGGCATGCCATCTTCTAAAAAAGATAGAATAGATCCTATAATGAAGTCAATTTATGATTTGTATCCCTGTATCCCGTAATTAAGGGATTCCTTTTTTTTATGATATTTTTAACTTTCGAACATATATTAACTCATATTTCTTTTTAAATCGTTTCCATTGTAATTACAATTCATTTAATAACCTTATTAGTCGATGAAATCGTAAAACTATATGTTTCGAGATGATTTGACTACTCGAATCCACGTGCCGCGATGTCAGCCTAGACATGGTGTCTGTGGCAGGGATGAAGGTCACATCAATTGTCATTCCGAGCGCGAATGACAGGCACATTGGCGGCACTGAGCTCATGGGACGCACACCCTCCCTGTCTATAAATATCCAACTACAACTACCACCAAGGGATCTCTCTCTCCTCATTTACTACCCTCATAATTCTACTTCTCTCTCTAGATCTCCAGTGTATTTCTTCCTCCCGGTGACTGACTTAACCGTCGAAGTGCCTTTCCGGACCATCACTGTCCGGGCTAGCTCAGCATAACAAAATAAACTATGCCCAATCAATTTTCAAACAAGATATATCTATTTATTTTACAATAAAGATACTGGTACAGAGGCCATGGTACAAAAAACGTACTGATAGTGTTTGGGGGCCCACTTTTGCGTCCCACACAAGTGATTCCAACCGTTCATTGTTCTAATTTGGTTGGAACATTGAGACTTTGGTTGGAGTACTTCCAACCGTCCGATTGAGCTGAAATTTGGTGGGGTCCCTCAAAAAAATATTTTATATGAAGCTTGGTGCCTTCGCTCCTTGTTTCTGGAGCTAAAGTGGATAAAGTAGATAGTTGAAAACGACTGTGGGCCTGATGGGCCTCGTGTTAAATGATCAAAAATTTGGACAGAAAACTCATTGAATGGAGTCCGCGTTGGACAAAAGCCCCACCTGATGTTTTTTTTTTTTTTTTTGTCAATAATGGGCTTTTGTTGGTAAAGTGATAAACGATGAGTGTGGGTCCCATGCCAGGAAATTACTGGATAGAAATGCAATTAGTTTTCATACGCCTCTAATTACAACCTCATGAAAAAAATATTATATTTTACCCCACAAATACAAATTTACACTTTACTTCTATACCGTCTCCCACTTCCCACCTCCACCCAACATCCAAATTTACACATAAGAACTACTTGTCGAATCCTAGTTCACCACACCCAGTGCTTTGACTACCGCCGCCGCCTTTAATCCACGAGCCTTCCATTTGCCTCTCGGAATCCACCGAAGGACTTTGAAGCGCCTCTCCAACTCCATGAAAGGACTTTACTCAGAGATTGATGGTTTCTAATGAAGAACAAACCCCTTGAAGATGATCTTAAAACTCATGACATTCACAAGCCTCCACAATTCTTCAAGATTCACAAACCTTAGCCGCCGAAAGTGATGAGAGATGAAAATATTTGTATTAGGGTTTTTATCACTGCAGCTCTTATGATTTTCGACCTAATAGCTAAGATTTTATAGTTGCTGAATTCGGGCAATTTTGCTGGCTATTTTGCTCGAGCAAAATATCCAGTAAAAATAAACAGAATGTTTTGCTAATAAAAGGGCCTTGAAATGCTGGAGCAAAACGCGCAGCATTTTTTGCCGACTCAAAATGTCCAGTAAAAATAAACAGTCGGCAAAAAATGCCACACATTTTGCTCGAGCAAAACATCTAGCAAACTCCATCAAAATGTTGTGTTAGTAGAAATTCTTGAAATGCTTGAGTAAAACATGTAACACCCAACCTTGTCTTTAAAATGAGCAATCCGTCTTGACTAAAAAACTACCGCACTCAAACAAAAATATATATTGAGATGATTCATTTTCCACACCTAAAACAGACACTCTAAAAATAAATACTGAAGATTACAGTGCCATAAAAATACGATACACCCAAATGTATATGTTTTGGGCATGGATTTATCAAACCAAAGGAAGCTCGGCCTATTGGGCTTACAATATACCTTCCCCCCTCTAATCCTAAATATAATGTAGCATATAAGTGGTGTATGATGTTAGTTTTGAAGTGTTATTAGGGCTTGATTCAAGCCCGATCGATGAAACCATAAATCACTAGGTTTTTGTAATGAAATCATGCATCAACAAAGTGACGGATAAACTTATCTGTACTATTTTGCTCTCTTTATCAATGACAGATGAACTTATCTGTGAGATTTTGTTCTCTGTAACTTAGGCTTAGTTTTCCAAAAGATTAAGTGAGGTGGTGGTGATACAATGAGGTTCATTTTATCAAATGAGGTAGGGAGGTGATTTTATCTTCAATAAATTTGAACTTATTTTATGTCCAGATTCATTTAAGATAAAATCACCTCTCCACCTCATTTGATAAAATGAACCTCATTTTATCACCTCCAACTCATTTAATCTTTTGACAAATTAAGCCTTAATAGATGACTTTATCTCTCATAGTTGTACTCTTTAGGAACCGTACCAGTGACAGATGACTTTATTCTCTCGAAGTTATACTCATCAACTCCATAATTTCATATATTACAGATTTACCATTAAAAAATTGTAAACTCTTCATTTTAGAGCATCCTCAGAGCATCCTCATCAGACTCAACAAAAAAAATACCAAATTTAACTACAAAAACACCTTTTACAATTTAGCAAGTCACTTTATCAAAAACTCAAAAAATCAAACTCTCTATCCATACTTTACTATACTAAACTATTCCCCCTCAAATCGATTAAAAAAAATTCTTTTCCATTAAAAAACTCAACTCCTCCCCACTTGGGAGTTCTCTGTCAGAGGAAAAGGGGTATGTGGGTGCGCGTGTCAGCAGTAGAATGGCTCCTCCCTCTCTCGCTGTCCCCTGTTGCACGGAAGAAAACATTGCCTTTGCTCAACAATACATTTAACCAATGAACAGTACTGTTGCCTCAATAGCGCGTTACTGTAGCAATTTTATTTTAACCCAACCAAGTGGCTAACCTGATTTTTGGGAGGTTTTCACGGTTTTGCTCGGTAATTTGTCAAAAACAGTGTTTTAAATAACCAGATGAGGATGCTCTCATTTGGTTATGTAAAACACTGTTTTTGACAAATTATTGAGCCAAACCCTCCAAAACCCCCAAAAATCAGTCTCTCTACTTTCACTCAACAAATTGTTTTTGCTACAGTAACACTACTTCTCCAAAGAATGCAATTTGCTCATGGGTTACCCATTTTTTTAATTGTTTCCCGTCAGAAACGGAAGAGAGAGGAGAGGGGTGGGAGGGGGGGGGGGGGGATGCGATGGCGCATACACGTGAGTGGGGAAGGGGTTAATGGCTGAAGGGGTTGGGGTTAATGGTTGACACGTGGGCCACTAACTCTTTTTTGAACCGAAATGTTTTAATGGGTGAGGGAGGTTTTTTTTTTTTAATAGATTTGAGGGGAATAGTTTAATATAGCAAAGTTAAAATAGAGAGTCTGATTTTGTGAGTTTTTGATAAAGTGACTTGCTAATTTATAAAAGGTATTTTTGTGGTTAAATTTGGTCCAAAATTAGTTGATTCTGATAAGGATGCTCTTACACCTAGACTTAGTAAAATTATGATTTTAACCCTGAGCTTGGTAAATTTATCATTTTACCTGTAGACATTAATAAATCACGATTTTGATACTAAACTTATGAGAATGACGAACTTCAACCCAGACCTTATTTATATTTCCAATTGACCTATAGAAGTGTAAAATTACGGAAAAAAATCCCTAGAACTGGTTCAATTGCGATTTTGCCTTGCACTTTATTATCAACACCATTGACCTCAAATGAGTTGTCATTTACTCATTAACTCCATATTTATTTAAATGTGATATTTCAGCTGTAAGGCTAAGTACTTAATTTTTTGTTTTGTCTTTATTTGATTTTTTTTGCGTTTGTTAGTTTTGCATCAATTTTTTTGAGTATTATTGGTTCGTCTCGGCGAGACGAATCCAAAAAGCTAAAAGATTATGACTAGGACTTTCAATTTTTTGAATAAGATCGAAAAAAGTGTTAAAAAACTGACGTTTTGGCTTATTTTTGTCTTTAATAAAAAAATTTAAGCTTCGGTCATGTTTTTATACTTTTTTGTTTCCTCTCGCCGAGACGAACCTATAATACACAAAAAGTTGATGCAAAACTAAAAAATTTGAAAAAAAATCAAATAAAGACAACAAAAAATGAGCCAACTTTTTTGGCCAAAACACACCTAAGTTTCTAAATTGCACTTAGCTAGACCTCCACAGTTTTTTTTTAATAATTTCATGTGACCCCTAGAGTTTTATAAATACAAATTTGACTCCAGTACTTATGTAACTAAACAAGTATTGTAGGATTCATTTGATATGTGGATGATTGGATTATTTGCCATGTTATTTCGTAAGACATTCATTTACAAATCTTTATTGTGATTGGTTGATCATCTACTAGAATAGACAATAGGCTTGGGTGGATCTCGTGGATGGGAAATGAATTAAACATTAGTAGGACAACTGGGGATTAATAACAAAGAGAGGACAACTGGATTAATAACAAAGAGATAGAAGGGTTAAGGATAAACTACCAGGGCTTTTGGGATAAAAGTAGACTGAGTGGACCCTATCGATGTGGGTAGCCTACCTGGACTTCTGGGAATGAAGCAATCTGAGGGGAGCCCACATGTGTTGTTTCAAAGCAGCTTAGCAAAGCCTTTGGCTAAGGGTGGCCGACAGGAACTATGAAACCTTGTGTAATCGGAATTCTGTTATGAAATAACATGGTTAACATTAATGACATTTACCTCTTATTATGATAATAAATGAGACATACTAGGTATATAACTTAGGTGGAATCATTAAGGATCCCGATGTAGGACAAATAAGAGGGGTGTTAGACCATGAAACAGTCACAGTTGGAGTTATGAGAGTAAAGGTTTCTCAAAGGATGCAAACCTTAGATTTCATATGTGATGAACTAGTAATGAAAATAAAATGGATGCCCACTGTCATTCTAATCTTTTATATCTATTACGTGTAATGTATGAATTAGAAGGGTAAGAATTATCTATTGAGAATCATTCTCTTACGATGCTATTGTTGGCCCTGTCTTTTCATGCTAGGTATGAAGACAGAGGGAGGTGAGCAATCCCTGAGATTGAGGAGCAGGCGGTAAAGTAGGAGGAAGCTTACAACCCTATCCTAATGTTATTTTCAAATGTAATTATTACTCCCTCCGTCCCAATTTTATAGTCCTTTTTGGAAATTCGTGCCACTTTTCAAAGTATTATATTTTATAATTTACAATATTTTAGGTGATTTTGAACATTTTGTTTATTAGATTAAATCAAGAACTATCAAACAAGATCCATATTCAATATAAAATGTATTACCAATTAAAAAATATAATCGTTTCTTTATTCGGTTAGGATAGAACGAGGGAGTATAAAATTGGGACGAAGGGAGTATTTAAACATTGTGTTCTGTTAAGACTCAAATTTTGTATTTTGTTAATGTTTTGTTAGTTTAGTTAAGTTAATAATTTGTTAATAAATGATTTAAATAACGTGTCTGAAAATATGAGTGTTAATAATTAAGGTCGTCTTAGTGTATCTGAGGCTGACGTACGTAGAGGTGGTGTTAGCTTTACAAAGCTTGATCCTGGACCATTTGTTTCGGAAGTTGGTGCTAGAAGAGATGAAGTTGATAGGAGAGGATCTGTTGTTATGGATCCTCAGGAATTTTCTGATGTTTTACAGAATGTAATAATGAGCGTCAAAAAATGTGATGATTCAAAAGATGTAATAGTTGATGACAAGGGAAATGTTGTAACTAAATGAGAGATTCGGAGAAATAATATATTAATAAAAATTTTCATTAATCATCACCGTGGTTACATTAACATCAAACCATTCTTTCATTTTTGGGGACATCGCATCAAACCAACTGCTGTCGCCATTAACTAAGATAATAGACGGTATTCCGCCTTTAATTAATAGGTAAAATTTGAAAACTTAATGAAGGCGTTGAAATCTCTTTGGCGACCAACTAGATTCTTCATTAATTGGTTTGGACCGTGGAGTATTTGATGTCATCGATGGCGTTGTAGCATGCTTCTTGGTCGTAATCCTTGAAACTTATTCTGCCTGAGAAGTAGTTGTGTCGTCCGAGACTTCTGGCCCAGGCGGTTTTTCCCGTTCTTGACGGTCCTTCGAGGTAGAGGGAGATTGGGCAGATTGGCCGTTGTTCTAGTTCTTGTTAGAGTCAGATAGCATTGGTTCGTTAGCATAAAAATCTGGCATTTCATTTTTATGGAGCTTTAATCTAATCCAGTCGTCTTCACTGTATAGTGAGATCCGACAATTTTGACAAAGTTCATATTGTGCGAAATTCGTACTTACGAACAAAATATTTTGTTCAGCCCAATGTTTTAGCTCTTTAGGAAGAAAAGGAAATAAATTAAAAAGACTTGTATATGAGGGCCTTTCTCTTCTGTAATGGTCCCTAGAAAATGTTTTTAACTGGGAATATCTTATAACATAATCTGTGGGACATCTCTCTTTGCAAAGAGAGAAGAATTGCTCTTCTGTTTCTGCTTCAGCCAAAATACCCCTCCACAAGGCGTCTCTATTTTTTTAGGGGCTCCTCCCCTTTGACGAGAATTCTCCATGTTCGATGAAATCTCCCTCTTTTTGTATGTAGTTTCGACTTGCTGTTGGTGAGTTGAGAGTTTCCATCTTAGGATGGTAGATTCGACTGTTTGTTGCTGTTAGGTCGAAAAACCTAGGGTTTGTTGTTTCAATTTTTTTGGTGCATTGTACCATGGCATGGAGGTGAGGGTTTCCATCTTGGTGGAGCTCTCGGGCAACTAGGATGTAGTAGGGTTGGTAGGTTAGTTGGAGTAGTGAGAGTAAGAGTTCTAGTAGAAGTTCTTTTGGACATGGGCATTGTGGGTAGGTGAGGAATACATTTTTTGCTTGAAATCGAAAATTGGTTCGGCGTGGCATTTTTCCAAGTATTTTTAGAAAATTGAGGAAGTCCCTCCCACCGTACAAGGCTCAAACTTCTTAAAAAACCCGGAGGGACTGGAGGGACTAGTGATTGGGGGGGCACTGTATTAATATTACCAGCGCCCCCCTCCCCCCTGATGCGATCTGGACCGTCCATTTAAAGAAAGGAGACACGTGTATGGTTAGAGGTTAAACAAAGTCCCTACTGGACCCATAAAGTGAATGTAGTGTCTGTTTGTGTGTAAATGGTCTTGTTAGGGTCAATATAATGTTTATGATCGGAGGTTAGATGGGAACGATAGTCTGCAAGCATATTTTGTATTCCCTGTGGATTGTCAGTGCGAGTTAATCTACTACGGGAATGGATATCGTTCCCATCTAACCTCTGATCATAAACATTGACCCTAACAAGACCATTTGCATTGGGGGCACAAAGGGGTGAATATTTTATCAATATTTTATCAACTTTAATACTGTTTTTACCCATTCTTAACCTCTACGTACGTCGCACAATATGAACTTTGTCAAATAGCATTGGTTCAACAACTGATCCACTTTCTCCAAAACCTCCTAATAACATATCAAATAATAAAAGACTATTTGACAAACATGTTTCGAAATAAAACCCATTAAACTCTTTTACTTACAGATAAACATGTTTGAAATAATTACCAAAAGTAAAAGAGTCAACCTTGAACACAATAAAACTCATTTTGTTTACGGCCTTGCTCGAAAGAAAACTCAATTAAACTCTTTTACTTGCAAGATAAATATAAATAAATGGGACTCGGGGGCTCTGCTAACCCAAGCAATCAGCAGCCTCTGCTGACCCGTTAAACGCCACCCTTTTCACACACACCCGAGGTCCGTCCCCATTTTGCCCTAAAAAATTGGCTCCTTTCTGATTAAGTGATGAAGAGGAAAGACGTCGTTCGACAGGAGAAGCCAAAAACCTTAAATTAATCGACTCCTACTCTCCTAATCCCTCATCGATCTCAATTTCTCCCGCCAATAGCTTCCTCCTCCTCTCTCATCTTCTTGTTCTCAATCATCAAATTTGCATGCTTCTTCTTCTATTTCAGATCGTCCCCCATTGAAAGGTATGCTCTCCTTCCCTCCTTATTTCCTTGAGCTTATGTTGGGGAACATTGCTCTGTTCCTGTGCTTTGTTTATGGTGAATCTGTCATCTTTTTCGTTCTTTACTTGGGTTGACAAGTGTAAAAAATTCTTGATAGCACTGATTGACCCATATGAATTGTCTAAAACAATACTCTATTAGGGACTATCACTTTGCAATAATATATTAGCACCGATTGACCCATAGGAATTTTTAATTCATTTTAGATTTTGTTAGTTGAAAAGGTTCTTTTTCCTGTTTTATAAATATGAATGGCTATTTCATGTCATCCATTTCTTATTGTCTATTTGCAATTAATATCTATTGATTTCAGAGTGACTATTTCTTGTTCGAATGGAGGAAGATAGAGTCGGGGGGCGTCTACAGAACATAGTGAAGAGTTATTAAGGGAATGTACACCATGTATTGGTATGGAGTTTGAGTCAAAAGATGCTGCATTTTGGTTCTATAACGAATATGGAAGGATTCTAGGGTTTAGCATTAGAAAGGACTACCCAGTAAAAAGCCAGAAGGATGGTATGGTGACTAATATAAAATATGTTTGCAGTAAGGAGGGAATAAAAGGCCACGATAAACGAACTAAAACAGAATCACTAGGTAGACGGGACATAAGAACTAATTGCAAAGCATTAATGTATTTATCAATTGATAGGGCTTCATTGAGGTGGAATGTGAAAAAATTTCATGAGACCCATAATCACTTGTTACATCTTCCTGAAACTACTCACATGATGAGAACTTAAAGAGGATTGTGTGAGTCCCAAGGTATAAATGTTGAAATTGCCACGGCTACTAGGTTACCTCTTAAGTTGTCACACGATCTCATTAGTGCCCGATCAGGAGGGAAGCAAAATGTCGGGTTCATACGAGAGGATATATATTAAAACCTACTTGCATTTTAGAAGAGGGAGGGATTTACAATGTGGTGAAGCAGGGAGTTTGTTAAGATATATTCAGAAACAAATTATTGATAATCCTTACTTCTTTCACGGAATGCAATTGGATGTAGATGAGATGATAACCAATATTTTTTGGGCTGACTATTAGATGATTACAGATTATGAGCTTTTTAGGATACATTGTCTTTTGACACTACTTTTCAAACCAATAAAGAGTGTCGACCATTGGCTATTTTTATTGGCTTTAACCATTTTAGTATGACGGTGATTTTCGGTATTGCATTGATGTATGATGAAACAATCCATTCATTTGTGTGGCTATTTGAAATTTTTTTGGAAGCAATGTCGGGAAAGAAGCCTTTCACCTTTTTCACCAATCAAGATCAAGCAATGGCTAACACGATATCTCAAGTTATTCCAGATGTGAAACACGGATTGTGTACTTTTCACCTTCATCAAAATGCAATGAAGCATTTAGGCTACTTGTTTGGGGAGCATTCCACATTTGGTAAGGATTTAAATGCTTGCATGTTTGGTTATGAAGAAGAAAGTGAATTAATTGATGCTTGGGAATCTTTGCTTAAAATGTTTGACTTGAAGGATAATACATGGATGGAGAAAACTTGGGAGCTTAGAGAAAAGTGGGCACATGTATACTTGAAGTGGTATTACACTGCGGGGATGAGAAGCACACAACTAAGTGAGAGCTTGAATGCCAAATTGAAGAAACATTTAAAGTCTGACCTCAACCTTGATCAATTCTTAACACAACTCGATAATGTTTTTTCTAACAAGCGATACAATGAAAAAGAAGCGTCTTTCGAATCTAGAGAAAAGATGGTTAGAATCAAGTTTCTAAGTTGTCCTATGTTACTTCATGTTGCAAAATTTTACACTCCTCTCTTTGACTTGTTCCACAAAGAATTTGACATGTCTCTTGGTTGTGTAATGATAGAATTGAAGGAGTTTGAAGATGAAATTAGATGTGTGATTCACATGCATGGGAAAAAAAGAGAGTATATTGTGTTGGGTAGAATGGAACTTGATGCATTTGGAGCTAAAACAATTGGAGAAGTTTGTTGTAGATGTCAAAAATTTGAGAGCTTTGGAATGCTATGTGGTCATCCAATCAAAGTGCTCTTACAAATGAATGTCATGGAAATACCGAAGAAATACATATTAGGCCGATGAAGGCTAGATGCAAAGAGTTGTTCATCTAAGGAAAAAGAAGTTATGGTGGAGGAGACTGATCGAAAGTTGGTAATATCAGCACAATACAAGCATTTTTGTCCTAGAATGGTGACATTAGCAGCTCAGTGATCTGAAGATGTTAAAACATTTAAGTTGGTTGAAGATACTATTATGAGTTTGTGTGCAAAAGTGGATAATATCTTTCTTTCCAAATATGGCGATGATGCTTCAAGTAGTGTACCCGGCATTGACATGGAATTAGATTTGATCAATCCTAAGTTGAAAATGGGGAAAGGCTTGAAAAAAAAAAGTGATGGTTCGTGCAACAAAGGGTGGTAGAAGACTAAAATTTGGGCATGAGAAGTTGAGAAAGAGGCCAAAAGGTGTGAAACAATCTCGATTTAGTCAGGTATTAATGTTACTTTCCTATAATAGATGTCAATTAATTAATTTTTATCATAATACATGTGTAACGGTGCTGCTGCCAACAATATACTTACAAATCTTTTTGATACACTTGTTATTGTATAGAAATTGTTGACGGTGTTGTAATGAATCCAGTGAATTCTCATGGAGGAGGTGAGGGACGAATTCTCCAAATTCCATCTTCAGGCCTACCAAGGGCCAAAGTTTATAATGTCTACATATTGCAATGGAAAATTGACAAACATTTATATTGTAATTACTTGTAATGATACTTTTTGTAGGGTGGCGAAACACCCTATTATCCACAAACGGCGCATTTATTATCTCAAGCATCTTGTAGTGCACAAGTTTCAGAAGTTTTTAGTCTACTTAAATTTTGATAATTGTTTGGTTCCAATTATTTAATTAGAATCTTGTCTTATAGGAATCCCACTTGTACTCGTCTCATCTCTTTTGTTTTGTAGGAGATGACATTCGATCGAGCAGGGCATATTCCCATCGATCAATAAATCCACAATATCATGAAGGCTGAGTCATTCTTGCACGATGATGGGTTCATAGATTATATCATGAATCAACAACCATCCTCACAATATTGACTTATAATTGTATTATCTCACTTTATTTTGGGGATAATTTAAGTTATTAGAGGACATTTTTGGAGGACAATCTGCTCATTTGGTTCAAATTTTGGGGATGATTTAGGTGCTGCATGTTATATTTGTTTTTGGAACTAACGAGTTAGGTGATGTTATGGTCCCAGGCAATCTGCTCATTTGGTCTCAATCTGTTCCTTATTATTTTATTTTTTTTGAGACGTAGACTTGAATTATTCTATTTTTTTTGAGATGTAGACTTTACTGCTGCCCATTTATTAGTCGCCAAACAAGGTGAATGAGAGCATAATTTGATTACCCTTTGTTGTGCCAAAACGGTGGCGTTTAACGGGTCAGCAGGAACTGCTGACTATTTGGGTTAACAGAGCCTCCGAGTCCAAATAAATGTGTTTCGAAATTATATCAAAGTATTCATTCAACGTGATTTTTGCTTGTGGTCGGTGTGACAAATTGGACGCTTTCTCTTTATCATAACGACACTTGGGAGTTGGTTTGGAATCCTTCTTTCGGGATGGCCAATAATTTAGCACCTACCAGTGGACCTCAATCATTTAGTGTACCTGAATTGATTCCCATCATTAATCCTAGTCAATGGATACACTAATCTCTCTCTCTCTAGATAAATCAATCCTCCTCCTCTCTCTCTCTCTCTCTCCCTCTCTCTCATACATACCTCTTCTGAAAACCGCCAATTTCATAGCCAAAACAAAGCCATCAATATCTCTCTCTCTCTCTCTCTCTCTAAATACCAAATGGCGACAAACACAAGCCTTAACGCCGACATGGGGGAACTGAAGGAGGTGTTCAACAGATTCGACACAAACGGCGACGGCAAGATCTCCTTCACGGAGCTCGTGGACGTCATGAAGGCCCTCGGGTCCGAATCCTCCACGGACGACGACGTGAAGAAGATGATGGACGAGATCGACACCGACAGGGACGGGTTCATCAGCCTCCCCGAGTTTGCGGACTTCTACAGCAAGGGATCCGCCAACGGATCCGACGCCGCGGCCGCGGAGCTGAAGGAGGCGTTCGAGATGTACGACCAGAACAGGAACGGGCTCATCTCGGCCGCTGAGTTGCACCAGATCTTGAGCCGACTCGGAGAGAAGTGCTCCATTGAGGACTGTCGAACGATGATCAAGTCTGTGGATTCCGACGGGGATGGCTGCGTCAGCTTTGATGAGTTCAAGAAAATGATGGGCGGCGGCGGTTTCTCTAAGTGATCGGGGGAATTAACGGTTGATGTGGGGATCAGGCATGAAATACGTGCCTCGTATACAGGGGACTTCGTTTCACTAATTTTCTGAATTAAAGGTAGGGAAGGCATATGTAAGCAGATTTTCTTGTTCTTGTTTGATGTTAATATCATAATATGTCTTATCTTTGAAGATGAAAATGTGCTGAATTTGGATATATAATTCACAAAATGGTGACATATACACTCTCTCCGTTCTAAATTTATTGTACATTTTTCAATACGCGTGTAATTTTTAAATTGCTTATATTTCTCATTCTATAAAGTTCTTTATAAATATGAAAAAAATTTCAAAAAGATGGAGTATATGATTAAGATTCATATTACACACATATCATTGGACATTTAAAAATATAATAATTTTTTTGAGATGTCGTGATCAGTGAGAGTGAACAAAAAATATGAGATGGGGCTCGTCGACAACATGGACCCCGTTGAAAATTAAGATTATCAAATATCGCTTGGTACCCCATCTCGAGTCCATTGATTTTATTGGAATTGTTTGTTTTGTTCGGTTTGTGGAGTTTGACATTCAAGTAAAAAAAAATAAAGTTAGATCGGACATCGATTCATACATGGGACAAGTACGTTTGTTTATCTTGAATTTCAATATGAAAACTATATTCGTAAAAAGTTTTTGGTCTTATATAAACTGATAAAAACTTTAATTTATGCACATATAAGCTTGACGAAATAAACAAAATAATGATTTGAATAAAAGAAATAGGCTCCTCAGGGACTCTGATACTATCAACTTCTCCGCATACTCCAATCTTCCATACCCCCTTCATTTGTAAGCCCGTTTCGAAAAGAGAAGTTTTTTTGTAGTGACATATCCTGTAGTGCGGCATCCGAATTGGTGATCTCGGTAACCAATAGCTCAGAATTTTATCTCAATAATAAACGTTTTGAATCGTGCAAGTGCCGAGATAAAATTTCGGACGTTGCTTTTTGAGGAATCTATTGGTAAATGCTCTAATAACAACTTCTATCAAATAAGTAATGATTGAAACCGTTCATACTTTTTAGAGTTCATGGACAACATCAACCACTCAAAAATCATGTTCCATGAACACCAATTTATATTTTTTTGGAGCACGTTTAGGTTAAGAAAATGGGTTCCGATTCAACATTAGTATCGTTGTTTTTCAACATAAATGTCTTCCTAAAATATATCATTTTTTTATGAACATGATTTATCTTGTCGGACATTGTCGAAATATTTAAAAAGTCGTATAAATTTTCCGATCACCGGAATGGATTCAAACAAGGACTCATAAAGAGCCTAAGACCATGTTCATTTTGAGTTTCAATACCCGATTTTCTCAATTATTATCTAATCATCACCCCTATTTTCAAATATTATTATCATTTTTTCTTTATATCTCTCTAATCGTTAACCCCTATTTTTAATTATTATCTATATTTCTCCCTCCAATCATTACCGAAAACCAAAAAATAAAACACGAACCAAACACAACCTAAAGCATCCAGTTTCTCTTTGGGACCGGAGAGAAAATGGTTCATTAATTTAAACCAAAAGGTGGAATTTAAATTACTCAACTACTTTGTGCTAAAGACAGAACAGACCGCTGTGAAGTATGAACTTTTGCACCGGATCCAAATCTCGAGCACATTAATTTGATCAGAATTGTTAAATTTTGTTCAGCTCGTAAAAAATATAGTTGATCGGATATCGATTCACATATGAACAAAAGATGTTTTCCTTAAAGTTCATTATGAAAATAAATTTTCAAAAATCCTGCGGGAAAATAGTGTTTTAAGAAAATGAAGGATTTGACAAGTGATGACTAGTTCATGCAGTAGAACTCTTGGATGTTATACATTGCATCTTGAAATCGAGTCTTATTCTCCTATCGCCTATGTAATAAATTAGGAATAATGAATGACAAAAAAAAAAATCAAACAAACAAACAAATCAATCAATTCCCCAAAATAAAAATTAAAAAAATCAAACAAATAGATAGGCTCCAGAGAGGACTCCTTTCGAGCTCCACTGTTGGTCCACAATCCACTTCAAAGGGAGTAAATATTCAGTAGTTCTGAAGCACATCCAAGTGATGGTCTGGTTCCAGCATCACATAATCATATGAGTATATACACTTAAGGGGAGCGGATTCGTTGTCTCAAATTTCTTGTCCCAACTCCCTGTTCCATCCATTAGAACCGTTCATTCGAGCAATCAACGGCTCAAATTTCATCTCACCTTATACAAATCTGAGTCATACACATTCATCTGCGAATTTGCATTGTTGAGTAGTCAGATAGTCGGCTTGGATGAACGGGATACGGAGTTGGGACAGGGTTTTCGAGACAGCAGATCTGCAACCACACTTAAGTCATGGACTCTAAGAGCATTTGCAGTTTTAGAAGACTGTAGAGTACCACGTGACCGTCTTTCGAGAGCACTAAAAATTCGAATAACTAAACCCTGAGAAGGTCAGTGATGGGCCAGTTTACAGTGGCTTTGGGGTAACTTTTTATACCCTTTTGGGCCTTTGGCAAGTGGATGGTACATCCCCACTTTGTTTTGTAATTTTGTGTTTTGTTGAAAGGAAATGATCCTAGACACATCCAATAATGCAAATTAATAGTGGATGGACCAGTTTGTTTTGTTTTGTGTCTCAACTTGGAATGGAAATTAGGTGGGAATTGAAATATTTGAGAAAAAAGTTTGGTTTCTTGGAGAACAAAGACAGCCCAAGTTTTTGTCTTAAGTTGATGAACCAACCTCTGAGTTGGACCACTTTTTTCCCATTCCATTTTTTTTTTTTTTGTGTCTATTTTGAAAATAAAAGGGACAAAATTGTTGAATTTTCACATTTGCCGTTCTTTAACTATAATTAAGTTATGAAATCGAAAGGATAAAATGAGTTAGGATGTAAGAGTATTATTGAAAAGAGTACCGCGTCTCTTTAAATTTTTAGAATCAGTAATCAGTAAAATTGGTCATCCAATTTGGAATGGAGAGGGTAATTGAATGTGAATAAATGTTTTGCAAAATTGATCCAAAAAAAAAAATGTTTTGCAAAAGTCATTTCACTATTAGTCTCGTCAAACAAATCATCTAACATAGTTTGCTTGATTATATGTGTTATGTACAATCACAACGAACGGAAAAACAAGGAGTACCGATCCCCATCTGCGCATTGTGTATAGATGGCCTCGGGGACTCACTTTTGGGCCCCGCAAAAACAATCCGAGCCTTTCATTCATTTTAGATTGAAATTCCGATGACCCTTCTCAAATGAAACAGAGTGATTTTGGATGAACCACTTATGGACTTCTGATTAAGGTTATCTCTCATGTGGGCCCCTTTGCAAATGAAATGGAGTGATTTTGGATGAACCACTTACGGACGTTCGATTGAGGTGATCTCACATGTGGGCCCTTCGGAATTTCAATCTAAAATGAATCAATGGCTCCGATCGTTCAAGAGGGACCAAAAAATGGGTCCTCGAGATCATCTGTACACAATGCACAGATGGGCCATCTGTACCCGTAGAAACGTTCCACAACAAATGTGTATTTGCAAAGGAGGAGGATTGGAGGTGATCCTAAGGGTGCAAGTGGGGACCTGGGCCCCTGTACAACTCCAAATATTTCCGCGTAATAATTTTCAAGTTAATTGAGAAAAGTTCTATAGGATAGGCACTGCAAATCCCTTGAGTGCAAAAAAAAGTCTTAAATTTCTTATATGTGGGATAAAAAATCCTGAAATTTCAAGTTATCAATCATTTTTTACGTTGTGTGCATGAATAAAATTAAACAATGGCTATGCACATACAATCTCATCTCTTCTTCAGACCTCACAACTAGCAATATATACGTATAAGTATTTTTTATTAACAATATGAAAATATATGTGGTTCGACCTTGCTATACACAAGTCCTATGTCTGTCCCCCATTGAAGAGGATGCTTTCTAGTCCAAAATGAACTAGATGGTCTGTTTATGGCTTTTGTGAGGCCTTTCTGTGCTCATTTTGATGATGAATTACAATAATTTTTTAGAGTTCGTCAGAACATCAATCATACCAAAAATCATATTGATAGGGTATCTCTAAAATCATAAATGTGATGTGATCAGATAATCAATGATATCTAATTCATATAATTTCAAACATAACTTATGTTGTGAACGCCAAAGTAGATCGGATCTACAAATTAAGGGCTATATCAGTTGGTTCAAAATCTGAAGAGAGAAATCTGAGTTCTAGTTCGTAATTTGTTAACCTCTTAGGGTCAAGTCGTAAGAGAGAAACCTCTTGTGAATCCTTTAGTTGAGGCGTACATAGACAACCTTTGACCGGACTGGGGAGACAAATAGTCAGGTGCGCGTAATTTAGCACTTACACTTGACCGTTTGGAAAAAAAATCTGAACCCTTTGCAGGAGGTGTTAAGGAACTGTCCCAGTAACATTAAATAATTTCCCCCTTTTTGACACTTATAACTTCTCTCCCTGTAAATGGAAGCATGGAATAGTGTTAGAGCTTTTTGCAAAATAAATTCAGAGTTATCCACACCACTCACAAAATCGACCCAAGTTTAGGTGTCTACTTATATTGATTTTGACATTCAACCAAACATTACAAATGAAACCCTAGAGAGAGACTAATACTTCTTAGTCCGAATTCTCGACACCACGGAGAGTTGAGAGCTTCTCTCCAGAAACCCTAGAGAGACCGGAGCCTCTTCCCCCACGCCCTTCCATTTGTGAGAAGGTTCACACCCTTTTCGTAGGTTACAAAACAGGCTCCTCTTTCGATCAATTTTGGAACGTGGTGGTCCAAATCTGAAAAAGCAAGTTTGTTTTTGGGCTTGTATCCGATCAGCTAGTGTGATGATTCTTGGAGTTTTAAGCAACAACTATGACAACAGATGCTGCGGTAGGAATGAGCTTCAGCTTAATGCAGGATGATGGTTTCTCCCCTTAGCCCCACAAATAGATCGCTTGGCTTCCAACGCTGGAGCTAATTTTTTGCAATTTTTTTACTTGTATTTGCTCAGACCTTGGGATTCTTTATATTAATGACCCTGTTAATATAACTGCATTTTATATTTCCTCAAATAAACAAATAAATAAACACGCAAACACGAGTAAAATCAATATATGTCTCCCCAGGAAGCCTTGGGGTTTTATGGCAACGTGTTTACAAGAATCAATTGATGAGCACGAAAGCACTAAGCAAGCACGGACACCCGAGTTATAGAAATAAACATGTACTCCATTAGAGTGGGATCATAAATACCCTCATTTCTGGAAAAGTGCAATTTAACTGCATGAGGCAAATTTGAGAAGAGTACAAGTATTCCAAATCCCCGAAAACTAGCCGAACAAGAGTCGAGTTTAACAGCATGCACACCTTCATTAATTTACCTACTCACTTGTTTGCCAACCAATATATCAACTCTATTTCATTAGTACTTTATTCGTAACCGAGAGTTTTCCAAAAGATTTTAGCCCCGATTTTAGCACCCAAGTGCTAAAATCTTTTAGAAAACTGGTAGAAACCCTAGTCTTGTAGCTCGTTACTGTAGCATCAAATGTGAAGAAGCTAGTGTGATGTGGAAGCTCTAAAGTTTGATCACCTTAAAATTGTGAATCATTAGATATCTACAAGCACCAAAGTATTACAAATGAGTTATATAAGGATCTAGTTCCTAACTATACAACACTTATTATTTCCAGTCATGTCTGCTTTACTGTTCTTTCCTAGATGTGCAGTTGAAAATGACAGATTTGCCCCTCAACTAATAATAGTGGACACTCTCTCAGAGCATCAAGTGTGTAATGTGTTTATCTCGGAAATGGGGGAAGCAGCATAAACCACACCCCCAGGCAACAAGTACCTCCTAAAAAAAATGAGGTAAAACCAACAGAAGACACAATGCACATAATATCCATGTCTAAATCAGACACCTCCAGTGTTATTGATACTCTCCAACGAAAAGACGGCGCCCGACCTAGACTCCTCGGACACCGGAGAGTGAGAAAATAGAATATACAGCACCCAGAAATGAAGGCATACAAGGTACACAAGAGCCCACCGCCTTGCAGTGGAATTTCGTCTTAGAAAAATGGCCCCAGCACAAAAGATGGAGTCCAACTGCAGAACCAATGATCCTAAATGTTCCCGTCCCGATTGGATTCTTTCTTGAAACTTTGAGTTGTTGAACTCCCAAGTCCCTAATTCGACATCAACAGCGTCAAGTGTTGATTTGTTTTCATCCAACAACCTTGAAACTGCCTGCAGAAAAGCAAAAACCTCATTCAGTTCATTTGGAGTGTAGAACATCTCAGAATGATTTGTCATACACAACAATTAGACGAATTGTGGTTATCAATGGCACAGGTATGATGATGTACCTCAATTCTCAGCACATACATGGCTTTCTCGGAAGACAGTGCCTCAACCTGAAAGAATAATCAAATTTAGAAAGGTCTTTCATTGATCCATAAATTTGATTTCCATGGAAAATAGAACTCTGAAAGGTTACCAGCTAATAAGGGCAAGTGCAAGAGAGTAGCTATATTACCTAGTTTTTTTTTTTAATCAAACTATTTTACCTAGTTGGAAAAAAATAAAAGACTCCAAGAGACTCAACAAATGCAAATGTAAATCCCTCTCCCTCTCTCTCCTCTCCTCTCACTCATCCCCTCTCAGTTAATTTTAAATAAAGAGAATGTAGTATATTTAAATAGAGGATTGGTACAATACATATAGTATTGTCGGAATGGTGAAACAGATATGGGTAGCTAAAATGAAAATGTCCACTGTTCACTGGTATTTTTTGCCCAAAATCTACCTAAATTGTTGCACTTGCAGCTCAGATTATGGACATGGCACGATTTTCATGCTTCATTACGACGGGACCTAGCCAATTAAATCAAGTCGATCCATGAAACTGACCTGGGCCTGTTTCTGAATCAAATGATCAGTCAACTGACCAAGCCTTCGCCTGAGCTCAACTTCCACTTCAGTTGGATTCTCCAACTCTTGTCGGGCCATTTCAATATTTGATTCCAAAGTCTTGGCCTAAGACAAAGAAGAAAAGTAGGTTAAGAGATTTCATAGCAGATAAAAACTGTATATAGAAGTTTCCAAACAAAAAAGAAACTAGGGGTAAACTAATGTAACTGAGTTAGTGGGCATCATATGGGAAACAAGGGCTATGATGCACAAAATAATGAAGGGTATACATGATTACATACAACTATTATAAACGGAAACGTTATTTTAAGATTTCAGAACAGCAACAAATAGGCTTATGTAAGCTTAGTAGAACGTGAAAGGGTTAGATACAATTAAACCTACGTCAGAGACTCCCTCATAGGCGTATTTGAAAATCACAACTGTTATTTCTCCATCACTGGCCACCGCTATTCATTAAAGAACTGAAACTACAGAACCAACAACAAGACCAACAGACCACCATTTACATGGCACATCTCACTTTTCCGATCTCACTCGAGAATCATGCATTTCTTATTCTACGTATATTCATGCTTATGTATTTCAGGAGAGAATATCACTCTAACACATACCTGTTAGACCTAAATCCATATTGAGTAGATGCATTATGCATACACTGTGTTTAGCATGTTTAAAAACAAATTGCGGTTCACTTTGTTCCCTCTCAATGTGCGAGACGAGGTTGCTAGTGGGGAAGCCTGTTGAGTAGCGCCATCTACATTGTTCTGCCCATTTCTTAATACGTGACCTGTTGTGACAATTGGTGACAAAGAAAATATCATAATTGGCGGTCTTCAAGCCACATACGAATAGGGTACAGTCCGCTTATCCACTACAATGTCCAATCATGTACCTCCGTCTAGCATAATGAGAGCAAGACACTCAACTTTTATTCCAACTATTTCCTCCAGTTTTATTTCTGCAATCACCCTTCATTCCTCTTCATAACTTCATCCGTACCAAACTTCCAAATTTTCATGTCAACGAAATCCGGACCCAATGACTGATCGACTGTCACAAGCAGTGCAGCAATGACTGCAGCTGGTACATGGCTGTAGGCCGCAACGGCCTCCTTCTCATGAAAAGCAACTAGTCATAACAATAATAACTTCCAACACAGTGAGCCCGTCGGGATCCATCGTCATTTGTTACGGAAAAACGTCTTTCCAAATTCTATCCACATATCAAGTTTACCGTGGAGAAGTCTTGTTAGGAGTACTGTGATATACTGATAAATACTATCAATAAGAAAAAGTTCACCTTTTCCTGCAGTCGTCCAATTTTCTCAATTACAAAAGAGATCTCTGCCTCAAGTATCCCACACTCAAATTCAACTACTTTTGAAGCAACCAACTGAACAATCAAAAACCAAAAGTTAGTAAAACAAGCTGGTTAGAAAAGATCCAATTGATTAAACTTTTATTTAATTACTCCCTCCGTCCCAATTTTATGGTCCCTCGTTCTGTTCTAACCGGATAAAAAAACTATTATATCTTTCAATCGGTAATACATTTTATATGTGATATGGATCTTCTTTGATAGATCTTGATTTAATCTAATAAACAAAGTGTTCAAAATCACCTAAAACATTATAGATTATAAGATGCAACACTTTGAAAAGTGGCACGAACTCCCAAAAGAGACTATAAAATTGGGACGGAGGGAGTAATAGTTATGAATTAAGAGCTGCAATCCTCATAACCCATCGCAAAGCACTGTAATCATCATGCTAAGAAAAGAATACTCACTTGTTTTCCAGTGTCATGAGCAACTGAGATCTTCCTCCTGAGTTCTGTAACGTGAATAGAAAGGAGATTTTATTGGTTTATAACAACAACAGAAAATAGAAGCCATTACAAAAACCAAAAATAAATAAATAAATAGAAGATGTATCAATCCAGGTGGGATCAACTGTCTAATGAACAACAATCAGTATTAGCTGAATTCTTTATTGGCAAGAGATAAGAATCTAGAATGCACCAGCACAATTTGTCTTGTCTATACATGGAAAGAGCATGGGCTCTTTTGTAAACACACATTAATGGCTTATAAGCTAAAAGGCTCAAATTGGAGCTTAAAAATTATTGCAAACCAAATTTTCTATTGGGGTTCTAGAGAGAGAAACTAGCCAAGATGGGAATACAAAGAGCAATACCCTCAACAATCTATTCTTCAAATGATTATAAACTACTAAGGAAAGAAACCAAGGCCAATATATAAGGCTAGTTAGGTACAACTCAGGTACTCAAACCATAGAGACTAAGGACACACACTAAAATGCTGACGACAGACTAAGGTGACTACATCGGGACTCCCCCACTAAAAAGAAATTGTCCTCAAGTTGGGGTTGAGAGAGTAGTTAATCAACTCAACACGGCCCTCGTAACATGATTGACACGAAAATACTATTACTTGTAACGTGAATATTCCTATGTAGTATTGCTGCTCTCAAATTTGGATTCTTTTATATTCTCCTGTCCCTCGTTCCAGCACTGTCCCTTCCTCCAGTTTTGAGTAACTAAGCTTCAACCCACTTACGTACCTCGCTACTATTTTGTCTTCACCTTCATTCGAATCAACTCTAGCAACCAATTAATGAGATGCCTTGGTGTTCAACACTCCCATGTTGCTTGAGAGTGTGCAAGCCTTTGTAGAGACTTTAATCCAGTTAAAAGGCCAGAATAATTTCTCCTCGAGGTTCTTTTTTTTTTATTTTTTATTTTCTCCCATTCTCAAGTCCCTGCTTTTCATCTCCACAAATGCATTTGCTACACCAAGCAGAATGCCTCCTTTTAGGGCATGCAGACACCAATTTCACCGTCTTTTCATCCAAGATACCACAATAATCACAACTTCTCAACAGTGTTCAACAAATAACAAACTCATCCGGTTTGAGGCTTCCACTGATTTTGCAAAGCTCAATTTTGATATATGGTTGTCCTATTTGTAGTTAAAGCGTGCGGGACACGGCCTTTCACTTTGGATCACCACAGGGATTTTCAAATGATTTTGAGAGTCCTTGAAACCTCCATTGCCTTTGGTTGGCACATGCCAGAGTTGTACCATCTTCGTCACGATAGCAACTTCTTGTCTCAATTCTTCAATCTCATTTTGCTAGCAATTTGGGTCCCCATAATCACAAGCATCATCATTGTACATGAATCACCACAGATCCTCTACCTCTATCTCCTCTATTCTTCTACCTCAATGAGCATTTGAATAATAAATCTAATCAAAGCCAATTGATCAAGTCAATTAGACCATTCAACTCTCAATCACAGACTTGATCAACCTAGTCACAAACCTAGTTAACTCGTTCAAGAAACTCAGTCATCTCAGGCAAATTAGTGAGAGAGTCGAAACTGAGTCAAACTCTGTCTGAAGTTGATATGCCAACTTCAATCGTAATCCGATCGAACCAAACATAAGCCTCAGGTTATTTAAGTCGAGCTAACCAATCCTAAAGAATGACGAAATCAAACAGAAATTAGGGGGCCAGGAATTAACACAAATCGAGATAGAAGTCAACTCGTAGAATCTCACAAGGATCTGGAATTTCACAGTGCAAATGATATGTGAAAGACATGTAACTATCGGGAATAGACATTTCTATCTGGTCAATTTATAATTGCAAGTTCTAGAGCAAGGTTCGAAATCAATAAATGTCAAAAACAAAATAATTTGAGAAATGTAGGGTTCGAAAATCACGAAACCTCTTTATTTTGAACCCAAAATAGGTACATTAAGGCTCGAATCAGGTTGTACAACATTCCAAATGCTCTATAAGGTTTGAAGATCAATCCTCTCTGTGTCAAACAGGTTAAGAGAGGGCGTTTAGGGTTCTGGCAAGATTTTTCAGCAAGGCTAGCATTCCAGGGAGGTTTCCGGCAACACTCTGGTGGGTTTTATTATGAGATCAAAGGCCAGGTTTGGCTCTGAACCAAAAAGATGAAATCAAAATCAAATAATAGATAGATTACAGAGATAAACTTCCAAAAGGGATACAAGAGCCAAGTTCTCCATATTTCTATTCTCAAAATTGCAAGGCATATGGCTAAGCTAAAGGCTTAGTGTAGAGGTGTACACCACTAGTCCCGGTACAATCGAGCAAAGCGAAACATAAAAGACAACAGAGTAAAAATGACATCACTTACAGGCGCTAACAAAAAAACCAAACACAAATATTCTAGATTGTGTTTAAAAGTTAAGGATGCTTTTCATTACTCGGGCAATTTTCAACAAAAAATAATGATAATTTCAACTGACAGATCAGGTACATGGATGGATGGATCAAGTCATTCACTTTGACAAAAACCTTCTCTTGGTTTTTATCATTACTAAGATGCCTATTATTTAAGGAGCTTAACTTTTGATGATAAACAACAGGTGTTAAATTCATAACCCAAATAACTTCAAACTTACCCATCTATCAACAACAACCAGCATTTTCTTATACTATATGTGCTCTATTTTCCAATTTGATAGCATTAACTGCTCAACTCATCACACTGTCAACAACCACCAACAAGAAAAATGCAAAGAAAATGCTGCCAATTCCAAATTATCTAGATCCAATAGCATACCTTCATGGGTTGCTTCTTTGACTTCAACTTGTTGCCGAAGTTCGGCCAGCTGATTCATCTAATAAAAAAATGTAAAAATAAGAACATAGTTGATGTGAGAAATTTACTTTATAACCTACAGAGAAAATAAATCAGATCTTCAGGCTGGGAGCAAATTGCAACTACATAAGTTCTGTGTAGGAATCTCGTAAGGTCAATGAAGCCCAAGACTTCAAGTTCTGAATAGGCACATCCAATAAGCAAAGAAATTGTGCAAAAAATAGAACTTAGTGAACAAGAATAACAGATTCCAATACACTCTAAATCTTCGAAAGAAAGAAAGAGATACACACGAGCAAACTCAATTATCGCATTAGCATCCATTACACGTTTGCGGGAAAAATATGAAAGAAGAATACTCAAAAAGTGCATCTATTCTAAATTTCTAAGAATTACTTCAGTCGATGGGGAGGAAAAGACAATCATAGACCATCATAAAGGGCAATGCAAGAATTATGTGCACACAATGAGGCTTGCCAAATCTTCCAACCTAAAAAATCTCAATGTCACTAGAAGTCCAAAACATTGCTAAACTTGGAAAAAATGTGCAAGTGAACACTTAAATTCCAGGATCCATATTGGCATAAAGCAATGCATGCTCGCAGACTTCCGAAGCATTTCTTATCTTTACCAGTTACAGATCATAGATGATACCATAAATGAGAGGTACTCGAAAATGTGCAGTCGATTTCAGATATTAAGAAGCAAACATGATCATAAGGCACATGTAAGAATGAAAGCAAAAGGATGGACAAGACCCTTTTATCATTGTTTCAAGGAGGAGTACTTTCCTGGTTAAGAACTGTCAAGTGTATTTGAAATTAAAGCAAAAAATACCAATGTTGTTTAGTTTTCCCATGGGCATCTAGAATTATTATTTGTCATTGAGCTTTCATCGTTTATCCCCATTAAAGAAAAGGCCAAAAGTTGAATTAGATGACAATTCTGCTTGCAGCAGAAACTAGACACATGAAGAAGGCAGAGAGAATATAGAATTCACCAAAAAAATAAATTAGAATCCAATCATACCTCAACTTCAAGTTTCCACTGTGCCACAGCAAGTGAACGTGCAAGATCAGCATTTGCAATCTGCAAAATATAATAAGTGAATAAAAGCTGTTGCCACCTTACTCTGGATAGTCTAACACAGGGAAAGACTAAGCAACCACACAGGCCCAATGAGAAAGACTAAGCAAGCAAAACATTAAGAAAATGAATATGAGATCAGAATTCTATACAAGAGATTTTTCTATAAGAATCCTACACATGTCGAAAATGACACTGTTTTCAATCAAAAGTTCGAGTTCAATAACTTGCTTCATCAAGCATAAATGATTTCACATTCACTTAATACATTGTTTCAATCAAAAGCAAGAGTTCATTAACTTGCTTCATCATGCATAAATGATTTCACTTAAGAATACTTTGACAAAAATCTTCTTTTCCCATTTCTTGCGGCAAATGGTTTCATTTTAGAGCGCTAAAACTGCAAGTTGTATCTTCCAATTTGTAATTACCAAACAATTTCAAAATGAATACAAAAAACAAGCCACCAGCATTATAAAAGGTTAAAATCAAACATCAAAGTACTTGAACTAACAAACACCTACAACACAATTAATTGCCAAGTTCAAGTAATAATAGTTTTCAATTGCTCTACTAAAGGATTTTATTTTCTTCAATCCCTTCACTTGGACTGCATCACAATTAGTTTGACAATCCACTTCAAACAGCGTAGTTTTGGATTTGTTTAGAATTCATACAGGGAAAATTGTTGTAGAGAATCAGTATCCAAGGAAAACAAGCAAGATAATAAAATCAGTGCTACCGCAGTAGTACCTCAAGTTTAGCCAATCGTCCAAGGGCTTCCATTCTAGTACTGTTATGCTTTTGCTTCTCCAATTCGACAGCCTCCATCGTTTCCATCATGCTGTTCTGCAGTTCCGAAGCCTGAAACCAAACAAAAATAATAATATGAATTGACCTTCTAATCAGATCAGGTATTGCTATAACCGCTATAGTTCGAACAGAGGTGGTTTCTGTGAAAAGTTGGTATCAGCATTGTTGCATCAAAGATGGGAAGTAAAGACAATAGAAAGACACCTTCATTGATATGCGATAGCTAGACGATAAGTGAAATAAGTAATGATGGCTATCTAAAAAAATATGGAAGAGTCCAATGCACACACAAAAAAATACATATTGGGTTAATAACTAGTCCATATATCTTAGATAATAACTAGTTTGATCTGTTTCAACAAGAACTAAGAAGCACGGACACTTGAGACTTGAGAGAAGGAGGCATCTCAACGACGTGTCGGTGCCCGACACTTCTCGGACACATGTTGGAAACTCTTTTTTCGTGTCTATGGGATTAAGAAATAAAACTCTTAATCCAGACACGTACCAACACAATTTTTGCAATGTGTCCGCCATTTCTTAGGTGACTATAACAAACAATTAACAAGTAATTGACACTTCTTAAATGCTTAATAACATGTGAAACCAAAACTTGAAATATGGCAAATCACGGTCTTCAACAAGTTGGAAAATATTATGTTATGGCTAATCAGATTTAAACATCAATTAAGATGTGTAGAGAAATGCAAAGAATACATTTAACCATTTCTGAGTATTGTACTCTTGTTACCGTCGAGATTTTTCATTATATATTGTATCTTATCTACTATGCGAATTTGGAGTGCGAACTTATGGTCAAGTCTGTACTTGATTACATAGTTGAATAGCAAGGAAATAGTAGTAAAACTGTGGAATTTCAGACAGAGCACGATACAAGAATTAACACAATCATGTTCGCCAAAAATTTTAAATCATGTTTACATATTTTATAAGTTAGAATGATGCCAAACCTAATTAACGGTGTTTATCATATTGGTGATTAAGAGTTTACCAGTATTTTATTAATTTTGATTTCTTAAATTGCAGAGATAGCCCATGGGTAATATAACGTTACTTGGTTTTCTTTGGAGTTTATACTAGGTCTTAAAATATTCTACATGGCCGAAATTAAAAGCTTCACAATTATCTAACCCTGTTCCTTATAGGAATAAATAATGCAGCCGTTAAATATCCATGTCATCCAGCATACCGAAGAAATACATCCATGTAATTGTCCTACAGATTTGAGGTATGAGATTTTGAGGCAGAATTTGGGTTGAACTTGCCTAACCCTTGCAAGGTAAAGCATCCCTTTCCCATCCTCTTCTTCATCATCTTCCTCCTTTTATTGAACAAAGAAAATCAATGACTTTTATTGTCACTACTACCAGCCCCCAAACACAGCACCTTTCAGCCCAATCTCTTTCCAGTCACTCGCACCCAAATCCAACTTGATCTTTTCTCTTCCCTATTAGCTTTTGATTTAACAATTATAATCCTACATCAAAATTACTCAAGGTTTATTCCCTTCAATAGCCACATCAATTTCTCATATCCCAGCAAGCCATCACTCTGGTAACAGAACGAGTCTCATGTTTCTGATCTAGAAACTGTTCAAGCTTCTGCTACCTTACAGAACCATAACACTGTCAACTTTCTAAAGTGTATTCACTTAGGATAAGCCTTCACCCAGAGAAGCAATAGCTTAAATTTAGAAGTCCCAACACCATCATTAAAACTTATTTAAGTCCATTTCATCTTGACCTAAAGTGAGGTTTTCTTACCTTCTCGAAAGTTATCTGTAATGATATAATTAACGAAGACCTAGCGTGAATCCAAACATGCCTGAGTCAAGTTTCTTTGAACAGAGAAAATCCTTTCATTCTTCCTCTCTTTTTTTTCTGTTGGCTTGAACAGAGTGAGGTCTGAGAAATAGCTTCCCCTTATTTTACACTTCTGCCTCCCTGGGGAAAAAAAATGGATAGTCTTTATTTTTATAAGTGCATCGAAAAGAAATGACTTCAGTTTTTCTCGAGGTACTTCAGAAAGAAAAGTTGCAAATATATCCAATTTTCAACTACTCTAATTTAGTTGCCAACTACTCTAATTTGATACCCAAACTGCATGTGAATACCATGACAATTCAGTAAATAAAGTATGAAACAGAGTTGTAAAATGGAATCACAGGAGGATCATTCATAGGAGAATTAATCATGGAGTAGAAGTATAACATTGCTGCTCCTAAGACTTTTGCTTAAATTTGAAAACAATTTTTTTTCCCTCTTTGCTAGCTGAAGGCTGCGAGAAAATTTTGGGTGCGTGTAGGGCAGGGTACACGTGGTACCCTGCCAGTGCATCCGAGCCGTCCAAAAATGCAACGGACGGCTCGGATTGAAACCCACTTTTTAATTTTTTTTTGCTTTTTTTTTAAATCCGTCCGGCACTTTTAATCCGAGCCGTCCGTTGCATTTTTGGACGGCTCGGATGCAGTGCACGGGCACCACGTGGTGCCCTACCCGCACCCAAAATCTTCTCGAAGGCTGCAAAGTTACTACTTACTAGGGTAAACAAGAAAAAATTCCATCAGCATCAAACGGACAAAAAAAATGACAGTAACAGCCGAAAACGTAAGTATTACCTCCTGTGCTTGCTGGTTGGCCCGTTCCTCAAGTATTTTCTCCAAGCTCTGTTTCTCCCCCTCCAATCTGGCAACCATATTTTCTCGCTCTTTGATAGCCTCCAAAGCTTTTGCTGCGGCTTTCTCAGCCAGGATCTGTGCCCTCCTCCTCCTCCTTTCTTCCTTTTCGCGTTCACTTTCTGAGTCAGAGTTTGAAGTTGAATCTGTCTCCGAATCAGATACTCCATTGCTTAGTGAAGAAGGGGTAAGTGAAGAAGACCCCTTCTTCGTAGAAACAGAACTCCTAGCCCCAACTGTCGGTTTGTCAATTCCCCCAAAAGAACTCGTAAATCTAGTTTGATCAGCGCCCTTTCCCATCTTGAAATCAGAAATCCCATCACCAACAGTACCCACTGAAGAATCCTTATCCCCATGTGTTTCTGACACGCTATTCCTTTCTCCATTTGCCTCATTCTTATCGACCCCAACAAGGCTAGGGCTTGTCTCCCTTCCATCCAATTCTCTTCCTTCCGCATAATTATCTTCACTTCCCAATTCTAATCTTGAATTTCCCTGCATCGTATCAGTAACCTTAGATTCCTCTCTATCGGGAATCTTTCCACCTACGTTCACACCATTTAGTTTATTTACCAATGGAACACTGGATTTTGGTGAAGCCCTCAACCCGCTATTCTGACCCTTCTGGCTCCTCTTCACCTCCAATCCAGACAAATTTGTGCCAGAAAGGCCTTTCCTCCTACCATCCCTCCGGACCCCGCGAATCCCAGAAACTCCATTACTGCGATTCACTGACGTTGCCGGACTTGGCACACTAAGTAGTTCGGTCCAATCACTGTCGGTAAGCCCTGGTTTAGAAGGGCTTGCGGAAGGTTTTTCATTAACAACCAATGTCCCAACATCCTCACTACTTTCTCTAGTCCTACCATTTGTATTACTACTAATAGTTTCATAATTTCCATTCCAATTATAATCACTGCGTATTTTTCCAATCAAATCACTCGTTTCCTTAACATCACTCTTCTTTTTCAGCTGATCTTTCAATGGCACTGCTACTTCAGTGCTCTTCCTTAGGTTCTCAGATATCGATTCATCAGATCGCGACTTTTCAATCTTCCCTAACGACTCCGCCGCTTGCTGATCGATCTGAACAAGCGATCAAAACGTTTCAAAATAAAAAACCTAGAAATCTTAAAATTATACTCCCTCCGTCCCAATATACAAGCCTTTTTGGGACTTCGTGTGAATTTTTCAATTGCTTAAATCTTGTAATTTAAAATGTTTTATGCAGTTTTGAAAACTTTGTTTAAGAACTAATTGAACCCATCATCAAACTATCAAAGACCCAAATTGCATACGAAAAATACAATCAATTGAAAAACTAAAACAATGGGAAGATGAAATTGAACAATTGACGGAAACCAAAGGGAGGGTGAGGGATCACTGGCCTGTTGCAGGAAGGTTTCGGCGACTTTGATTTTGGAGGAGATCCAACCGGCCATGGTTGCACTGTCGACGGGATCGGTACTGGGGTGGCATGGAGGTTGCTAGTCGCGCATGGAGGAGTTGAGTGGTCGTTGATGCTTTCTGATGGAGTTGGCAGATGAGAGAAGAACTGTGAGAAATTGGAGAGGAGAGAGAGGGGTGGAGGAAGATAGGTGAGTCCAATGCGGAGAAAATACTCCAAGGGACCGCGGCTAATTGTTTTTGACGTTTTTTACCTCCGGCAGTAATAGAGACTGCATTAATAAAAGAAAAATGCTAACCATAATGTGGGGGCGGAGGAGAAACTGTATCAATATTTGAGAAAAGTATATTATTAACCGTAAAAAATTATTGATTTTTGTGAAATGTATATTGATATCCAAACTTATTTGTTATTACATACATATTATTCTCCGCCTAATAGGTATTTGTCATTTATCATATCTAGTCTATTACATGGGAGCAAAAATAATAAAACTCAATTCCGATATACAGCATGAGATATCGTAGAGCTCTACCTCGTGAGTTAGCTACTACTTACCTCCACCTAATAGGTGATTAAGCAAAGGTTAGCAAGACTCTCGCTAGCAAATGCACAACTCTTCATTTTTTTATTTTTTATTTTTTTGTTGACAACACTCTTGGAAAATGATGATGTCAAAATACCTACACAATATTAGAAAAAAAGTAAATTTCCCTGACACCTTAAGGTTTGTCTTAACAACATATATCCCTTTGTGTATAGAAATGACTATAAACCCATATGATTTAAATGTTCATTTCACCAATATCAACCAACAATTGTTTGACCCAACACGTGATAGAATAAATAGTAAACGTTTTTTATTCTCAATTCTTTTTTTTACCCAAAAATAATAAATTTGTCATCTCTGAACAAAAAATATATATGATTCTTTGAAGTGGTAAAAATAATTGACACGTGAGTTGCACATGTCTAACATTCCGTCCAAATTTATGACTCTCGTTGACGATTAGACCTAACGGGTGGAAATTTCATAGTTGAGGGACAACATTGGTGATTTTGGTAGTTTGAGGATGACACAAAAAAAACAGTGCAGGGATAAAGGCGAAAAAAAAAACTCATAATTGTATGTCGCTTTTATAACCCAAGGAGTGTTATAAAACTAAGTTGATAATAAAAAATCATTATAGTATAAAAGTATGAGAGTTATTAAATCAAATTTATGGTTGAAATTAGTTCTTTAAAAACTATTGAGATTGATTTTTCAGACTAATTTAATTTTCCTTTATTTTTGTATGTTTTCCTCATCCCTTCATTCAATTCTCCATGCATATGTTTATATAGAGAAGCAAAGGAGTAAAGGGAGAACCCTGTAAAATTGATTACAGATTTCCAACTAGAATATTTTTCCAATTATTAACTTTAAAAGTGGCCAAACAATGGATATGCTTCATTAAAATCTAATTGAGAAAATTCAATGGGAAAAATCTTCGGTAATGGAAAAAGAGTACAATATTTTTATGTCATTAGCAATAATGATGTTAGCCTTTAAATTACTTCATTAAAATCTTACTGGGAAATTCCAGTGGGATATAATATTAGACGAAGAAGAAAAAAAGTACAATCTATATATCAATATCATGTGACTTGCTAACGTTGCACGACTATTACTTGAGTTGTTGCACTCCAATATTTATGGATCAACTTCTCGAATGTTTATGTTGGCAGTTCTTTAGTGAATAAATTTGTCAAATTGTCACTTGAAGATATTTGGCGGACATCATTATCTCCACTCTTTTGAATCTCATGTGTATAAAAGGATTTTGGAGAGGTAGACAAGAGCACCATTCGCACTTAAATAAGGCACTTCAAAACCAAGAAGTTTGTTACTATCTTATTAAGGACAATTCGAATCTTATATATGGCTAATATTAAGAATCTAATATTCAAAAATTTCAAAAAAAAGAGAGATAAATGAGTTTTCAGTGTAATACTTGAAAAATAAAGATAGAAACAGAGAATTGTGGTTGGAGTTTGAATTAATAGTTGCACTCTCTCAATTCATAAATACAAAATAATACTTTTAATCTTCAAAATGAAAGAATTTTTAAGAATTGAGTTGGTGATGCTCAATCCCCTACCCTAAGGTACTAGATACAAATGGGCTTTCCACTGCACCTTTTCAAGTAGGCATTAAACCAAATCACCTTATACAAAAGCTGATGCGCAAATGTCAAGTATAAAACCAGGACACAGAACAATATACAATAAAACTGTATATATCCAATACTTAAAACAACCAGGACAGTGAAGAGGGGGTAATGTGTGTGTAAACCCTTCACGAACAAGAAATTTGATAGCCATCTCGGTGACTGATCGCGAAAGCACTTCACCTAAACATACATATATTCACCACCACGAAGGGCATTTGCAGCACCTTTCCTCTCTTCTGCAGCCTCCTTCTCCCGCTCCTTCCAACTTTCGTACTTGTGATCATCAGTCAGCAGTTCATGCCGACAAATAGGACATGAATTGTGCTCATCCTGCCACAGTTAGAATCACATGCTGATTAGAGAACCGCTTACAAGTCCGACAAATTTAGGAGCTGTTCCTATAGATTTTTTGTTTTCTATTTCTGCAGTGTTATTTTCTAGAAGACACATCTACAAACGTGTTTGGTTGACGGTTTATCAAATTTTGTTTCCACCAAAAAGATTTATTTTTTCCGGAAATGGGCTCAGTTTTTCAGAAAACATTCAAGTCCTCAGATGCCATCTCCACTAATAAATGGACAAGCATTTTAGACTTTCAATTTTATTTTTAAAAATAAATTGCAAAATTGATTCTAAAAAAAAGCAACTGAAAGGGTCTTTAGTTATTTCACAGACCAAGTAAATTACAGAGAAGGGAAGGAAACCGTTAGTTTAAAAGGACTCTGTAAAGATGCTAAATATGTGCGGTTACCACAAAAAAAGAGTAACGAAACATTACCAGCCATGGTTTAAGGCATGGGGGATGAAATTTGTGCTTGCAAGGCAACTCTTGCATCTTGTCATTCACGATCAAGTTCTCTTTGCAAATGGAACAATCTGCATCTGGCCCAAGTTTGGCCAAGATTTCCTCTGTAATAGTGATAACAGGAAGCTTCGCCACCACTTCTTTACTGGCAGGTGGTGCTCTCGGGTTTACAGAAGCATTCTCAAAGAACTTCAAAGAAAAATAGACAATGATATCAGATTTATGGATCTTGTTTGATAGCCAACTCAAAGTCAAATAGATTCATCCATCTTAGTTGCTTAGTAACTTGGGTTGTGTGTGTGAGTGTGTGTGTTTGTGTACATAAATATATTTATACATGCTTGTTTATGGATTATTTTTACAATAGAGACAAATACAAAACATGAACCTTCAAATAGATTTTACCATCAGGGACAACAAAAGGGTAAGATTACCATAGGAACATCATCAATTCTGTTCAAAAGTTCTTGAAATAGATTGGCAGTCTCTGCATTTTGTTGTGTGTTGTGGTTTTCCGCAAGTCCTTGAAAAGAAGACTCAGGTGTAAGTAGTGAAGCAGCAACAGTAGTCAAGAGGTTTGACTGCACCAACCATTGAGGCTGTGGAGGCTCAGGATCCACAGTAAGATGCCCCTCAAAAAGGAACCCTGGATCAGTAAAAATAAATAACAAAAAAAAGATGGATATATCAAGGCTCTAATACAAAGAGTACAGGACTTGAAGCCTGAAGGGCAGCAAATACACAAGAACTCCTCATAATGCAAAGCTATACTGACAGACCTCTGCTGGAATTGGTATCAATATCTCCTTCAGACTGATTATGTTCTAGCTGTTGACGTGCTTCAGCAATGTAGTTCCTCAAATGTTCCCTCTCAGAGGACTCTGATACCAACCTTTCAGTCTCTATGAAAAGTCCCAGTCCAGCGTTCCAGAATCCCAGTGCAGTGTATCTTGTTTTCAAAATAGTTGCTACTCGGCATACAACAGAGTAAAACTGCAAGAAAGTAAAAAATCCTAACCCCTATTAAATTCCAAATAAATAAAGATAAAGGAAAAAGCGCTCCATTCAATTTGCTATGATCATCATCTGAACAGCTTTAAGGAATGGCTATGCGCAAGCAGAAAATTGAGAAATTCGAAAGCTCCGAAAATAAAAAAGCTAAGCCACTTGCAAAAAAACAAAATAAAAGGAATCAAAAGCAGGCAATCTAACTCAGGACGATAGAGAAAGATGCAAATATTTAGCTTTGTCGAAGATACGTACCAATTTACGGATAGAAGGGGAAGCTGAAGGATAGCTCGTTCGAAGGAGAGACTTCAGGGTGGCGACTACCTCCTCGAACATTTGCTTCTTCCCCAGCTTCTTCTGCAAATCTTCCAATTTCTGTTTCAAAATTTCCTCCTCAGATGCCATTCTGTTTCCCTTCAACACTCGAAAGGCACTTGCCCACTTAAAACCAACTATCCTGTGTCAATATTCACACCTCCTTAACCAAGGACCCAACAAAAGCGGCTCTTATGATCTAGATCAAAATCAGTAACACCTGAAAGAAAAGAAAAAAAAGCAGAAACGAAATTCATCTTCAGAGGTAATGGGATCGCATGACCCGCATATCACAAAGATGTGAAGTTGGGCAACAACAAAACATACTAGACAGTGAATGTCATCGTAGTGTGGGATTTCCACACAGAAAAGAAAACAAGGCAGGATTCACATAGTTTTCTGAAGGAGAAGCTACGAATCATAGCATACGTAGTCTGGATCTTATCATAGGTTCTTAAAAACTACGACAAGTAGATAACAAATTTGCAATTTCCACAATCTAAATAATACATCACTGGAACTTTGAAATTTCCATGTTTACGTAGAGAAAAAACAGTGCCCCCAGGTGCACAGCACCTCCCCCGGATTCGCCAATAACATCAAAACACAAAGCAACAGCCAACACAAATTATCTTCCTACCAAAGTTTAAGGACAAATCAATAAACCAGTTGAAGGAAAACTATCTAAATGTGAGAATAAAAGATTGTAGCGTCAGAGAGAATTCGATAACCTGCAGTAAAATGCCCAATAGAACATGAAAATGACAGAAAACAAAGAATTAGGGGAAATCAACAACTACAGGAAGAAGGGAACGAACATATTTAGAACAAGTTTATTCAAAATCATTCAATCGAATGCTCGTTATATCGATAAACCCAAAAATTAATAACCTCCAGAAAGGAAAAATCAAACTCTGATTTGGAGGTAATCAATCCCCCCTTGCTTCATCGATCGACAACCAAGAAACAATCGATGCTTGCATTGAGCTGATTTAAACATTGAATATGAAAATATGTTAAGAGAGTGGAATTAAAACTTACCAGTGAAGATCAAGTATGTGAGAGAAAGAAGAGGAAAGATACGGCGAGGGGTAAGGGTGAGGAGAGAATGGGGTCCGTCGATAAGGAGAGAAGAAACGGGCGTTTTCTTAACTTGAAGAAAAAGCTAGAGAAAATTAGCTAAACTTCTTTGAGTAAATTCCACTGACATGCTTGAAGTTTCTGGTAAATGCAGATTTCTCCACTGAGATTCTTTTAACTTCACTCTGTTCCCTTACTTTACAAAAAGGTCTAAGGTTGGATTTCCATTTGATTTTTAAAAAATTCCATTGAATCGGATGGTTGATAAAATCACTTTGTGTTCTCGTTTGATATAAAATCACTATGTGTTCTTGTTTGATATAAAATCACATTGTGTTCGTAGCAGATAAAATCACTTGAGTGTATGGAAGTTTAAAAAACGGTTGATATAATCAATGGGATAAATTTTAGCAATTGACGAAATATTTTAACATAATCAATGGTCTAAGCCATTGGGGGTTTAAAACCATTACCTAGTGTATGTAAGTAGATGGTGTCTAGGCCATTGGGAATGGGATGGGTGGGGTTTGAAACCACCACCTAATGTATATGAGTAAATGATGTATGTCGTGTGGTTGGGCCACCACTCCACTTTTCGCACTTTTATTTAGTTAATTCAGAGAGAGGTTAAAAACACAATTAATTGGACACAACATAGAACACAATCCCTCATATACAACGAGTCCCGCATAATTAATGTGTGGAACCTACATAAGGAGCGCGGGGAGCTTGTTGTGCAATCAAAACACCAACGTTAGTTAGTTAGTCGACTAGCTTCACAAAATGCAATCTTGTGGGGCCCACTTTTGGGTCCCACATAAACGATCCGAACCATTAAAACAATTATTCAAGTGGTTGTGGAAAAAACCAGGGCCATTGAATATTTTTATGTTATTGATCTAATTCGTTTAATTTTAATTTAGAATTCAGTACCTTACCAGTTTGATAGAACCTTCAAGAAAAGTTACAAAATTGTGGCCTTGGTAACCCATTGATCTTAACCATAAGGGTTATAGGGTTTGTTGAAAAGAGCATCCAATAAAAAAATTATGTTGTTCGGACATTGATAGGTATCAAAAAAAACAAAAAAAAAAATTGTGTTTTTTTATACATATCGATGTCCAAACAACATATTTTTTTCTTTCTAAATACTCTTCTCAACAAGCCCTACAACCCTTATGGTTTAGATCAATGGTTTACCGACCCCACAATTTTATAACTTTTTTTGAAGGTTCTATCAAATTAGTAGGGTACTGAATTTTGAATTAAAATCAAACGAATTAGATCAATAATGTAAAAATATCCAATGGGCCCGATTTTCTCCAAAACCACTTGAATAATTATTTTAAAATTATTTAACAATTCAAATCGTCTGTGTGAGACCCCAAAGTGGCCCCACAAGATTGCATTTTGTGAAGCTAGTTGACTTAGAGTGTTCCATTAAGTTGATTTTTTGAAAAAAATAGTTTTTCACATTTTTTTATGTGATATATTATGACATGACTCGATTTTTTAAAAAAATTATTATTTTTTAGTGAAACACCCAAAACGCTAGCGTTTTGATTGCACAGCAGGCTCCCCGCCTTCCCTACGTCATTGGGACCCGAAAAGCAAATTTCTTTGCCCCCCCACCCCCCACCCCCCCGATGTGCACCCCCTACCCGGCCCCACCACTATTTACCATTTTACCCCTCTCTCTTCCCTTTAATTACATTAATTATATTATTAATATTTATTTATTTATTAATTTCTTTTTGTTTTTTTATTTAATTCATTTATTTTAGTATTTAAATATTTATTTATATCATTTATTAATATATATTTTATTATTATTAATAGTAATTTATTTCTTTTATTTAGTTAACTCATTTCTTTATATTAATTCATTTAATTATTTAATTCATTTATTTTGTTTTATATAGTTTTTTTATTTAATTCATTTATATTATATAAATATTTATTTATATCTTTTATTAATATATTTTTTCTCTTCTATCTTTTTAGAATTCTCTAATATGTTATTTCTCTTTTTGAATTATTTAATATCTTGTTTCTCTAATATGTAATAAATCTTCTCGTTCTTTATATATATTTTTATAATATGGTCTAATATCTTTTTTTTTCTCTTTTATTTATTAAATATTGTTTATTTACTTCATTTTTAATTACTTTATTTTTGTTTTACTTGATTACTTTGATCCTGGCCCCCCAATGCCTTGCCACGTGTTCGTAATCAGACATTTCTTTGATCCTGGCCCCCCCCAATGCCTTGCACGTGTTCGTAATCAGACATTTCTTTGATCATGGCCCCCCCAATGCCTTGCCACGTCTTTGTAATCAAACATTTCTTTGATCCCGCCCCCAACGTCCTCGCCACGCGTGTTAATTTATGAGGACATTTCTTTGATCCCACGGCCCCAATGCATTATCTATTTATATTACTCATTCTTCTACTACTTCACAAATTTTCTTCTTAATTCTCCCACTACTTCATACATACAATCACAGAACATCTCCCAATATTTTTCTTTCTTTTTTCGTAATTCATTGAAGAACATTATGGATGTCTACTACGATCCAGATGGTTGGTCATTTGAGAATGATGTGCCAAGTCAAGAGAGCATCTCCTACAGCAATCGCGACTATACACCCGAATTTAACACTGACCAGGTTAGTTATTTTCGTTGTTCTTATGCATATTTGTCAGTTTTACTTATAATGTTTTACTTATACATTTTCGTTGTTTATTTTTTTTTATATAGATTTTTGAAAGTAGAGAAGATATGTTAGCTTGGGCGAAGAGAGTTGGTCTCGAAAACGGTATTGTGGTAGTTATTAATAAATCTGCTAATTTAAAAGGCGGCAAGCTGCCGAAGTGCATTCTTGGTTGTGAGAGAGGTGGAAAGTATAGACCGCACCGTGGGGTAGAAGGGCAAATCTTGAATAGAAATCTTTTGGGACTAAAAATGTGATTTGCCCATTTGCGTTATGAGGTATACCAATACCTACAGGACGGTCACAATTTGGGGTTTAAAGGTTTCTTGTGGTCTCCACAACCATGAACCAGCAGAAAATATTGAGGGTCACGAGTACCCATCAAGGCTAAA
Organism: Vaccinium macrocarpon; assembly: GCA_022606695.1. Lineage (NCBI taxonomy): Eukaryota > Viridiplantae > Streptophyta > Magnoliopsida > Ericales > Ericaceae > Vaccinium > Vaccinium macrocarpon. The sequence goes on from CM040173.1 coordinate 26,717,895, forward strand.
ACCAATGGAGAAACAATTTGTGGTCGAGATGGCCAACAGCACCGCACCTCGTGAAATTCTTAGTATTTTGAAGAAAAAAGATCCGCCAAACACTACAAGAATTAAAAACATTTACAACGCTATTTTCACAAACAAGGAAGCCAAACGGGGCGATCTAATTGAAACTCAATATGTCTTAGACCAATTAATTTAGAAAGGATACCTCCATGACTTTAGGACAAATCAAGAGACCAACGAAATCACATATATTGTTTGGGTTCATCCTACAAGTCTAGAGCTATCTGTCAACTTTTCATCTGTGTTGGTAATTGATGCTACGTACAAAACGAATGAGTATCGGAAACCACTATTGGAGATTGTGGGTATGACATCCACAAATCTAACCTACTCGTTTATGTTTGCATATCTTAATAATGAGAGGGAATATACATGTACTTGGGCCTTGAATACCTTAAAGAAGTGGATGGTTGGAAATGGGGCATCGTTGCCATTGGTGTTTGTTACAGATCGGGACTTGACACTTATTAACACCATTGGAGCATGTTTCCCCATGGCACGCCACATTCTTTGCATTTGGCACATAAATCAGTGTGTAATGAAGAACTGCAGCGCTGTGCTTGGTGACAAGTATCCAAAGTTTCACATTACATGGCAGTCCCTTATTCATTCATCGAGCATTTCGTCTTACCAACAGAGGTGGGTTGCCATGTGCGACGAGTATAGCCAATATCCGCGTGTCATATCTTATCTTTGCGGATACATGGTTAAGGCCATACAAAGAGCGATTTATTACAGCATGGACAGATACATGTATGCACCTCGGAAGCAACTCAAGTCAAAGGTATAGAGACTTTATAACTTTACGAGTTAAATTGTCTGCATTATATTGTACTACATTAGTTAACTTTTCATATTTTAAACTAAATGTATTATTGTATTCTGGGGGAAGTGCGCATATGCAAGGCTAAAGAAATATTTAGGGGGTACGACCATGTCATCGCTGCAAACATCTTTTGAGGGCATAGAGAATATGTTGGTAAATCAATTCGGGAAAATTAAGAAGTCCTTCCAGAAATCCCTCAACATTCCACGCCACATACATTTACGTGACGCCATTTTCGATGAAATAAGGTGTTGCATTTCATTGTATGCATTGGAGTTGATCGGGTTGCAGCTAGAATCCGCCGCAGACGCCTACCCCCTCTCAAGCGGCAGTTGTGGTTGTTCGATCAAAACGTCACATGGGTTGCCATGCATGCACGATCTGAGGGATTTCATTGCCATGGGCATTCCAATTCCGCTATCCAAGATCCACGCTCATTGAGTAGGCTCTCTATGCACGAGGGACGGGTTTAATGCCGAGGGAGAACAATCCGACGAGACATCTCGTGTGGTTGGCATATTGCAAGGGGATGGATCCGTGTATGCGAAAGCATATGATAGGGAGGTTTGTCGATATGGCAGATCCATCTAACAGAAGTGTTCGGGGGCCATCGTATAATACAGAACACAAAGGTTGACCAACCGAAAAGCCGAAGGCGAGTGGGGACGACGATACCTTCTTGCATTTAAAAAATCCACTTCATCATCTAGGGCTGCATCTACATTGAGAGGGCAAGGGAAAGGGAAAGGGATAAATGCAGGAATGGAGACAGCGGATAGGGAGAGGGATCCTAACCACTACATTCAGCATTTACCTTACCAATTTCAGCAGTATATGTCTCACACTGTAGACGTCAAAGCTGATGGTCATTGTGGATTCAGGCGTATACCGCCCATTGCGGCCAATCGCCTATGAGGAGGGTTGGGCTCAGGTACGACATGATCTTATTGAAGAAATTATTTAGAATAGATATCTCTACGATGCGGTTTATCAAGAACAAAATAGGGCAGATGAGATACTAGAGTCACTGAGATGTTGGATGCCTACAACTCCATATACAAAATGGATGAACTGTATGAGTTTGGGGGTAGTCATCGCATCACGGTACAACATTGTACTACACACATTTGACGCGAATCCTGGAGGTTGTTTTACTCACTTGCCCTTGAGATCCCGGGCCCAGGTTCTAGTCGGACGGTAAGAAAGAAATAATTTATTGCCCAGTATTACTTGATCACTTTGTACAACTATTTTTTGTGCCCCAATCACCCTGTACCACCCATCCCAATGTGGTGGTGGGAGAATGCATCAGATGAAGTTAAATGATGGGCTTTAAGTTATGACACACGTCTTGATTTGTGGTTCCACGTACTGGGTGTCGTGCCGGGACGACAATTTGCAGACAATATTGATTAGGGCTGACCACTTGTCAACGTGATTGTAATATTTATTCATTTTAAAACGTGATTGTAATATTATTATTTCACTTTTAGAAGTTTTATTTATTTATTATTCATTGTTAAGACAACTTAATTAACTAATTAAAATAATTAGTTAATAATAATAGAAGTTTTTTTGTTTATTATAAAGTTTCTAAATACAAAGTGAAATTTAAATGCAAATTTAAGAAAATAATTTACTTGCAAATGTAATTTGAATAAATCAAATTAAATGAGTAATTAATTAAATAAATGAAATGAGTAAACGAAATTATTAAAATTACAGTAATTAAATAAATAAAGTTGAAAAAAAAACAAAAAAAGAAGAAGAGAGTGGCAGGAAATAAAAAAACGAAAAAAAGAAAAGAAAAGAAAAAAGCCGGAAAATGGGGGTGGGGCCGGGGGACAACCCCTGACAGGGGGTGCAAAGCACCTCTCACCGGGAAAACAAGAAGAAAGAAAAGAAAGAAACCCTGGATCGTCTTCCCCTTCTTTCATTTTCATTTTACTCGAGACAGAGGTGACGACCAACCCACCGGCGACCACCACCACCATCGGCGAGAATCTTCTGGGAGACGCCATTATCCAGACCCGAAGGTCCTCTCTCTCTCTCTCTCACACACACACACACAGCTCTCTCGCGCGCGCGCGCTGCGTTGTTTTTTTTCTTCTATGAACTCTAAAACGAGTTGTTGCTGATTAAAAAAAAGAAAAAAGCCCAAACTTTCAAAATAAATTGAAAAATCCCCAATTTGAGAAACTAAGTTGGAGTGCTTGTAGTGATTTGATAATCTGATTTGCTGACCCCCAATTTGAAAAACCGTCGTAATTGGAGTGCTTGTGCTGCTGCTATGCCTTGTGTTCCTGTTTCTACAACGTTTCCTTTTCCTTGCCAAACGAACCAATGTCGCGGATTCGGCAAGATTACTCTGTTTGTAAAGGTCGATTATTGTAGATGATGTTTTGTTAAGCTGATGTTTTCTTTGAACTTGCTGTTTTCCATTCTTGTAATATCCCCTTTTTGGTTAGTGAAATGCAATTTTCAACAAAAGCAAAAATTGGTGGCTTGGTTCATGAAATGTGTATTGAAGTGTTATTATTTAGACTACCGGAATAAATAATTAATCTAGGAAAGAGAGAACGGATGATGGCTTACCTCCAGTGAGTGGGTAAAGTCGGGTTTTATGAGGTGGAGGCCAGCCATCGTTCACTCTTTCCTAGGTTAATTATTCGGGTAGTCTAAATAATGTTTTCCTTTAGAATTCTTTTCAAAATTGAATGAGAAGAATCGTGTAACTATGTAAGCTCTATTTAAGCCCACAAGCTTTGAGCCACTAAAGCAAATGCACCCTAAATTACATTGTTTCAAAGATCAGTATACAACCTTTAGCTTTCAATTACTAGTAAAAAAAAAAAAACTTTAGCTTTCAAATTTCTGGTTCCATACTGTCCTTATTTTGTTGTAGGGTTTGGTAAAATTGTTCAAAGCAGAGAATCTTGAGATGAATTTCTTAAGTAATATAATCAACTTCAGTTTTGTTTAGCCAAACCAAAATCGTTATATTTGTCCAATGTTCTTTCCCTATTCGGGTAACACCACTTAAGAGTTGAAAATTGGCTTGTTTTAATTTGGAGGTTGCTATTTGGAGCAGGATCATCCTAGTTTTAGGAAATCGGTACATGGCATTGAGGCGTTTTCTCGGATTTTCTGATGGCGAGCTGATGAGGTCAGACGCAAAACCTTGTAGTAGGTTAATGAGGCAAACTGCTGGGATTTTTAGTGTTGGAGGAGCATTAGGGTTTTGGATTCTCTGTCGTTTGCATTATGGTATGTGTTACTTTTTTATTTCCAATTCTTCTTGTTTTGTGGGATCTTAATATTTACTTCAGTTTGATTACTGGTGGAGAAACTTTGAACACCTGCTTCATTTACTTGACAATCCTTTGGTTCCTTATTTTTATCTCATTGGCTTCTCGTTGTTTTTTCTTTTTTCTTTTTTGTTAAATTTGTGACTATAATTCCAATTAGAAAACTTCCATGGCAAAAAGTTTCCTGCATTCGTTGTTTCGAATGTTGGTTTGGCTACTTTCCATGTGTTTGTACAAAAGAATATTTTGATCTATTGCCATTTTCAATTGGCCATTGTGACATGCTTTACTGGAATCCATTTCTGGCAAATTATCATTGGAAAAGCCACGTGGAGCGATAATCATCAGAAAAATGAGAATGAATACGAAATGGTAAGAAATCCAAAAAGGAGAAAAAAAATGATTTAGCTTTTTCGCAGTGGCTAGCTTCTTCTCTGCAAGAACATTTTCAATTATTGCTGTTTGAGAAATCTCTATGTGCCTGAAATGTTGTTAAGCGAAGGTGTAACAACCACCACTCAAATTAGTTAATACTTGTTTTTACACCAAAAGAGGCAGGGCAATAACAACAAATTGCTTCACCTGTCTTGAGTAATATAAGTATTAGACATAGGACAATTTCATGACGGATGAAATTGACAAGCACGGCTGCCTTCTTTCTTGCATTTACACAAATTAGTTAATACTTGTTTTTACACCAAAAGAGGCAGGCCAGTAACAACAAATTGCTTCACCTGTCTTGAGTAATATAAGTATTAGACATAGGACAATTTCACGACGGATGAAATTGACAAGCACGGCTGCCTTCTTTCTTGCATTCAACCAACATCTCACCTATGTTACACAGACTCTCGTAATGGTATAAAGTACCCATGTCGGACACTCGACACTCGGATAAGGGTGTGGCGTGTGGGATATGTGTCCGATAAGTTTTGTAAGACACCTCTATAGGAAGCCTAATTGTAATTCAAGTTTATCATGGAAGTATGCATAAACATCTCTTATTATCCATGAAATGCACTATAGAACCTTAAAGCACCATTTTAAGTAAGAAAATACACACAAAAAAAAATAGAAACAAATTTGAACATTTTGCCGTGTCCCTGTGTCCTTGAAATGAGAAATAGTTGAATCTAACACCTAGATACATACCCGCTCCCAACACCCGTACCCGAGTCCAAGTAACATAACATCTCACAATCATAGAAAAGATCTTTCAAGTGTAACCGCAAGAGATCTCTCAGAAATCTGGGATTTTTTGCTCCATTTTTTTTCCCCCCTAACTTTCTGTCAGATTCAGGTGGGAATACGGGACCTTTTGGGGGTGTCAGATGCATGGGATTAATTCCCCCAATGAGCCGCATACGAATAAAAGAGAAAAAAAAAATCCAAATCTCACCCCAATAGCCCATTCCCTTTCCCCTCTAAACATAATTTCCACTTCCCAGTTCCCCCGAAACTACGCCTCTCTCTCTCTCTCTCTCTCAAGTCATCGACAGTGGGAGTCATCTACAGTGGCATTGGCAATGAGTTTATTATGGTAGTGCGGCCAAAATCCCGAGAGCACATGTCAATCAAGGATTTCAGCCTTCTTTCAATGATAATTTGCCAGAAATGAATTGCAATAAAACATGTCATAATGGCCAATTGAAAATGGCAATAAATATTCCTTTGCCCAAATACGGGGAAAAGTTGCCAAAGCAATGTGAAACTATAAATGCAGTATACTTTTTGGTGTGGAAGTTTTCTAATTGGAATTTTGTCTTTTGAAAATTTTAGAAGAGAAGAGTAGAGATGCCACACTCTGGTTTGCTGGAATTAGTTGATTATCAGTTTTAATGTTTACATCCAATACGATTTGTTCGTGTGAGAAAACACATATCCAGAGTAAAATAGGAATAGTTCTGGACAAGGATTTTAACTGCTATAAAGAGAACAACTAACTTTGCTAAAATCAGGTCGCCACTACTGTTGTGCCTCGTGCAAGAAGCGCTACTACACAATCTCATGATATAGTGATACCACCGGCATCAAACAGGCATCCCTCGGGCGAAATCGCGGGACCTGCAAAATCAGGTTTCTAGAAATTGTAAATCAATGAAACTCATCACAAATGTTGTGCAATTTTTTGTGCAATTCAATAAGCAGAAGATTGTAAAATGCGGTTTTACAAGGCAAATCTGTTGCAAACTTGCAATAGATTTTGAGTCGCATAAGATATAGGGTGATATGCAGCAGGGACCTAAAAGATATGGAGAATCAGAAGGGTGATAATCTCATGTCTCAAAACTTTTAGGTTGATTACCTCGACTGGTTATGTTTCACTTCCGCTTGTTGAAAATGGAACCCGAAACTTAGATACAAAGATGACCGATTTCTCAAATACCCAACTATGTGCGAATTCAATTAATATGCTGACTAACACAGAGAATGGACTAACTGCTTAACTTGCTAGTTGCACCAAAACCTTTCTCCTTTAGAAATTGCAGCCTTATGGAACCTATGGAGGGGCTAGCATTGGATGAAGATTCATTTGTTAAGCATTTACCACTCCAGCTCTTGAAAACTCAATGAATTAGGAATATAAGAGAGAAGTAAATGGTAGAGAAACACATTTGGAGTTAGTGGATTCAAGATGTGCAATGTATCATAGTAGAACCTTCATCATGTTGTAAATCAAATTTCTTTCATTTACTTGGCTACCAAAGAGTTTTCAATGAGTTGGGACTTGCCACCAAGTTGTCATTATGAGGTTATTTGGCTAGTGAGTATTTGAACCTACCCAACTGAACTTTCTATTCTGCTACGAGGCGTTTTTCCTGCTTTAGAAAGGATGGATGCCTCATCTCCTCTCTTTCGACGACAGCGAAGTTGTTTGTTATTATTCCTTCTATCAATATGCCAAGCCTTTAATCTGAGAATGCTATTTCTTCACCCTTGGGCCTTGTCAGAGGAAAGCTACCCGATTCCATAAGTTGAAGACGTGTGCTGCACCAACTAGACTGTAGGATGATGAAATGTTTTTTGGTTTCAACTATTTCTATTTCTATCCATTTCTCCATTGTGCTGGTGCTGTCAAACTATGTAGCACAGACACGGATACGGACACGGAATTCTAGAAAAATGGACACGGACACGGCGGGGGAGACATTAAATATATATGTAAAAGTTAATATTGGTATATAAATATATCTTATATGTATGGAGTAATAGTTTATATACACTTTTCTTTTGATTTGTAAGATATATAGATTGTTGTGTATTGGTATATATATGTATATATAAAAGTTAATATTGGTATATAAATATATCCTATATGTATGGAGTAATAGTTTATATACACTTTTCTTTTGATTTGTAAGATATATAGATTGTTGTGTATTGGTATATATACCAGTACACACACACACGCATGCATGCATGCGCTCGCGCACACACACATGCAACTAGAGAGAAAAAGAGTGAGGGAAGGAGAGAGAGATCGTGAGTGTATATATGGGACACGCGTTCCATGTCGTGTCCCCTGCATGTCCCCCTTAAAAAATAACTTAATTTAAGAGACACGCCACGTATACGTGTCCCCGTGTCCGATATGCAAACACGGCAACCTCTAGGAGTGTCGGTGCTTCATAGCTGTCAAGTGAAAAGTAGATAGATCCGTTGAAATTTAGATAGTTTTCTTTTAGTTTCAGATGCCTTTGCAATGGTGAACTGCAGTCAAGCGAGTAGGACACCATGTACCTGTGAGGCTGTGAGTGATGTCAAAATTTTCTGAATTTTTTACAGGAACCTGTAATGCCCCTGAAGGGTATTACATCGGTGGGCTACCAAAGGGTCAATGGATATAAATGAAACACCCACTAGCTACATGTTACCCACATGGTTCGGCAAAGGATTTCCATGGACAGCTGGTGCGGGTCGTTATAGAACCCCTCGCTCCCTTCACCCAAACACACCAAATAGTGGGGAAAAAAAGTTGAAAAGTAAAGGAAAAGAACCTCAAAAGAAGAAGAAGGGTCTAATGGCTCATACTTTTAATTGGGCATGCCCATATTGATTTCCATATACATTCCTTTATCCTATGAATTTGAAATACTGTGTTCTTGTTTCTTGAAAAGCACTATCTATTGAAGTGGCTCACTTTTGATAGAATAAGAAAATGCGGGTCTGAGCTACCTCATGTTTCTAGCGAACTAGTTTCTACTTGATTTCTCCTCTTTTGGTAACTATAAAAATGGAGAAACACAGTTGCTTCTGCCATCACTTCACTATCTGATGTATCCACCCTGAGGTCAGTGAAATATTCAGCTTAGATAGTTTATCATGCACCACATTAGAAGCTGCCTGCTTGTTTGTTTGACCTTTCACTTTCATTTTAGTCAACTAGGTTTCCAAATTCTGGCAACATTTTCCACCCTATTGTTAGAAAATGCTAATTTATTAGTATTGTGGAAATCCATTTCAACAGAGTTTAAAAGTGAAGACTGAAACTGTTGTCAATTTGCTTCGATTATCTAAACTATGAATCACAATTATGGATTCTCCATTGTTATTTATGTGAGATACAATTTCAATCCGATTTTCTATTATTGAACTTCTAACACCCGTACTTGAACACGCTTGTAGATGATGTTCTTATAAAATGAATGGTTGGTGAGCACGTTAGGCTTTCCTCTATTTTGGGTGTCTGAATTTAAGCTTTTACACTAGTTTGCTTGCTGCTATTTATACCTTTGTTTCTCGACACTTCACTCTCTTGTTATGAGTCTACACAAATGCGATATTAATATTATGTTCATACGGTTTCCATTCTAATGCAGGTCCTAGAATTACAATTCCCAGGAGCCTTAGGTGGGCAGGTTGTGGAGCTGTCTCTGTTAGTTCAACCACTACTTTGCTGGTCCGCCTTTTCAGTCCCGAATGCGAACCCCAGAATATAGCTGCTTATGACCATAAGAAATGATGCCTTTTCTGTTTGTTCAGTACACCTTGATTTTGAAGAAAGAAATGACATGACGAATCTCAAGGGGTGTTGTTTTTTCACTCTCCCAGATGAACCTCCACAACTATTTCTCTAACTAGGTTGCTCAAATACTGACACAGTTGCTCTTCTTTTGTGTTTGTATTTGTGATAAATCTTTTTCTCAGCTATGGTGCTTGTTACACCAGAATTGGTTTTACGCCAAATGGGTAGAAAACTTTGTACAAAGGATTCGTAGAGCCCAAGGGATGGTAGTAAATTACCATTTATAAAGTTTTTTTTTTGGGGGGGTCAATTCCGGATCCAAAAAGATGATTGAAAATTTCATTTTGTAGAACTCGTCGAGAACAATATCCATGCCAATCTGAATTTGTTTGATGTAGGAACGGAGCACATTTGCGTGAGAAAAATCATAATTTGCTGTCTTTTTGTTTCCTCAGCACAAACACTACGTCGGATTGAACTGATTTTGGCATGAATTTTTTTTTATTTTTTTTGACGAGTTCTACAAAATGAACAATTCGGATCATCTTTTTGGATCCGGAATGGACCAAAAACATTTAAAAGTGGAGGGAGGAAAGAATGGATGAGAACCGGCAAGCAATATTGGAGAACCACCACCCTCTCTCAGCTCATATAGTTCCTCATTCACATGTACTATTTTTCATAGGAAAATGGACCCTGCTGGGGGTACAGAGTTGTTGGTACAGAAAATGTACTGAGCTCTCTTGGGGACTCACTTTTGGGTCCCACACGAGTGATCCGAACCGTTCATTGTTCTTAGAACATTTTTCCAAGGGGCTCCACAAAATTTCAGCTCGATCGGATGGTTAGAAGTGCTTGAACCAAAGTCTCACTGTTTCAAACAAAAAAATCTCAGAACATATTGTGCATATCCAAAATTTCACATTGTGTTTTCCAAAAATGTCGGTACATATTTGGACAAAACACACACATACACATTCCGTGTCTTAGATGATCGAAACTATTCATAGGGAGAGAAATTTTGTTCACCCTTTGTGAGTTTATACTCATTCCGTGTCTTAGATGATCGAAACTATTAATTCTTTCTAGATTCACTTGTTCGGAGACCACACAAAAATTTAGTTCAATCAAATTATAGGTAACTGTTTCATTTAAAGTTCTATTTATTTTCTTTAAAATTCTAGTTTTAAAAATCAAACTTTAATATCAAGCGCTCACCGATATTGGATTGAATTCAATTTTTACGCGAGCTCCTAAGAAATGAATCTAGACAAAATGAGCAGTATTGAATCTCAATATGAGACGTAGAATGAGTATACCCTCGAGAGGATGAATAAACTAAGGGTGAACAAAATTGCTCTCCATACACAAGACTCAAACAAAAAACGTCAAAAGTTTGATAAGGGCAATACGATAAGTTGCAGAACATGGTGAAATTACTGAATTAACCCACCTCACTATCCCTCCACGCAGCACACCAAACATCCATAGAAGGGGTATTTTGGTTCAAAAGGGTCAAAAAAAAAAAGAGAAGGCAAGCCAACATTGTTGTTTTATGTATAGTTTCTTGATTATGAGGTCATGGATCCAAATCTTTACCATAAACCAGATTCTCAATTACAGTTGATCAAATTTCACCAGGAAAAACAAAAAAGAGAGAGAAGACATAAAAATCAATCAAGCTGGTGCAATAGAAACCCTGTCAACCTGAACAACATATTCTAGCGTCGCGTTTGGCGGAATTTGCAAAATCTGGTCAAGTTCTGCACCCTTCTCCCCAAAGCCCAAACCAGGGGGAACAATTACTCTTCTTTTACCTCCTGCCTTCATGGATCTCAATACATAATCAATCCCTTCACACATGCCCTTAGTGTATGGCCTTGACCCCATCACAAGAGCCAGTGACCTGTTTTCACCACCAAATGTGTCCACAAACACTTGCCCACTTCCTTCAACACTTCCCTTGAGATCAATCACCACCAGGTCTCCTGGCCTTGGAGAAGCACCACCACCAACTCTCAGCTCATAGTACCTGATTCACATGCACTATTTTCATAAGAAACCCTTCTCCAAGTCATGATGATTAGGAGAAATGTGCATAGACTAGGTGAGTAAGGATGTAGCTCCGTGGACCAGTTCGTCAAGCCACTCTTTTTCGAATCGATGAAAAGAAATAGGAAAATCTTCCAAGTATCCTTCTTTGACCCATGAAAAGATATACTTTGGAGTCTCAGATTCATCTAAAGAAAACGGGAAAATGGCAAGTAACATTTTTGGTTCTTATAGCTATTACAAAAAAATAAAAAATTTACCTGATGCCATTAGGCAAGACCACCTCTTCTTGCTTCTCTACATCTCTGCAAAATGAACTTTGGTATTACAATAAAGACATGAAGATGGAAACTGAACTACAATTGTTAGCTATCAATTTGATGGATGCTTCAGGGCTTCACCAAACTTTGAAGCCTTGGCCTTGAGAGAATCACTAGGTGGATCTAGGCACATAATTCTCCCATATTCGAAAGTTTCGAACCCTCTGCTCCCGCTCTCAATTCTCATTTTACAGTTTCCCTCTCAATACTCGCACTTGCGAATTTGAACGTCTTGAGATATTTTTGAAAGATGCTTTCATGCTCGTGCTCCACACGTGCATTTTGTGACTTAGGTGGATCCTAGCAGCTAGCCACTGATTGGATCACCTAAATCTCTATCTCCCTCCCTCTCTATCTGTCACTGTCTCTGTCTCTCAATGATATACTCCTCATGTTCCCTTTTGTTTGTTCACTTTTTTAGAAAAATTACCTTTTTGGGGCCAAAAATAATACTCATTTGGTTACGTCCATTAAAAACCTAATTGTGCTACTTTGATTGGTGCAAAAAACTTAACAAAATCAAAGAATTTTTGGCCCGACAAAGTGCACGTGTTTTAAAAGGGACCAACAAAAAGGAACAATAGTAGTAGTTAAAAGCACAGTACCACAGACCCTACTGTGACAGGTAAGTGAGCCCCATTCAGGGCTGAAAAATTATCCTAACTTTTTATTTTGTTTGGCTCGCTCGCCAAGCTTAATTATAACGTTGTACAAGAAATTACTCTAGTCAAACATTGAACACATTTGTCTGGAATTCAAAATAACCTTCCAAAATTTTCAAAACAAACTTGTGTTGTTCATGTCTACCGATCTTCGACTAGTCTGACATTTTGTGAGAGCAATAAGCTAGAGAAGCGAAACAAAAGGAAAAAATTAGATCATTTTTCAAAGCCTGGGACGAGCCCCATATATGCATCACAACAGAGCTAAACACACACAGGTCCCCATGTCCCAAAGACTGTTGGAGCAATGTACATCATCCTTCGTTTCCATTTCGAATTGAGAACTCCTCTTTGATAAACACACAGTTCCAAGGTTTTAAATAGCAGTAGTGGACTGCATAGCGGTAGCTGAAAAGGTGTAGCGGTAGCGGGAGTATGGAATAATACGTAGTGGGAACCGAGTGTGTCACAACCGTGAATTTTTTAAAATATTTTTTTGGTGCCAAAGCACCTGAACTTGTTGTAGCAGTCGTGCAGCGGCTGACAAATTAGATAAAAACCGATACGTAGCGGGAATCGGCCTATACGGGTGTAAATTTTGGATGTCGCCTGTATACTCGGGTGTAGCGGTATGGGAAGACGCTACGTAACGGGTGATATTTAAATCCTTGACACACACAAAGGAAGACTACTTCTGTAGAGTTGACAAATAAAGGCATATGGCATGATTCAAAGTGCCAGACAGGACATTGATATTTTTTTTCCCAAACAAAGGAGATTAATTAGTGAAAAATGATTTTTGCACTCCAGGCTCAAATTACACACAACCCAATTTTAAAAAGAACACGAGAAGAATTTCTCGAAGTTCATTCATAAGAAAGTAGAATGCAAAAATTATTCCTCTTAATTAGAGTGGAGAAATTAAATCACAAATTTCTTCTTCTCATTGGTGCAAGAATATCAATTCACATATGTATGAAGGCAACAGTATCAAGGACTCAATTTACATAGCCAAAAAATAAACAACAAAAAATGGTAATCCTAAAATTTGATTACATTAATCTAACCTTGTATTAGCTTGTTGCTGGGAGACTTCAATCCGGGTTTTGATCTGTTCAGAAACCACACCAAATGCCAAGAAACCAGCCCATGCCAGCCCAGCTCCAAGCCCAAACCTCCTGGTTAAGCTGGAGGCTATCCAGTCTGTGGATTCAGCACTAGCACTAGTACTAGTAGAAGTGGCGGCCGCAGGCTTTGTACTCTTTTGTTGTTGAACTTCCGATGACACCGGAGACAGCGGCTCTGCCGAGGTTGTACTTATAAGCTGTTGAGACGGCGGAGGAGACGGCGGTTGTGAAGGCGGCCGAGTTGGTGGCTGAGGAGGAGAGGCTTGGGAAGAAGCAAAGTGTTGAGTTTTTGCAATGGGTTGAGAAAGAAATGGAGGTGATAATCCTAAGAAAGTAGTAGCCATTTTTTGGGACATAAAAAGGAAGAAATCTCTTGACTCTAATCACTGCCAATAAGTATGGCAAATGGTCCCATCTTATATCCCTTGTGTGTGATGGGAATTTAGTTTGTGTGTCTGATCGTAAGGGGTGTCTCAGAACATGGTGAAGGGTGGTACGTAGGAGCAAGTATTTAAATATCGGCTACGTTGCGGTTTTTCAATCTTTCGGCATCGCTATACTGGTGCTACGAAAAATTCAAACCCGCATCAACCGATTTCTGCTGCGCATATGTTTTTATCCGATTTTTTGCTCGCCTCACAGTCGCCACTGCCAATTGAGATGCTCGGCACCGTAATAATTTGAAAAAAATTACGGTTGTGACACCCGATTCTCGTTCCAATTATATTATTCAATACTCTCATTACTGCTACACAGTCCTTTACCCTCCCAGATCTTCGTGAACATGTCATATGTAGAATACTCATATTAATTGGATGGTACTAGTCTACTTTATTAAAGATCTTTTAACATGGTCCAAATTTGCATGTTCAACGACAATTGGGACGGAGCTAGAATTTTAACATAATGGTGGCGAACATGATGAAAATAACCTAATTTTTGAATATTTGTTGACTTGAAAATTTGATATAGCATGCTAAAACTATATTTCTCTTGCTATGTGAGCCATGTTATTACATCTATTGAGGTCAAATTATTTAGTTTCACTTTTCTTTCGACCCCAAGTTTTTAAATATTCAACTTTGCCATCAAATTTGGTTTGGGGGTTCCTTAATTGGAATATCTTTGTGAAAAGTACTCAAGAATTAGGATATAAAAAAAATTTTATAGAAAAATCTAGTGGTGACGTGCCTATATAATTTATGGGTGAAGGAAAAAAATTCAATATAAGAGTATTAATTTTAAAATCGTTACAGTGACAACGGCCACTACTTGTCCCCCTTGGCTTCATGCCTTCATCCTTGCACAAAGACCTCATCATTATCGTTAGTAAATCTCAATGATTTAGTAACATCCTCGCTATCATAATGGTATATCTATCCCTGCACATCCAAAAGATGGGTTAACCGACACCCGATACAATTTTCATTTACACAAGTAGGATATTTTTTTGAGCAACAAGAAACATAACCATTCATGTAACACAAGTAGATATTTAAGATTGAAGTGTAAGGTGCACATTTTGTTTCTAAAACAAGTTGACTCATACAGTTCTGCCCTTGTGTTGACTCAGGAGGGAATAACTCAGCTGTTGATAGCCTTCAACTCTGGAACATATTTTTTGTCGAAGAAACACTTCAATATTGTATTGCACAGGAAGTGGAGCATAAATTAATCGTGCATGCTCTCTTTCATTTCTAATCGACACTGTTTTCAAAAGTTAGTGTTATTTTTTGAATTAAAAAACTAATCACTTTTGGGTAAACTTTTGAAAATTTTCACATCATACTATTAAAGAGCTAATTGAAATATTCAATTAATTCGTCTAAAAAAAAATTAAATTTTTTTCCAAAATACTAGTACCCATTAGCATTACTCACAAGAGTGTTCAAAACTCAGATGCATCATAACAGACCATGGTGATTCCCAAACAACATTAACATAAGCAAAAGGGGGGCAGAATCCATACCCAAATTTATTCCAGTACAACAAATCCCCTTGATCCATCATAATCTAACAAATCCCCTTGATCCATCAAAATCTAACAAATCCCCTCGATCCATCAAAAACTAGATTACAATGTGGCTTCAATGGGCACTTATCCCCGAGAAACTAGGAGGGGGAAAAAAGACAAAAGAAAACCTTAATTACAACAAATGCAGATGAATTTTTGCACAAACACGTATGGTTTCCAGGATGGCTGCATGGCCAAGGCAAGAATACAGAAAACAATTGTGGACAAAAAAAGAAAAAAAGAGAGTACAATTGCCTCAAATCTGAAGCGTATATATATGCTGGTCAGGAACTTAGTTGATCTCTTCTCTTACATTGTATCCGAGCAATACAGGACCCGCTTCCATTGTTAGGCATTCCAAAGAGTCTTGATTTGGCTTCGCTGCTTCATTGACTCTTTCGGCCAAGTTGATCTCTATGGCATGTGATGGGGTGCCTTCTGGCTGTTGCTTATTTGCCCAATGGGTCTGGGCACTTGAGCAGTGGTTATAGGCTTCTGTAGGGGCTTCAGAGCAGCCATTATCTCCGCAAATGTTGGCCGCAATTTTGGATCTCTAAAATGTTAAAAGAGAACTTACGCATGAATTTACTGTAGTTCATATACTTCCAATAACCAATCGTTCACTGGTCCACATTAATCAAAACTTAATGGAATTTTCCACAAACCACAAGAATAGTGCTTTCATACAAGTAAACTCTTGCACAAACCATGGTAAACAAGTAAACATATCCACGTCGAAGCTGTCAGATCATATATAGATATCCCTCGTTATTTGTGGAACCTCTAAACCAGATTATGTTACACACTAAGAGACAACATTTAGCAGTGTACCCAAGTCAGCTTCAAACTTGCTTTAGTAAATCGATATAAACAAATATGAGTACAATGTAGCAACCAAAATGACAACTAATGTGTAGAACCTGAATCTGTAGAGGCGGGGACTTAAGTCTCTTACTCATGGAGAGACAAAAATACTTTGACACTAGACACAGACAATGGGAAAATAATAAACGTTACATAACTGTATCAATCGATTTATAACTGCAATGAGAATTTTTAAAAATCAAACAATTTGCTCCAGCAAATTTTAGGAGGTGTTCGAGGGCTGCTTATTAAATGGTGCTTCTGCTGCTTAAGCAGCACCAGTACAAAGGTGTTTGCCAAAGATAGAAATGGCTAAAAAGTTAAGAACTAATCTAATCGAGCTTAGAGGAGAAAACCATTCATAACCATTATAATTTATTAACCTCCTAATTTCCCTTAAAAATACAAGTGGCAGTTCCATGTATGACCCAATTTCAGAACATTTTAGCACCTTTAACTAAGTTCAGCAACACCAACTGGGAAATTAGTCACAACACAAACAACAATTCCACTTCTGTTTCTTAGTGTGCTTCCTACTAAAAGTGACCTCCTTCCACACAACATTAGTTCACAATAGAAAGCTCAAGATCCCCCTCAATCCTGGGTAGGTTTCAAGACATATACAGCAACTTATCTACTTGTCAAGATATGAAATGAGACTCCTAGATATAATAATGCCACTTGTACATCTTGGAAATCCCAAACTTTCCCCATCTCAGTGTCGATTTTCTGCAATTGATTTCCCCTAAGTGGATGTGGACATGCTCATTTGTAATTGAATAAAAGATGAATACAATACCCAAAGGAAAGCAGTAAAACCTCTAATTAATAGAGGTGTGGACCATACACTCCGCTGAATAGAAACAAGCAGAAATAAAGTTTCAGACAATACTCACGTTTCCCAGCATTTCCAAATAATATCTGCAATAGCAGGATCCATATCATTTGGAATGTCGAGACGACGATGCTGAAAACCAACTGCACCAACAACTTGCATTGGGTTCATTCCTCCCCACGGCTGCTGCAAAGTAATGAGCTCCCATAGGATCACGCCAAAGCTATACACATCACACCTTCATTGCATAAAGTGGTGATTAAAACATCAGTGAACTTTAAAGAACTAAAAATACTACCTGTAGTGACTCATACAAGGGAAAAAAGATAAACTAGAAGAACGTACTTTTCATTGGCAGGCTCATTTCTCAACACTTCTGGTGCCATCCACTCTGCCTGTAGAAGGAATACAGCACCTTAGAATCACTAAAGCCATCTTAATTTTACGGCTGTGCTAAAAGAAGAATACAATACCAAAGCAACATTCATCACATGATATAAACACATGAAATGAGAGTATCTACAAGTCTGTTAAGAGGCAACCGGTTGGTTCACCAAACCCCAACCCCAATTAACAACAAAAAAAACAGTGGGAAAATGCAAGAAAACCCATTATCTGCCCAAGGCTTTGCAGTCCAACAAGTTTTAATCCAGGGAAACTAATTCTACCTGGTATGAACAACAAGTTAACCTGAACTAAAAACTATCAAATTACCACATTCAGGTCACTGTTCTGCACATGATTTTAAATGAGGGAGATATTCTTGTCCTGCCATTCCAACTTACCTTCACGGATGCCAGAACAACATTGAACCCATGTATTGTTCTAATTAAATAGGTGCGGGAGCAGAGGAAACAATAAATGACTGGCAAAGTGTACACATCCAAGTACATGAATTACCAACAAACTAACTTTCATCCTTTTGAATGAGTTATTACTTATTAGTATGTGATGCCCAATCTTGACATGTTAATCATCTCAATCATGTTTCAAAACAAAATGAACTTCCAGTATCACAATTAGCAGCACATTTCACATAATTTTTATTACCAACAAACTAACTTTCATCCTTTTGAATGAGTTATTACTTATTAGTATGTGATGCCCAATCTTGACATGTTAATTTTCATGAATTTTACCTCCATTTGGTTCAGTGTAAGAATAATTGCTTTAATGTATTTTTGTCAATTTTCGGTTTTGTTTTATCATGATATGCCCCGTAATGTTTTCTAGACTAACTGACTCATAAACCAATTCTCCAAGACCTTAAACATTCCAACAACAGCCCTTTGAGTACGTACTTTTCCAACTAGACACTCAAGTAGCGTGAAAGCATCTGCCCAGAGCAATAGCCAAGTACAATAAGGGTTGTGCTCTGCAGTTTTTGTTTTTTTAATCTTCCTTCTCCACTGCTATTTATGTAGAAACAGAAATGAATGTATGTGTTCTGAAATACAAGCAAATATTCACGCCCCGAGAGCTATCTTTAGATGCATGCTAGGCTGCTAGCAAATGATCTCAGTTCTTGTAAATAATAAATAACCTTCAAAGCCTCAACTTCACAATGGTAAACGATAAGGAAAATGATTTCTTGTTTGTGTATGTAATTTCTATGAACACTCAATACAGAGAACTTTTAAAACATTTTTACATCAAAACAGGGAGTGTGAAAACGCAATTTCAAAGAGAACGCGTGAAAACGTTGACCACGAAGACATCAATCTCAACTAAATCTTCCTCACAAGGAAAACATAACTTAAAATTGGAAGGTATCTTTTAACCATAGATCACAGCTACCACCTTGTTCAAGGAGAATGTTGGCAACCAAAACATCTCCAAAGGCCTGAATACTAGGACCAACAGCACTTGTGTATCTTCACCAAAACGGCTGATAATAAATGATGTACCAAAAATTAGCCAATTTCCAGTACTGCACCATTACTATGTTCCATAAGGCAAGGCATCGAGTAAGAGTATATGCCACACACACAAGCAATAAGCCAAGTTAAAAGTATATAAAGGTGAAGTAAGAGAACAACAAAGAAGCCTGCCAATTGCTGGAAGCATATAAAAGATAGAATACAAAGTGAGAAAAGTAATCTAGCAAGCAGAGAAAACTACAGAAATAGAAGTATGATAAATGTGGGAACGAGTACAGAAGGACTCGACTAGAGCAAGTAGAAATAAGGACAAAGCCAAGACGTGAAATCAGAAAGAACAGCTTACCGTCCCAGCAGTTGACCTTGAAGAAAGAAATGTGCTATATTTCATTCGAGATAACCCAAAATCACATACCTAATGACAGGAAGAAAACTCAAGTCAGGGTGAACTAGGCAACTAGCTATGGAAGTTGTGCAATACTTCACAAACATTCTCAGCCATGAGATAGAGAAGCCACCTTCACAACCCAATTTTTATCAACCAGAAGATTTGGAGTTTTCAAATCACGATGAACTATTACTGGAGTGCAGTTGTGCAAATAATTCATTCCGCGAGCCTGAAATTGCAATTACTTAGAAGACGTGTTATTCCAAGTCACCAGTAAACAAGAAGCTTTACTATTACATATTCAAGCAAAAGGTACAGAGCATACAGCATCAAGGGCCATCCTCAGACGCCTCCCTTCATTTAATTGATTGTTAGGCCGGTGAATCAACCTATACAAACTGCCTCTGCAAAATATAAAGTATGCTTCAAAATACTAAATTAAAGCCAGGATGATTCAAACAGAAACTGGATTACAAGAACAAAACAGAATTGCAGCTGGGTGTTCTTTAACAATTATGACCATACATGAATTGAGATTGCCTGAGACTCAATCTCACAGAACAACCTCACTTTACTCTTCAAGAACAAATTTCTCCTGAGCGAGCAGCCTAGAAACATAATGCATCAGTTGGACTTGTGTATCCGTGTCTGACAACCTTTAGATGCGTTCCAAACATGTGCCAGACATGCCTGTATGTTTGTTTTTTTAATGTTTGGTGACACTCTAGAGGAGCTACGTCGCTGGGCCAAGGTAAGTGTCATAATAGGGAACATTGGGGGACAGACTGGGGAAACATTAGGGAGACAGAATTCAATTTCAAAGAATACAGAATTACAGATGGTTAAAAAAATTGCCATGGATGGTTAGTTTCTGAATAATGAAGTTCTGATTGACTATGTTTATATCTTCACAATACTCATGTTAGTCAAGTTTCTGTTCCTCGATGGACACAATGTCTTTATTATTCCTTTGGACATATAATGCTTGCCAACAATGGGTAATTCTATATTCAACATGCCTTGAACGTATCTGTTCCTAAAACTTTGAAACATGACATGTCCACATTTCCAGGTTGCGATGTTGCGTCATATTTGTGCATGGCAGCTAAAAACAGGTGGCAGGATCAGAAACTAACTCTTAATGGGGAACCAGAACCACCTGATCAGGATCATATTCAGTGAGACTCATTTGTGATTGAGGATAAACATCGTTCCTTCAGGCTGGGTCAGCTCTAACGGTTAGTTTTGTTATAGATTGCCATCCAATTCTTAAGTGAGCTGGACTGCAGCCATCTTATCCACTAAACTAGTTAAGATTTGTCTGAAGAGTTGGGAGTATTTTATTAGCCTATCTCAACTGTATCTTTTTGTTACCATTTGGAAAATTTATCGTATTTTTATAGAACTTTTTAAGTTAAGCATTGAGCCAAGAAAATATCAGAAGAGATTACTTTGTTATCCTACATCTATCTGTATGTTGTCACCGCGAACATTTATCTTATTTTAAATCATACAGATAATTGATGTGTTTTATTTAACAGCACAACATGGGGCGTTTGGTTAACAAAAGAAAGAACTAAGTTTGTATATTATTTGTGTGGATGCCTTTACTTTCCTCAGATTTGCACATATTAATTCAGTGTAGATTCTTTTCTCTCTGTGTTAATTTGCCTAGCATCAGTTTTTGTACCAGAACAAACGGACTCCAACATGCATATTTCTCTTATGTTTGGAAAAAGAAAAAAAAAAATTCACCTAAGCCCAGTCGTACCCACTAAAATCAACATTTAGGTTACCCAAAACCTGATTAGAATAAAAAAACGCTGGGGCTCGGAATCCCAAGGAGAAATTATTTGGAACAAGAAGGATTACTTAATGAGGATCTTATTCACTAGGAGCCTGATTGTTTGAGCGGATATCGGCATAGGATTGGACTATTTATCCAAAAGGACAACATATCCGATGCTCCGTTAAAATTTTTAAGGGGCCCACATTAAACGTACATTGGATACATGAAGTTCCACCAAGTGCAGGACATATATAGTACCATGGGGGCTGTTGTATTATTGATCCTATCACTTTTAATCCCATGGTTTATACACCCTGCGATATCTATATCCCTAAACTATTAGTCCCATCAAACAAATGAAGTCCTAGATTTAGATGCTAGGAAATTTGTCAGGTTAAGTACATCTTCTTTCAAATATTATCATTTGAAAAAAATTATCTTCTTTTAAACCTTCGGTTTGCGTATCTTGTCTTCATCTTTTTGATAATAGTTGGAGAGCCCATTAAAAGGCTATACAGAGGATGTTTGAATTATGGAGGTGATCAATCATATCTTTTGAATGATGTCACGGGTTCCACGGGATATTGATTCTTAGACTTCGCTAGGTGCGAATTCCCAGAAAGAAAGATGGAGAAGATGAAATATGAATCCTTCTTTCTTTCTGTTTTATTGGCAGGGCTTTGGTTGGTATGCAAGGTGAGTCAAGTAGAAGTTGTGGAAGAATGATTGGAACTAGGTCTAGTAAACCGATTATTTGTAGCCCTAACACCCTTGACATGGTTTTGCCATATCACCAAGGAGCCAGTACAAGACAATCTAAACAACGGAAGGATTCAAAACTGAGCACAATCCACCCCCAAAAAAAGGTATGGAATCATGTCTACTGCTGTTATTGAACCTCAGAAGAGGTACTGTAAAAAATGCTTAGGGCTAAAAATCTAAAATCATAAAATGCTTTCCTTTATGCCATGGTAACCCTTGTCTGATGGATAAAATATAAAAGGAAAAGATAGATGGTTGCAACATACCTAGGAAGAAATTCAGTGACAATTGAGAGATTTGGAGCACGTGTAACTGCCCCCATGAACAGAACAACATTCGGATGCCTGACCCTCTTCATGATCTTCACCTGGCATGCCAAACCATTACTGACTGATTTATGAATCCAATACTCATTCGAAAGTAGTATATACATAGCACCAAGGTTGGAAGGCGGAAACCAAGTGGTATGCAACTTGACAAAGCAGATGTCCATATTTCTCAGGAAAGAAAATTTCTTTTTTAGGAATTCCAGCACAGATGTCATCCAATAATGCAGAAACTAGAATAATTACCCAATACGAACTTTCAAAGAGCTAAACGGTTCAAGAGGCTTTTGGAGGTGATAGTAAGTCACAAGAGACGGTTTGTACCTCACTAATGAATTCTTCAAGGGATTGTCTAGAGATAGCTTGGTCTAGGAACTTCTTGACAGCCACCTCCTAAGGAATCAAAGAGTGGCAATAAAGTCAGTGTTCAAGAATACAAAGTTGAGACATTACCAAGACTCCGAAAGCAAACGAAGACAAAATACGAAAGGAGGAGAAAACTCACAGTTCCATGCCAGTCTCCACGATATACCTCTCCATATGATCCTACAACATGAAATTTGTGGGCAAGGAATAAAATTGAAATGAGCAAACTCAATAACATAGAGTAAAGAAACCTAAACGCCATGAAGTACATAAATTGAATCACTATAGATAACGGGTATTACCAAGTCCGATACGCTCACCCAAGGTGATATCTTCCCATGGGATCTCACAGTCCATGACATCATCAAGTGAGACATCAGATCTTATGCTATCATTACCAGCTGATCTATCCGAGACCCTCTCCCCTTCTGGAAATGCCCTCGAAGAATCATGCTTCTGGCTACCACTACCTTGTGGCTCATGAACTGCAGCATATGAATCTACATCGCTTCTTGCACCATCCATTGGGTTACCAAAAACAGCTTCACCACTTGGCAAGTTAGGGTGAGTTGCTAAGTTTTCACATTGCTTTCCGACAACTGCCGTTGTTGCCACCACAGCCGCAGCTGTAGCAGTGGCAGCTGCTGCTACTGGAATCTCCAGAGTTGAATCGCCTGTCGTCTTTGCTACGGCAACTACCATTGAAGATGCAACAACTGCTGCTGCCGCCACTGCAGCGGCAGCAACAGGAACATTTCTCACATATTTTGGTGGAGTTTCTTCAAGTTGAAATGAAGCCGGTTTTACAGTTACTTCTCTTGAATATTTAGAATGCGAGCCATGATGAGGCAGAGGTGGCAAATATAGAGGAAGGTAATTAAGACCATCAGAATCCTGAGTTTTCGGGGTGTCGTCACTCATTTTAGTGTCTTCAGTTAGGGACTTGGCCCCATCCATTGAGGCATCTAACTGCTCTGAATAAATTTCACTGAACAAGTTTGCAGGAGCAACAACACCACTTTCCAGCAACACATCATGAAGTTTCTGAGCTAAGTTTGGATTTTCTTTGGCAGCATCAATCATGTATTGGGACACATCCTTCACCTTCATTCTGCGTACAGCTGGCGAGCTAACACCCTCAGTCCACGAAGGAGATCTTGTACGCATGTAAGGCTGAGTAGGCCGGCTGGGAATTTCCCTAACTAGCTCCTTTACACTACAAGGATCTCTAAAATCATCTGATATCTTGGATGATTCCTCACCTTTAATCGACATAATTAAATTTGAAGAAGGAAGGAATTCACCTCTGTCATCAAATTCTTTTTCTGCAATGGGTAGATTTTTTGACTTGTGTCTCCTATCCAACATCCCAGACTGTGAATGTGACTGTTCTTCAAATGAACTTCCAACCCAACTACTAGAGGAAGCTACATGAGATGAGTCAACATCTCTGGACAAAGGGCTTGTAGAAAATAAAGAGTCATCATATTCTATATGTGACTCTGCTGCATCAGATGGAATAAGTGTGCCAGGGTCTGCCACCAGATCAACAATGTACTCCCTGAAATACCCATTGTCACTTGTCTACATTTAAAACAACATAGTAATGTTTAAAACTCCGAATAAGCATTTAGTACACATAATTCACCTGCAATACTATTCTATAAGTACCTTCAAAAACTAAACAGCTGCAATGACATCTACACTTCTGAAAGGATAAACTCATCTATTACACAAATATTTTGTAATTTTCAATCTTAGAGAGAGAGGTTGGCCGGTGATCGCCCGTGTGTGTGTGTGTGAGAGAGAGAGAGAGAGAGAGAGAGAGGAAGGGACGACGGGTGGGAATTTATGCCAGACATGGTTACACAGCTCAAACCCTAAACGAAGTTGGCCAGTTAAGGTAAGCTATTTCAGACACTAAAAGCATATATGACACAACTGGAGTACCCAAAAGGGCCAAAAGGGTTGACCCTGCAGCAGCCAAGGTCAAAGGTCAACCCAATTAAGCTGTTAATTATTTCCCTGTCCCAGTTATAACATAAACTTGATCCGACGTAACCTGTGTATAGCCGTGTCACCCGTTACACAGTGATAGATTTGAACAATATGTTGTGGACTCTTCAGTAAAGAAACTCATAAGTGCTGGTGTTGGATACTTAACGCACAGCACTCGATGCGTGGGAAATGACATTGGATATGCGTAATGACACTTTTTGTTACAAAATTCACCTAAGAAGCATTAAGAAGTCCAGGTTTATTGCAGAATTATATGCTAAGATCTCAGATGATGTAAAGAAATTCTCTCTGACACCTAGTAAACACAATTTAGCCAATAAACAAAGATAATGTTAAGATAGTAAACATATTGTCGTGTCTCCGTGTTGACAATTGCGTCAACAAATCCAATAGTTGGACAAATGTCGGCACCCAACTTTGTACTCGAGTCAGTGTAAGTAGTTTTGAATGTGTGCTACTGTGGGCATATATTGCCTCGTTTGGAAAGCAATCAAGTTAACTCTGTCATTTACAGGTTGACACAGTTACAAAAAGGTTGTGTTGGGATCAGCATAAGTGACAAGTTTGGCAAAACAGTCAGATCAGTTGTGAGGGTTTCACACATACCCTAATGGACAAGACACAATACAATGCCCAAGCCCACAGAGTCAATAAGCAGCCACACACTACATCAAGCCCCCAAGTAAAGGAGAATGAAACGGTGATATTTGAGCACTAGCTGCACTTCAGGCCAGCCCCATTAACTCAACAAAGACCATCATAATATATGTTAACCAGAAGAACCTAGAGATTCGTCTCCTAGAGATATCTGTAGATTAGTTAATCAATGGCTCGAATCGTTAATGTCTAAATACATATAGCAATATAGCATATTTGCCCAAACTAGGGAAAACCAACCCATAGGTCATGTTGTGCCTTGTCCTACCAGCATATAATGATATGATAAAAGTAGAGATAAAACAGAAACTACCTTCCATCGTCAAACTTTACAAAGTTCATTGCTGCATCACCAGAACCAGTGTATTGCTGTCCTTTCACCAGCCGGCAGGGGATGCCCACACTATCAGCCAAGACCTGCAAACCCAATCAAAAAAATTCACAAATAGGAAGGTAAAGCTCATGTCTACAACCAACACCCCAAAATAAAAAAGATATAACTAATCAAGAGACAAAGATAGTTGCAGGATCTAAGAAACATGTCAGTACACAATAAAGCATGAAGAGGCTGTAAACAAATTTAAAAAAAGCACATGTTGAGTGAAGGAGGAATGAAACTTAGGCAGGGCAACCTTAGCCCATACCAACAAAATTTAGGGGTTTTCACATTTAGGCAATATGAATGCGAACCTGTCAGGATTGGACAAAACTCTTCGCGTAGAAACTCAAATTGGATCACAAGTCAGGCTTGGACAAGTCAGACCGATAAATTTCTTAATAGCTGTTTTCCAATTCCTAAACACATGAATAATTGAAAGCATGTGAAATACCTTGAACAACAATGCACGATGACGGGACAATCCAATTGTCAAAGAACCAAGCGGCAAAACCATACTCCCAAGTGATTCCTTCAAACTATGACTAAGACATTTCCATGCTCTAAACATACTGTCTGGGTCCCCAACCGGTCCCCCCATGCAATCAGAAACCAAAGCAGCTAGCTTTCTTACCAAATCACCACCAACAACACTAAGAAATTCTGATCTTGATTTGACAGCCATCTCAAGTGCCATTTGTTCAAGTTTTAACAAGTTAGAGTCAGCAGCCCTACTGACCAGAACTGCTTCCCAGCTGATGTTATCAGATACCACTGCCCCTTGCAAATCAACAAGGGATGGCATCCTTGATGAAGTAGATTCCATCAAGATGCCATTTAGGTCATAGAAACCATCTAAGATCTTGTCATCGTAGCCAAGAGCATTGTAATTCTGTGAAGAAAACATATATCTACAACATGAGATTTGCTAGGAAAACATAAACATATGCCAAATTTATACCATAAAAACAAAGCCAAGTATTGAGAATACTGCAACACATAAAATGATACATAGATATTATCGAGGGTGGTTAAGGCAAGTTGATTACAACAAGCAAGACAGATGCTATTCTATTCCTGAATGCAGAAGGCGTAGCCTAGGAAGCAAATAGAGAAAGAGAAGCAGCATGACACTACATCGCAACCTGGAAACATAGAAGCAAAGGGACAAATGCTATTTTACTGCTGAAATATCCGCGTATCCATGTCTCGTGTCTGTAGCCGTATTTTTTAGTCTTCAACCATGATTGTTTTACTAGCAGCTGCCCAAAACAATAAGCAAAGGCAAAACTCAAGGATCCTAATGGGTATGGCAATACATGCTTAAATATTATCAAACTCTCACTAGCCTTGGAAATGTTTTTGAGACCTAAAGGCTGAACAATTGAAGTTGGAAATATTATCAAACCACGTATCCCGAGACACAACCATATCATTTGAATCCCACGACATTGAAGTTGAGTAAACAGCATCATGACACTAAACTTAATAGCATAAACTACTATTATATTGAGCATCAAGTCAACTAAACCCAACCAAGAAGATATTGTATTTGGTAAACGTCACACGTATCTACGACTTCATGAATCCAGGGACCCTTCCTTTTGCCCCTGCTTTTCTCCCTGCTTTTTGCTCAAAACGACGTCGTTGGGCATTTTCTTGGTACACCTCCAAAGCTTCTAAGGGCCTTGTTTGGAGAGATAATTTTGAGGTTCAATTTTAGGGGATTTAAGCTCTTTGGGGTAGGGTATAGTTGGTTTAGACACTTGGATTTTCGCACTTCGGGTTTAGGCACTTTGGGTTTAGGGTTTAGGCACTTTGGGAAATTAATTCTCCAAACAAGGCCCTTGGAAGCTTTGAAGGTATACCAAGAAAATGAGCAAAATGACAGTTTTGGGCGAAAAGCAGGGTCCCCGGACCCCACAATTTCATAGTTGGTGTAACTTCCATAGAAAGAGGACCACTAGTTCTTCCTCTGAGCCTTTTTTCATTTCTCCAATATTTCCTAATTTTGGTCTTAACCAATCTTTTAAGCTCACGCATATTTAAGCTTCGTAATGAGAGTACATGCTTAAACACTATGACCCTTCGCAAACCATGGAAATATTTACATGTTCTGAAGATTGAAGCTAATTTAATCTAAGCTTAGCTAATTTATGCACTAGAATACAGCTCCAAGAAGAAAGAGGAAATGAACATCTACTCTAGTAGTCTCAATGTATAGCAAGTGGCAACCATAGTATTTAGACCGTCTTACAGTTATGTTGACTCAGCACCACAATTATCACCGCAATTAACATAACGTCAACTTGATGATGAAACCCCATTGGCACAAGCACCAAAACAAGAGAGAGCTCGTCACATAACCATCATTATATAGCCTCAAGTCACTAAACTCAACCAAGCAAGACAGGCG
This sequence comes from Vaccinium macrocarpon, assembly GCA_022606695.1. Classification (NCBI taxonomy): domain Eukaryota; kingdom Viridiplantae; phylum Streptophyta; class Magnoliopsida; order Ericales; family Ericaceae; genus Vaccinium; species Vaccinium macrocarpon. The sequence continues at coordinate 26,745,905 of CM040173.1, forward strand.
AAATAAAAACTCACCCAGTACCGGTACGCAATCACTTCTGCCGGCGTGTTCTGAGGGGGACAAGACCCCAAACTGATCTGCTTAACAGCTTCAATCTGAACTGCCTCAGGGTCCTCTCTTGCACTCAACTCCAAAGCTAATTTTATTTGGTACTCCTCTATATCTGGATCCCTCAAATTGCCAGAACCCGAATCGCGCTGTGTTTCTTCCAAAGCAGCATCCAATCCACTACTACTACTAACTGAATCGGATGGTTCCATTCTCTCTTCCCTCGTCAAATTCGAAGACGATGGAGGACTGGGACTTTTTCTATTAGTAACCGAATTCAACCATCCTGATATAGAAAAGGGCTTATGATCAGAATTATGATACGACCCATCAGTTAACCGGTTGTTCTTGGATGAACTAGACCCTTCAGAATCTTCAGATTGATGAGGCATGATGTGAAGTTTCTTTAAAAGATTCTTCATACTAGACCTTTTTCAAAAAGCTGAAGTAGTCAATGCTAAAGGAGAAAATTTCTGGCCATAAACCTCTCCATTGTTTTGGACCAACAATAAAACCGCAATCACAAAATCACAGCAGCAGGGAGTGAATAGTTCAAACTAACCCCAGAAGGAACTGGTGGTCAAACACAACAAATCAAATCCAAGAACAGCCAGTTCAAGCAATACCCAGCAAAAAATGCTTATCTACAAAAATACCCAGATGCCGAAACTATAAGATAAACCCTTCCTTCGGAAAAAGACCCGATTGTGGAGATCAAAACGCAGAGAGAGAACACAGTCTTGCAGTACAACACCGGATTGTAACTAGAGAAGATTGCTTCTCTGTTTGCCGTGAAGAAAAAGCAAATTAATTACAACAACAAATCTATACACAGACAAACTGAAATTGATACAGTATGGGGTAGCGTGAGGAGAGAGAAAATTGTTCTTCGTATAGAGAGAGGGCGAAAATGGAAATAAAATTGAATTAAGAAAAAAGGAACTGAGGGGGTCATAGAGGGAATTTAGGAAAAAGTGAAGGCAGAGACAGCGATGATCAGCAAGTGGGTGAATACGGTCCACTTGGATTATATTTTGAGCCGGTTTCAGAAATTAAAAAATTAATGATAATAAAAAAATTGGTAGGGAGAAAGAAAAAAAACTAACTTGCCTCCCTCACTAGAGCACCTTTTTTTTTTTCGTTCAAAAAAAAAAAAAAACTTGCCTCCCTCACTCTCTCTCCCTCTCTTCTCCCAACTGGCCCTTCCATGCTCTCTCTCTCTCTCTCCACTGGTGGAGTGGGGACTCTCAAACTGCATGGTGTGGGCTGAGTTGGAACATTAATGAGCTTCATTTCTTTTTTGCCCTTTTTTGGGGTGAGTGTTTTAATCTATGGATAAAATACATTGAACCCCCTCAACTAAGGCTCATTTTTATTTTTCCCTCTTAAATTTTGAAACTCAGCACTTGAATAAAATTGAATTAGGAAAAAAGAGACTCAGGTTAAAGCGGGATTAGGAAAAAGTGAAGGTAGAGACAACGAAGATCAGCAAATGGGTGAATAGTAAGACTTCAACAAAGACGGCCCACTTGAATTATATTTTGAGCCACCCGGAATTTCACGGTTCTAGAAAAAAAACACTATTAACTAGGAAGGAAAAATGGTAGTAAAGAAAAAAAAAATTAAAAAAGAAACTAACTTGGCTTCCCTCGTTTTGTCTTTCTTCCCCTAGCTGGCTCCTTCCACATTTTCTCTAACTGGTGGGGACTCTTAAACTACAAAGTGTGGGCTGAGTTAAACATTGATGAGCTCTTTTACTCATGGCACAAAGCAACCTTAAACAATAAGGTTGAACCCCCTTCATGAAAAGTGGTTAGCTACTCTGGCTTAAACAATAAGGCTACAACTAAATCAGATTAGAAAAAATCTAGCACCAAACCTCGTAGAAACCCCGAAGCTACTCACCTAACACCAGTGGTTACCAAAAGATTATCTTTGTCAAACGACAACCTAATCGGAGAATACCCAGCCACCACCAGAAAACCCACAACCGCCAGACAGATCCAAACTGCAACCCACGCACACAACACCGCTAACCTCAATTGTCCCAAATCCCACCACCATCAACTGCTACACCAGTAATTCCGTAGCCGCTTTTAAGATCTCCACTCTAAAGACAATAAACCTCACCAGTTTGTGCTAGCATAGATCTCCATTGTCGATATAAAAACTATGTATGGGGGAGCACTCGTAAATTGGAAGATAAAAAATAACAAATGAAGAAGAAGATAATGGATGGAGAGAGAAATGCGCAACGGTGAGGAGAAGGATCCACAAAACAAAAAGAAAAAAAAATGAAGAATAAGGAAAAGGGAGAGAGAGAGAGAGAGAGGTATTGGGGGTGGGGTGGGGGTAGGGGAAAGAAGCAGGCGGAAGGCGGCCTTCCCCACACACACACACACACACAAAAGAAAAACCCTAAATGATGTTTTTAGAGAGAGAAATGTGAATTTTAGAAAGAAATGATAGAATGGGCTGTCACTTGATAGTCTAGCACCAAAAAATAAATGAGGAGGTAGTGGCAGGGGGTGTTCTGATTGCTAACATTGGCACTGAATTTATTGAGAATGTAACAATTAGTTGATTAAGGGGTACTATTTCATCAAAGTGGTGTTGGTCAAAATGGCTTGGTGGCTACATGGGTTGTTGATGGTGATGAATTGCTACAATAAGGATTATGGTAAGGGTAGTTACATTTGTACATGTAAAGTGATTAGCTACTCTAGCTTGTTTTTATAATGGAACCCTGGAATAAAAGGTTTTTTTTTTTTTTTTTTGTCGTTAAACTTTCATTTAACATGTCATGTCATAGTTACATGTTTTTTTCCATCCAATATTCTAACGAAAGGTGTAGTGTGTCAAAACTCAAGTACTTTATGGGGGTCAAGTGTCCGAGCTTAGACTTTAGGAGTGTAAATTGAATATGTTATAGTTTAGGGGCGTTTATTGTAGTTTACCCGCAGTCAAATGACACAGTTGGGATAATGCTATTTCCAGCGCAAATTTTCAAGTGAATTACTGTTTATTTTTTTCTCACATCCTACTAGCATAGCTTTGCCATACCACGAAAATTATCGAATTCAATTAATAAATGTCTATAATTAGATAGTTGACATAACATTTTATGTGAAAAATATAAAAATGTAATCCAATAATACAAAAGTCCGACATTTTCATCCCACCAAGCGAAACATGTTGTTTCAAGGATTAATAAATTTCTTTTGCCTAGCAAAAAAAACATGAGATTTCAAGGCATGGTCAGCTAAAGCTAAAGTTTCATTATTGAACGTTTCCCCAGTGTACAACCTCCTTAGCGAATATAAGGTTCGCATGATTCTATTTTCTCATGCATTAGTAAATAGTGAGTTAAATTACTACAAGTAGCATTAATACTAGTTTATCATCTCCAATTCATAAGCTCACAGTACTTAATTGTTTAGGATCCGATCGGATTACTCTCAACTAGAAAATAAAAGAGAGAATATACTCTCTTTTTTTGGTTTCCTTTCACTCTACTCAACATATGTGAAACCAGAGTGTACATAAGAATTTTCTATGGTTAAATAAAAGTTGTAAATAAAAAAAAAAAATTGTCTCCAGGCACGATTAGATTGTATAGATTAGAATAAATACAATTTTGTACACACGTATATTAGGAAACGGCAATCCAACTATTTCTCACTAAAATGAGTGAAACCTAGAAATAGTTGAAAAGAGGGGTATATAGATACAAGGAGGCGGGGAGGTTGCTATTCAGCTTGTACATAATTCTTCGGGTCGTCCGTTGATTTGATGGACAACCCAGATTTTAGACAAACTATTCGCGCGAATAATTTGTTTTCAATCCGTATACACTTATGAATGATTTTGATTGTGCATAACATTTGCTGTGCATAGGCTACACAACAACCTCGGGCCCGCGCCCCTATGTACACATATTTGCACATACCAGAAGCAAAAATTACAGTTTAGGTGCACAAATCAAGAACTGTTTCTTGTCTTGCCTACCAGAGCACAAATCAACAAGTGTTTCTTGTGTGGTCTACCAAACTGAAATTTGCCCCCTATTCTGAATACCCAAATACGATAGGAGTGCCTACGGGACTACTAATCCAATCCCACCACCTATGAGGGGTTATCAATTAGGGGCCCAATAGGACACATGAAGCATGTGGTTCGGAGTATGATACGAAACATAGATTTGTCAACCAGTTGACTTGTGCTATGCAAGAGTGTCGTGTCTGTAGTTTTAATATATGGATTGAGTTTTGTTGATGGTTGGGTGAAAGCCCTGTAATATATAAAATTTAGATTGCGGTAATACCAAGTGTACAGTAGTTTAATTTTTTTTAAAATTTCATTCAGAATTCAGGATCTTAAATTCTGAACGAAAATTTTGAAAATTAGATTAATTGTTACAGTTATCTAATTCATATGATTTTTTACAACACCGCCCAAATAATTATTTTAAGATTAGTAGCTGGCTTTGATTATTCGCGTGACACGTCGAAGTGAGCCCACACAATTATCTATACCATATGAAAGCATACGAAATTAAAGAAAGAGGAGAAAAATTCCAAAACGAAGAAATCAAAGCAAAAATTTGCAGGGGCGAAATTGAAAACATTGGACCAAATGACGTTTTGGACTATTTGTGCCAGACTTTAAAATGAGCCCAAAACAATCATCTATACCATACAAAAGCATCGAAAGAGAGAGGAGAAAAATACCACTAGAAAAATCAAGCTGAAATTGGCGGGAGTAAAAATATGATTAAAATGTCACAAGCCATTAAGCTAAACGTCAAGTCAACTTTATCCAAAATCTGGGACCCAAAAAAAAAAGGTCCCTCGCAAGGCTAGCAAAGTAGCCCAAAAAGCTAAAATAGTTGAATTCAACCTACAAAGGGTATTGATAAAAATAAATAAATAACCTACAAAGGGTGATGTGGGACAATTTCGTCCATTGAAATGTTAATTCCGTTGTAAATTGTTCTGGTCAACTGGTATCGTGTATAAGATCGGATTGGCAATTAGAAAATTGAAATCCCAGATGGAAATTAGAAATGAGGAGAAGCGTAAATGACATTAGAGCCCTCTTAACCAGATAACGCGTCTGATGAATGACTTTGATAATGAGTCTGATGAATAACTTTGCGATCAATCTTTAAAATATTGCAAAAATAATGGGCATGTTAGCTAGCAAATAAAGAGAATTCAGTAATGTTCCCATACAAAAGAAGAAGAAGAAAGTATATATAGATGTAGATTTACTCTGCATGGTTAGTAAATTGAATCGGCAGTTGATCAAACAAAGAAAAAGGAAAAAACTGCGAAGACAATGATCAATAGGTACCGATGGAGGGTGTACCGTGCATAGATTGGCGTATGAGGCCTACTTACGGCTCTAACACAAATAGTAATTAAAATTGTTCATTAATTTGACCCAAAGCCACTCGGAAAACCATTTTAAAGTTAATGAACAGTTTGAATCACTTATGTAATACCTTTAAGCGGACCCCATACGCCGATCTGTACACAATTGGTTCACCCTTCATCTTTGCCCATAGGTCGCAAGATAGAAATCTCTCATGAATTCTTAAGTCCCGGCGTGGATGGCCGGTCTTTGTCCGGACCAAAGAGTGGAACAATCAAGGTGCACATAAGATAACCCGAACATCACAAACCATTGGGGAAAAAAAAGTCAAAAACAGATTTTGGTATTGTCATATATTTGTCATTGACGAAAAAAACTGTGGCATTGTTCATTTTAAATTCAATGAGGTATATCCTTACTTGACGTGGCAATAAGGTTTTCCAATTAATTAATGTAATGGAGTTGTTTTCTTTACTCTTTATTATCTGCATCTCTCTCTCTCTCTCTCTCTCTCTCTCTCTCGGCTATGGTCATTGGCCTCGACCATTATTTTGCAATTAAAGTGTAATCTTTAAATCATCATGCTCCATAAACAACCAAAACTTGGATAAAATAAACAACAAGAGATACCAAACATGGGGTACGTGTTGTATTTCGTGTATAAAAAAAATAGTAAAGGTCTTCATCGTAGTGAAGCTACGTTTTTAATATTCGATTAGAGAGGAATTTGATAGAAATTGGATTTGGAGTAACGTTTATTTTATGCAAAATCCAGCTAGAGTTATATTTATTAATCCGGTTTCATGTTTGGTTGTTCGTGCTTCTTTCATTTTACAATAGAGGTTATTTATTCCGGTGAAACAATGCTACCGGGGCTAGGGCTGCATAAAGGTGTTGAATGGGTCGAGTTGGCCCGAATGCGGCACAAGTACAACACGACATGATACAAAACACTAAGGTGGGTTCAGACGGGCCTTCGTTTTGGAGCCCACCGCACGGGCATAGTGAAACATGAAGTACGACATGGTAGGAGCATAGATAAGGGCATAGTATGAACATGTTTTTTGAGTAGGTGTCAACCTAGTTTGAATGTATTTAAACTACAGTGATGCATTTTTTTTATTTTTAACAACATTCATTGCATACAAATTTAATTACCAATAACACGTTTT